>CM040991.1:19144090-19258025 GCA_022985145.1 Pangasius djambal
TTTTTTTAATATTATTTTTTTTTTTTTTTTTTTTTTTTTTTTTTTTCTTTTAAAAGTTTAAATTTACCAGTTTACCAGTTTACTGCCAAACCAAAAACTGGCTGAGGGGTGTGCAGGTACGATAACGTATTTGTAAAATTCTTTCATTTATTGGTCAGAAATATTTAAAGAAGTAAGTATTGTTCAGGAAGGTTTTATTCTATGTGTTTTGGTATTTCCTTAAAATGGCTGACATTCTAGTAAGAACAGTAAAATGTTAGAAAATTTCCGACCAGTCAGTATGAGTGATAAAGAACCTCAGATGAATAAAGAACCATCTACAATATAATAAATCGTGTCCATGTGCCACAAGTCCCTAGATATTTGAAATCACCCTGCTGGCTCAACATCTTTGCAGACGCACACCAAAATCAATCTCTAACCACAAGGGAGGCCTGAGTGGGCGTGTAAATCCTTCAATGAGACCTTCTGGTCTCCCTGTCCTGTCATACTGGAGCCATTTCCTGCCTCTCCAGGTTCATGTGTAACCCCCGGCAGTGGGTTCATGACCAGCGTCACCTCTTAAATGCACCATCACAGTTAGAGACTAAGGGATAGATTTACATCATATTGTCCACACGCACACACATGTCTTTAATGGAGACCAAAGGTGATGTCAAACTCAAAGTGCTCATAAAAACAGCGCACTCTGTCTTAATGGTGTTTGTAACGTTGTACGACATTTTACATCATTTTTGCAGGGGCACTTGCAAAACAAAGACGAGGAACATCACTTTAAATGATGGGTTCATTCCAACAGAAACGTAAACAACCTCCCCCTTAGACCAAATGCAGCCTATCAGCCAAGATAAGTGTACTTCTTTAGTTTTGCACTGGCGCTATGACGGTAATGTAGCTAAAAAAAGTAATGGATGCTTATAGCCAGTTTAGCTCCATGCAAACTGCGTGCCTAAGTCAGCACTCACTAACCTTAAAAGGCTGGGCTGGGTTCAGAATGTCAAAGAGACTTGCTTATGTGCCTTTTGGCACTGTTTGAAACAATGTTATCTATAAAAAAAGAGCCAAAAGAAAAAAAAAAGTTACAAAGCTAAAGTCATCTTTCAGTACATAGAGTTATACAAAGAGGCCACGCCTCCATCACTGGGACTGACAGGCACTGAGGCCACACCTCCATCACTGGGACTGACAGGCACTGAGTCCACACCTCCTTCACAGAGACAGACAGACACATGAGTCACGCCTTCATCACTGGAGCTGACATGTACAGAGGACATGCCTCCTTCACAGAGACAGACAGGTACCAAGGCCACACCTCCTTCACTGAGACTGACAGAACAGGGGAAGCCTCTGTGACTGAGACTGACAGAAACAAAGGCCACGCCTCCTTCACTGAGAATGACAGATACAGAGGCCACGCCTTCTTCATTGAGACAGACAGATACAGAGGCCACACCTCCTTTGCTGAGACAGATACAGAGGCCACGTCTTCCTCACTGGGACTGATATTCACAGAGGCCATGCCTTCTTCATTGAGACGGACAGATGCAGAGGTTACTTCCCCTTTGCTGACACAGATAAAGAGGCCACACCTTCTTCATCGAGACAGGTAGATACAGAGGCCACGCCTCCTTCACTGAGACAGGTACAGAGGCCGTGCATCCTTTGCTGAGACAGATAGAGGTGCCAAACCTTCTTCATCAAGACAGATTCAGAGGCCACACCTCCTCAGCTGGGACAGATACAGAGGCCATACCCTCTTCACTGAGATAGATAGATAGATAGATAGATAGATAGATAGATAGATAGATAGATAGATAGAAAAGCCATGCCTCCTTCACTGAGACAGGTACAGAGGCCACACCTCCTTTTCTGAGATAGATACAGAGGCCACACCTTCTTTATTGAGAGAGATAAGTACAGACGCCATGACTGCTTCGCTGAGACAGATACAGAGGCAACACTTCCTTCTCTGAGACAGATACAGAGGCTATGTTTCTTTCACTGGAACTGAGTTATTTATATGATTTAGGAACAGGTCTTATTCTAAATCTGAGTATTCTGGGTGTTCAGTCCAACCTCCAGTTTTCTACATATTTGTATATCAAACATACAGTATATCACTGTATAATCATATCTTTGATAGAGGGAGGTTAGGAAGAGGTTCCAGGCTTAAACAGAGATAAGAATTATTCAAACAGCTTCTGCACAAATAAACATGATTGTTATGGAATGGCTAGTAAGCAGTTCATGACACATCTTCCATTATGTCAACCATTTAAAGGGCACTACAGAAGTCATGTGTTATATTCTCCTCATAGCCAAATGGTGAACACATCCTCCCTTATTTAGAGATTAGAAACAGCACCCAGAACGGTTTTCGGTTCTTTCCACTAAACGTGGTTGGACATTATTTAAATGTGGATACAAGAGCCTGTCCAAATAAAGTGCTTCATAGTCCAGGGAACAAACATACCAAGCCTGGAAACAGAACACACTCCTCCTTGGAAAGCACTACTGCAGCACAGAGGCTAAATAAGGCAGTGGAATCAAGGCCTATGTTCCAATACTGGTTTTAATACACCCTTGTCGACTTGCACTCTCAGCTACTCCTTTTCCGCCATCTTACTTGTCTGTCTCCAGCGAGGAAGCCTACAGAATGCTAAGCGATAGTACGGTGTAATTTTCGTCATAGTGAGTCTTAGTAGTTTCTGAACACTTCTAAGATATATCTAATATAGATATTCTTAACTGATTTGACTTCTTTCCGCTGTCCACTACTGTTACATCGTCCATACAGACCTAACAGCTATGTGCTAGCTAAATCAATAACTGACAAAATTAAATAGCTTATCCTTGGTGTCCATATTTCCCAGCAAAAGTGTAATTATGACGTCAGTCTCTTTAAAAGCTGATCATATTGTGTTCACCTTCCGCTGTTGAAAGCATAAATTCACCATTTCATTTGAACGCACCGCTATTCCTTAAAATGGTGTAGCTTAAATACTTTAACCACTCAGTACCACAAAAGCAACACATCAGTAGCTGCTGACTGACTGCACAAAGGCCGGAAGCTCCATCCGGTTGCTTCACAAAGCAACAATGACTCTGATGCTGATGCGAAGGCAGTGACTGAGGTCACGTTACATTCAAAAGATTGTTACAGAATCTGCTAAAGCTAAAGCAGATGCAGTAACTCACACTGCTCACATAATGGAGGAAACGCACACAGACACAACCCAAACATGTTCAGGGGACACCAGAGAACTCCAAGCACACAGTAACCCAAGCTCAGGATTGAACCAAGAACCCTCGATCTGTGATGCTTTGTACTGTATAAAATCACAAATTACAAATAAGAGCAAAATAAAATATGCACATACATATAGAACTTAAAGGTAAAGGCACATACAGAGTCAAAGCTAGGCTAGGCTAAACCGCTAAACAAAAATGTAACAGTCGATTAATATGAGCTACGGCTGTAACCTGGAGGTGTAGACTCTTAAAAACACTCTGCATCCCATTGTGGTGTTCCTCACCTCTGCCTTTTTAAAATTCAGTGCTATTCCTTTCATATTGCATTACTCATTATGACCAAAAATCATGAATGCCTTCCATTTCTGCCTTCATTAATTAATTGTGTGCACGTTAATATATTATCGAGTGTAAATAGTGGTCCAATTCTTCAACAGTTCTCCACAAGCAGTTGCCAAACCCAGCATTATGTCAACTTCCATTTTCTTCTTTCACCAGAACTTCTAGCAGGACCTCCAGGAAACACAGTAACAATAGCAGCTCATACACGCTCACTCAGAAACCCGTGAGTTGTTCACACACAGTGCAGGAAACACACAATACACTCTCTTACATATGTAAATAATTAGTCATTTGTAATCATGGGCACTTCAAAAGTAAAGAAGGAGGCTTTTGTGCCAGAGCTAGCATTGTTAGGGCCGATGCTTGGGAACATTGTTTTCTACTCGGACAAGACGATCTCATAATTCTGGTCAATGAATTTTGTGGAAAAAATTTTAAAATGATGATGGACAGACCTGGCTCTCTGAGGAATACATTTACTAATGTAAGGTGTTAGGCGTCTCTCTCATCGTTTACTAGCTAACAACACTTGACAGGCAGTATATGTAACTTGCTGGCTAGCTTGATGGTTAACTAGCTCACAGTGTTAGCTAGGGTGTCAAAACAACACAAACGAACAGCGTACGTAACATACTAGCTTTAATTAGTTAGCCACAAACTATCACAAACTAACAGAGTATGTAGCATACCTCTATAATTAGTTAGCCACAAACGAACAGAGTATGTAACCTGCTAGCTAGCATTAGTTTGCCACAAACTATTACAAACTAACAATGTATATAACCTACCAGCTAGTGTTACTTAGCCACAAACTAACAAATTGGGTATGTAACATATTAGATAGCTTTAGTTTGCTAGTAATAAGCTAGCTAGCTTTATTAGTCGACTCATTGTCCAAAACAAGATCTAAGTAATGATATATGATCAAGCTGAAACCCAAATTTGTGTATCAAAGTTATTTTACAGTTAAATAGCTAATTGTAGAACATTTTAATCCAAAATCATGGTAACACTGTAAACAGTAATAAAGAGTGATCTGGAAATGTAATGTCGGTATGTGTCTAGATACCTCTGCAGTGTGTTAAGGCAGATAAGTGGCCAGTGCTGAGGTGAGGCGTAATGACCTAGAGGTTAAAAACTAATCTGACCCATGGAAGTGTGTCTGAGAAATGGGAGCACAAAAATGTTACATGGGGTGAAAGGTCAAGTGACGAGTTGCACCATGACCTCAGGTGGTCTCTAATCTCTAGGACAATTAGACCGTGTGACGATGTTGTCAACCCTCCACAGAGAGTAGAGAACAACTGTCTATTTACTAGCGCTTTATAGCTTTCCAATTGAGGTACAATTATCTGTTTTAAAATACAGCTAGCTAAGAGTGAGCTGAATGACACTGCCGGGAATAGACTATCTAAAAATCTAAAGCTTGAAGATGCTGACATTATTTAAGAATTTTTAACTGATAACAAGACATGGTTGTAGATAGAGGCTGGGGACTGAAATGGACATTACAGCAATTCAATGGATTTAATGGTTCTCCAATTGCTCTCCAATGGACTGCATATTTCATTTAAATGGAAACACACTGGCTACGTTTACATGCGCATCAATATTCCAATATTAATCAGAATTTGGCAATATTCCGATATTAATCATAATTTGGCAATATTCTAATTAGTATTGAGTTATGCATGTAAACGCCGCAATCCGATTGCCCGATTCAGATTAAGTCAAAATTCTGATTCCCCAAATTCCGATTCCCACCCCTGGAATATGCCTGTTTTAATTGGAAATTTTTTGCATGTAAACACCTTATTCAGAAAATCCACTGAAAGGAGATATATGCGCATGTTCAGTCCACAAGGCATTGTGGGTGCTAACAGGTGCTTAGCTGTAAGCTAGGTATTTATGAATGGCAACTCAGGCATACTTACAACAACCATGTATACGGAAATATTCCGATGCCCGTACATATATAAACATCATATTCGGAATATGGCTGCAACCCGAATACAGATCTTAAATGGAATTTGATGTGCATGTAAACGTAGCCAATGTTAAGTACGGGATATATATATAAATTCATTTGAACCACTGTGTTAATTCTAAGCATAACCTTAGCATTCCTGAACTCCTGACCCCACAGTCCAAATGGGACATGAGGTCAGACTGAGTCGTTTAACATGTTAAATTAACTGGTCAGTGATTTATCAGAGAGGACATGTTAGCAGTAAACAGTTAAACGTGATAGCACGCAATCAGTCATCTAGTTTTTACCTGCCCTTTCGTCTTTAAAACAACCATTGCACAACAAAACAAAATTAGTGAACAACTTGAGACAGTTTGAGTTTTCAGATTGCATGACTTACGTCCTAAAAAGTCTACAATATTTGACTTTAATCACATAAATAAAGCCAGCTTGAGGGTATTGATAACATTGCAATATTAAATACACAGAATTTTGTTATCATGAACCTTTGAAGACGTTAATAGATCTGAGATTCTTTCAGGACGAGACGTGTTGCAGGAGGTAGGTAACAATTGTGGATAGCTTTTGTGCTCCCAAGATAAAGTCTGTCCCATTCAAAAGGCAGCGTGAACAAAATTTCTATAAGCAATTATTGTGATGAGTAAATTTAATATTGGCAGCACGATCCTCAGCACATATATGAGCAAAAGTGGAGATCAGTGGCTCACCACGATCCATGACACTAAATGCTAAAGCGATAAATTACCGTTTTTACTTGTTAGCAACATTAGCCTACAGTGAAAAACTACAGAACTAACCAGTATGGCTGGTTGTAGGTAAGGGGGAAATACTATGTACATTTCTTTTACTTGTTTGCATGACTTTTTCATTAAGTAAGAAACAAAAACATAAAATGCATCATTTTTAAAACAAAGAAATTTGTTTAATGTGGTTGTTTCTCACTGTGTGGCGCTTGGCGGATACCACTGGATGTTCCGTATTAAATCGTTGGTAATGCTGAGTCACTACTAACCACACAAAACTGTTCATCAAACTAGGTCATGAAATCAAAAGTTCTAATGATGAAAACAGAAAACATTAGACACATAGTAGGAATGAAACCCTTGTGATAAAGTAGTATAATTTAATATGATATTAGTCTACTTGAATTATATGCAGAATGCATCAAGTATATTGTTTTACTTTATACTTATCTTTTTTATCTATCTTTTATATAGGTCAGAATACTTTGGAAAAATGTACTTCAGTTTGGGTATGCTTATTTTATGGTGTAATTTTATAATGTAGTTTCTAAAATTACATATTTGCTGACTGCTTATTTTATGAAAGAACTATATTTTCACAAAGTATGTTGGAGAAACAAATTAAGTTCTGCATTCATTACATTCTGTTGTATCTGTTTGATTACTTTATTTGTAGCACATTGTTTGCAGTATCCTGAAATAAAAACAGCACTGGGTAATTAGGTAGTATTTGTACCTAGTAAATATAGCTCCTAGGCTAAATATTTGACTATTTTATTATATATTGTCAGTATTAAAATGCTAAAGTGCTCTGTAAGCTTAGTGTTTATATACAGTCATGTGAAAAAATTAGGACACCCCATGAAAGCCTGTGTTTTTTTTAACATAGTTAAACATATGGACATTTGAGCTTCATTTTAACAATATTGGGAGAATCAAGTAATATAAACGAATAAAACCAAAGAAAAGTCTTTTTAAAATGATCTGTAAAATGTAATTTTTAAAAAAATCCAATTTCTTGTGAGGAAAAAGTAAGGACACCCCCACATTTATTTGTACTTAAAATGGCTAAAATTACCTACAGGTGTATCACATCAGGTGCAAATTATTAGAACATCGTTACAGAGCATTTTGAAGGAGGCTTGCCTTATTTACACCTCAGACATTTAGTTTGATTTGCTCTTAGCTGTTGAAGTGAGTGGTATCACCATGGTGAGATCCAAAGAGCTCTCTGAGGCCTTCAGAAAGAAGACTGTTGATGCTTATGAGTTTGGTAAGGGATATAAAAATATCTCAAAAGAATTTATAATCAGCCACTCCACTGTCCGGAAAAATCATTTACAAGTGGAGAACATTTAAAACAACTGCCAACATGGCCAGGTCAGGCCTTCCAAGCAAATTCACCCCAAGAGCAGACCTCAAGATGCTTAAAGAAGTCTCCAAAAACCCTAAAATATCATCACGGGACCTACAGCAAGCTCTGGCTACAGTTGATGTCACAGTGCATGAATCTACAATCAGAAAGAGACACACAACTTTAATTAT
Source organism: Pangasius djambal (assembly GCA_022985145.1). Lineage (NCBI taxonomy): Eukaryota > Metazoa > Chordata > Actinopteri > Siluriformes > Pangasiidae > Pangasius > Pangasius djambal. The sequence continues at coordinate 19,151,963 of CM040991.1, forward strand.
CATGGGAGGTGTGCAAGGAGGAAACCTATATATATGTAGTATTATAGCTAAGGAAAGCTATAATAAACTCACATATAATACCCCTCCAACCCAATATCATAGTATCTGCTGCCAACTTATAACTATAAACCTGTAGCAGTGATATATAGGAGGGGAAATTGCTAGAATATTGTTTAAATCAGCATGTGAATAGGAACAATTTTGAAATACTCTTCTATGTTTGTATCAACTAACTGACTCTGTTTTCTATTTCAAACGAGCACCGTGCTTATAATGTTGATGTATATTGATAATGGTGTACCTTAACTCAAAATATGGCAAAAATGATACTCTTGCAGCTCTGTCAGAAGTTTCTCATTTCTAACATGTGGTCTTTATCCCTCTCACTCTGACCTGTCAAACAACCCCAGAATCAGAAATATATGCTCTGCTTTTCAGTTGTCCATAGGTGTGACACTATGAGATCGGTGTTTAACTTCAGAAATGTGGCCCAGACGTCACAGTTTGCAGTTGTATAATAACACTCATTTATCCAGACGCAAAGATCGTAAGCTACACCGCTCTCATCCGTCACCCAAGTCATGAAGATCGCTTTTAGCGGAATCTAATTTGTTCCAAATCACATACACATGTAGAGTCACATGCTGCTAAACAAGTGGCCAACAAAGTCAAAGACATAAACAAACCCTAGCAGCATTAGCTGAACTCCTCAGAGCCAACTACTGGCATTGTACACCACTATGCATTAACCTCAATGACATTTTGAAATTGTATTAAAGTTTGAATTAGTCAGTGTACAGTGAAATATAAATTTCTCCACTTCTCCGACTTGGAGAGCGTTCCTCTAAGGCACTTCTAGGACAACAAATAATTTAATGTTCTTTCAGAGTAGAACAGCATTGTTGTATAATGCAGGCCTTCCAATGTGAACTAAATCAAATCCAACATTGAGAACCCCAGTTAACACCAACGCAAGAGTCTGACAACCACATCACACAGAAACTCCCAACAGTTTGACATTCTTCAACAGAGAGCGAGATTACCACTTTACCACAGAGACTGGCCAACATTAACCATCACACTCCAACATTCTCAAACACCAACATCCTTCAGCAAACACTGACTTTTGCCACCAAACACCAAATCACACTATTTCTCCACCGAAAAGCAACACTCATCATGACCATCAAACACCAAAAACTAGAAAAAGTCTCTAACAAAAAACTAAATTCTCTTAAAAGCACTAACACATCCCAGTACACACAAAGAAACAGCATCACAAACACTCTCCATCAACGGTCTCCAACAAGCACCAACAGTCTGTGATACACAGCAACACTTTCCTACCTCAACAACATTCTCCACTAGTAACATTTGTACTCAACCATCAGCATTGTTTATCAACCAGTAAGCGTATGTTGACATTTTGACTTCATCATAGAGAAGGACATTACAGAAACCTCCCCAAGACACACTTGTATGAAAAGCAAGCTAATCTTGTGACTGTGTTCACTGGTGAATGCTGGTGTTAAATGATGACCATTGTTAGATGAAGAATGTTAGTGTTTGATGAAGAATGTGGGTGTTTGAATATGTTGGTGTTCGATTGTGACTGTTAGCGTTTGATGGTGAGTGTTAGTGCATGATGGTAAATAGTAGTGTTTGATGGTGAATGTTAGTTTGGTGGTGAATGTTCACGTTTCATAGTAAATGTTAGTGTTTAATGGTGAATGGTAGTGTTTGATGGTGAATGTTAGTTTGGTGGTGAATGTTCACGTTTAATGGTAAATGTTAGTGTTTGATGGTGAATGTTAGTGCGTGATGGTGAATGGTAGTGTTTGATGGTGAATGTTCACGTTTAATAGCGAATGTTGGTGTTTAGTGGTGAATGTTGGTGTTTGATGGTGAATATTCATGTTTAATAGGGAATGTTAGTGTTTGATGATTAGTGTTAGTGTTTGATGGTAAATGTTAGTGTGTGATGGTAAATAGTAGTGTTTGATGGTGAATATTAGTGTTTTAATGGTGAATGTTGGTGTTTGATGATGAATGTTCATGTTTAATGGTGAATGGTAGTGTTGATGGTGAATGTTGGTGTTTGATGAAGATTGTTAGGGTTAGATGGTGAGTGTTCATGTTTGATGGAAAATGTTGGTCTCAGATGGTGACAGCATTTGATGGTGAATGTTGGTGTTTGCTGGAAAATATTGGTGCTTGATGGTGACTATTTGTGTTTGATGGAGTATGTTGGTGTTTGATGGTGAATATTAGTGTTTGGTGCTGAATGTTGGTCTTTGATTATCGTCATTAGTTTTTGTTGGTGAGTGTTGGTATGTGATGGTGAATTATTACTGTTTAATGTTGACTGTTTGTGTTTGATGGTGAATGACCTCAAAAGATCTCCATTTTTGGGGCTTCAAAGAGTCCATTAGCAAATGTAATACAAAGTCACTACTTATTATTCCACAACATATGAGATTATTCAAGAGCGTGTCGCATTTAAGGTCTATTTGTGCAATTTACTGAGCTTTGCCTGTCCCCTTTGGAGCATCACATTAAAATGCTTTATGCACTCATCATCAAACTGAAAGTTCAGACTTGTTCAGTGTCTTTGACCAAACTGTCAACATCATGGTCATTGCATTTGATTCATCTTGCAAACTACTTCCTGTTTACTCTATCCTGCAGAAAAATCCCAGTATACACTGACTCAGTACTCTTGCTTCTTTGATTCAGTAAATTCTTGTAAACACTGCAGTCTACAGAAATCCAGCAGTTATGTTCTGACATGTCTTTGTCACACCTTTTGAATCTACAAAGGTAAAAATGAAACCCAGAAACAGACAGTGCTCCCTGAGCTTAAAGAAAGCACAGACACCACTCCTGAGATGAATAAACAGATTATTTTGTCACAGGATGACTTCCTGTCATCCATCTCCCATCTTATACACGCACATTAAGAGTGGTTTATTATTTTAACTCAGTCAGCAGCACGGCTCAGCAGCCTGGTGAGGAGGGAGACAGAACAGCTTAAAAGCACTATCTTGGAAATCAGATAGTGGGGGAAAAAGCTTGATGTGACCAAACAAGCAAACACACCAGTTACGAAAAACATATTGTACTCTGTGTGTGTGTGTGTGTGTGTGTGTGTGTGTGTGTGTGTGCCACTCTTATTACATTTTTCCAAGGGAATTTCAACACTTTTCACTAATGTAAGTCCAAATACGTCAATAACAAGTGTTTGTCAAGAGCCAGCAAGGAAGTTACAGATTTCTCGAACTGATTAAAAGTTCAGAGTTTTAAATATGTATTCATGGATATTGAGAATCAATCAGGTGTTCTGACAAATGACATTCTGACTCAACAGTAATTGCTAATTATGTTCTGTAAATTACGCATATTTCATGTTTTCCCCTACCAGTGACCCTGAAGAGATCGTGAACATAGAAAAGTTTTGTTCTTAGAAGACTTGAAACCAGCAGCAGTTCCTACTCATCGTAGGATAAAGGTGATCAGACAGAAGAAGGTTGTATTGATTTGCAGCGACTCTTCCCTCTAAAGGAAATAAATGCCGCACAGAATAACAGAGCTACTGGTCCTTACTTTAATTTGTCACCTGTATATACAGTTCTCTACCTGAGAAACTGCACAGTATTTGACAGGATAAATCAAGATGACAATATAAACCATAAAATGGTTTAGTTCTGTCTTTATATATCAATCAATATGCCCTGAAATGAATAGAAGTTGATAGAAACCTTTTCCCAGCCGATCCTCTTGTGTTTTTAGAAGCTGACTTCCTCTGGTATGTGTTTGAAGATGAAGCCTAGCCCTTCATCACAGAAGGCTCCTCCCTGTATATCTCCTGTTTTACTTCCTGTTTTTATTAGTTTCTATTCCCTGACCACACCCCTGATTTTTGGCAGCTCCTGTTATTAGTCTCATTATGCTCACATTACTCTGTGTATTGTCGTGTTCACGCACCACCAGGCAAAATCCAACCTGAAGCACTTCAGTAATAATTCTTACTTTTTAAAAAATTGATTACATTTTTTGAACTACATTTTTTGATTACAGTTTTTGAACTTTTTTTTTTTTACAAATACCTTTGACTAAACAATTTATGAAAGCCGTCTACAAAATTGGCAGAACTGACAAAATTCAGCAACTGCCCTTAGATCGCTAAGTAATATTTGAAATATTCCATTAACTTGTTTTCCTAGAACTGTTTCAACAGTCGACCTGTTTGAATGAGAAACCAGAAAGCGCAAGTCCTCTATTCTAGAGACTTTCCTCTGACACTGGAGACTCATTCCAAAAATGCTAAATAAACATATAGTTACAACTTACAATACAAACCCCTGTGTAGGTTGATACTTTAGAAAAGATGATGCGTTAGAACACGGCATAATATAATAATTTCTTACCATTTTAATGATAACCTCTCTTTATTTGTCAGATGGGTGTGTGTCCCCGTAAAAAAAATACGAGGATAAGTAAGAGGAAAATGCTAATTGCAGATTTCCTGAACTGCACTCCTGGGGTGATGTAGGGAGTAGAAGACACAGGAAGCTCGAATGTAAACCGTCTCTCTTAGCCAGTTCCTGAGATGTTCAGATACATTGTTGTGTGTGTACGTGTGTGTGTGTGTGTGCGTGAGTGCGTGCATGTGTTTGTCACAAAGGGTCAGAGATAAACATGAATTCTGTACACTTCATATGACATTTCACTTAACTCTCCTGTTTTCCCTACATGCATCATGCTATCTCTTTAGATTTACAGTAACAGAGCTATAACATTTTTAAAGAAATAAATATTCAAATGTACACAACACATTTTAAATGTCCACCTTAAACCAAATGTACTCACTCAACCAGGAGACTAATGAGACTATGAGGAGACTATGAGACTAATGTCGCTAACAAGTAGTGGACGCTCGCCCAAAATATTTCCATAAATATCTGCCACAGACTATATCTAGCTCTTCAACTCAAGAAGTTGAACTCAAGTTCTCAAACTCAAAATCTACAATCAAGAGACGCCTTCATGAATATAAAATACAGAGGGTTTACAACAAGGTGCAAACCACTGGTAACATTCAAGAACAGGAAAACCAGATTAGACTTTGCCAGAAAACATCTAAAAAAGCCTCCCATGTTCTGGAATAAGATTCTTTGGACTGATGAAACCAAAATTAACTTGTACCAGAATGATGGGAAGAGAAAAGTATGGCGAAAGAAAGGAACAGTTCATGATCCAAAGTATACCACATCATGTGTCAAACATGGTGGAGGCAGTGTTATGGCATGGGCATGTATGGCTGCCAATGGAACGGCCTCACTGGTGTTTATTGATGGTGTGACTGCTGACAGAAGTAGAAAGATGAATTCTGAGGTGTATAGGGCTATACTCTCCGCTCACATTCAGCCAAATGCTACAAAACTGACAGGACGCCGCTTCCCAGTGCAGGTGGATAATGACCCTAAACATACTGCGAAAGCAACTCAAGACTTTTTGAAGGCAAAGAAATGGAATATTCTTCAATGGCCAAGTCAGTTGCCTGATCTCAACCCAATAGAGCTGCTTTTCACTTACTGAAGACAAGACTGAAGGCAGAAAGACCCACAAACAAGCAGCAACTGCAGGTGGCTGCAGTGAAGGCCGGCAAAGCATCTCCAGGGAGGAAACTCAGAATTTGAGTTTTGAGAACATGGGCTCCAGACTTCAGGCAGTCATTGACTGCAAAGGATTTTCATCCAAGTATTAAAATTATGGTCATATTTACAATTATGTCACTTTGTCCAAATACCTTTGAGCCCCTGAAAATGGAGGTATTTTGTTGAAAATGGCTGTAATTCCTAAATGGTAAATGCCATATTTTTGTGGAGCCTCTTAAAATAAAGCTGAAAGTCTACGCTTCAAGATACTTTCAGTGAGATAGACTTCTGTTACTCATTAGCTACATAAGCATTGTAGCTCAAATACAATGTGAATGATCAACTTAATTTGTCGTAAAAGGGGAACTTTATCTAAAATATTCTGTAACACTTTTAGATTACATGACGTGAATATAATGTATTTGTAAGTAAGGAATAAAACACTTGCAGGTGTGCTATTATAGGAAAATAATGAGTGTGTGTGTGTGTGTGTGTGTGTGTGTGTGTGCATGCACAATTTGCCAACACCATTTTTTTCATGTATTAATGAACAACACATCATACTTTTTATCCACTTATAGTTACATTTAATGTTGTGGAATAAGTTAGTCCCTGTTATCATTTACATTGTAACAAAAAATTCAAAACCCCCAGTGCTGGAAAAGCTAAATTTACAGAACTCTCTGAGTGTTACAAAACACTGACACTGGAGACTCCTTCCATAAATTCTAAATAAATGCATCCCTACAGAATCTTTTCCATAGCAACAATGATATGTTTCTGTTAAATAACAACACAATGTTTAAGTCTTTCTTTTTTTTTATTTTAACCACGTGTTAGCTGTTACTATAGAAATGTTAGTGGGTTAGAACAAGCATATTAATATATACCTGTGATTTGAGTTACAGCTGGAACTACTGTCACAGCTGCTGTTATAGAAAATTATTCAACATCATCTGACCAGTCAGAATCGAGAATTGAACAGCACTCTGGTATAAATGTGAATTTAAACAGCATTTAAGGTTTTTAGTGAAACCGAGCTGAGTGCTTGTCTCAAACGTCATTCATCTTTGAAGTCATTCATCTCTGAGTGCTGAGCACATGGAAGGCAGATCTTCTCCTTGTTCGACTCTGTGATGGAGTGAGTAGCTGCCGGAGAAAGAGGCCTCCATTGGGGTCCGTGTCAAAATAACAAATTACTTCCAGTGAAGGAGAAGTGGATTGGTACCGAGTGCTTGCCCTTTCATGTGGTAATGTTTAACACACTGCTGCTATCACTTAACTTCAAAACATGTGTGTGGCAGGGATGTGATGTCTTCAGGTCAAAGTTGTGTCAGGACACAGTTCAAAACTACTGACACTAGCTTTTTTTTAAGGAATTTCAAGTGCCATGTTACATAACATCAAGCCTACATTTCAGACTATACAAACTTTTCACAACAGTGATGAATTACCATGTAGCCCATAGTGTTTATTTAAAACCAGACAAACACATATGTGTTCAGCCATATAAGGTGTCTGAAATGTTTGTTTCTATGGATTTGCTCCAGTGCTAATATGTTGCTAACAAATAAGGAAGGTTGATAGCTACCAGCAAAGTATAGTGCAAACTGCACGCTGAGATGAAACTTGAAATGAAGTCTGCTCACATGGACACCCAGATGGCACATACACGTATGTACGCTGGTACAGCTTGCACAGTTTACACCTCTGTTTTGCTATTTGGGAAGACATCAGCGAAATATGGTGCATTCCAGAAGTTTCGATTGTTAATACCACAAATCTGATTAAAAATATTGTAACAAAATTTAAAGATTTGCATGAAGTAGCAGCTGTTCTTTTTATTGAATCATGTTTTTTTTTATAATTAATTTCATTTGAGCTTAATTGACCCACATTTTCAGTTGACTTTCAATTTCAGTTTTTTTGCCCCCCTTAAACTGAACTGACCTCAACTAAATGTTTTTTCAGGGATTGTATTTTGTATGATCCAGAAAATATTTATTTCACATGATACCCAAAGCAGCACAGTGAGTAGCGTGGCCCTCGCGTAGCTTCAGGGTCCCCGGGTCGATCCTGAGCTCGGGTTACTGTCTACGCTGAGAATCACATGTGCAGCTCTCCCTGTGTCTGTGTGGGTTTCCTCTGGGCTCTCCGGTTTCCTCCCACTGTGCAAAAACATACCAGTAGGTGGACTGGCTACTCTAAATTGCCCCTAGGTGTAAATATGTGTGTATGTTGCTCTGTGATGGACTGACTGGTGTCCCATTAAGGGTGTGTTCCTGTCTTACACCCAGCATTCCCATGATAGGTGTCAGATCCATGGAGACCCTAACCAGAATAAAGCTAATATAAAATAAAGCAGGATAAATGATATCCATGCTTGCAGCTGATTTTAAACAGTTATTTATATGTATATATAGTTGACTATGTGTGTCTCAGCACAGTGTCAGATGCAAGTATTCTCCTTAATGCACTCCATTAACTTTTGTAAGTACTTCATGCAAAACCAGAGGGCGATACAGTCCCGAAATGCACCGCGGTGCGAGGAGTATTGTATTTACCCCAAGCGCATGCAAGACACTGAAAAAGCAAGACACATTCTTCAGTAGTATACACACACACACACACACACGCACACAGAAATCCTGCTGCTGCGCTCTGGCACGCTCTCGCGCTGTTTAACGGGAAACCGCTTTTAGGCGCGCGAGACGATACGAGAAGCACGAGACAGCTCGAAATGCGCTCTGGAGAGCAATGCTTAAGGCTCGCGGCACTGCTCGGTAAGTAACGCATATATTTATTTATTTACTTACTTATTTCCCTTCTTCACTTCATTTGCAGGGTGTCCGCGAACGTTTTTCCAATAAAAAAAAAAAAAAAACACGTCTCTGCTGCATCGCACGCGCGACTTGTGCACAAGTCACTCTCTGTGCTCCTAATGCATTAATGATGAGTCCATAACATTAAGCGCGTGCACTTTAAGTGGTCAGAGGCTTTTGATGCTTTTTATACAGTATACTTCTCCCAAAGGCCTCATTGCGCACAGCTTTGGTGAAGCCGGGTTCTTTTTTTTTTATTATTATTTTTATTTTTATTTTCGTTTGGTCTTGCACGTGCTTGGCACATTTTCCTTCGCATTAAATACTGATGAGGTGTTTGTGCGCATGAGGAAACTTTACAGTAGACTACATTTCACTATGTATGTGTGTTAGAGGGTGTATTTATGTGCTACCTAAACACCTGAAGTTTTTAGGTACCTGATTTCTATACACCTGCACCATATGTATGCTCATTCCAAAGCAGGACCAAGCATCCAGTTTTCCACAAGGAGGTGTTTAGCTTTAATAATGAGCCTTGAGTATTGGGAATGACTTTGAATAAAGTAATATTAGCACCATGAAATTATGAATTGGACAAATGTTTGATTTATTAAGTGATACAGCACCTCTGGCGTCCTCGGTTTGATCCTGAGCTCGGCGTTTGGGATGTTCGGATGTTCCTGTGTACATGCGGAGTTCCTCCAGGTTCTCCGGTTTCCTCTCACTGTACAAAAGCATACAGGTAGTCGGACTGGCTGTTCTAAATTAACCCCTAGGTGTGAGTGAGTGTGTGAATGTGTGTGAGTGTGGCGCAATGAACTGGCGTCCTGAATGAATCTGGAGTGAACTGTGCCACCTGGTTCTCTGGGATAGGGTCCAGATGCATTGTGACCCTGACCTAGATAAAGTGCGTACTGAAGATGATTGAATGGTAAATAGATGTAGAATGAATGACCAGCTACTGAGTGTATTAGCTGCATAGTTGTTCTGTAGTTCCCAATACTGAAAAGATTTGGTTAAAACAATTACAATAATGTGTACTAGACCACTTAGCTTTGAGGTGAGTGTTGGAGTGGCAGTTGAGGTGGCAAGGCTTATTACCAGAGTGGAAACAATCACCATGTGCCTTCTGTGTGGCTATGCCTCTGAATGGGCACCATCCGGATTTGTTTGGGAAATAGTACATACATAGTACATATATACATGAGTTTCCTGCTCTGGTGCAGTATTTCCCAGCCGAGTCCTCAACAACCAGAAACCTGCTTGGAAAAAAAGTAAAAATGTTTATCTGGGATCTCAGAAGAGAAACATTTCAGTAACACATCTGACTCAGCTAATCAAATCATGATTTCATGCTTTGTAAAGTTAAAATGGGTGTGTTACTGTGTTAGGAAGTATTCGAGTGTACTCCCAGTCCTCCTGGTAATATGTTGCGCTGTCCAAAAAAACATGCTGGTAGATGACACTGGCTGCTCTAAACCTCTATTAGGAGTGAATGAATATTCCATCTGGGGGTGTGTTTATATTTCGCACCCAGTGAGCCTGGAATAGGCTCCGGATCCACCACAACCCTACACATTCAGGAAAAGGGGTACTAAACTGTACTATTTCTTGTTGCTAGGATGATACCTTCAAGCGTACACCTTGTGTACCTTACGTGTGTATCTGGTACCTATAAACGTGCATGTATTGTACTGTTTATTGTAAGTTTTACTCTAAACGTTAATTAGGGTCCAAGTATGTACCTTAAGTCTTTTTGTAAATGTATAATATAATCACGTTTCTAGGTGATAGATACATATTAAAGGTACAAAAGATAAGAGTACCACCCCGGTGACAAGGAAAGGTACAGTTTAGTACCGTTTTTGTTCAGAGTTTGACCAGGATGAAGCGGTTACTGAAGATGAAAAAATGAATGAATGTCAGTCAAATTCACTGGAAGATGTCCAGAGCTGTTTCCTTAGAATTACCTAAGTAGGGAATAAAACATTTTGAAGCATGCTGAAAATCATCAACAAAGGGGCAGCAACGTGACATGAAGCAGTTACTGTTCCACCCCAAAGCTGATTATTTTCTAATAACAGCACATCACAAAAGTATTTTATCTTCTTATACCACACATATACCTCTTACTGACTTCCCAATGCTTGCAATTAACATTTTATGAATGAATGCCACATTGTACTTTTTATCCTTTTATAGTTATGTTTAATGTTGTGGAATGCCCATGAAACAAGTTATCCACTAACGTTATACGAGCACGTTGATGTAAACCTGTCAGAATTACTGTCACCTTCTGACCAATCAGAATCGAGAATTCAACAGTGCTGTGGTATAAAGGATGTTAGTTAAAAGAGAGCTGGTCTCTCTTTCTTTGACTCCTTTCTCTCACTTTTCTCTTTTTCTCTCATTCCCGTTTCTTCATCTCTCCCTCTTACTCATTCTCATTTCTCTCTCTCTCTCTCTCTCTCTCGGTCTGGTTTTGAGTCATGCAGGCATGTGATCTTTGTTAGAGAATTGAGTTAGCTGTCTAGAGATACACACACACACACACACACACACACACACGCTGTCACACCTTTCCACCCACTTCTGCTATATGGTATTATTAGGGATGGGCGTATCCATCCTGAAGTATCGATACAGACGCGAGTATCGAAAGTATCGATACTCAAATAAATATCGATACTAAGGTGTGTTTTATTTACCAGTGATTTTGTTTATTTAACAAAAAAATTAATGCATACAATATGCACTGAATTGGACGAATAACCTAAGTTAGCGAATAATTGTGTAGGATAGAACTATTTTCCTGCTCATCTGAACACACGCAAATGTTGCAAGACAAAACCAATCAATCACAGAGAGCGTTCGCTCACTTCTGACAGTGCATTCAAACAGGGCTGCGTTTCCCAAAAGTATCATAAGAAAGCGTTGATGCTTTTGGGAACGGCAGCCCAGAACAATGCTTATCAGAGGACAGAAAAAACATATATGTTTGAGTTATTTCACAATAAACAAACTGAAATTGTAGCCTACATAGTTTGTGCAATTACATTTATTTAAATTGAACGTTAAAAGTTCATATTGATCATGTTCTATTCTGTAATGTTAATATAAATCATACACTGTGGGTGCATTTTATGCGTGCAGCAGCCTGTCACTGGCAGTCCCTTACGAAAATGAGTCATGGTTTCACTAAAGTGACCGTAGTTCAACTATAGTATAAGCAGATTTCCATGGTTACCACTACAGTAAAAATATTTTAAGCATGTGTAAACAAAAATATAACCTAATAAGTTGCAATTAAGGCATATTGAATGTTAACATGCGTTTCAAATATAAAGTTAAGTGGGTATCATTACCCACTTTACTCTTAGTCATTTAATAATTTAATAAATTTCATAATTTTAAAGTTCAGTTTAGAAGTATTGTATCGGTATCGATATTGACGATACTGGCCTTTAAAACTATCGGTATCATATCAAAAACAAAAGAAGTGGTATCGCCCATCCCTAGGTATTATATCTTCTGTAGCTCTGGTGTGTGTCTGTGACACTGCAGTGGTATCTGAGGCTTCAACACTTCAGCATCGTACAGGTGGTTTTGGTTTCACACCAGAAATTCACCATCTGGCTTTAATCAGTTTGGGTGTGTGAGAAACAAGTGAACATGCTTGAAAAATCCTGTAAACACCCATGCAATCAGAGCAACCTGATGGCGAGGACACACATTTCACTTGCAGTCGTTTGAATTTTTCCTTCTTTCGCTCCATTATAAGTGCTGATTACCATAAACGGTTGTACTGTGTCATTTGTCCTTGTCATTTGGTTTGAATTTCTTTCTTCGTAAAGCATGCTTGGGCGAAACAAGGACTGAAACAAGGCCGACTTTGATTAGACTATAAACTCATGCTCGACTGTTTGAGTCTGAGAGATTTGGTAAATGAAAGCTGCTTGAGTGGCATAGAAGACTGGAAGTCTTGGACAGAGTACTGTCAGTCAAGCATGCTCATTTGAATATTAAGCCACACCCATTGGGACAGTTCTCAGCTCAGTCATCGGTTTGAGCAATGTTTTAGAGCATTTCCACAAAAAGAGAAATAGCAGTTGGTGCAACAAGCACTTTTTTAAAACATTAAATTTGAATGTATGCATTTAGATTTTGATACTTTGTGATATTTTGCTTGCAGTGCTTATAATTTTGTAATACTTTTGGTACATAATTAACCTGAAAAATGTATAGCATAAATATTTTATGCATATTTATGCATATTTTGTGTATATATTAGTTTTAATTTTAAAAGTTAATTTTTAGTTGTTTTTAAGAGGTAGATTTACATATACCATTGACACCATTGTGAGCAAGGTGACTCAATACTCGATAGTTTTCCAAAGTGGTTATTTGGTTGGTCAGTAAGTGGGTTAAGTGGAACCATTTGTGAAAAGAAACCCTCTGCTATAAATTTCTACATTTTCAACTTTTAATGGTTCCTCCAGAGAGACAATCTGAAGAACTCCGTATACAGTATATAGCCTAAGGTTTGTGGACACCTGCCCATCACACTTCTTCCCCAAACTGTTGCCACAAAGTTGGAAGCGCACAGTTGTATAGAATATCTTTGTATGCTGTAGGGTTACAGTTTCCCTTCACTGGAACTAAGAGGCCCAAACCTGTTCCAGCATGACAGGCGAGCTCTATGAAGACATGGTGTGTGAAGGTTGGAGTGGAAGAACTCAAGTGTCCTGCACAGAGCCCTGACCTCAACCCCACTGAACACCTTTGGGATGAACTGGAACTCCGACTGCACCCCAGACCTCCTCACCCACCCAACATCAGTACCTAACCTCACTAATGCTCTTGTGGCTAATTGAGCACAGATCCCCACAGCCACGCTCCAGAATCTAGTGGAAAGCCTTCCCAGAAGAGTGGAGCTTATTATAACAGCAAAATCAGGAATGTGATGTTTAACAAGCAAATATGTATGCGATGATCAGGTGTGCACAAACTTTTGGCCATATAGTGTGGATATAGATACTATACCGTGTGTGCATACAATAAACACAGAACTGCTATAGTGACACATATTGTGCACACGTACAGTAAAATTCTTTGGAAAAAATTTTTGTCCTTGGATTTTTCATTTTTAAAGGCACAGAAAGAAGAAGAGGCTGAAATTGAGTCGATATTAACAGAAAATCCTGGATGAGATAGCGGAGGGAGAAAACTGAGTTGTTAAATTATAATTTACGTATTTACACATAATATAAATTATAATTTACGTATAATTTACATATTTAGATATGCATTGTGATAAGGTTTTTTTGAGACTTCCGTTTAAAAAAAAAAAAAAAAAAGCTGACGTGTGTTATTGATTGCTACGTATTGCTTAATGTGGGGAAGTAAAGTGTGTGAGAAGTTTCAGTATGATAATTTTAGATGGCCATTTTAAGTCAAGTATTTTAATTACAAATCACACAATTAAAAATCAGATTTGTGTTGCATCAGTATTGGAAGAAGTAGTATTCTGCCATTTGTCATAAAAAGCTAAAGAAATTCTGCTGATAATAATAGAAACACTTGTTGTATGTTGACTTCACCGTAAATCACTTTACACCACCAAAAGGTGAGCATGCTATGACTACTGCTTAAAAAAAAGTGTCGCGTCACTATTTTTAAGTATAGTTGTTTTATATCATTGAGGAACCGGTTAACACAGGATATAAGCATGTGAAGAAATAATGTGTCACATTTCTCAGATTTTTCACTGAAGTGCTAATCTTGATATTACGCCTAGACAGCTCAAATACAAACACACACTAAAACCTTTATAAAAAATGACTCTAGCATGGCTGAGATCATGTGTCTGGTCATGTGTCTGCCCTGTGACTGCTGTGTTTGTCTCCCCGCTCTGATAAACTGAGCATTCCTATGTTTGCATGTGTTCCCTGCATGGAATGCTAGCTCTGGTTGCTAGCTCTGATCACCAGCTCTGTTCGCTGGCCATGTGAGCCTGCAAAACTGATTCTAAATTTATGACCTGAACTCACTAACCTCACTTACTTCACCTCGTTTAATTGATTCTCTCATCTCCTCGTGTCTTCATTTATCTCTGGCCGCAGACTTGCTGCGCTGTGGTTTATGGCTAATTTTATAATGTGCTCCTAAAATAGAACAAGAAAGGGATAACTGAGACGAGAAGACAAGAGGAGACAAAGGAGAGAGAGTGACATTTCTAATTGTAATGTAAAGAATGGTTTCTACCTCATAAATCTACCCAGTATACAGGCACATGCATCAAATGTCCCAGAAGACCGTGCTCTAAACCATCTTCTTCCATACTTGGATGCTAATTAAAGGCATCCTGTCGCTAGCTGAATGGGTCCAGGCCTTCATGACAATCTGTAATTACTCCGCGTTAATATACACGTGATGAGTTTCTCATGCTTTCTGGAATTAGTGGACCTTCATGGTTACTTCTAATGAGGAATAAACGAGCAAATTGTTTCCTGAATTGTGATTGCTCAGCAGATTTTACACCTTACATGCTGACTGTGTTAAAGAAATATTTAGGCAAAAATATCAAACTTACTCTATCAAACACAACTTCCGCTTCAGTCCCACATTTCGATAATCAGCCAAGATGAGATGTCTGGTGCCTATCACTAGCTTCTAGAAATATAACGCTGATGTAGTATCTTCCTCAAACTACTTCCAGGACACAGTGGGACTTACTTTAATCTATAAACATTGTCAAAATGCCACTGTTTAGTCAAGTGCTTTAACATTATACAAAGGTGACATGGCTACGGTTTAATCGCCTTTACAATTTCTGATCCCTTGCTACAGCGATACAGGAGACATCACAATACAGCAGTATTTGTTCAACTAAAGCAGTGGTCAAACTACACATGAATAAAATCACCCAATAAAAAAGGCTAATTCACTGAGCGGGAAAGGACATGGGACCTGAAAAACGTCTTCTAGTTGAAAGTGTTTATCTAGGTGACCTTTGACCTGTGAATTCACCAGCCTTGGTCTTGTGAGTCAACAGGAACCAAGAGGGTGGGGCTGTGGTCTCTTTTGGTGTCTCAACATACACAAGGGTTTTTTTTCTTTCTGCATGCTAGGAGTTTCTTGTTAAGAGTTATAGAGGAAGCCATCTTAAACAGTCTTTTCTTTAGTGCAATGTGGTATCACTGGTATTATGCCCTTTTCTGCCTACAGAATTGAGAAAAGCTAGGATTTACGTGGATAATATACTTCCACTTTGAACCTGTGCTCGTAAAATGAGATTACATAGCTTAAAGATGTTGTGTGGCACGAGTATATGAAAGATTTATGAACGTATTTACAGAAGACTTTGATGGAGATAGACCTTATTTACTTGTTAGCTATATTAGCCTCAGATGCCCATTAGAAAACTAACCAAACATGTCTTGACTAGGGGAAATGTTTTTCGCTGATTCATTTCTTTAGTGTTAGTCAGATACACAGCAGCTGAGCCATTGTATTGTTTGAATTTAGTGCTAAAAATACATCTGATGGTAGATGGATAGACATGATGGACTGACTTCCCTGTCTGTGAAACAAGTTAGTTCCTGTTATCACTTTTGTCATAACAGCTACAAACCGGTGGTCCAACACTCATAAGATTCATAAGACATTCATAAGAAAAATACAGCTCGTCGTGTTACCAAGAAATGTGGGAAAAAATGCCAAGCCTTCTGTCCTCTAGACTTTCCCGTGGTGGACATCTTACTGTCCAAAAATGTTAAATAAGCATCTCCGTAGAAAAAGCTTTACCGTATAAATTATTATATAGTGCGTTTTCCTTTGTCAAAGAACAACACATTTTATCACATAATCTGTTTATTGTTAGGTTTAGATTATGTGAAGCGTCTGCCCATGTCCATCATATATCCATTTTGTCCTTTTGTCTTCCATTTACCATATTTGGTCACGACTTCCTGTTCTCGCATGGAAAGAAAGGGCTGGAATTAATGAATAATTAATGAGAATGTGGTTTCATCCAATCACAGGGCACCAAGTTCCAAGAGCACCAACCCTCACAATGTTTCTTTTAATGGTGGATCTTCCTTTCCCAAAAGTATAAACATGTTGTCAGTCGGATTTGTTCACCAGTATTAAATAATACGTTTTGATTTCTTTCAATACGTTAACGTCATTCTGTCACACACTTTTTTCGACACAGTGTAAAGGTGTAACAGATCTGTCACGTTAGCAAGCTAGATAGCATAAGCTGACTTCTTTAATGTCTGCTAATGTTATCGGATTAAATCTAAGATGGCTGCTTCTTGTTGTCACAGTGGTCCTGCTCTGTGATTGGTGGAAGCCATCTGCACTCATTAATATTCATGAAAGAAACCTTGCGGCCTGGTGATTGTTTCCGCCTGTTCCTGCTTCCGTTTCGTCTTCCCGCTGCAGTGTGTGTAGTCTTGTGTATTTATACAGTCATTCTAAGGCGTGACTTCCTGATACTTGTCCTGTGTCCCTTTCCCAGTTTGCTGGCTCCTGTTAGACTTGTGTTTTCTCTGGTTCTGACCCTTGGCTGTTTTTATCCATCTTTTATTATACTGTATTTTCCAGCCTGAATTTTTTTTATACCTCAAGCAAGAGTTTATGTCTCTTTCACTGAAATAGCTCTAATAAACACAACACCAATTCTACACACGTGCATCCTGCACCTCAGTCTCACACCTGCTTTTCTCCACTCATGATAAACATCTTTTTTTCTTTCTTTCTTTCGCTCTTTTTTCACTCTTATGCTCTTTCACTCTCTCTTGCTGTTTCACTCGCTTTCTTTCTTTTCCTTTCTTTATTCCACTCTTTCACTTTGTTTCTTTCGTTCTTTCTTTTGCTTTTTTATTCACTCATTTGCTCTTTCTTTAACTTTCTTTCGCTCTTTTCCTTTGTTCCTTGTGCTCTTTCTTTCATGCTTTCATTTTATTATTTTTTTTGGCCTTGACTTTTTCCTTCTCTTTTTGACTCTTTATTGTGTTTGTTCTTTCTTTCAATCTTTCTTTTGCTCTTTCTTTATTTAATTCTTTCTTTTGCTCTTTCATTCTCTCTTTCTTTCTTTCTTCCTTTCTTTCTATCCCTCTTTCTTTTATTCTTTCTTTGACTCTTACTTGAATCTTTCTCTCATCTCTCTATCTTTTGGTTTCGTTCTCTCTTTCCTTTCCTGTTTTCTTTTTTTGTCTGTAATGTTTGCTTTTTCTGTAACTGGAAACAATGCAATCAGCCGTTCATGAGGCGTTAACCATTTAACCATCACGTCATGGCTGGATCACCAGTAGCCTTTTTTGGGGGGATTTAAAATATCTTATCTGTCTTTCGTCCTCTGCCGGGGAGTCTTCAGCTTTTCTTATCTGTAATATTTGGGATAACGTGACACAAAACACGGCTGGGTTTTAGACTTTCATGGAAGTGTTTTGAATCAGCAGGACTTTAACAGTCAGTGAGTCAGTGCGAGACTGTTGCATTTATTTGTAGCAATCCACAAATCACTACCCGAGGATAACCTACGATCGGTATCTTATCGAGACGTGGTCAAATCAAGACGCGGCTGCACGCTAGGTCTCGATGAAGTACTTAACATATAAAGTAAACAATCTAGCCAGAATGAAACCCAGAACAAGTGAACACACAATACAGGAACTAAGCATTGTGACGGTGTAGACAAGACTGAAACAGTACTTGTTGCCTTGGGAACTGTGATGTTTTTTCACAGTTGCCCCAGCACTTCTCCTAGTTTGTACCTACGCTGCCATCTTAGAGGAACTTCTGCTACTTTATTAGCACAAGTGGCAGTCATTAGATGAGGAATTGAGTCGATATCACTGTAGATTTCTGGAATTGGTACAATCTGGCAGTTTTATTTAGCTTCATTCGTCCGACGTTTTTTTTTAGTTAGCAGGCAGAGCAACTGAACAGAGTGTGATTCTAGACACGCAGTTTGCAGAATGCTAAAGAAGTAGCTATAAATACATCACTAGAGATGGCATGATACCACTTTTTCAAATTTTTGAGTATAATATACCCATCTGATATTTTCAGTTTAAAAACTACAAAGTTTTAAATTTACTTAAAGAAACATGTGAAAAATACATGGCTAAAAACACGACTTACAGAATGCCGTGGCATATATTGCAAATATAATAACAAAAAAGTTTCTTTATATGTAATATTTACGCTTCTAAAAAAAAATAGCCTCGAAACACCAACATGAATTGGTTGATCAGCTAATTTGACTTGGTTGATCAGCTAAGAAGGACGTTGTGTATATTTAATTTTGGAATTGTTGTGTTAAGCATGAAGGATGATGATAGACCAAATTAAAGAGACTAACCGAAGTACATATTAGTGTTTGAATGAAATGTTCTGGTGTTTGACATGTTACACAGGAAGTCACACCTCTGAGCTTGATGGACAGACATGTCATTAAGCAAGGCTTGTGCAGCCAAACCCGATGCTAAATTTGTATTCTGCAGATTTTCTCCACTGTGTCAATGTAGGAAAGAGTTTGCAACTTAAAAGCTTTGTTTGCTTGACGCAGAGGTGTGACTTCCTGCGCACTAGAACAAACACTGCTCCATTTCCTTAAAACATTATTTTTCTGGTTTACGTTCAATGTGAGACCTTTGTACACGTTTAGATATTCTCTGTTTTTTTCTGTTGGAAACATTTTATAAACCAACGCTTTATAGGCTCAGTTTCTCAAATGAACATCAATCGTGATTTTTCCAAAATCATATTTCTCTCACAGGGATGATGTTGAGGTTAAAGGTGTGAAATAAATCATGTGAACCTGTGTCTCGGTGCACAGCTTTTTTTCAGCCAGTGTTTACGCTCCTGAGATAAACTCCGTCTCGTTCAGAAGGCAGTAGACTGACTGCTTCAGAAGCTCGTGTAGTGAAACATAATAGAGGGAAAAGCAGCTCTGCGGTAAAACAGTGCAAATAAAACGCCTTCGCTCGCTGTGGGGGGACAGACAGGTGTGACCCCGGGGTCGTGACCCTGTGGCTCTGTGACCTGGGGTCATGTACCCTGAAGCACAAGAAAACATGTGCACACACAGTAGGCATGCCATATGTTATGCCACAGACAGACAGGGACATATAAATACAGAGAGACAGAAAACAGATATACAGAGAAACAGACAGATAAACAGAGAGACAGTTAAATAGGGAGACAGATATTCAGAGAGACAGACAGAGATTACAGAGAGACAGACAGATTGATGTACAGAGAGGCAGAGGCAGACATACAGACAGACAGATACACAAACCGACAGGGTCAAACAGACAGACAGATATACAGTTATTTAGAGAGACAGACAGACAGACACATAAATACAGAGAGACAGACAGATATACAGGCAGACAGTTATACAGAGAGACAGACAGATGGAAGTACAGAGAGACAGAGACAGATACAGAGACAGATAGACATACAAACCGCCAGGGTCAGACAAACAGACAGATATACAGAGAGACAGACACATAAATACAGAGAGACAGACAGATATACAGGTAGACAGTTATACAGAGAGACATACAGACAGAGAGATAGAAAGGCAGACAGACAAACATATAAATACAGAGAGACAGGCAGACAGATATACAGATACAGACAGACAAATATACAGCTATACAGAGAGACAGACCGATAGATGGATACAGAAACAGGCAGACAGACAGATATGTGGAGAGACAGACCAACACATTTAAAAAGAGAGAGACAGACAGATAGAGAGACAAACAAACTGACAGGCAGAAAGACAGACAGGCAGAAAGGTATACAGACAGACAGGCAGATCTACAGACAGTTTCACTGACAGACAGAGAGGCAGACTGAGACAGACAGAAAGACAGACAGATGTACACAGACAAAGAAGACATGTTTTTGAGTTGAATTTCTGCTGTGTGACTCATTTTGGCAGTTCAGCTGTCGGGGGGCATCAGAGAGGAAAGACTGAAATGTCTCTGCTCCGACACACATGGACGGACACACACACACACACACACACACACACACACACACACACACACACACACACACACACACCAAACAGAACTTGTTAAAGGAAAGTCTTTCTGTGAACTCTTCCAGGCCTGTTCAGCTCTTTTGATCTGCAAAGCTAAATTTATAGCTGAGGAACACGACATTTCCTCCCCATAATCTTCATAATGTGTAACACACTACTGTGTGTTTCTCTCTCTATCGCTCTGTCTCTCCGTCTGTCTTTCTTTCATTCTGTCTAATTTAACCTGCACAGTTTCCCCTTAACCCCAAATGTAGTCAGTCTTCCGAGCTTGAGCTATGAGACTAATGAAGCTAACAATTCAGGGTGTGCGATATGACAAAAATATCATGTCACAATTCACAAAGGCATTTGTATCATATGAAATTCCAGTACATGAAATATGAAGTACAAAATTCCAGTCAGTTTGTAATTTGTACTAAAAACATCTTATGATAACCACAATATCTCAGAAAAAATATTGCAACATAATCTGTCAGGATATTGATTTTATATTATATCTTGCCAAGCTCTACTGACATCTTTCCATAAGTATATGCACCAATCCTCATATTTTTGCATCAAACTTATTGATAAGCTCTGTAAATTATCATCTGTAGTCCCTTTTTTATAAAATTGGAGCTATATTATCATCTTTGAGCACTGATTCTGAGTTTTAGTTTGGTCTGGATTTACAATTAACCGACATATTGTGGTTTAAAACCCACTTTAAAACCAGCTCTGACTGTAACGTTCTCAGACTACTGTGTATCTGACATTTATTCCATTCCAGTGTGTGGCTAAACTGTCTACATCTCTCACTCTGTATCAGTCTGGGTTGCCAGATTGGAACAAAAGTTTCAATCCAAAATTATATCAAAACTTCATTGTGAATGATATATAATTATAATAATTAATACAATTATAAAATCATTTAAAAAATATATGTATTATTTCCAACCCAAGGTGGATTTTGTCTAATCTGGCAACTCCTCAATCTCTCTATCTTGTCTCTTTGAAACACTTCAGCAGAGAATAACATCGTACCATCATCTGCTCACCAGACTCCAAAACCTGCACCATTCCTCCTCCTTTTTTCACATGGCACCATCCCTTTTCCATTAACCATCTGACTGCAGGGTGCATACCAACGCTTAACGCGGGGGGTTCGAGGGTAGTTTGGCGTGGTTAATGTTCTGTCTGAAACCCCAGTCAGCCCGTGTGATGTTTCAGCAGCTCGCTCTTTGCTCTCTAGCTGTTCTTTCTCAAGCAAAGGTAAACACACAGAACCAGAAATTGTTTTTTTTTTCACTCTTCATTTCAGACCACACAGATGAAAGTTGCTCTTTCAAACCCCACATTCCCAGCATGATGGTATATTTAGTGTGAACTTTGACCTCTGTAAAGATTTCTTCCCAGGCTTCATCCATAGGAGGCTTAAAAATACGAAAATAAATTGATTGAACATCATATAACTGTAATAAACTGACACTGGTGGTATTTTAAGGCACGCTGTCACAATAACCCTGGCTATTTTTCTCGAATGTCAGTCATTTTACGAAAACACTAGATCACTGCCAAGTTCTACCAAGTTAGAATGACAGAGGAATTCCCATAATGCACTGCTAGTTACTTATATAGTGCATTATATATGCTTCAAGAAAGACTATCATTAATCTGTCAATAATAATTATTATAACATTTATTTACTATATTATTCATAAAATTCACACAATCACACAATACATTTGAATGTTATATTTTAAAAATGTAAGATTAAATTGTTTCCAGTATAATTAATTATCTAATGGTAGCACAAAACAGAAATGTTTGACAGATATAATAGTTAATATACCTGAGTTTTTCCATATCAAACAAAGTTGGGGTAAGATTTTGGTTGGTTTTGTTATCTATCAACCATTCCTTTAAGGGCCTGGAAGCCCATTACGACATATTACAACAATGCGACAATTTTGATTTATTTGTAAAAAGTGTCATTTATTTTAAGGCACCAAACTCCATAGAGGTACTTGATTGTACATCTAACAAAACGAGGTCTCATGTTAAGTCGACACATTCTGGTCTTTTTGTTAGATATAGATCAGATAGTCGGCCTGTTGAATTCTTGCCAGTTCTTAAAGCAAAAAAAAAAAAAAAGGCTGGGAGGACAAGCTGCTTAAGGAAGTGGACTGGATAATGTCAGGAGCAGGAGCACTGTGTTCAGCTCGACTTCCTCACCATGTGACATTCAGCAGTCAGCCTCAAGGGGCATTTTATTTACAGACACAGATGATTTCCGCTCGCAAATGGGACTTTGTATATACAACCGGGTTCAAAAGTCTGCATGCACTACTGGCATCTAATCTAATCATCAGTAGATTAGCATAAAACACAAAACATTTTACTGAGTTGGCTTTATTTTTTAAGAATTTATTATTCGAAACTCAGACAAGAAACAGAACATTTATGATGTGTTATCATTCATACGATCAAATAAGAACTGAACACACTGTGCTGGACTCATATTAGTGAAGTATTGATGGAGGTTGGTGGAGAGGTTTCAATGTGGGATTGAAATCCTGAAATCAAACAAGTTGAGCTTAGTGTGTTTCGTGTGTGTGATTCGTGTCACTGCTTTGATGTCATGTTGATTTTGTGCATGAGTAAACCTGAACAGAAATGGAAATCAGCAGCATTGTTACTTTAAAGTCGCAAATATTTCTGAGGTGGAGAACTGTTTGGGGTTTTATTTAATGACATTATCAGGGAGTCCCTCTTCACATGACACACCAAATTAGACATTTAAAAAAAGGAAAAAAATGACAGTAATACTGGAAAAGTTTTGTTTGCAAGGAAATGTCATCATCTGGAAAGAAGTGCACATCCTTTTTGCTAGGAAAAGAACAATAATGTTATGTGACCCATCACTGCACCATGCAGAGTGAAAGTATTTCCACTAAAAATGAGTTGGCATGGGTATAATGCATAAAAAACAAGTATAATAGAGCCCTATTACGTATAATTATCATTATCATTTCTGTAGTAACAGCTCATTCTCTGGGACTTAATTTTTAAGTAGATGTTTATTTAGCATGTATGGAAGGAGTCTCCAGTATCAGCACTCCGTAACAGACAGAGGTAAAGCTATAACTAAGTTTTCAGACCTGAGAAAGTCTTCAGGACAGACGAGTTTACGCTTTGCAGTTTCTTGGGAACATGACAAGAAAAGAAGTTGATGAAGAAAGAACTGTTCATACAGTAGCTGCTGTAAGGTAAGTGAGAACAGGAACTTGTTTTGCGGACATTCCACACATTTAAATGTTACTAAAAACAGATTGACACAGTATTACGTGTCATTTTTACCTCCATTTAAAAAACATAGGCAAATTGTGTGGTATGAGAGGAATATTGGAAAATAATCAGTCAACTTCGGGGTGGTAGTAGTAACTCCGCATCACACCACAACATCGTTGATGCTTTTCCTCTAACAACCTACACTATATATTGACAAAGATATGTAAAAAAGAACAATCGTATACTGTAGAACGGTGGTTTTATTCGTAGAACAATGCTTGTGAAATTTGTCTATGAAAAGCCTAATCCTATTTTCTAATGAAAGTGTATTTATATGGAAAAATACAATTGTGAAATCAAACTATTGGGTAAAAAAATACATCTGCTAAACTTAAAGACCTAAAGCAATGGCGGAAATAGGTGCAGGCGAAGGTTAAATGAGTGCGTTAAGCTGGGCACATGTTAGTAATCAAACACTGGGAAGGAGATTACATTTACACTGTTTTTGTAATGGGCGAGTTTCATGTGAATGCACCAGGTAGTGATGACAATATAATGTAAATTCTGT
Source organism: Pangasius djambal (assembly GCA_022985145.1). Taxonomy (NCBI): domain Eukaryota; kingdom Metazoa; phylum Chordata; class Actinopteri; order Siluriformes; family Pangasiidae; genus Pangasius; species Pangasius djambal. The sequence continues at coordinate 19,176,350 of CM040991.1, forward strand.
GGCCTGTCTGGAAAAAACATGCAGAAAATTGAAATAGTGACACTATTTCATTAAAAAAAAAAAACACACACATTCACACAACTAATCCCTATTTCCTTCAGTGTCTCTACACGCTTTGAATCGCCGCTGTACTTTCTGTTGTGCTTGTGATACAGGAAATGACCTAAACGAACGTGTGTATTTTTAGTTTCTCTATGAAATGCTCGATTAATCAGTGTCTGCTGAACTCTGCATGAGCGAGTGTTTTTGTTTAGGTGTGCGTCTGCGTGATATCTGCTTGAAATCAGCACTTTTTAGGGAGCGTCAGGGTGTGTGTACGTGTGTGGGTGTGTGACAAAACATGATCTTGTGGGTCTGGTCGTGGGAGGACGCAGGGATGAAAGCCTACATGAGCAGCGGGAGCACTGCATCATTTGGTGGACGGATTTGGATGCTGTTTTTGTCAATGGGGGATGGGATTCAGGTCTCTAGAGGACACATCTGGATCAGGAGCTCTGGACTTGGAAGTGTTCACTCAGTAGCCTGCAGGGGCATTAATAAAACGATCGCTGATGGAGCACTGTGGTGGCACAAATCAGTGCTAATTTCTCCTCCTCGGCAAGCCTGACTGTATTTCTGCCTTCCTCCATATGTTCACTTACAAGTTATTGATCTATCCAGTCATATGCATTTTTAAATGTATCATGAAGTTTTGAAGTTCTGTAATTCTACCACAGCACGTCTGATCTCAACTGTCTCAACAGCAACTCTGACAGTGGTGCTGGCTGTAATTCAAAGGTTTATATTAATGCACTTGTTCTAATGTGTTATCGCTTTATAGTAAAAGTGCACACAGGGACTTGTATGGCAGATGCTCCACATAAACAGAAAAAAAAACTTTTGGAATCGTTGATAAAGACATTTATTTAGCATGTTTGGAAGGAGTCTCCGATGTCAGCGCTTTGTAACAGACGACTTTGAGGCTTAACATGACACAGTGCATTATTAGTCTTATTAACTTGCAGAGAAAGACTTTTATACAATCTATAACATAGAGGATAACAGGAACTAACTTGTTTCATGGACGTTCCATTAAATTAAATGTAATTATAAATGGATAAAACGTGTGATGTGTCATTCTCAAATAATAAAAACTGTAGTCGTTGGCAAATTGCTATGGAATAAAAGGAATAAGTGGAAACATTCCAGGATATGCTGTTATTGGAAAATAAGTTTGGGGTGGTAACAGTAACTCCATTCTGGGATTTGGCATTGGGATGTAAATTTAGCATAAGTTGTGCTAGCTAAGCTAATGTGTTTCTTTCACAGAGTTAGCTAATACACCACTGTGTTAACCACAGTACCAGATAACATCACCATGACTCGAGACGTGTAGAGGTCATAGTGTGTTTGCATAGATAGTTAGAGAGCCTGACAGTCATGTGCTTTATCTGTGAAGATTATACATTTTGATAAGATGACAAAGAGGTGCTTTTACAGCTTATTTTTCACTAAAATACCCACCACCTATCCCCCCAAAAACCAGGAAGTATGTTGCATTTGTAGAAAAAAATCAGTCACATACACTGTGAAAATCTGTGCATATTATACGAGCCAGGGCATGTGTTTATGAATATAATATTGACAAGATGCAGGAAATGTTAGGACTTTAATTAAGATGGAAAGAGAGAGAGGGAAAGAGTAGATGATTTTAGGTATTGACTCTCTGCCTTTTGTATCATGTGTTAACTTAATTAGCCTGAGTGCTGCTTTGTCATTGGAGTGTGTCCTCTGTCGCTGTTATTGAACTGAAGCTCTTATTTTAGATCCGCTTTAGCGTTTAGAGTTAGCTCAGTCTTGCACTGATCACGCCTCAGGTTTAGCGGAGTATGTGACAGGGGATGAAGCTGTTGCGTGCTCAGATGACATTACACACCACAAACAAATGCAATGCCACAGGGCTTGTAAAAATCCAGCATGTTTCGGACCTTGTGAAGCTAATAACCAGAGACCACAGCAGGCTAACATTAGCGGCTTTGTTTCTTCTGGTTACAGAAACGACCAGGTGTTGTGGAACTGCCGTGAGATTGAATTGTCCAAACAAATTAAGTTGTGTCTAAGTAGTTTTAGCTAACACACACCAGGTGATTGTGTTATTCTGTGTACTTTTCCTGCTGGCTGATAGTCCCCCAGATGCTAAATTGCAGATTTTTTAAGTGTGCGCCTCAATTGAAAAAGCATGTTCAGGTTTTAGGATTGTGCTGTTACAAATGTCCAAAGTTCCAGTTTTGGATGGTATAGCACAAATTCCAAATAATACCATTCACAATCAGTGTTTAAGGCAAATGCTAACATGCAAGATTTGCATGAAAATATTTATCTATCTGTCTGTCTGTCTGTCTTAATCTCTGTCCAGCCATCGGTTTGTCTGTCTATATGACTCTCTGTCCATCTATGTCTATCTATCTACAGTATCTATTTATCAGTCTATCTGTCTATCTATCTCCCTGTCTGTCTGTCTGTCTGTCCATCCATCCATCCATCTGTCTCTCTAACTCTGTCCATTTGTCTGACCGTCTACATATCTCTCTGTCTATCTATCTATCTATCTATCTGACTCTGTTCATGCACCTCTCTGTCCAACCAGCCATCCACCTTTCTATTTATCTATCTACAGTATCTGTCTATCTATTGGTCTATCTGTCTATCTACCTGTCCGTCTGTCCATCCATCCGTCTCTCTAACTCTGTCTATTTGTCTCTCCATCTATCTGTCTATCAGTCTGTCTGCTTGTCTGTCTGTCTGTCTGTCTGTCTATCTGCCAGTGTTTCACTGAATGGTTTGGTTATCACTACAGAAATAACAGCAATTAAGGTCATTTCCTTTCATAATGATGTTTAGGCATTGGTACATTGGTGTGATGACTGATTTACACTGTATAAATTATTTACCACCTTAATATTTTTTTTCCTTTATTTCCCCCCAACCCGGACGAGTTTATTTCATTTTTTTCTTAGTTTATACATTCCTGTCTCAGCCTAAAAGAGGCAGTAATCATTAATAGATTACTTAGATAAATTGCACATTAGTTTTGTTATGGACTGGATGGCTGAAGTAACAGATAAATGAGCATGCGGTTTACTTGGCTTTGATTTCCTGATTGGGATTCTGTCGCTTCCTGTTTACTTGGTCCTTTGTGTGTTGTGTTTCCTGACCACGCCCCCCCTTATCATAATTCCTTTCTGTTATTGTGTGTCCATCCCTGTCCTTCATAATTTGCCTCATTATGCATCATCATCCTGTCTGTGTGCGCGCGTGTGTGTGTGTGTACTCCCTTCTGTTTTGCTCTGTTTTCTGTTACATAGTTAAGAGCACCTGTCTGTGTTTCCTGTTTCGAGCTCCTACATTAAACTTTCCTGCTTGTTTCTGCTGCATCTGACTCTGCTCTTTTCTGAAAATGGATTCTCCTCTGAATATAACATTTGATCTGATCCTTTTATCCAAAGCAACTATTAACCAGACGCTGATGTTCAGGCCGACTGGACATCCTTTCCATTTTTCTGATCAATGCTAAAGCACTTGTTGGCCGGCAGCCATCTTGAATCAGCTAAGTGAGTGGGTTTATCTTCCACATGTGTGTGCATTGTAATGGAGTTGGAGAGGGTTCGAGTTACCTGGCTGTTGTTCCAGCACTTCACTCCGCAGTTCCTCTTTGGATGAGGAGTGCTTATCATGAATCAGGGCAAAAATAAACTGTTAGGTTTTGTTTGGGTTAGGGGTTTCTTTTTCATTGTTTCCATAAGTAATTAGATATGCACAGTATTTCACTCAAACAGTAACACGTACACTCCTGACACACAGTGTTAATTGTGGTATGCTAATGACTAACACCTGACCATGACTTTTAACTTTAAAAATTTTTGTTTTTAATATTGTAGAAATTTTATTTTTTGGAACTTTTTCCAACCAACCCTTCGTAGATCCTGCTAAACGTTAAAATAACGGTCTTCCTTGAAGCGAAAATTCTGACTATATGACCAGGAAATAAGTTTATATTTATATAAGCAATTATATTTTACATGTTTATTTATTAAAGAATGATATGTCATACTTTTTATCAGTACAGATGCATCCTAGTCAGAGTTGTAATGGATCCGGAGCCAACAAACACTAGGTGTTAGAGAGGAATACATCCGTGTGTGTGTGTGTGTGTGTGTGTGTAATTAGTTAATAGTTTAACTGAAAAGTGTGTGTGAAGTGTGTGTTTGTACTCTGCAGGAGCTGTGCATATGTACTGTACGGCTCACATACTCCCACCAAGCCTCTTACAACTGAACACTTCATTAAGAGGAGATGAATGTGTTTGTGTTTGTGTGTGTGTGTGTGTTTGTGTGTGTGTCTGTGGTCTGGGTGTCTGCCTCTGGCTGTTTGTGTTTCTGTTATAAGGAGATATTACCAAGTAAATGCACTGTGTCTATCTTGCTCTTATATCTCACCCATAGAAACACACACGCGCGCGCACACACACGCGCACACACCCCTCATCTAAGCTTAAAGGTCGATCAGCTGATGTAGCTAACATGTAATAGAAGTCTGGTCTCACGTAAATTTATGCCTCAAGCTACACTCACTTCTTCAGTGACATCACGCTGATGTGGAAAACACTCCATAAGGTCAAATTTTGACTTTCTTCTATAAACAGTTCTGAAAACTGAAATGCGTTTCTCTTTTGCATGGACTTCATCCAAAAGTAAGGTTCTAGCATTTTAAACTTTCCGTTCCGAGTCCACTGAAATCCGGTTCACGCTAACCTCAGCGGAGACATAATTGCTGATCCATTCCATCTGTTCTGTCGACTAAATTTCTTCTTATTAATTTCATTCAATGAAATCGAGACTGGCGTCATGGGTCGTCTTATAGTCATCTATAAACATGAGCAAAACTTCACCAAACACAGTAGCGATATGGGGCGGCCATTTTGAACAGCAGTTATCGCTTATTTCCTTAGCTCTGTCTGGTCAGAAAAGCTCTTCAGAGAGACAGACTGCACCTAACACGTTAGTTACTTTAGCCTCGCACATTCAGTGCACAGGAAGTGAAAGTCTTGGTTTTCTTCTTTGGTTTCTTTTTCTTCTTCATCCTGTTCATCTTCTCTTTTTTTTAATCTTCTTGCTCACAATAGTCATCATCTTTATCTTCATCTTCTCTTTTATTCATCTTTTTTTTGAACTTCTTCGTGTTTATCTTCATCTTCTTTTTCATCTTCCTCATCTTTGTCTTCATCTTCTCTTCGGTTCATCTTCTTGGTCATCTTTACCCTCATCTTCTCCTTTCCTTCATCCATGGTTTGAACTTTATTTTTATCTTCATCTTCTCTCTTTCTTACTTTTCATTGTCACTTCCTCATCTTTATCTTCATCTTCTCTTTGTCTTTATTCCATCTTTATTTTCTTCTACATCTTTATCTTTTGTTTTTCATTTTCTCTTCATCTTCATCATCATCTTCATCTCTTTTTTCTTCTTCTACTGCATTATTCTTGTTATCTCATTATATATTGCCTTGCCCTTCTCCTTTTTTTCCTTTTCTTCCTGTCTCTTATTTTATGTTGTTGTTTTTCTTCGTCTTCTTCAACAGCTACCTTTTCTTTTGATTTCTTGTCTTTTTTTTTACTTTTTTTTTTGTTTCTATTGCATGCATATGGTCAGCACTTTCACTTCTCCAAACATTACACACACACACACACAGGATCTTGAAGCCCATATGGATAATCTTAATTTCCGCTGATTGCATGTGGGCCTCTCAAAATGCCCTTCTGTCTCTCTCTCTCTCTCTCTCTCTCTCTCTCTCTCTCTCACTCACTCACACACACACACACACACACTCACACACTCACTTACTCTCACTCTCTCTTTCACACACACATGCACACTGCACTCTCGCAACTTTAATAATGAGCAGTGCTGTGTGAAAGAGTTCGAGTTTGAATAACGGCACTTTCGTGTTTCCACCCTGACTCACGTGTACTGTGTGCATTAATCACCTGCTTAGCACTGAAACACTCACTATTATCCATAGGCAAAAATACAGACTATGAACATTTTGCCCTCTGTGTTTAAACTCGTCTTGAGAAGGCTTGTTAATCGTCATCGCTGCTTGAGAAGCAGAGAAAGTGAGTGAGTTATGAAGGGAATGTAGTTTCATGTCCTGGATGAAGAGCCTCTCTGTGGCCTCGTCACAATGAGCCATTTAAAGCCTGTAGTTTACTGCCCTGTTCATATGCGACGCTCAGAGACGCCGTTGTCTGTAGATATAAAGAGACTGACCCAATCCGAGGCTTTTTAACATTGATTTATGAAATTCTTCTGGCACCCATGTGGATGTTTTACTCCCACACACAGTTGGGGTAAAATGTAGAAATTGTTTTCTGTTCTCTGGAAGTTTCTCACTTCTTTTAGTTACTGAACTCCATTTGAGTTTTTTTTTTATGTTGTTTATTGTTGCATCACAATTAATCATCTACAATCTTATAATAATAATAATGCATGTAAAGAAAGACAGTTTTCTGTTAATTTGTGATAAATAATCATGAATTTAATGTTGAACAAAATAATGCAGATACACAAAAGTGTTATAGCCAGTACTGAGTCCAAAAATCTGGAAAAAAAAAAATCAAAGAAATGAAATTGGACACTAATATTAACTGTCTACTATTTCAGTCAGCTCCAGAATTATTGGCACCCTTAAGATGGGTTTTAAAAACAGGTTATGAGAAAAATGTCTTTGTGGTTAATTGTCTTGATCTTCTACTGGAAATATGAGACAAATCAGTAAAAATGAAATATATATTGTATATTCAACAATATATTTGTTGAAAACCTTCATGGTTCATCTTCGGTAACCGCTTTATCATGGTCAGGATGGCGCTGGATCCAGAGTCTATCCCAGGAACACACCTTGGATGAGATGTCAGTCCACCACAGGGCACCATGCACACACACACACACACACACACACATTCACACTTAGAGGCAATTTAATCTACTTTTCATCATGTTTGTGGGAGGTGAAAGAAAACCAGAGGTCCTGGAGGGAACACACATTGACACATTGACATCGAGCTCAGACTCAAACCAACGAATCCTGGTTATATATATATATTTTTTTTTTTACAGACCTTCACCAAGGGTGCCAATAATTCTGGAGCTGACTGTTTTACTGTCAGTCAAGCAATTAATGTAATATTAAAATGGAATATAAGCACATGCCTAGTATACGAAGTGATTATTTGATGCGTTGTGTGTTTTTTTTTCTCCCGCTGCAGTGCTGCCGTCGTGTTTGTTGTTCTTTAACATGGATGAGAAGAACGGGATGTCGTTCAGCGGGCCGATAGAAGACATGTTCGGTTACACCGTGCAGCAGTTCGAGAACAGCGAGGGGAAATGGTGAGCTACGCACATATCTGGTACACACACCTATTCCATACGTGCTGCAATGTAACAGCTTTCCACAATGGCCATGTCCTGCAGCAAAGACACCGCACAAATGACTAGTGCTGTCTCTGGTTTAACCACTTGGTCCAGAAGAAATAACGTTGGCGGGATCAGGTATGGAGAACGGCTGTAGAGGCTGTGTGGTTGCACTGAATCTACCACTGACTAGCATCTAACACAACATAATTAGCTTTCGTAAAATCATTAGCATAGATCAGTACCTTCACAGATTCCCATGGTTAGTCAGAGCATCTGTATTAAGAAATAAAACACTTGGGATTGTGCTGTTGTAAGAAAATAATCAGTAACAGTATCATAAAGCGTAGTCACTGTTACCACCCCAAAGTTGATTTATTTTCCCCAGTAACGGCACATCCTGAAGTGTTTAATCCTCTTATACCACAGAAATTTGCTATCAGTGACAATTTTTTTTAGTAACTAAAGACCTGTTGTACTTTTTATCTGTTTATAGTTGCACTTTCTTTTGCGAAACAAGTTATCACTTACATTATAGCAGCTATAAACAGTCATTCCTTCACCAGCTCCTCTTTTGTTTTCTCTTTCCCCAAGACACACAGAGTCCAAAGGAAAACTTTACCTCGGACTGTTACAAAGTGCTGACACTGGAGACTCCTTCCAAAAACACTCAATAAGAACGCTTCATCGTATTAACAAATCTTTGTTAAATAAGAGCATTTTTAAAAAGTATTTCTTATTAGGCTATGGTTAAGTAAAATATCAGCCATTTTAGGTAGTTGGTTACATTTAAGGTTATTGTTGCCATAGAGATGATATTTGAAGAAGCACATTAATATAAACCTGTGATTTGAAATTAAATCTACAATCAATAATATTAGCATAAATACTTTTTTTAAAAGCTGTGAAGAAAAGGCAAACAAACGTCTGAGTTGCAATGCCCATTGCGATTTGTCTTTCACAATTAAAAAAATTAAATAAATAAATAAAAACTCAGAAAAAATTAGTTTATGTAAATGGGAAATCCTGCCATACTGGAATATTCTTATTGTATTATTATTATTTCACTACTTGATAGATTGTTTTAATGTCTACCAAACATCACATCTCGATTTGTTTATCTCCAGCAGCACTTCTAGCTTAGCCTTGTTCAAATTTCTGCTCTCTTCTCGACTTCTTTTCTTTCGAGTCCCATCCGTTTGGGGCTGAGCCATCTGTTAAACATCAGAAAACCCTTTTCCATTTCCTGCCCAGCTCACACAAGTGAAAACTTCAACTCTCACCCAAGCAAGCACCCAGAACCCATTAAAAGTGATGTTAGCGCATGCTCTTATGATTGAATCGCCTCTTAAACACTTTTACTGTCACACACTTCTATTTTCTATTACTTCTATAAGTGAAACAGACTTTTAGAGAATCATTCAGTGCCACCTGTAAAAGTGTCAGGGATGTGTGTCCCGTCGTAAATGGCTGAGGAGCGTGTTATGTGTTTTACACTGCAGTAAACGGTGTCATTTTCCTCAGGAGACACACACACACACACACACACACACACACATGTAACTCTAAATGAGGTTTCCAGTAAAATCCTGAAAGGACATAAAACAGAGATCTCACAATACTTACATAGATAAAATGAGAAATTCTGTAATATAAATATACATAAATATATCAGGATCTTAATATACACCAAATGTCTTTGTTATGAATCACTGTATTTTTGTGCAGATGTTCATTGCTGACCCTAATAGACTGCAATAATGTTTCTTTATTATCCTATACACATCTGTACACTCCTACAGTTGGATCCCAGAGTCTGAGTTTACCACCAAGAACTGTTTTATATTGTCATGTATCAACTCTGTTATAAATAACTAGAGCCATCAATCACCAAGATAGACTAGACTGTAATCTCTTTCCTCCAGAATAATAATAAAATAATAATAGGGCCCTTCTGGCCAGTTATTTTTCCTGAGCAGTGTACATTGGAATTATGTCACCCAAAGGTCTCATTAAATAATCACAAATCAGTGAAAACATATTTGATGTATTTGTTATGTCATCCGAATAATTTCCCCAATCCACCTAAGCCTGTTAGGCTTCAAAAAATGACATTTTAACTAGCCACTTTGGGGAACTGCAAAAAAAAAAAAAACAGCGGAGGTCGACTGCTTTATAACCCATCACCCGTTGTTGTATTATATAGACTCAAAATCAACATTGGGTAACATTGCAGGTTTTATTATTACTGTATTTTATGTGCAAAAGTCTTAGGCGCATATAATAAAAGGAAACATTTCTAAATATTCGAACGTTTACTACAAAGAGCAATAAGCATAACAAATAAACCTAAATCAAATCAAATTTTAGTGTGACCACCGTTTACCTTTAAAGACAGCGTGCTACAGGAATTCGAGCACATTTTTCTTGCACAATCTGACGTTTCTTGATTGAAACAACATATTTGGGTTGGCGGAACTTCGATTTTATCCACCTGAATGTGTTTGCTGGCTGATTATTCATTTTAGATCTGTCCCATGATTCTGCAGTGACACAGCCAAAAGTCAGAAAGATTAAAAACAAGATTAAAGCAAAAATAATTTGGTCTTTTAAGTGATTAGAACAGATCAATTATGTACAATGTGCCCAAAAAAAGTCTGATTTGATTTGATTTTAGGTTGAGTTTAAAACTTCAGGTTGTAGCGACAGACAAGCGTTTGCCCTGTTGACCGGACACTGAGAGTTCAAATCCCAGTGATTCCAAAGCCTTCCATGGCCGGGAGTCCAAGAAAGCAAAATTGGCCATGCTCGCATACTCCGTGTCTCGCCCGTCAATCACAGCGACACTAGCCAATCACAGGTGTCTGTTAGTTCATGTATGTGGAAGAGGGTTGATAGCGTTTTTCTCTCTTTCTCTGTAACACAGTATGAGCAACACTTAGGAAAGAATCACCCTTACCAATTGCTAGCTGTCGCATGATAGGGAAGAGCCGGCCTGTGGGTGGGTGGGAATTGGTCAAGACTAATTTAGGGAATTAGTGTAAAAATGGGGGGAAAGGTTCTTAAGGTTTTTTAGATTGCCTTTAAAAAAATGCTATTTTGCCAGAAACTGTTTTAATAACTGTTTTGGTACCTTGGAGTACATAAAGTACAGTGCAAAAAACTCAGACATGCTGAATATATATACAATTTGTCTTAGTTCTCACTCTCAGGTACATCCACTCTCAGGTCATCCAGTGTTTCCAAGCATGTTTGAGACATTTCCACAGTTCTCCTACAAAATTTACTGGCTTCTGAAAAGTGGTCTGCTACATAATATCTTACTTTCTTTAACAACATGCAAAATAGTCTGTGCTAAAGAAGCTCTTTACTACTGGCACACCAATGCAGAAAACACTTTTATTTGACCACTTTAGGAGGTTTTTTGTGAGTATATACACAGTAGTATATATACTCACAGATAACAATACAGTTTGGATGAAAAATAAAGCAGCTTCTGGCAAAAGAAGGATTTTTACTGAGAAAGCTAAATTAATAATGGTATGCTTCAGAGTGAGTGCCAACTCCTCTAACAGCTTGCTTGTAAAAAAAAAAAAAAAAAAAAGGAAGTTGAGTTAATCTTACTTATTTTTTTGGCAGTCAGCCTTCATTTATTTATTCTTACCTCCATCACTAACACTGTCCTACCTTCTCTCTCCCTCACCTTCATGTTTGCTCATTGTACTTTCTGATATGTAATTTTGAGAGTACCACATGTACATTCATTTAAACAGTTACAATCCTGCTAATGAGATGAGGCCCCTGTATTTGGGAGGGGGGGTGGGGGTGGGGGGGGCATTCCTTTGCTGTCATTTGTTCATCTGATGTTTTATTCAGGTTACTACATTTTCGTTTGATATTTGCATCGACTTTGAGGCCCTTTTTAATGCTGAAAACTCCATTCACTGACCTCACCTGTCTGTAAAAGTCCATAAAAGTGTGTGCGAGTTGACTGAATGCAGCAGGGAATGACACGGAGATGGATATTGAATATTGTGGATAAAAGAACATAATACACGCTTCACTCCCTGCTTATGTCTCAGTGAGTAAATTGAGTTAGAAATGAGTGGGACGATTATATTTTGATTCTTCCCTCTGAATACTTTACGCTCTGATCGGTGTACGATTAAGGACACACTGAGCCATAAACAGGATGTTGAGTGAGTGTTCCTGCTGGTCTGTCCACGGTGCTTCGCCACACCTCATTAGTGCGCTGGAATGCTAATTACTCGACTTGTTTGATGTACGGCCTTAAATTAAGGCAACAGCTCGAAGGGTATTTGTAGCCTTACACCATTAGATGCTTGTGATACTCAGAAAGATTTTAATTTAATTAAGACTTCAATTGCTTTCATTTTAGCTAAAGTATTACTCTACTAACAGTTTTCAGAAGCTAATATTTTATGCTTGTGTATTAAGTGTAACATAACTTATGCACTGATATAAGACTAGTGTTTAATGTGTGAGAAATCGTCATCTGAAACTAAAAGTTTTCTAAATATTCAGATTGCATATTTTTTAAAATTATACTAGCTTATACGTTATAATAAGAGGAATGCATTTTTAAAAAGAATATTTGGAAAATATCCATCCATCCATTTTCTGTACTGCTTATCCTACACAGGGTTGTGGGGAGCCTGAAGTCTATACCAGGGAACTTGGGGGACACCCTGGACAGGGTGCAAACCCATCACAGGGCACAATCATGCACACACACTCATTCACTACAGACAATTTAGAGATGCCAGTCAGCCTACAGCTCATGTCTTTGGACTGGGGGAGGAAACTAGAGCACCTGGAGGAAACCCCCGAAGCACAGGGAGAACATGCAAACTGGTGGTGCAAGGCAACAATGCTAACTACTAGACCACCATACCGTCCTATTTGGAAAGCAGTAAAACTGAAATGCAATAGGTCTCACTGGCAAACTGAGTTCGCGACTGCGTTGGTTCGGAATCAGGTTGCACACCTGCTTAAGCTGATTTTCGGAGTGCTTCATTCAGAATTACCTGTGTGTAGATTATGTCTATAAGGTTGCCAGATTTTTCTTGAGTAGGAGCATCTGAGATGGGGTTTTCAATAGTGTCTAAAACTTCAAACACAAGCACTTGCCTTTAAGCCAGAAAAAATAAGGGATAGAAAATACGGACTGAATAAGGAAGCATAGGTTTAGAGGGACTTTAAAGGAACTTAAAGCTTGTCCCGAGCTCTGGGGTGCTGATTTGTCCATCCCCGCATATCAATCTTGTTCAAATAGCATAGTGGAGTGAAAGTTTGATACGTTGATATACATGTACACTGTGTGCTTATGACAGAATGTTGATATTATTCATGTATAAGATGCTTTAAATAAGTTGTATGTGAACGTTTTTTTTTTCTAAGAGTCTACACTATACACAATAAGAGCTTTGGATTTAATACAGAACGAGCAAATATTGTTGTGTTTTTTTTTTTGTTTTTTTTTTAATGTTTGTGTTTGACCCAGACTTTTTGACCCACTTGTAGGAGCAACCCATGAACTATAGACAGTGTTTGTCTGCAACATTCGTACAACTTCAAATCATCATGGATGAACTGTGACCCATGAAAATGTGGGTTTACATGACAATAATCTCTTTTCCATCCACAATCTCATACTGCTTCTGAAACGTAACACACATCCATCTGTACTCCCTTTGCTTACATTCTCTACAGGAAAAACAGAAAATCAATTAGCTTTACTTTGTCTGAGTGGAGTTTGTGTGCTCTTCTGCTTTCCCATAATTCCCACAGGCTTCGTGGTTTGAATTTGACCCCATTTCTGCCTCTGTCTTTCTCTCGAAAGGGTTCTGATTGGTTCTCCTCTGAAGGGACAGCCAGCCCAGCGGACCGGAGACGTCTACAAATGCCCTGTGGGTCACGGCAGTTCTTCCAGCTGTATAAAATTAGACCTGCCTGGTGAGAACTGGCTTTACAGTGGATTCTTTCCTGCGTGTGTATTTGTGCCGTGGTCGTTTTTGTGCAAAACATTAAATTCAGTGCCGCAAAATGACTTTAGCAATACTTTCATCATAAAACCAAATACCACCTACTGCATTTTGTCTATGGAGGGAACATAGCACATTATTTCACATAATACGAACATAGCATGCTGTTTTGTGCATGAAAATTAAAAGAAATTGTTTAAATTGACATTTTTTGATATTGTCAATGAAAAATTGAGTATACTTCAGTGCAAAATTTTGCATCCCCTTGTTTTTCTTATCTCTATTTTACAGTTTATTTAGCCTACAAACTGTAAAAAAAACTAAAATGTCGGTGTATCCTGCAACAATCCAAAAAATGAACATAGAATACACATACATACATACATATATATATATATATATATATATATATATATATATATATATATATATATATATATATATATATATATATATATATATATATATATATATATATATATATATGCTAACAGTCCTTATTGTCCTATGAAGAGTTGGGGTCATCTTCAGTAATTGCTTTATCTTGGTCAGGGTCATGGTGGATCCAAAGCCTCTCCCAGGAACACTAGGTGTGAGGCAGGAATATACCCTTGATGGGATACCAGTCCATCACAGAGCACTGTACACACACACACTGACACACACTTTCACATCTAGGAGCAATTTAGACATGAGGAGAATCCTTAGGAAACCCCATCTACACTAACCCGAGCTCAGGATCAAACCAGGAACCCTGGAGCTGTGAGAGAGCAACTAAATAGGCAGCTTTTGAGAAAAGTACATTCATTACATTCATATAACATTCTTGTTTTGAACATTTTTTTTTTTATCCTTCTCACTGCATCGCCATCACACTTAAGTTTCAGTTTCAATTTTACTCCAGGAGCCTCTTTAAGATTCAAAATTGCCACAGAACACATCATACATATCATATAACATATCATATCATATTCTAGCCCTGCTTTCTGTTATCCAATTAGCCGTTGTTTGCGTCTTTGTAAATCAGAGCCTAAATATCTTGTCGCTAGACATTTCTTTAACTTCTTTATTTTGTCTTGAGGGTGTGCAAACTTTTTCTTTCAATTTGTTTTCGCCCCACATTTGGATTTAAACGCATAACTATACCACTATGTAGTCTGTATGAGCAGTAATAATTCGAACTCATGATTATCATAAGCCTATTGTGTAAATTAATTTTGCACACTACTTTGTTTAAATTAATTTTTCTTTGATTTTTACATAAATGATCATCTTCAAGCTCTTTTTATAAAAGGTTTTTTTTTTAGTTTATCACTGAACTTTGGTCCGTGTGTACTGACAAAGCAGCTACAGTGTGTGTTATGAAACAATATTGCCCTTATTGTTGGCCTCAACGAGTCTTCTGTTCCTGAAGAGTGAAAGAAAGGCCTTATGCCTTATGCCTTATTAGACATGACATTTCTTCGAATGTCAAATGCAAGGACAAAACCCCATAGATGTAGTGTTCTCCTAAATTTATACTGTCTAGACTGTAAGTACACAACTCCATACAAACAGTCAGCTTCAAAAGTCACAGTCTAGTCATCAGTTATTGGACGCTGTTTTTTTTCGTGTGTGTGTGTGTCATTGGAAGCGTAATTTGCTGCTTATTGCTGATGTGTTGCCTTTTTTTTTTTTTGTGTTCATGCTCTGTTGCTATTTTTGTGGTCATGAAATAATATGCTGTGCTGAACCAGTAGGTAGAGTGTTACAAAACAGTGGCGTATGATTTAAAATCCACCAATATATCAACATATAGTATTAGTACAGTGTAATATTAGTATATTACAGTATGTTCAGTGTGTTCTGTCTATGACATTACGGCATTGTGTGCCTTTTACAAGACACAACTTGTGATAAACATTTAAAGAATCATTTATAACCTCGCTGTCTGTTTTTATTTATCCAGAGCACACAACAATCCCAAATATACACGAAGTCAAAGAGAATATGACCATGGGCACGACGCTGGTGGCCAACCCGGACGGGAACGGATTTCTGGTACGGAGACAATGTGTCCTTCATGATTCCCCCTAATTTCCTCAGAGTGTCCTCAAACCTCAGTCATGTGGACCATCTCAGTAAAGCCTATGGCTGGGTGTTTGTGGCGTTTTATTGAAGCATTACTCACATTTTCCACAGGGAGTTTGTAACTGTGAAGCTGCCATGTCTCTGCGGTGCTCCAGCTTGAGTTTGAATTAATGACCAACTTTAAAAAAAAAAAAAAAAAAAACGTTCATTTATGAATGAAAGACTGACACACTTTTTCCTGCGACCATAACAGACAAGGTTCAGGCGTCTCCTGAAACTCTCATTTTCTTTTTCCGTCTCTCTCACTTTCTCTCTGTATTCTGCCTTATTTTCCATCTCTCTTTCTGTCTCCATCACTAAAAAGATGTTATTTGCACTTTCTCTCTCTTCCTTGCTCTTTCTTTCTTTTATTCTCTAATTTCTTTATTCCTCTCTCTCTTTTCATTTGTCTCACTTTATTCAGTCTGCATGAAATAGAGGAAATAGATTTTAATATAGAAATATATTAATGTAAACACTTATGTTGTACTTGGTTTAAACATAGCTAAAAGCCTACAAAAGAAAACTTTTGTTTTGCGAAAGTCAACAAGGAGTATTTTTATTTTCTTTTTCTGTTACTTGTCCAGTGGGCAACTATGAATAAAATGCTAATAATCTGGATATGAAGGGTTCCCAGGCTACTGATTTGTCCCCTGTCATGACACGGTGAGTGGTTCTGTGGAAAAAAAATGTGCCTTTTAAATATCAGTATCAATATTCCTGTAGGCGTGCGGTCCTCAGTACGGCTACATGTGTGGAAATCAGCAGTACATCACAGGCATCTGCTCCAACGTCAGCTCCTCCTTCCAGGTGCTCAACTCTATCGCCCCAACCATTCAAGGTACACACAACACACACACACACACACACACACACACACACACACACTCACACACACTCACACTCTCTTGAGGGACACGTGGCAAGTGTGTATATTAACACATTCCGAGGCATGTAAACTGCGGCTTGCCCTCTGGCCTGCATGCCCAATTTAGGACACGGTTTATAAGAGCTGACGTCTCAGATGCACAGGAACCTGTGACTCATCTTAAATACAGCATCTCCTCATTTCAAACACACACACACACACACACACACACGCATGCAGATATACACAGACACTTCCTCTGATAATGCACTTACATCAGCAAGCTCTGAGTCTCTGTGTCCCACATCAGTAGGAATGTAACCGAAATGTAATCTGAAATAGTAGCAACTGCCTGGTCAGAGTCATGCTGCTTTAAATTAAGCTACTACTACGTACTTACTATGTACTATGTAAAATATGTACCATGAGCAGGTACAAACAAAAGGCAAGTGGGATTTTAAAAAAAAAAAAAAAAAAAAAAGTCCTATCTCTAGTTGAGACTATTATTCATCTCGAGTGATGTAGCTGAGTTTGAGGAACTAACGTGGAAAAAACTTTCGGTTTAGGCCATGCCCACTTCAAATTTCAGTCTGAATACAGATACAGATGTACTCTTGGTTTCTCTGATGTACCGCTTTTCATTCACGTTTTGAAAGATCGCTTTTTTGCTGGACTACAGGGCACCGATTTGTCATTTGAGAAATTGTTCACATCGTCATAGCAACCATGGCAAAACTTTATAACTTGTGTATTAACAAGTGACAGATACTTACAGTTAGAAATGTACAGATTTGTCCAGTAGGGGGAAAAGTCCATTCATTATGACCCATGAAGACAGAAGTAGTGTGAGATATGCTATGAAACCATGATATGTACTATGTATTATAGCACATCAGCTAAATACATTGTGACACATTTTTTTTGTTGCTCATGTTTCACTTTGTGCCCTTGCTGCCATTTTTTTTCCAGACTGTAAGCAGGACATGGACATCGTCATCGTGCTGGATGGATCCAACAGCATTTTCCCTTGGAAACACATCACAGAATTTCTGGTCAAGTTTCTCAAAAAGATCGAAATCCCTCCAGCCAGGGTGAGGTTTCTGCTCACTATATAGTTTCTCCTCACTTTTAGTACACAGCTTTATCCTACCTGTACAGAAACCTTGGAGTGTTACATGTACATATACAGGGTGTCCCAAAAGTCTCCATACACAGGGGAATGTGTTTGCCAGCACCACGTCAGCTGTGCCTCCGTCAGTGGATGCTCGTGGACGTCCACTTCTCGTTTGGTCCGCAACACTTCCAGTCTTTTTTGAATTTGTTAATAAGTTTGGCAGCAGTGCCATGTGTGATGTAGTTGCCTTGTTTCCTGTTCAAGTCCATCACAACCTTGCGACAGCTTCCTGATCCAGACATGAGAATGATTTCAATACTTTCTTCTTTTGTCAAAGGCATTCTTAAAGGCTATGTAACAAAAAAAAACTAAAAAATTTGGAAGATATTTTGCTAAAAAAGTGTTAATTTCCCCTATGTATGAAGACTTTTGGGACACCCTGTAGTGTAGGTGAGAACCACAGAGATGATCCCTGTACATGTGTTGAGACAGTAAAATGAATTTGATGTGCGAGATGAAAAATAGTGGCTTGATATTGGACAAAATTGGTTTTAAACAGAGCAAAGCCTTCCAACATATCGGTCAGTATGGAAAGCGACAATGTGCCATCTTGTGAAGTATTTTATTCCTCTTATACCGTATATACCTTGTACCACATACAAGTTAGTTCCTGTTATCACTTACGTTACTGCAGCTACAAACTGTCGTCACTTTCCCAGCCTGTGATAGCATTGTTTTAATGAGATTAGCTTAGATGAAATGGTAAAGTTATGACACTGTTCCACCCCGGTTTATAATTCCAGATGATCTCCTACCTCAGTGTTAATCACTCGTGTAGCCTCAGTGCGGTTTTGCTGCGATGTCTTATTAAAACCGTTTTAGGAAATTCCTTTACACAGAGACTCGCTTTGGAGAAAGTTGAGAGTTTTCCTGAACGTGGCACTGGAAACTGAGGAAGACCGCATTTTCCTTTTTAATGGATGACGACATGTTGAATGAATCACTTCTCTGTGCATTGTGTTGACCAGGACACTGTGTGTGTTTATGTTGATCGTAAGTAGGTATATTATCTAATGCCGTATGTAAGGAATAAAACACATGGAATAAAATGTGTTGTTTTAGGAAAATAATCAATAATCAATCAAAATAAACCATTACCATTACCAAAGTAATTTCCTATAACACCCTGCCCCAGAGTGTTTTATTCCTCTTATACCACAGCAATTTGTCAACGATTACAGTTTTTTATTTATTATTGATTGGCACATCATAATTTTTATCCATTTATAGTTACATTTCATATTGAAACCACAAACCACATCCACAAAACAAGTTAGTTCCTGTTCTCACTTATAGTATAGCAGCTATAAATATGCATTCTATCACCAGCCTCTTTCTTGAAGTTAATAAGGCAAAAAAAAAAAAAAAAAAGCGCGGCTTTTCATGTTACCGGAAAACTGCAAAGCACAACCTCCCCTCTCTTGAAGAATTTCCCATGGCAGAAAACGTACTGACTGTTACAAAGCACTGACACTACAGACTCCTTCCATACATATACAGCTTTCATTGTTAAATAACGTGTTACATATTAGAACGAGTGCATTAATATTAACCTGTGATTCGCAGCTGCACTATTGCTAGAGCTGCTGTTATAGAAGATGAATCTTCTAACCAATCAGAATCAAGAATTCAACAGCACTATAAATGGTATAAATGGTAATATAGACATTTGTGGGGTTTTTGACTCACGCCTTTTGTTAATTCCCTCTTCAGGTGGGCATTGTGTCATACGGAGATGACGTCGGCCATGTTTTTAACCTCAGCCAGTTCTCTAACACAGAAGACCTGGTTAAAAACGCAGCTGAGATCAAACAGAGACAGGGCTTGAAAACCATGACAGCGCTGGGTATCGATACGGCGAGGTGTGTGTTGGGTGAAGGAGTTAGAGACGGCAGTTATTGATTTGTATTAGAAGAGTATGTGTGTTACTGTTAATTGATCAACTGATCAGTTCTCCATTAACAGGAAAGAGGCGTTCACTGTGGAGCGAGGAGCCAGACCAGGGGTCAAGAAAGTCATGGTGATTGTTACAGATGGAGAGTCGCATGATGACTACAGACTGAAAGACGTCGTCAAAGAATGTGAGGAAGATGGGATCGAGAGGTTCGCCATCGCTGTGAGTATCTTAGCGCATTTTGGTTTGAAAGTTTATTAAAGACTCATGATTTGTGTCGGCCATTTTGTAATGCTGCCTGTCTAGTCGACATTTAATGTTTGTCTTAGGCACCAGGTTTTACACCTCTAATAATAATCACATTTAGGGATTTGGGACAAATGAAACAAAACAAAACAAAACAAAACAAAACAAAAATGCTGCAGAAATACCACAACTGAATATGTCTTTCTAAATGTAACATATCTCAGTCATGTACCTGTATATCGCTTATTCTAAATAATTGGTTTATATTTTGTTTTTCATATTACCCTGTATACTTTTCCTGTCTTTCTTTTGTTGTTCTACCTTGTAAATCAAACACAAAAAAAAAACATACAGTACAATTGAAAACAGATTTCAGATACAGGTTTTTAGTCCAAGAACAACTGTAATAAAGCATATTTAAAAATATTACCCTATGAGTCTAAATGTTTTTTACACATGTATTAGTTTGTATCCTCCTTTTAATGGGACCTAATTTACTTTCTGTTACAAAAATCACAAAGTCTCAGAGTTCCTCCAAAACACATGCTGAAACTGAAGACAAAGACAGTTTCCTTCAGCCGCACACATTCTGTATCTATCATGAAAAATTATTTTGAAAATAGCACTAGCTGCACAGCTATTTGCCCTTTAAATACCAAAGACATGTTGGCATGTTGGTCATTAGCTGAGCTAATGTTACCTCTCTGTCACTCTGCAAACGCTTATAATGTACAGTGTGAAAGAAAATCCTGTTTTCTGTTGATTTAACATACAATAAAAAGATTATAAATGGGTAATTGTAGAGTGTTGTTTCCCCAGTCTCAGCTCATACTTGGATAAACAGTGGGATCCACTAATGTAGAACTGACATTCGGTTTTTGTTCAATCACAGGTACTTGGTGATTATAACCGACAAAATAAAAGCAAAGAGGAAGTGAATAAATTCATCGAACAAATCAAGTCCATTGCGAGCAATAAAACAGACGATCATTTCTTCAACGTGGAAGACGAGCGGGCACTGATCACCATCGTCGATGCTCTAGGGAGCAAAATCTTTGCACTAGAAGGTAACGAAGGCTTTCTTACATTACATATCATAGTGAAGCCAGAATCTCTCATTAGACACTCCTTCCTGTTTCTCTATATCAAGAATACTAAAGACTTGCCAATGAACTTGCAGGGACGTGAGAATATTAGTAGGCTATGAGCGCTGGAAAAAGTCGTAACAGTATTTTAAGAAAAATGTTAACTATAGTGGTAACAATCTGTTCTCAAGTGACATTCACTGTTGATGCTAATTGAGCTATCTAGCTAGTTACTACACGATCGATGCTAGCTGGTTCACTAATTAGCTAAGTCAGAACAAACTTTCCGAGCAAATATTATTGAAAAATATTTTCAGAATGACATTTTACCGCTTTGTTAAAGTAAGTTAGTGGAACTAAAAAAAATTACTGTTACGATTGTAATGTTACGACTGAGTTGTGTGCCATTGTTATGCTGTTGCAATGAATTTTAAGGCTTTCATCTGGTTCTCATTGACATTTGCTTGACATATACATAAGACAATATAACAGGCACAGTTGTGACTGTGCTTTGTATTGCTGAACAGCTACGTCTGGGAATCACACGTCGTCTTTTGAAATGGAGATGTCCCAGTCAGGCTTCAGCGCTCACACGTCTAGAGTAAGTCCCATTCTCTCCTAAACATCCAGAGTGAATGTTTTATCCATGGAAATGTCTACAGCAAGGGTCTTCAGTCTTATCCACGAAGGACCTGATTTCACTCGTTTAATCAGCTCATCTTGGTCTCCAATCAACTATCAAGTGTGGCTCCAATTTGGCTGACAAGAAAGCCTGCAGCCACACCGGTCCTTTGCGGATAAGATTGAAGACCTTTGGCCTACAGTAAGTATGTTCGATTAAAGGTTGTAACTCGTAATTTCTGACCTCGGGCTAGGAAAGACCAAAGAAAATGCCCCCTCAATTCAGAATTCTTTCTCTTGAAGTCGGGATTCAGAGTTCAGCAAGTGATGTCAAATTAATATGGCTGCTCACAGCATCAGGAGTAAACAAAGTAGCACTTCTTGGCTTTAAAGGAGTCCTTGAATCGTGAACATACTAGTTGACAAAACTGTTCGCTGGTTTGAGGTGGTAAATGTACATCAATGATCACAGTAAGCTGGCTAGCAGCTAACAAAAGACAAACATGGCGGCGTTCATGGTGTGTTCCCACTTTGTAGCTCGAATGCACAGAGTTTACATTTAAAAGAGGTTACATTTGTTGGTCCAGCAAGTCAGGGTCATTCAGTGTTGTTGAGGAACTAGTGGCGGAAGATGGCCCGAGATTTTTTCCTTTTTATTGCTGAACTCCTAAGCTCAGTTAGGATAGTGAAAATGACTAAAATAGCACATACACTCTCCATCTCTTCAGTTAAATGTAACTCGCTTGAATGTGGCTCCCAGTAATATATATTTAAATATATTACAAAGCAAACAAAATCTGTCTTTATAGTTAGAGCAATATTAATTTGTAAAATAAATAAAACAAAAGAGGAGAGTACGAGTTTCTCTCATAAACCCCATTTGTAAATGAAGAACCCCTTGAGAACCCCCTGATCTACAGAGTGGCTTGTTGTGCATTACACTGAATATAGAAGGTGTTATTTACATTTTGTGATGTCTCTTTATACAGAGCATAAAGAGTAGGGAACTTTTCATATTCACTATGATGTGCATATACACTTTCATATATTTTTTTATTATTGTTGTTATTGTTTATTATCTCTAGGCAGGTGTGATGCTGGGCGCAGTGGGAGCGTACGATTGGAACGGCACCGTCGTCATGCAGTCGGGTAATCAGTTTGTCGTGCCCAAAAACAACATCTTTCACAACCCTCTAGTGGAGAGGTACCAAGGCATGGCCGGATACGTGGGTACGTACTAAACTGTAACACCAACGGTTTTTTTACACGGCACCTGCAGAAACATCCTCCATCTCATACCACCATGTGTCGTCCCCTTCCATTCCACCATGAGCCTTCTGGATGGAGCGTGTAAATAAATAAAGGGCACATGTCGTATTCTCCCTGACAATTCCTCACACAAGCACAGAAACAGGGCTTCGGTCGCAGTCTAAACACTCCACTGTGTTCCCATAAACACTTTCCCGAGAGAAAGAAAATTCCACTGCTCTCTACACATCCCCTTTTAAGGAGCTTCCTCAGAGACAGACGTGTCCGTGGGGTTGAACTGAAAAGGAGAGGAGTTAGGAAAATAATAATAGCGCATCAGTGAGGGGGAAAACTTTTGGCTCAGGTTAGCTTACACCACCAAACACCGCCTACGTAATAAAAGTTTAAGCCTTCAAGTGGATTAAAGCAAATTACACTCCAGCTGTTTTACATTAATTGTAGTGTCACAAGTGGAATGTGAGGCTGCAATAAAATGGACTGATATTCTTTTCACATAGAGATAAATAACAGGTTTCATGCAGAAATCTTCATTATGTGTTAGAAGAAAAATTTTATCTGAGATGTTTGACAACATAACTATAAATCAATTTTAAAAAAAGTACATGTTTTCTTTAATAAATAATGTGTTGTAATTTTGGGATAAAGGTTACGATGTGCAGTCAGCATACACACCCTCTGGAGTTCTCTACATCACTGGAGCTCCCAGATACAACCACACTGGCCGAGTTATTGTGTACCGCTTCAACGGGGAGAACGTCACGGTCATGCAGAACCTCGAAGGAGAACAGGTGCCCTGATATAATCCCGATACAGCTGAAAAAAATGTGATCAATATGAACACAGGCTCACATGTTAACACAGTACATGCACTATAGTGTGCTGTAATACTAGAGTATATAGTGAAGAAAGTACATTTACATTTGAATAAATGGACATCTTTTAAATCTCCATGTTGCCTCGATCTGTTTGTGTGTGTCAGATCGGCTCGTACTTTGGCAGCGTCCTCCAAACGCTGGACGTGGACGGAGACTTATATACAGACCTCCTGCTGGTGGGAGCTCCCATGTTCATGGGGCCTGAGAGAGACGAACAGGGACAGGTCTACGTCTACAAGCTCAACACGGTAGAGAGAGAGAGAGAGAGGGGTCATATTCTCAGCAGTGTTATTTTCTTAAGCAAATCTTCAGAAAAAACACAAAGAGGCAATGTCATTTTTTTCCACAATGTTTCATTTCACAATTTTATATCGTTTTCTTGTGGCTGATATTTAGCTCAGCCTGGAATCCCTGTAACAATCTGGCACCTTTAACTCACCTTAATGCTGAGGCTGAATCCCAAATGGCTTTCCATTCCCTATATACAGTTCACTCCATAATTATTGGTACCCTTGTTAAAGATGGGTTAAAAAAAGTTTTTGGTTTATTAACTGACATTTATGAGAGAAATCTAGCCTCTTTTTTTTCCCAATAAATTGAAGTAAATATATTCTAAGAAGAAAATATACTATATTAAACAGTAAATTAATTTATCAGTAGATAAATTGAATATAATGAATTCAATTATATTAATATATTAAAATATTAAATACTAAATGGCGATTGAGTTTCAGTCACAGAAAAAGACAAGTGTCTAGTAATGTCGCATGTAATTTGTTCTTTTTTTTATAAAAAAAAATTATTTAAAACTCTAGAGACTGTTGTGTGTGAAAATCCCAGGAAATCAGCAGTTTCTGAAATACTCAAATCAGCCCGTCTGGCACCAACAACCATGCCATGGTTAAAGTCACAGAGATCACACCTTTTCCCCATTCTGATGTTTGGTGTGAATATTAACTGAAGCTCTTGACCTGCATCGGCATGATTTTATGCATTGTGCTGCTGCCACGTGATTGGCTGATTAGATAACTGCATAAATGAGCAGGTGTACAGGTGTTCCTATTAAAGTTGACAGTGAGTGTATATTGCAATATGTAATATATGGCAACATTAGCCAATAACTTAAGTGAACCCGTGTTTCATTCTGACAGTCCTGGTCTATATTTCTGTATTGCCGATTATTCGAAGCTTTTAAGCACGTTATTTGTTTCTGACTCACGTGTGAGCTGCAGTGTCATTTGGTTCCACAGGAGGGCATGTTTGAACACGAGATGACCCTGCGGCCGGTAAACCAGACATGCTGCACGGCGCACTCACACTCTTCCTGTACAAGTGTGAATAAGAACGAGCCATGCGGCGCTCGCTTCGGTACGGCCATCGCCGCTGTTCCTGACCTCAACCTGGATGGCTTTAACGACGTGGTGATCGGGTCGCCGCTGGAGAATGACCACCGGGGGGCAGTGTACATCTACCATGGCACTGGGGGCACGATACGAGAAAAATATGTCCAGGTAATGACAGGAACTGAGAGAGAAGTCTATTAAAGGTTCAAATCAGCCAACGTATTTTTTTTTGCTGAATGACATTTGTTTATGCAGAGACAAATATTTTATACAATACAGTGTGTGGAATTGTTTCAAAAGATGACAAAGAGAGCGAGACACTCTTAGAAATGTAACCATAGCATCATTCATATAATGGTTGTCTAAAGTTTTCTGTTTTTAATGTACTTCACTTCATGTTGATGGGCTTTTTGCCTCTTCTTTATCTGTTATTCTACAAAATATACATCGACACAGTTAATATATTGGCGTGTTATTTCGTGTTTTTAGGTGTTTACATAGTGTTTAAGGTGAAGACATAGAGTTATTTAGCTATGTAGATAAACAGTAAAAGTCTTAGAAAAACAGTTAAATTAATGTGTGTGTGTGTGTGTGTGTGTGTGTGTGTGTGTGTGTTAGCGCATTGCTGCTGGAGGTGATGGAGAGAAGATGAAGTTCTTCGGTCAGTCCATTCACGGAATCATGGACTTAAACGATGACGGGATTACAGACGTCACTATTGGAGGTATCGGAGGGGCTGCACTGTACTGGTGAGTGTGTGTGTGTGTGTGTGTATCCATAATAGAGGTGTTGTGTGTTAAATTAACAAATGGATCATTTTACCACCGTGACCCTAACCAGCGTAACGCATTTACTGACGATAAATGAAATTGGTAAATTTGCAGTACGCTCCTATGTTTACTAAACAACTGGAAGTGATTTGAAGCAGAAATTTACAGAAAAGATTTTGTATGAAAGTATGTTAGACTTCCAGTACGTGTCAGCTACATTCGCCTCGTAGCTCAAGATATACACATATAATAGAAAACACAGTTATAATAAGACAAATCTTTTGTTAGCATATAGGTGTTCTTGTACTCATGTACAAATAATCCTTTGTTACTAAACAAATGCAGAAGGTCTTGATCAGAGACTCGAACCCACAACCTTCTGAATATCACCTGCATATCTTCAGGACACCTTTTCTCTGTGCAGGTTTGTTCCTGAGCGTCTCTCACTGCTGAATATTCACATTCTCACTCCTCATATTCAGACCCACTTGTTCACAAACTGCACAGGAATTTCTCACTCCCAAGAGCAAACATGAGAGCCTGGCCACACTTCCTTTTTCAGAGCCGTGTAGAGTGAAGTTGTAGAGGAGATCCAAGTCGCCCACTCATACCATCCCTCCCTCCCTCGTGCCTTTCCTTACTGCCTCCCTCGCTTCCTCCTCACATCTGCGAATGCGAGTGAACTCCGCTGTCTTGGCTCTCGCTGATCTTCCACCCAGTCTCTTGGGATTTTCATTTGCATGTCGCTCTTAGAATGTGGAACTGTTAATGGTATAAAGGTTTCCTGCTTTAATAAAGAACATTCAGTTCTGTCCAAAATCTGGAGCAGAGACATGGTGTGAGAATTTATGAGCTATGAGGCTAATGTTGCTATTAAGTAAGGAAAGCTTATAGCTACCAATTTAGCATCGCGCAACCTGCATTTTTAAATATTTACTTTTTGATTCAGGAAAAAAAAAAACATTTGCACATAAACAGTTCCATGAGAAACTGTTGAGAAACATTCCATGAGAAACATAAATGAAATGTAATACATTTTATCCATTTATAGTTACATTTAATATTGTGGAACATCCTATTGTCACTTACCTTATATCAGCTATTAACAGTCGTTCCCTCACCAGCCTCTCTTCTTTTCTTTCTCTTGAAGTTAATAAGACAAAAAATGCAGCTTTTCATGTTACTCAGAAAGTCCTCAAGACTTTCCCACAGCAGAAAACTTATGGACTGTTTCAAAGCCCTGATACTGGAGACTCCTTCCATAAATTTTAAATAAACGTCTCCTTACGGAAAGCTTCACCATGTATACATCAGACATTATATGTTTTAATTTGCTGAATAAAAACACATCCATTTTAAAATCCATAAAGTCTTTTATGTGGAGCGTCCACCATACAAGTTCTTGTGCATGAGCTGTTACTATAGAAATACTAACTTATTAGAGCGAGAGCTTTAATATAAACCTTTTATTTTTTTTAAAAAATCATAATAATTTCCAATCAAATTTGAGAATTCGACATTCGTCATTGTGGTACAATTATTTTTGTCACAGGTCTCGTGATGTTGCCAGTCTCCACGCTGAGATGAGCTTCGATCCCAACAAAATCAACGTGCAGCAAATGACGTGTCAAATCCATGGCAAGAACACAGTGTGTGTGAAGACCAAAGTGTGTTTCCATTACCAGGTCAAGTCCGAAAAAAAGACGAACCCAGAGACATGTGAGACATTAAATATCTCGGTTCTACTCCAGACTCTCATTCCACGGTCTCATAATTCTCATATTTTATAACATACAACACAAGACACACACATGTTCTGTAAAAAGCTGAAACTGTTTTCTTTCCATTCAAATTGATCTTTATTGGGCTCGTGAATAAATACAGAAAAAAGACCTTAGTAGAAAAGGTTAGTGTATTTGAATGCTGGTGTATAGCGTGTCAGCTTATGACTGATTCACTTTCACTGTATTGTGTTTCCATACTTTTAGAACAATCCTCAGGTCAACATATCAATTATTTAATACTTCCCTCCATAAACTTCCAGCAAAGATTAACATAATTTCCTTATCAGTGTTTTCACAAGCTTTTTTTTTTTTCAAAAAAAAAAATTCCTTTCAGTTTCTGAGGGTGGGTGTAAGTTTAGATACAAAGATAGTAAAACCTGTGTGTGTGTGTGTGCGCAGTGATCCACTACACTCTGACTCTTGATTCTCTGCGTGCCATTGCGAGAGGAAGATTTAATGGTACAGATGAGAGAAAAATCCAGAAGAACGTCATCATCAGAAACGATCTGTGCAATGAACTCTCCTTCTACATGTCGGCAAGTAAATCAGTCCACATACACACACACACACACACACACACACACAGACACACACACACATATACACACATGTCCATCTATCCTTGTGAGGATCTTCGATTGCCATAATTATCACTTCATGCCTGTAAAAAAAAGAATTTTCCGTTCTGGTGAATGTCCCCAAAGTCAAAAGTGTCAGATATTCAAAGTCTGAGATCTGAGATCACATTTTTCCCCAGTCTGTTTGATGTGAACATTAACTGAAGCTGCTGCCACATGATTGGCTGATTGGATAATTGCATGAATGTACAGGAATAACTAATAACGTGGATGGTGAGTGTATACATACATAGTAAACACACACATACATACTTGAATTGTTGAGAGCACAAATGTCCTATGTTTGCTGAGTCACAGGTGTCTTTGGGGTAAAGACAGCGGAGCTTTAATCACAATTGATCATATGATATCACCAGGGCAGTTTACTTAATCATTTGAACTTGGCTCCTGTGCTAGTGTTGTGTTTGGCCCTAGATGTTCTCCTTCTGTTTTGAATGTTTTTCCCCAGAAAGGACTTTTGGCTTGATGGTATGTGTGTGTGTGTGTGTGTGTGTGTGTGTGTGTGTGTGTGTGTGTGTGTGTGTGTGTGTGTGTGTGTGTGTGTGTGTGCTGATCTGTACACTGAATTAAATGAAAACACTACACTGCACATTGTGTTAATTGCTTTCATGTCACTATCTTGTTGAATTAATTGAACTTGAACTGAATTGTTCCTTTTTTAGAACAGGTAGCAAAATATGAAGATCAGAAACAATCATGTCTGAAGTTTAATGTAGAACAGAGCATGTGGCATCAAAGGGAAGATATCAGCAAAATTACATCCAGATCTCTCAGAAACAGAACAGAGCATTTTTTCCGTAGATTAAAAAAAGCAGCCAAGAGAAACTAAAGGGTTCAAAATTCTTACTCAAACATTTTACCATGGCTTGTCCTTCGCCTTTTTAGGATCATAAACTGTGAAAACTCCCCGGAAATATGTCCCAGTTTTTCACTGATAATTTGATTAGCCAAATGCTAACTATAGCAGTAGCTTGCTTTTTCACTGTTTTAGTTTGATGTAGTGTTAAGCATAAAATACTCCTTTGAACTAAACATATATAATAATTTAGCAAATTAGCTAAGACAAACAGGTACCTGATTACAAAACTATACTAATGTTAGCCAGCTAACTAGCTTTATTGTTAATTTTCCAGCTGTAGCTAACTGATGCTAAGAAGCTAGCATTGTCATCAACTCCCAAAAGCTGTCACAGTTCCTGAGGTGCAAATTTCCACTTTCTCCCTTCATGTCTATCCTTGGCAACTTTCCAGAAATTTCCACAACACAGTACATTTATTCATATCACTCCAGCTATCGCCAAGAAAACTGATATTCAGTATAGTCCACTCTCCAGAATTTTCCTCCCCATTGTGTTTTCTCTGTCTCTCTCTTTGTGTATGTGTGTGTTTGCATTTTGCTCCCTAGCATGCTGTTAGTAAACTATCATATAATTAGCGATAGTCGCTAACAGGTCAACTGTGCTGTGTACTTGACACAATTGACTCTGGAGCTCAATAAATGAAATATGAAATATTTGTACCTAGCATGAACTACTAGCAATAATTACTACAGCTCTTTTTAGTGGACTCAGAGTTTGACCTTGACAGATGTGCCATGGTGTTTTTTTTTTCTTCATTGCAGGACAAATTGGACTTTAGGGATCCTCTGATGGTGTCTCTGGACTTCGGGTTAGTGGATGTAGACAGCGGCCCAGTGATGGATGGAACGTTACCAACATCACTCAATAAAACGGTAAGCTTCAGTCTTTTACTCTAAGGAGAGGGTGGTGGTTAATATCTGCCGGTTTTAGTACCAAACACTTCCATGTATGACTTGGTACATGTTAGTGTGTATTAATAATGCAATAATGCACTGTGAGCAGGTTTCAGATCTATCATGCAAATGATTGTGTAATGACATAAAGCTAACAAGTGTTAAAAATTATCTATGTTGAGTCACATAGTTTAATGTGTCTCTAAGGCCCAAGAAACTGCAAAACGTGGCCTAGAAACATCTCTATACCACTGACCTAATTACAAATGCATAGATATATAAATATGCAAAAAATATGCTAATTGAAAATGCCCCCCTCCCGTGTGCTCCTGCCATTGCAAATAGCCAGCCACCTAGTTTACTGCTAGTTGCATTTGACACAAGTGTGTAACATTTCTCACAATTTAATTCATGTTAAAAAAAAAGTTATGAGAGTTAAGGGAAGAGTCAGAATTCATGGAGATCATGAGATTCATCCATACAATTGAAATAAGCCACCCAAGAGGAGCTAACCATTAAAAAAAATCACTTTTTTGAGTGCGGGGTAGAGGAGGAGAGTTTGTTTCTGGATGAGATTAGTGTTATCTTCACCTGGTGTTACTAATTTAGTGTTGAGCCTGGAATGCCAGCGCTGTGAGTAACAGCTGTGAGCGATCCAGATGAAGTTCAGCGAAGTGTTTCATAAGTACTCTGAGATTTTCCGCTCTTTAGAGAAAACGTTTTTCTCCCACTCAGCGCTGTAATGAGAATCTGATGGAGCTGGGAAACTCTCACGCTCTCTGTGCAACTCCGGTGGGAATTGGGAATATTGGATATCAAATTTCGCTGAAGATTGGGAATGTATTTGAGATGAAGTGGCAATGTGACTGCTTTTAGAGTTCTGGGTTGTAAAATTTAATTCAGTTCAATTCAATCTTATTTGTATAGCACTTTTAACAATGAACATTGTCTCAAAGCAGCTTTACAGAACATAAGAAACAGAAAAACATGCAAATAAATACATGCAAACAGTCCTAGATGTTAGACAAAATTATCCCTAGCGAGCAAGCCTGAGGTGACTGAGGCAAGGAAAAACTCCCTTAGATGATATGAGGAAGAAACCTTGAGAGGAACCAGACTCAAAAGGGAACCCATCCTCATTTGGGTGACACTGGAGAGTGTGATAGAACAATGTCCTTTCTGCATTTATGTATAGTCATGTAGAGTTTTATGTGTATATTGATTTGGAGGTTGCTGTCTTCCTCAAAGTCCACATAGGGTTGGCAGCGTTGCTTTGAATGCCCAAATCCTCACGAGGCAGAAACCAGCTGGAGCTGGTCATCTCTGGATGCCTTAGGATCCTCGTAGGGTTGGCCTCTGTCTACTGGAGCTGGCACAATCTCTATGTGCCTCGGGATGGGTAGAAGAAGGGAAACAAGTGGAAAGGAATTAGCGTAGAAGAGGATGTGTGACTTAAAGTAGGTCACAATGATTTAATGGTTTAATAGTGCCATGTCTTTCATTCTCGCACACACGGACACACACACATACACACACAGCTGGCCTAAAGCATTACTGAGGTTATCAGTAAGAAATGGGAGTTATCTTGGAGACTTGCTGTAGTGTCTGGCACCGCTTCTCCTCTCTCTCTGTGGATGGGACTCCAGTTCAGACCACCATACACACACTCATTCACGCACTCATTCACATTATTAGATTTACCTCAGCCAATGTCCAGAGGAAACCCACATGGACATGGGAAGAATGCATGAAACTCTGTTATAAGGTTTTCTTCCATTTTTGCATGTCAAACAGGAACTAAAGTAGGAGCTAAAGTTGTGAGTGGGGAACTGAAGAAAACATCGGACCACATGTGTCATAGGATTGTTCTAAATTATCATGCACGCCAATTGTTTGGGTATGACCGTGTCGTAAATAATTTCCACAGTATTGAGAAAATCTCTATTCAGATCCTCACTTTGCTGCATTGTCGCACACGTACACAGAAATTGAATGCTTGCTACTTGCTGTTGTCACTTGTTGCTTGCTAATGTGAACGTAAGGTTAGAAAGCAAAGTTTGGCTTGAAATTTTAGTTGTGAAGCGGTTGTTTGGTGTGTTGTTTGGTGTGTTCAGTAAAAGATTTGATGCCAATTTTGGTCAAAATGTGAAAAGTAAATTTAACCCAGATAAGATAAAATTTATATCTCCTTTTAAGGGTTGTCTCAATGGCTAGTTGTAAGAGTGAATCCTGGTAGAACAGTTCTTCCAAACAAATTTCTTCCATTCTTTCTCTCACTGTTGATGTTGTCCTTCCTCCAGAAACAGCACTTGCCCACACACCATAGGGAATGATAAGATTCTGGTAGTACACAGTCCTCAGAGGCCACAAACACACCATTTTTCACAATGTATTTAGATGATACATCAATATACAACCAGAATCTGACCTTTACAGAGGATTTGTAGTGTGTGCATGTGGAGTGTGAAGGCTCCCTGCTGTTCTGTTGGACTGGTGTTGGAGTAGCCGGGAGTAGCGTACGGCCTGTGCGGTGTGGGTGGGCCCTGTGTGGGCGGGCCCCATGTGGGCTCTGGGTGGACCAAGCCTCATTCTATACTCTGTATGAGAGCATGATGTACTGTATTTCTTGTCAAGTTTGTACAGTATGTGTAAGTAGCTACTTTGTAACATAACTATTGCAGTAATGTAAGTATTGCAGTTGCTTATTAGCATGTCAGAGCTCAGGGGGCGGGGTTTTCCCAGTGACCTTTTGCGACCCTTACGAATAAAAATGTAAAATTGCCAGGGATTGCATGAGTATGTATCCCTGTTGGTATTTTGTGAAGATTCATGACATACAATTCCAATTCAATCCGTTTCAGTTCCCGGTTCTAAGAATGCAAAAAGTGGAAAAGTTCAAGGGGGCGAATAATTTTGCAAGGCAGTGTAAATTTGTCAGAATCGTTTCCCGAAACTAAACACGGATAGAGTTGATGAGCAGGTAATTTATTATCAGAGGATGGATTTGTGCATGTTTTATTCTAGTTATTTCTTTCTTTCTTTTTCAGCTTGCTTTAGTAGACTGTGGAAACGATGAGAAGTGCATCGCTGATTTACACCTCCAAGCTACACCGAACGTCAGCAGGTAAAACCATTTAACTGCAGTGAAGAGCAGAGTAGACAGCAAAACGTCCATGTTTTAGCCTAAAACTTCTGTCAGGAGGTTAAAATGTTCTGCATTGTGAATGCCAACATTTATTTTCTTTGTATTCGTTATTGTAATAATAACATAATCATATCATTATCTAATTATTTTTGAGCAGGACAAGCCTTAAACTTGTTGCTTCATTTTGCCCTCTAGTGGTCACTAGCAGTCACAGTCATTTTTTTTATTTATTTTTATGTTTGCAGAAAGTGAAAGAAATGAATGCTTCAAATAAACAGTTTTAGTAATATTAATCAGACATCCATTTACTTGCATGTTATGCTGATTTATTGAGCTAAATTGGGTGTTTTTTTTGAAAAGGAAGAAATGTTAAAAGTTTCACAACACAGTGGCTCACTTATGCCAGAGTTTGATATAGGCCATGCCTTTTGTCACTCTGCCCTGTCCGTTATGTAAATGAGTTTACCCTGAACATCTGATATCCAGCATTCTATGAAATGACAACAGATTTTATTTGTTTAAAAAAAAAAAAGCAGGAGCTACTATTATTACAAACATGACATCTGTACATTCTGTAGATGGGAATACAGATGTTATGATTCATCATTGTTTCAGGACATGAACATAATAGAACTGTGGCCTATATGCAGTGACCATTCTAGCCAAATAATCATTCACTAATGCCTGTTTCTTTGTGTTTTCACATCCCAGCCTTGTCATTAAGGCCTACCATGAGAAGTTCCATGTCCGCATTAACATCGCGAATAGTGGAGATAATGCGTACAACACCAAGGTCACACTCAGCACCACGGAAAACATCAACTACGTCAAAGTGGAGGTCGGTTTTAGCTGTCTGGATCAAACCTGTCAGAGAAATTGAGCTACAGCTGGGTGACAAATTAAAGGAAAAACTGACAAAGTGTGTTAGTAAGATCTTGGGGCCAGCACAAACTGCCAGAACAGCTTCAGTGCACCTTTGGATCGATTCTTTGGATACAGTTGTCTCGAAATCTACCAAAGCGATGAGCACCTTTCAAGTTCCAGGGGCTTGTAGAATCTACAACGAGGATCAGTGAAGCTGTCCTGGTGGCTCAACACGTTACTAGCACACGTTATGTTGTTTTTTTCCTTTAATTTGTCACCCGTCTGTACTTACCTGATGATTTGAAGGTGCACTGTGTATTGCTGCAAACCTCTTGGACTGGGATTCCTGAAGCCTCTCTTAAATTTGATGAATATCGATATTTCTTTGGTATTTAGCATTTTCTTATTTAACGTTTCCTATTTAACGCTTGTTATTTTCCTGTAGCCTAAAGATAAAGACTGTGAGTTGAATCACACCAAGGCTGTGTGTGCAGTAGGATACCCTTTCCTCAAATCCAATGTATCGGTAAGGTTTACATCCACAACTTTTCTTACTTTTCTTCCTTACTGTTGAAGAATCCAGTTTTTAAAGCTGATATTGTACAGTTGTGTGTGAAATCCTTATAGGATGTCGAATTCTGTCTGAATATCATGTTCACACACCATTAAAACATAATTAATGTATAACTAATTGACGTTGATAAACGTACCTGTAAACTGATAAAAAGTAAGACGTGTATATTGTTTCATATATAAAAATTGTCATCGCTGACAAACTGCTGTGGTGTAAGAGGAATAAAACACTTCAGGACATGCTTTGGGACGTGCATAACTTCCACCACCTATCACACCACCCATCATTGATTAAGTTCCTATAACACTGCCCCCAAGTGTTTCGTTCCGCACCTCATAACTGAGGGAGTAAAAAAGAACTTCCCCTTTTATTGCTCCCACAGGAAGTCTTCAAGATTCTCTTTGAGGTCAATCCGTCTCACATTCGCAAAGACATCATCATCAATGTTACTGCAACCACGTGAGACGTTTTACTCTGATCCTGATCTGTAAAAGCTGTGTGTTTTCTCTGTACTCTGAACCTGACTGTTGTTGTTTCTGTTGCCATAGTGATAGCGAAGAGCCCAAGTCGGGGCTTCAGGACAACTTTGTACAGATCTCCATCCCGGTGATATATGAAGCCAGTCTGACGTTCACTGCGTAAGTGCATGTTAAACACAATGCCGTTAGAACTCACTATAGTCACGGTTCTCCCTGTGGGGTCCTTCAGGGATCTGTGATTCTTCTAAACATGACATTACAATTGTTTAATGTTGTTTTAGTTAATGTTGGTCTAAGCCTAATATGCTGGCCAGTTACATTGAATGGGTTTAGTCTAAAGCTTAATGACTCAAAAAACTATACTCACTAGCTACTTAATTGGGACCACCATACTAATATTGAGTAAGATCCTCTCAGAACAGCCTTAATTCTTGATGGCATGGATTCCACAAGGTGTTGTGGTCAAGTGATGCACGTGGTCAGCACCAGTACTCAGACTGGCTGTGGCATTCAAACAACGTGTGCCAAGAAAACATTCCCCACACCATTACATCACCACCACCACCCTGACATGTTGACACAAGGCAAGTTAGGTCCTTGGATTCACGCTGGTGGCACCACATCGTGACCAGCTGCATGTCACGGCAGAAATCACGATTCATCAGATCAGGCAGCTTTTTTTTTCAATCTTCAACTGGCCATTTTCAGCGAGCCTGTGTCTTTATGTTTATGCTGTGTTTTTTTTAGGAAGGTGAGCATGAAGGAGAATCATATAATCCTGAAGGAGGGAGAAACAGCACCGAGTGTCATCAACGACACCAGCATGATCGGAGAAGAGATGAACATCAGCTATACGGTAAGAAAAAGATTGAAGATTTTAGAAACACAGATTTCCAGGTGGTAACACATCACATCACCTCATCATTGATGATTTTCCTTTAGCAGCACACCCCGAGGTGTTTTGTTCCTTACATCCCTCCCGAATCAGGACTGAATTGCAGTGTGATCTCTGCTTGTGTTCTACAGATTGAGAGAGATGCAGAGACGCAGAGTCCTCCTCTCAGTCTGACCATCACGTTTCCGTACATGACACCGTCAAAGAACATCCTGCTCTATCTGACTCACCTCGCTTCCTCAGCCGTGAGTGTGTCTTCTTTCTTTTTTTCAGCTGACGTGACACTTGACTTTACATGCTTTTGTCTCATTATAAGTATGGGAAAATAATCTGGCATGCTATAATCTGATGCTATAAAATACGTTCTTATGAAACCACACAGGTTGTGATGCAAAGAGGAGGCAGGATTTTAAGTGCTGATTTGTATATTATGAGAGGTCCAGACATCAGATGTCAGTCCACAGATACAGATGTGTTTTAGGTCTTATCAGTGAAGTGAAGTGAAGTGTGGCCAAGTGTGACCCCATACTCAGAATTTGTGCTCTGCATTTAACCCATCCAAGTGCACACACACTGTGAACACACACCTGGAGCAGTGGGCAGCCTTTTTTGCCGCAGCACCCGGGGAGCAGTTGGGGGTTCAGTGCCTTGCTCAAGGGTCTCACCTCAGTCGTGGTATTGAAGGTGGAGGAGAGCTCTGGTCATTCACTCCCCCCACCTACAATCCCTGCCGGACCTGAGACTCGAACCCACGACCTTCAGGTTCACCTTCGGGTTACAAGTCCGACTCTCTAACCATTAGGCCATGACTGCCCCCCATTTCAGATATAAGACGTGTGAAGCAGCCACGTGTGAAAAGGAAGTGTAAGAGTTTCACCTCTCTGTGTGTTCTCTCTCCTTTAGAATATCAAATGTAAAGCGCAGGTTAACCCTGAGAACATCAGCCAGACGAACCTGTTCACCCGGAAAGCTAAAGCTGAGACACTCAGCGACTATCTATTGGTGAGTATACCATTCAACACTGTGTGTGTGTGTGTGTGTGTGTGTGTGTGTGTGTGTGTGTGTGTGCAAGACAGTATAATGCATATCTGTCTACTGTCTTTTTTTTCTATCAAACAGTAAATATTAAAAAATATATCAATTATTTGTTCACAAACTCTCTCTCTCTTTCTCTCTCTCTTTCTGTCTGTCCATCTCTTGGTTTGTCTGTCTCACTCTCATTGGTTCTGGCTTTCTGTCTATCACCCTGTATGTCTCTGGTTCTGTCTCGTTCTCTCTGTTTCTCTCGCTCTCTGTCTCTATCTCTTGTTCTCTGTCTCTGTGTCTCTCGTTCTCTGTCCATTGGTTTGTCTGGCTGTCATTCTTTCTGTCTCTTTATCTCATGTTCTCTCTCTGTCATTCTCCTTGACTCTGGTCGGCTCTCATTCTCTGTGTCCCGCTTTCATTCTCTCTTGAAATCTTTCTCTGTTTCTCTCTCTCCCTGTTTCTCGTTCTCTGTCTCTCTCATTCTCTCTGGCACACTTTCTCTCACTCTATCTCTCTCCTTTTCTCCTGTCTCTCTCTCATCGTCTCTGTCACTCTCTTTTTTTCTCTTTCCCTCTGTCTCTGTTGTTGTCTGTCTCTCTGTCTCTCACATGGTTTCTTTGTCTCTCTCTGTCTCATGTTCTCTCTCATTCTCTCTGACACTCTCTCTCTGTCTCTATTTCCTGTTCTCTGTCTTTGTTTGTCGCTCTATCATACTCCTTTTCTCTGTCTCTCTCTCTCTATCACTGGTAAATTTTTCCCTCATTCTCGCTCTTGTTCTCTCTCTCTGTCATTCTCCTTGTCTCTGGTTCTCTCTCATTCTTTCTCTCTCTCTTTCATTCTCTCTGGCAATCTTTCTCTGTTTCTCTCTCTCTGTCTCTCATTCTCTGTCTCTGCGTCTCTTGTTCTCTGCCTGTCTGTATCTCTCATGGTCTTATGCTCTCTCTCTCACTCATTCTCCTTCTGTCTCTCTCTCATGCTCTCTGGCACACTTCCTCTCGCTCTATCTCTCTTATTCTCTCCTGTATCACTCTCTCTCTCTTGTTCTCTCTCTGTCTCTGTCTCTCTCATTGTCTCTGGCATACTTTGTCTCACTCTCATTCTCTCTCTCTTCCTCTTTTTCTTCCTCTGTGTCCCTCTCTCTCTCTCTCTCTCTCTCTCTCTCTCACACACATACACAGAGCTGTAAAGTGAACGGGCACCCCTGCAGCTCATTCAGCTGTGATATTCCTCCTGCCAGATTCAACCAGGTCAACGTCACCTTCAGAGTCTGGAAGCAGACGTTCATCCACGTAAGACTCACTTCATCATAGAGCCGTCGGGGATTACTGAGACACTTTCAACATTCGATAATTCACTTTCACATAAAACACAGAATGTATGAACATATACAAAACTCAGGGAGTAGCCGCAATAATAATTTAGTTGTGTAAAGCAATAATTAACCTACAATTACAATTAAACATGAGCTATTATCTCTGAAAATAGCTAAAATAAAATCAAGCAGATGATAATCAAGTCCCTTTCCATTATAATTTTGGAAGGAAAATAGTCTAAATAGTATAGATTTATAGGTAATATTTCCCGCAACAAAACAGACTTAAGTATTTATTCAATATCCATGCCTATTTGAGTTATCACTCATTCATATTTCTGTCTTTTTACAGGGCGAGTATTCCAGTCTCTTCTTAACAGTTCACGCTAAATTGGAGAATAAGGACAAGGCTTTCTTCCGGTTAAGCAAAAGCGACGAAAACAGAGAGGTGAGATCAATATGTGACTGCTGAGCGAGCGAGCGTGCGCTGTGCTGCTTGGTGAGTTAGTAAAAGACCACTCGGCATGGGAATTCACACGTACTGTAACATCTGCTTTTTTGATCTGAAACGTTCAGATCTCACGAAGTTGTAAAGTGTGTCATGAACATGATGGCAGAAAAATGCAATATTTATCGTAAGTTGCGCTGTTGCAGGTGCGTGTGCAGATCTCAAAAGAGTCCCGAGGTGGAATTCCTTTGTGGATCATCATCCTCAGTATCCTCATAGGACTACTAATACTGGCACTGGTTATATTTTGTCTTTGGAAGGTAAGCGGGATGCATTTAATAATAATAATTAATAATAAACTTTATTTTGTATGGCGCCTTTAAAAAGGTGCTTTATATAAGAGTATATAACGTATCAAAAAACAGTCAGTAATAAAATACATTTAAATTATTAATAACAATAATAGTAATAATAATTAAATAACAAAAAAAAAAAAAAAACAAAGTAATCAAGTAAAAGCAATCCTAAAGAAATAAGTTTAAAGAGAAGATTTAAATATACTAAAAGAATGGGCTTCTCTAAGATCAGATGGTAATGAGTTCTACAGTTTTGGAGCATAAGAAGAAAAGGCCCTATCATCCATAGTACGCAAACAAGTCTGAGAGACAGTTAAAAGACCAGAATTGGAGGAGCAGAGATCACATTAGACCCATTTAGACCCAGCACAGCACACGTTTCCTGTACACGTTTTCCTGTCCTGGCCGGGATTCTGATTCAGCAGTTGAGAAGTGGATGGCTATCTGAAAGATGTTTATCTCAAAGGAAAAGACTGAACGATTGGTTGACTAATGCACACTTAGGCACCCTTTGTGTTTACATGGTTTATAAGTGAAAAAACGTCCTCACGCAGAACCAGATTTTTCTCATTTAGAGACATGAAGACTTGAACCTGTCAGTCCCAGTAAAGAAGGCGTGGCCTCTGTGCCTATCAGTCACTGTGGAAGATGCACCGTATTAAGACTAGCACTACTTTTATAATAAAACTGACCTGTTTTGTGTTATATTCCCAGAACATTCTCTTGCATTCTCATAACCTGCTGAGTGGATGGTTAACAGGATGCTTTAAACAGTAACAATTACAGTTACTGCTGTAGTAATGTACAAAAAAAGAAATCAGCCAATCTGTGCTTGTGTTCAGCTTGTCTAACCTCTTACCTCTGTTGTAAGGACATACACAAGGAACACATCTTATTTCTTTCCATTCCTCCAGCATTATGGATTGAAATTCATGGGTAATGATTGATAATTATATGTGATGTTTGTGGACACCTGACCATCACACCCATATGTGCTTCTTCCCCACAAAGTTGGAAGCACACAATTGTACAGAATGTCTTTGTATGCTGTGGCATTACAATTTCCCTTCACTGGAACTAAGAGGCCCAAACTTGTTCTAACATGACAATGCCCCTGTGCACAAAGCGAGCGCCATAATGACATGGTTTGCCAAGGTTAGAGTAGAAGAACTCGAGTGTCCTGCACACATCCCTGACCTCAGCCCCACTAAACACCTTTGGGATGAACTGGAACGCTAACTCCATGCCAGGCCTTCTTGCAAGACATCATTGCCCAACCTCTTGGGTACTTGTAGCAGAATAGACACAAATCCCCAAAATCTATTGGAAAGCCTTCCCAGAAGAGTGGAGGCTGTTATTACAGTAACAGGGGAACGACTCCATTTTAATGCCCCCATGACTTTGGAATAGAATGTTCAGTGGTCAGGTGTTCACATATTTTTGGCCATGCGTATTCACTTATTTGCAGGAGTGTGTTATGATGATGCTTCTTCTTTCTTCTCCAGTTTGGCTTCTTTAAGAGAAAATCAGTGGAAGACATGAAAGAGGATATGAGAGACAGTTAAAGGCTCCAGGCTTCAGGTCTGCAGCCTTCAAAAGCCCTCAGGTCAAACTCACACCCACAGACCCACAGAGACGCTCCGCATTACAGTTTAACAGAATGGACCAGAAGCGTCAACAACATCCACCTGAAAATGTACTCTAGATTGTTTGGATTTTCAAGATGGCTTCTCAACCTTGAAGGTCAGCAGTTGGACTTTGGGTTGTCGTCTTATATATGCGCCATGCTTTATGCCTTTCAAAACCCAGCCCAAGAGCTCCGCATTTTAACATTGGAATAAGCTAGTGTGAGTTATCACTCAGAAATACGCCTTCTTTTTTCCCCCAATGTAAACGGCAGATGAGCCAATCGACATATGAATCTGGAATGACTGACAATCGTGTAGGTGTTTTAAACTGTACGATATTAATGGATGCCCCCTGGAAGCCCCGCCCCCTTCTCCCTATCATATGCACCCTCGCCATCTGTCAAAGTAAATGGAGAATATTTGGAGTTCATTACTGTGAAATAAAATCTATCAATGTATATTACACTTGTATGTATAGCTAACATTAGACAAGTATATAGTGAAAATCCGTTAGCTATATTTATTAAAGATGGCCCCGAAAACATTTGGCCAGAAGAGAAAAAAGGCTGAAAATCTACAAATAATTATCACAGACATATTCTAACAGCACGCTCAAGCCCACTGCAGTAGAAACTGGAGTGTGCGTATATGCAGAGTTTTATGGTAACCACCAAGCCTCATACACATGGTGATTACTCTAAAACTCTCATGTATATGTGTACTCCAATTTCTACCATAGATGAGAAATGTATATATTATTCCTGTTCAAGGTTAGCAGGTCTGCAAAGCCCATCTAGTGCTCTATTACAAACTTAACAGAAATTGTGATATAGTGGTGAATTTCAACTAAATGGAAATCCAAATCACATTATATATATATAAAACCCTCAAAACTGATCACATCAAATCTTCTCCAATGCTCTGAGGCCATGTTGTCTGATCTAACCATGCCAATGGATATCTTTATTCCAATGAACTAAAAAGAATGGGAAGTCCCACCAAATCTGAAGATTCCATCATATCCTCTGCATCACATTTCACGCCGGAGCTTCTTTAATGCCCTTCAGCCATGCCCTCATGTCCCAGCTACACCAGTGGAGGCCTTTACATGAATAAACGTTTTTTTTATCGTAAAATATATATCATTTGAGCTTAGTATATAGCTACTGTTGTTTCTTTAAGGCTAACTGACTGTTTTTGGCACATTCCTCTGCGTTTATGAAGCATTTGACACTGATATTCATGACATTCTTCAAGTTTTTCCTCACCTAAGTGCTGGGGGATCTGACTGATTGTACTGTAAATGTATATAAGAGTAAAATTGTATATAGAGCGATGTTTGCAATAATACCTGTAATTTAATGACTATCAGAATGATCGATAATCCCTTGTTCCTTTAGTAATACTGTAGAAAACACACTTTACTGCAGAGTCCCTTGGGGGGTTCAGATTAGTTAGAATTCAAGTTAGTTTTTAGTAGCAATGGAAAATTTGTAAATTTCGTAAAAATTGAAAACGTTTAAAAATTGTAAGTCTGCCCCTATTTTTTGCTTTTTAATTAGTGCTTTTTTTTTTAGTTTGCTCATGAAACAACCTACTATTAACAAATGTTATGCAGTGTACATGTTTTCCAGTTGTTTTTTTTCTGCTTTATAATATTGTATAGTTTTTTCCATCATTGTTTCAGCTCAGTGAAGGATGTATGTTTTGATTAACAGCCATGTTTGGGGCAGAATTCATTTCCATGAATAAAATCAGCTAGCTGACATAGCACCACCTGAAGGTCATCCACCGCAATAAAGGCTCATTTAATGTTAAAATGCTACCCAATAATATACAATGATAAAAGCATGAAGAGAAACAAATCATTATCAGTATATGATAAGACCAAAATTGCGCATTTAGATCTCGGACACAACCAGAGACTTAAGTACGATTCAGAAGTCAGGAAAGAGTTACGTATGTGAGGTGGAGTTTGCCTGAAACGGAGGCATATATTTATGCGTTTGGACTGTAACAACGCTCTAAACCAGTATTAAATGTATAAAATTGATGCAGTGGTGCAGCGGGTAGCGTTGCTGTCTCACTGTTCCAGGGTTACCCGTTTGATCCTGAGCTCAGGTTATCATCTGTGTGATGTTTCACATGTTCCCTGTGTGTTTGTATGGGTTTCTTCCAGGTTCCTTGGTTTCCTTCCACTGTCCAAAAACTTGCAGATAGGTGGACCGGCTATGCTAAATTGCCCTAGGTGTGTGTGTGTGTGTGTGTGTGTGTGTGTGTGTGTGTGTGTGTGTGTGTGTGTGTGTGTGTGTATGGTGTCCTATGATGGCCTGGTTTCACTCAGTCTTACCAGGCTTGTTACCTCTGTGACCCTTACACAAACCAAATAATAGGATGTGCAGGATCAGGTGCTATTCGGCAACTATTCATACACCAATATATTAGTGATATCCTAGACTCCTTTTAGATTTAGTTTGATCCTTGTCATTTCCTTATGTGTTCAATTAGAAAAGAAAAAAAAAGTTTCCTTCTTCAGTCAGTATTTTCTATCCCTGATCTTCCCTGTCTTAAAGGCATGTGTTAATGTTTAAAGGTGGTGGTCTAGATACTATTAAAAATCCTGTCTCTGATGCCTCTACTGAAGAAAATCTGGCAACCTTGGAAGCATAAAATATATACAGGTATTTTGGATAATAAAATCAAACTTTAGCG
The DNA here is from genome assembly GCA_022985145.1 of Pangasius djambal. Taxonomy (NCBI): domain Eukaryota; kingdom Metazoa; phylum Chordata; class Actinopteri; order Siluriformes; family Pangasiidae; genus Pangasius; species Pangasius djambal. The sequence goes on from CM040991.1 coordinate 19,219,668, forward strand.
AATGCTCAACTCAGCTCTGAATACGTGTAACCTTCCCTGTGGAAATGATGTACATTTTGGATGTTGACTCTGAATGCAGCCTTTTATAAATAACAGGACACCACATGACTGCATCAGCTCGTCAGCTCTACTGAATGCTAGTAATGAATTAACCGATGAATTAATTAACTTCATTAATTGTATATGACTTGTGCATGTCTTTAAGTGCTGTTGTTTTCTTATAAAGATAGGTTTTTACATTTCTTTCAATCAAGCTACTGTTTGTATGACATCATTCTTCTGCTCCATGTCACCAAATGGTTCGGGAATTACAGCTGCCTACAAATTCGAAAGTCAATTACGTTTAATTGAGGTAGTAATGTGACTAGTGTGTTGTACAATCCATTGTTGTGATTCAGTATTTTTTAAAACATACTGTCTGAGAACTGAAAAAGCATTTTAAAAAGGCATTCTCTAATGTCTAAAATGAATGAATGATTCAGTTATTCACGTCTGGATTGTGAAAAACTATCGCTGTTTCTGTTATTGTGTTGTTTAGCATTTTTGATTCAGTCTTTTATTTATTTTTGTCCACTTTCTTTCTTAAAAAAACACACATGCTATGTTGAATTTTGTTTGGTTATATTATATATGAGCTCATCCCCATTGGCATCAGCACTCCACTTCTGCAAGCACATGTATTAAAGGAAATACAGGCACGTTTAGGGTGTGAGAAAGAGATTTGTGTTTAAAGTCACTGCTGTGAACCAAGTAATGCACTGGTTTTGTCATACTGTGTATATATTCCTCTCGTTAGCACGGATTTGAAAAGGATTGCACATTATGTCTGGAACAATATGCACATGAAATAAATACCTGTTTTTTTTTTTTTTAATGAACTCATGCATGTGTGTGTGTGTGTGCGCGTGTGTGGGAGAATGGTATGCTCTACCAGTGAGTAGTGTGAAATGTTTTGCTCCATTTTGGACAAGAATTCAGACCTAAGCAAACTTTGCCTGCAAGATACAACACTTTTCAGTTTCGTTTCATTGCTACTCTCTGAAGCAAGCTACACTCAGAAACACAATATACAGCCAAAGGTTTGTGGACTTCGGCCATCACGCCCATGTGATATGGGTGTACCTTATCCCCACTGAACACCTATGGGATGAACTGGAACGCTGACTGATTCCCACAGCCGCACTCCAAAATCTAGTGGAAAGCCCAGAAGAGTGGAGGTTATTATAACAGCAAAGGGGAATAAATCTGGATTGGGATTCTCCAAAAAGCACATGAGCATGGTGATCAGGTGTCCACATACTTTTGGCTGTATAGTGTAGATGTATCAATACCATTTTTTTTTTTCAGAGTGAGTATAAGTACATGGTTTTTGTTAATCATCAACACTGATACTGAAATGAGTAATCTACTGAGCATGAAGCAATAATGGTCCCGTGGAACATTTTATTTAGCTCTGTTTATGTCGGTTGCTGCCTTGTGCTGCTAGCAATGAGTTTTATGTCTAAGATGTTAGAACATTTAAACGATATGTTTAATAGAAAGCGTTCAGAGCAGTGTCCTGAGCATGGTCATAAAAATGAGCACAAGCTGCCAAGAACTGCACCCTGACTCACGTGTAAAGTGTAGACCCTGCCCAAAGGCACGTGTCTCAGCGCTCGCAGACATGAAGTGCTCTCGGTTTTTCTGCACGCTCACAAATACCTTTGTTCTATAAATGCCGTAAGATGTTTTATCAGGGTGCTTGTAGTTTAGAAAGATGCTGTAATTCCTCCTCTTGATATTTTCACAGAGCACAGTTTGAGGTCTCCTTTGCTTTGAATTCTCTTATTAATTGTGTAATATGCTCAGATCACTGCCATTCTATAGTGTCCTGTTCATTAGCATGACGACATATAGGCTTACGTCACCGAGCATGACGTGTATCAGCGTTTTTTGGGAGTACAAGAACGGAGCAAGCATCTGTACCCAAAATTAGCAGATGAAGAAATCAGCAGCGGTCAGTCATTCGGCCTTTTCCAAAATATAATAATATAATAAAGTACAAATTCTCAACAATTGGGTAAAAGTATTTTATCGAGAGTGTGAATGAAAGATAAATTACAAATATGTAAATAAAACGAACAGGTAAAATAAAAGAAGAAATGTACAATAATGTAACAAATAGAACAGTGAAAAAACATCTGAAAGTGCTCAGTAAATCTGTGAACCTAAACCAATCAGAGATTCCTCGACTGGGTTCGTAAACACAGAAAGCCCATTCCCCACAGATAGTTAGATGATCTCAGTGTTCTGGACAGTACATGTGAAAATCATTCACACAGTTAAGACATGAGCAAGACATTGAAGACAGTTGAAACTAAAGGCGGGGTTACACTGTACGATTTTCACATAGTGTAAAACTGATTTTTGTGGTTTTGAGTTGTGATCACTGGTTTTAGAAGGCATAAAGCAATGTGTTTACATTAGCGGCGGCCATTTTAGTGCCACTGCAGCCAAAGATGGCCAACGACAAGGTTCTGGCAACGTGTTAAAAAAAGCATTTTTAAAAAACAGAGTTTAAAAAGCGCTGCTACAACACTCGTCTAAAAGCCACCGATAGGAGGATGGCATAGGATGATGCAAAACTCTCGGGACAGCTACAAGTACAGTAGTGGTCATTGCGAAAACGAAACAAAAAATCGGATTTAAAAGAAGACTGGAAGCAGAGAGAATGTCTTTCTAATGTCTCCTCACCATTTTGTCATGGCAGGATGAAAAGAAACGTGGCACAGAAACAAACAGCAATGCGTTACAGCTTCCTGTATCCTTATTACATAAAGCACACACTGAGGAATGGACATTCCCTGTTGTCCTTTCACCAAACTCCTCTTCTTCACCTTTTAAAGCACCTTTTCTGTAAATTATAACATTGCTACAATTGCTATTATACTGAGTATTTTGTTTTTCTGTTTATGCATGCATTGTTTCCTGCACAATCCATATTGCATTGAGTGATAAGCAGAATGTAGTCATTTTCTTGAATCAAAGATCTAAGATCTATCTATAATCTGATACTGAGAACATGTTACTACACATTCTTGGCATAAGAATTTGTTGGGACATATAAAGTAGGTCAAGGAAAAAACTAGATAAAGCCTGCTTAAACCGCACAGTGAAAACCTGCTTGAGGTAGAGGATCTTAAAAGTAAAGTGTTATGGTTAGTCATGTTTTTTTTTTGCTTTTCTGAAAAAGAAAACGCTAGAAAACAGTCAAAAGCACAACTAATTGCATTTAGTCTCTTAGCATCCTCTTTTTTTTTTTTTACAAATGTAACAGGATACACGTGTATATAAATAAATGTGGAGTGCTGATGTGAAGGTGTTTATGATGGTGTCTATGTGACAGAATGTGACCAGGCCATCATAGAAGATATCAGGACCCAATTCTGCATACAGTCCGTGGCACTACACAGTCCAAAGTCCATTCTCCAGAGTAGTAAAATAGCAGATAGGAAGTAGTTTCCCCAGACATCATCGACCGACAGCAAGGTGTGAAGCAGTTGCCTTCCATTTCAGAAACAACCCTCACAGGAGCTTGTTTTTTTAACTCATTTTTTCTGATGGATGCAGAAAATGTGCACCCATGTCTGCTAAGGCGTCAAAGTGACCTTTTCCTGGTTATAAGCTTTATGAAGTGTCTCTTGTTTAGGACTTACGTCCCTCCTGCTGGATCTTCGTTGGCTGCTTGTAAAGTTCTCGCCAGAAACTCCAGCAGCATGTATTTCCAGTAGATCAGATCTCCAAGCGTACGCAACTGGAGCGCGCATTCAGCCACCACTGACTGCTCTAAAAGGAAGAGGGGGAAAAGAGTCACAAAGTTAACAACTAATTTGGATAATAATCCTGTAATAAGGATTTAGGAGAAAAATCAGTTTGAAACCATCCCATTCATTCATCTTAGGGTAGCTGCTTTATCCTGTTCAGGGTCACGGTGGATCCGGACCCCTATCCCGAGAACACTGGACATGAGGCAGGGACATACCCCGAATCGCAAGGCACCATGCGCACGCGCACACACACACACACACACACACACACACACACACACACACACACACACACATTCACACCTAGGGGCAATAGAGTATAATATTTCCTTTAGAATTTTCCTATTACTATAAAATGTGTGAAATACATCACATCAAAAACCAATCTAAGGCAGCTAACAAATCAGAAGATTAAAAAGTCCTGTGATGTTGCTGCCTCACAGCTCCAGGATTCGATCCTGAGCTCAGGTTATTGTGTGTATTCAGTTTCTGTGCATGTTCTTCCTGCATCTGTGTGGGTTTCCTCCAGGTTCTCCGGTTTCCTCTAAAAAACACATGGATTGTGTGGATTGGCTATGCTAGATTGCCCCTAAGGGTGAATGAGTGTGTGAATGTGTGTGTTGGCGTCCTGCGATGGACTGGCGTCCCATCCAGAGTGTATTCCTGCCTCGCACCCAGTGTTCCATCCACCGAGACCCTGACCAGGATAAAGCGGTTACTGAAGCTGAACAAAAATAAAAATATGCTTCTAGAAAAAATATATAAGTATAAAAATCATATGTAAAAATATATACACAACATTACACATCCATAGCACTGGAACAAGTAATAAGTACACTTATTGCTTTACACTTATTGTTTGTTAGTTTCTTAGTTGTTTTGTTTTTGTGGACAGAGAAAAGAAAATTCAGGAAAAATGGTACGATTTTTTTGTGTAGACTTTTGTGTAGTAATTAAAAAAAAAACCAAGTACTGCTTGTACTACTAACAACAACAACTACTATTACTACTACTACAAAGAACAAGAACATCAACCACAAGAAGAAGAAAAAGAAACGTATCAATCCTGCCCGCTCTGGCTTTCAAACCATCATAATAAAAGTAGCTACTAATAACAAAAGAAACACATTATAACAATGCTACTGTTCATCCTGTTTACCTTTGCTCGCCATTTTCAGAAGTAAATCTAGTCTTTGTGTTGAGAGAAGGCAGGAGAAATGCTCTGTCTCTCTTCGAGTACCGGAGAAAAATAAGAACTCGGACGATTCAGTTCCGCTTATACTGGCAGCTATTTCTATCAGTTATATTTAGAAGAGCTGCGCTCCAAACAACTCCACAGTGAACACATAGTGCACTAGACAGGGTGCAGAAACAATCGATTTCAACCCTAACTAGTGAACGTGCACAGAAAGTGGAAATCATTTGAGCTTTGAGTCTACAGTGTTATGCAACTGACTGAGTGACGCATTCATTGTGAGACGACTGAGGATTTCCCCCACACACGTCACTGGAAACATCGTTGCAGGCTGTTTACAGTTTCTCTTCTTAGTTTCCTCAACATGCTACTGAGAAATGATGATGATTTTATGGTTTATTGCTTGCAAATCGTGATTAACAATGCAGGTGTAAGGTTAAAGAACAGATAGAAAGAAAGGACAGCATAGAGATACAAGTGAAGTTGTTACTAGGTGCCTAAATTAAAGGAGAAATCTCCCCTGAACGACTTGCATTAATCTTTATAATCTTTATAACATGTGAGCTTTGACTGCGTACAAGATTATTTTATAATGAAATTCCGATTTGACTTTTTTTTTTAGTTTAAACGTAAACTTTCTTCGACTTGTTAGTTATCAGTTTCCTATATTACGCACAATGCAGTTTGACCACCTGTTGCTAGCGGTGCAGTCAGACTAAAGGTCGTTTAAAAACTCATTTTTCTGACTAGGAAAACACAAAGAAAATGCTCAATCATCTAGGCATTTCGTGCTCGGAAACTTGGGGTGGTCTCCTCGACTCCGAGTTCAGCAAGTGACGTCAAATCAACATGGCTGCTCACAGCATCAATAATAAACAAAGCAGCACGTCTTACCTTTAAATGAGTTATACTGTATATATTTGCTTTAGATCAATCAACATGCAGACATGTTTGCTTGTTAAATTACTTAACATTGACTATACAGTTAAGTGTTTTGAGACGGAAAATATGCATCGCTCATCACAGGTAGCAGGCTAGCTCTTTCAAGATGGCGGCGCGCATAGACGCAGCGGCTCAGCGCTCTACTTTCAGTGCTTTGTTTTTGTTATTTTTGTACATGTTTTTCCTAGTCTCAAATACTTTATGTCAAGCAAATAACATCTTACTAGAATTACTTACTTTGACAGCAAAAGACAAGCATGGAGTCATCATGTTTTTTCCCCACTTTGTACTTTGACGTAGGAAGAAGCAGGAAGTTCCGACTTCCTACTTCTGATGTAAATCAAAAGCAACATTATCCCTCACTTCATCTCTATCTAAGGAGAGTGATGGAGTAGAGTCTTTTCACCTCCTCATCTGTACACTCTGCTCCAACAGATCAGCTTCCAAAGCTTCAACTTTCATGAGAACACCAGCATCAACAGCATCATGCTCATCATATCGCAGATCACTAACCTGCCGAGACGAGTCTCTGCCGAAAGTACAACTGCACAACAAACAGCGCCAACCGAAAATTATCGCCACAATCACTAAACACATTCAAATATTTAAATATAAACATATCCAATGTTTTTAAGAGTTTTTTTTTTTTCTTTGGCAATTTAACCTCTTTTGTTGAAGAATATTTTTTTTGGATTAGGTCTAAAAAAAAAGAAATTGCAAATATTTTCCATCACAAAGTGATCTATGGTGTTATCTAGACAGTGTGCTTATCTCCTGTTGTAGAGATATGGACACTCTGTTCTGAACAAGATCTTGTCCATTAACATGTTGTAGCATGTTTATATGAAGGTCATGTGGTCTGTTCGCAAAATACAGCTGCTTATTATGACAGCATGTATAGGTTTTCAGAACTTTGTGTTCCCTTAGCTTAAAATTTCCTCACTGGGATGCATTTAGAGATTTTGTGAAAAAGTTCCTGAGGTCACCAAGGTTCATACCACAAAACACACTTATATAACAACTAACTGTATTTGAAAGGCACACTTTAAAATCTGTTTTCTGAGTGATGTCATTGATTTGCTGATTAACTAATTTACATCATGTATCAAATGTTGGGTTCTGTTACGACATTTGGAGGGCAAGTGGAGGGCACGCATTCTATAATGGAATAAGACAATGTAACTTCATTTGAGTCGAACGCATAACATTTCCACTTATCTGCATGTTCATCCTTATATCTAGGTAAGTAGGCTGAAATGTAATGTTTTTATGTTTGGTGTGCATTTTGACTGGGATCCTGTCGGACCCGACAAAAAAGTCATAGGAGAGACTTCCGTCAGGAACAGGTGGGATTGGTCAAAAATTCCTTTGGGAGAAGGTACGCTTAGTCAGAATTCCTTTGGGAGAAGGTGAGCTTAGTCAGAATTCCTTTGGGAGAGGGTGGGATTGGAAAGAATTCCTTCAGGAGCAGGTGGGATTGGACAGAATACCTTTGAGAGCAGGCAAGATTGGCCAGAATTCCTTTGGGAGAAAGTGAGATTGGACAGAATTCCTTCAGGAGCAGGTGTGATTGGACAGAATTCCTTTAGGAGACGGTGAGCTTGGTCAGAATTCCTTTGGGAGCAGGCAGGATTGGCCAGAATTCCTTTGGGGGAAAGTAAGATTGGACAGAATTCCTACAGCAGCAGGTGGGATTGGACAGAATTCCTTTGGGAGATAATAGGTTGAAAAACACACTCCTCTACTTTAGGCAACTTTTTTTCTTTTTTTTTGGAGAAAATAGAACACATGACTATCCCTTTATCAATACTGTTTAACAATACAGAGAAAAAAAACTTCAGTGTTACATTCTGTATGTGTCGTGTAATTAGGTCTACAGGTCTAAAGATCAGTTGTTACATAATGTTACAGAGATTAATGAATCAATGACAGATTGACAGATTAATTCATGTGTAATGAATGGATTACTGCACTCATACAATGTGCTAAGACAGTTTCAGTTCAATATTCATTTTTTTGTGGAAATACAAAAACATTTTTTTTTATTGAAATTGATTGTAAAATGCTGTGTAGTAGTGGGGTGATTATGAGCTGTGTTTTTATTTCTGATACGCTGTGCTCATCTTTTAAAAAGATTTACAGTTTTTCCTTTTCTTTTAGTTACTAATGCAAGACAAGCTCAGACTTGACTCGTGATTCGACTCTTGACTGGACTCGTGACTCTTTTCCCACACTGCACTGCAGAACCACTGAACAGCTCGGTTTGTGCAGAGTGAGGCTCGATCCCAAATCACTCCCTTCTGTCTGTATAAGTGCACTACATAGGGTATGAAAAAATGGCCATTACGTGCTACGTAGTGCACTATGCTGTCTAACAGGCCACCATTTTGGATTCATTTTGAGGCTTCGCAGAAACGCCGCTGTTTCCACCGAGAGATCTTCCGTTCAACACGACTGACTGTGTAACTCAGAATTTCTCTAACTGGCGCGTGAGTATGTGCAGTGTATCATGCAAAACTAAAACCATACGATGTGGTTAACGATATATTTCTACACTTTGCATTTTCATTTATTGTCGAAAATGTAAAGAAGATAGACTTGTGGTTGCTTTTGTAGTCTATTTCCGCGGACTACATATCTGATAGAACAACGCGGGGACGTTCAGCCAATCAGATTGTGCAGTCTAATCCGGGTATCCCAATAGCCCCGCCCCCCTCGGCTGCCACCTTCACAGCCCGCGTTATCAGAAGTGACAATGCGCATGCGCAGACTTCTTGACCGTAGTTAGCTAGAAGGCTAATGTATATTTATTTAACTAGATGTCTAGTGGAATTTTCTTCTATAATTCTTGTAAAAGCGAAGGATATCACTAACACAGTGTCTGAAAGGACAAAATGAGCTAGCGTGCTAGTTTAACCACATGCTAACGCTAACTAGGCCAAGAGGAGGTGTTTATGAGGCGCGGTTTTTTTTTTTTTTTTTTTTTTTTTTTTTTTTTTTTTTTTTTTTTTTTTTTTTTTTTAATATAAATAGTCCGTGTTTGGATTAGCAGAAACGTAAAATGTTGTTCGTAACGGAATGCAAATTTTTCATACAAAATATAGATAATTACCAGAAAAATCGCAAAAGTGAATTTGAAACGGTGAAATTAATCAATTTGCTTCCGGGTGTGACGTAAGCACAGGCGGATTTCGCGCTTGTGGTTTCATTTCGTGAAGTGATAAAGAAGAGCAAAATCTTTCCGATTTCACCCGATTACTAAGTACAATAAGATAACTTTTCAAACTAAAAAAATAACAACCCGTAGCAGCAGAACAGGTGTGTTTTAGGGGGTTACGTATGTATGTATGTATTTATTTATTTATTTGCATTACAATTTTACACTAGGTGATCAATATTGAGACTGAACATCCGGGTATTTGGAAGCAGCCAAAACGTTAGATATCACTACTTACACTGATATTATCATATTATTTATAAGATTGTTAGGTTTTAAAGGCTGTTTTTGCTTTGTATGTGACAAAATGTGCATAAATGCTTTGCATTTTGTATAAATGCTTTGCACTGTGTCTCCAGGATGCCTAAATCAAAGGAAGTGCTGTCTTCAACATCCAGCAGTGATTCAGATAGTGAAGCTGACACAAAGGTACAGACATTATGATCACCAGCCTTTCAGTAAACGGAAAAGATAAGAAGACTAAGCCTGGCAGCGTGTAACGGTTGTTAATGTTTTACTTTGCCTCACCAGGCCAAACGGAAGAAGCAAATGACAGAGAAGCCAGCAAAGAAACAGAAGAGTGGGGAGTCATCAAAGTCCAGTGCATCTAAAAGCAGCGGAGGCAGCGCCAATAAAAAAGATAACATGTTCCAGGTCAGGAGTTATTACTGATAATATATTCCAGGAGAGGCACAGTGGCTTTGGGGTTAGCGCTGTTGCCTCACATCTCCGGGGTTGGGGGTCCGAATCCCAGTACTCCAGTCTCCTCCCCCAGTCCAAAGACATGTGTTGATTGGCTGATTGGCATTTCCAAATTGTCCGTAGTGTGTGAACGGGTGTGCGATTGTGCCTTGCGATGGGTTGGATAAGCGGTACAGAAAATGGATGGATGGAATATATTCCAGCACCTAATAACTTGAACCGTGTTGCAGTGTTGTATAGGATTTAATGTCATTCTGTTTGAAAATGGAAACCTGTAGGATGCTGCGATATATCAAAAACTCCAATACAGGCTTTGACACATGGCTTTATTATATTAGGGCTGGACAGGTCAGTAGGCCAGGCTCCCACGACTGGGGGATTTCTGTCCAGGCTTATTTGTTGTTGTTGTTTTGTTTTGTTTTTTTATTCATTGTTGCCTGGCAAACAAGTAGGTTCAACAACCAGACAAAAGAACTATTGACTATTGACAAAAGGTTTTCATTTGGTATGTAGCTATGTTTAAACTTTAAGCTTCACTCTGGCACTAGTTAACTACAGTTCTTACAGTACGTTAGCTACCACTTGGCCTAGTTAATTAGGTTTCTGGGCAACCACATCATAGCACCTGGCAGAAAAGCGAGTTCGCGAATTAATTCAATATTTTTATCTATCGTACTGTCAGTTATCTCAATTCTCTCATAAAAAAAAAATCACTGAGGTTTTTCTGTTCTGCTTTTGTGTATGTCTTTTCTAAGATAGGGAAGATGAGGTATGTGAGTGTGCGGGAGTTCAAAGGGAAAGTCCTCATCGATATCCGCGAGTACTGGATTGACCAGGAAGGTGAAATGAAACCGGGAAAGAAAGGTAAGAATCCCCTCATCCTCGTTACACAGAGTAAACACTAATATACACCCCTGTAGCAACGACTGTAGGGTCGTATAATATAATAAATATGTAACTAATAAAATTAGCAAGTATTCAAATCCCTAGAGGAGATTATCAGATTTAACGGCAGCAAGGCTTTGGCTAGGATGTTGGTAACTGGTTTAAGAAGTGTTTATCTACGTGTTTTTGCTAGTCTGTATTAGAGATGGGACAAAATAATTTCTTCTTTGATGCGCCATGATTTTCTCTAGAAAGATTCTGCATCTATGCACAAAACATCACAACCAGACTTCTACTCAGGCTTATGCATTAATGCCTTTTTTAAAATATGAAAAAAAATTATTATGCCTCCAGAACTGAGTTTTCGGGTTGTCCACGTGTCCGTCAGTGCGTCTGTCCGAGATTCACATGAGCGCAGTATGTCAGAAACGAGTGGTTGTCAAAAATGAGTGGTTATCCTTGTAACCCGCGGAAGAACTGATTAGATTTTGCAAATGAGCCAAACGGGGTCATATGTCTTAAATAGTTTTTCTTTAATATCTTCCTTTCTGTTTGAAGTATATTTTATGGGGATTTCTGGCATACAGATGAGCAACAAGAAGGACTGGGCATCCCCATCAATGCCACCGGCGTCAAGTTTGACTTACAGGATGTTAAATTCTATAGGAAATTGCATTCAGACTTGAATTTGGCTTTATTTTTGAATATAAATGAGCCTACAAACAGCAGGAGTCTTGCACTACTTTCGCTATTACACAATACGTTCATGAGACGCAGGCTTTATTTTAGATTCACTTTTATTTAATGACTCACAGTATTCTTTCTGTTGTTGAATATTTAACACAAGTTTAGATTTCTTAGATGGACAGGATCATTGTAAACACACCGTCTTTAACACGTCTTCACCCAGGAATTACACAGAATGGTGTCCTGTTCACTCTGCATTATTACTGCATATGATTTTACATAAATGCACTTTATGCCCAACAGAGATTCAGTCACAGACAAAAACTAATTACCTGATTGCATGTATCCTAATTTGTTACAGTCTTTAATTTTTCGATATTTGTTTAGAAAGATGACGCTTGTACAAAAGTAGAATCCTAAAAATATATGATGATCCGTGTCAGATCAGATCCATCAGAGTGTCGTCTGAACTCGTGCTTCAATGGCAGAGATAAGACTCCCGCAAAACCTGACCTTTTGTACAAGTGAGTTGGTCAGTAGCACAAACGTACTTAAATTTAAATAGTGACCTACAACTAGTGCAGTCTTCACTAGCGATTATTCAAAATATTGAACCTTTCATTTCTTCGCTTTAAAATTTTCAGAATTCTAAAACTTTAGTTTGTTTCCGGTTTTGAATAATGCTATTCGGGCTTAAATGATATTACGTCTGAAACCGTATAGGCTTCACTAATCTCACAGCAGAACTCGGACTCTTCAGCATTCAAATGTGGATTGCGTTACTTTTGAATAGGTAAATAATATGAAAATCCGAATGACGTACGTTCCAGAGCCCTGCTAGAAATCTGTCACGACGAACGAAAATGTGATTTAGGAGAAGTGATGCTTTAAAGAGCAGTAAAAAGTAATAAACTAATAGTTGGTGTGACTTTTTCCATTAGTAGTTATTAGTCTCATCTACACTTGAGCAGGAAATGAGGCGCTAAGTCTTACTGATCGTCTTGGAGAATCTGCCGCAGTTCCTCTGGAAACTTTGACTGTCGCACTTTTTTGCGTGCAAAAGCAAAGAAACAAGAGTGGTCTGTCGCGTAGTATTTCGCTTTCTTTACTGACCTACAAACATTTTTCTGTAACATTTCTTTTTTTTTTTTTTTTGGGCGAAATAATGTTCGGAAATATAAAATGCTTTTGTATGGATAATGCAGAAGTTATTTGTACTTAAAAAAAAACAAAAAAAAACAAAAACGAATAAGGTGCCTAAGACTTTTGCACAGTATTATATATCAGAAATGCCTCAGAGAAGCGTGATACGATCTTTTTGGTCAAATCTCCCACCTAGTAGTGATTAAGAGCCTCCACTAGGAGGCAGGTCAGAGCTGAAACTCACCTCTTCGTGCACTGAAAGTCGTTCTTCTACAACCACTTCCTTTGCACAAGGTAAAGGTTGTGCAAAAGACTGTGCAAAAGATTATTTTTTTTCCTCCCCTCACGAATACACTTTGCGTATGAGGGGAAAACAGCATCTTTAGTGTGCAGGAGTGCAGCTAATATTCAGTCAAAGAGCTGCACAAAAAAGTGGAATAAAAAATATTCTAATTAAAAACAATTCAAGGGATTTTGTTCAGAAGAAGATGATGTCTGAAGAGATGATGATTTTATTGTACGTGAACTTTAATACTGAGTCCTAAAAATTCTTTGTCAATATAAAAGAAGCTTGGCCTTGGTTAAGGGAGAAATTGTGCACATTGAATTTTTTTTTTTTTTCCTGAATAATTTCTTTTTTTTAAAAAAAAAAAAAAAGAAAAAGAAAGAAAGAAATCCGATTGACTCTGCTCTCGTTCTCAGGGATTTCTCTGAACCCGGAGCAGTGGAACCAGCTGAAAGAGCAGATGGACGATATCGACGATGCCTTGAGGAGAATATAAAAGCTGTTCACGAAGCTGTTCACGAACCCGTCTGCTTCTTTCCTCTGTCTGGATCTCACTCACATTTTATAAGTCAGATTAACAATCCTGTAGTGTGAATTTTCCGATTAGGTTTTAGTGTAACGATTGTCGTATTTTTCTATTTCTTTGTGTTTTTATTCTACTGACAAAGCAACTGAGAGGCTACGCCTTGTCCTGGGTGGGTATGGGTTTAACTTGTGCTCATGTTTTTTTACAATAAAGATGATGGGAAAACGAAAGTATTCTTTGGGTTGATTTCTGAATGAACGGTTTCACAAGTTGTTCTCAGAAGGAAACATAAAAAAAAAAGTAAGATTGCAGAAATTTCACTGGTGACTCAGTACAGGGTCTGTCACAATAGAATTTATTACAGACATGAAACTTTGCCCTGTAATGACATCTTGAAATTGTGTAACTGAGAAGAAATGTTGGAGTTTGCCCACAAGATGGCAGGAGAGTAGAGGGCAGGTCAGGTTCATGGGGTGTGTCTCAAATCGAGACATTGTTCCATAGGTGGTAAACTGACTGGATTTTACTATATTTATCTAAGGATAAAACACCTGGTAGTGTGCTGTTAGAGGAAAATAATCAACGATGTGGAGTGACAATTCAAGCACTATAATATAAATATAATCAAATATACAGTTGCTTCAGACTTATTAATATAAATCGAAGCTACATTTTGGGATAAGCTAATTTTGTGAAATGAAGGTTTTTTTTTAAAAACATACTACAATTTAAAGTATTAAATATGATAACTGACTGCACGCAGATCAGGTAGTGATGATGCTGTAGGCTACCACACATGCGTTAACGTTTTACAGCTCGATTCATCCCACCGTGCGTGCGCAAAAATTTCACGCTACAAACTTTGAGTGCACACTTTTAACCGACATACGCAAACCCTGTAATACAAACTTTAATGAAAACATACAAGGCATAATGTTAAAAAGTCTGTTATTATGAGTAGTATGGAGAAAGGTGGTGTAAACGTCCTGCATTTTGCTTCCTTGAGAAATACAGATTTAAGATTAACTGATTTCTCGCATCCTTTTGCGGCAGTCGGGGATACACTTTTCGGGGATATTTTTTGCAACATGTGGGGAAAAAAATCTAACTTTTTATTCTTTTTTTTGTACATGCAATACGTCACAACATTTGGCGTACAAGTTCCGAAATGTCCGAAATAGCCTGAAATTTCCGAAATGTCACAAAATGTACTGTTGTGAAATGACACGTGTGGTACAGATCAGGTAGAGTCGTACAGCATAATAAAATATGTGCGCATGTGCAACAGTGGTGTGGGACTCGGGCAGGGGATGTTGACCGGGTAACCACATCCGGAAATGAGGTGGGAATTGACCCTGAATGGGAAGCCACGCCATCGCAGAGAGAGTTTTGACCACTTTGAGACTTTGAGATCTCCAGCTCACATCACAGCCGCTGTTATACAAGTTAAGAGAGGAGGTTCACTCGACTCGCCACCAGTGTGTAAAGCCTGACTGAGTCGCAACCAATCACTGATCACCATTATTCCCAGTATTAATCACTGATCAATATTGTTCCTAACGACCAATCACTGATCACTATTGTTCCCAACGACCAATCACTGATCACTATTGTTCCTAACGACCAATCACTGATCACTATTGTTCCTAACGACCAATCACTGATCACTATTGTTCCCAACGACCAATCACTGATCACTATTGTTCTCAATGACCAATCACTGATTACCACTTTTCCCAGAGACCAATCACCGATCACTATTGCATAGAAGTCATCTGACGTCGTGATTTTTTGAGGGTGTTATAGCTACTTTCCTTACTTTACAATTTGGCAACACTGCAGACACACTTTCACACAGTCCTCCTTCATACATAGGGGCAATTCTGAGCTGCAGATTCACCAAACCAATTTTTTTGGCAAATGGGAGGAAACCGGAGAACCTGGAGGAAACTGGAGAATCTGGAGGAAACTGGAGAACCTGGAGGAAACAGGGGAACTTGCAAGAAACCGGAGAACCTGGAGGAAACTGGAGAACCTGGAGGAAACTGGAGAATCTGGAGGAAACTGGAGAACCTGGAGGAAACAGGGGAACTTGGAGGAAACAGGGGAACTTGCAAGAAACTGGAGAATCTGGAGTAAACTGGAGAATCTGGAGGAAACAGGGGAACTTGGAGGAAACAAGGGAACTTGCAAGAAACTGGAGAACCTGAAGGAATCTGGAGGAAACTGGAGAACCTGGAGGAAACTGGAGAATCTGGAGGAAACAGGAGGACCTGGTGGAAACCAGAATGGACAGGGAGCCCGTTAGTTTTAATATTTCACTTTGGCAGTTTGTATTACTGAGTATCATAAATTCCTGTGTAGTGTCATAAAATGGGTCCGATTACAGATCGGGTAGCGTTGTAAAGTAATACAAATCCGCGCGTGCACGGTGACGTGTGCGCATGCGCAGCTCACAGGGACGTGTGGTCGTGTTCGGATAAGAGAGCGTGCCGCGCTGTAAACTAGTGCACTCCCGGAAGTAGGAACTGGCTGCTGGTTTGAGACGCGTCCGGCGCTTCCTCCGCGCTGTGCTGCTTAATAACAGTGTGAAAGTCATCAGCAGTTCACTCAGTCCAGACCATCACCATGAGGGAGCTGCGCTTTAAGGACAACTTCTGGGTAAGAACTGCTTGACTGGACACGTAATTAAATGACATAAGTTCTGAAAATATCTCTGTGATATTTAGCGTGTGAGCTGATCAGCGTTTTTATTATAGCAGCCTATGTGTTTACAGTAAGTTTATTTATTTCTTGGGGCAACTTCCTCAATTTGGATTAACCAGCCAAGAAGTGTCAGAGTGAGCTCTCCAAAACAAGCTTGTGCTTCTCCTTAAAGGGAAAAATGTTGCCACGTCCACTTTATGGAGCTTTGACATGATCAGACTTTATAACTCCAACCTAACAACTCAAAACTCCTGCAACTCATATTACTCAGACCTAGCTCAGAGTGTGCACTTAATCCCAATCTGTTTAGGAATGTAATTTCATGAATAAGCATGAGCATGACTGTTCATCCTGATCATTATCCCATTCCATACACGCACACTGTATCCTGGCTAGACTTGTCATCTCTTATAGAAAGTGTTTTTCATTCCTTCTGAACTCTCATTTTGTCACACACTTAATGCTCACACTTGTGGCTCGGGGCTATGATTATGTCTGGGTGGAGAAATTACAGGACTTGCCAGATACTTCCCTGGATAATGATAGTCGGAAAGTCAGAAGCTGGAGGTAGAAGACTTCCACTGAGGACTATTTATTTCATTTTGTAACACTTAATGCTATAAATTGTCGGCCTGCATAGTTCGCATAGGTTCACTGTGAACACTTTCATTGTTATGTGATGTCACTTGTTTTTTTTAAACTTTTTGGGGTGGGTGTGTGTTTTTTTAAATGGACTAAATTTGGAACCACATTATTCAAGGCACAGGGTAAAATGTTATTTCTGAGGTGGCTTCTTTAAGTGTTTTGATGCTTTAACGCGTCCCTCGACTTCCCCTCTTCACTTCCCCTTGTGTAAATGTCATTTTAACGTTCCCGACGTCCTGTTACTTTATCAGTTTAAGTGAAGTTTGGTAGATGGAGCGAGTCCGTCTATAGTCTTGTCCGTAAAGTGCTGCAGTCTGACACAATTACCCCTTTTTTTTAAAAAAAAAAACAAAAAACAAAAAAAGGTGAACGAAGCTTGTGGAGAAAAAGTCGAATGTTTTACAGCATGAAATATTTCATTCATTCAGTCATTTATCTTTAGTCAGCACTTTATTGTGATTATCTGAAGGTTCCAATCTGAGGAACACTGGGCGTGAGGGCACCAACGCACACACTCGCACACTGATTCACACTTAGGGTCAAATTTTTTTTTCTTTTTTTTTGTTTGAGATCAGAGGAAACCACAGAGGACCCAGATGAAACCTACAGAAACACAAGGAGAACATGCGAAATGCCACATAGACAGCAGCACGAAACATGTTGTACATTAACTTTGGGCTTTAAGACCTCCATTGTTCCACCATCCATACATTGTTCTTGATGCTGAAGTGAAGTAATACTAGTCATTAATACTGATGAGTCATTAGGGGAAGTCAGTGAGGATGCCTCCGTGCAATATTGGAACACAGAGTTACTAACTACGCTACTTTAAGTGGTGCTACTTGTGCCATATACACTACAAGTCAAAACCCTAATGTCTTAACCGACATGGCATTTTGATATAGACGTATGATTGAAATTAGTTTCTAAGACAAATGTATGAAATGGTGAAATTAATGCCCAAGTATAAACTGATTTCTTAATCAAAATGTAGTTTTTTATGTAAGGAATAAACCATGATGGTTAACGTCCATTGTTAAAAGCGCCATACAAATAAAACTGAATTGAATTGAACTGAATGATGGAATGTGCTGTTATGGGTGGTGTGATGCCCTGAAGTTGATTATTTTATTCATGTTTTGTTCCTCTTATAGCACAGCAATTTACCAATGATTACATTTTTTTTTATTAATTAAAGAACAACATACTTATTTCCATAATAGGAACATTTACTGTTGTGGATCGTCCACGAAACAAAGTTAGTTCCTCTTATAACTTATGTTATAGAATCTATAAACAGTCCTTCCCTCACCAACCTCTCTCTTTTCCTCTCTTGAAGTTAAATAGGTTTTTTTATTTGTTTTTTTGTTTTTGTTTTTAATTTTAATTTTATCGAAAGCTTGTCACGCTGCAGAGAAACCACAAAACACTGGGGACTCCTTCCATAAATGTGAAAGAAACATCTCCTCACACCATATCGCCAGTTCTGTATTTTTCTTTGTTAAGTAACAGCATGTTTTTAAAAATCTGTTAATTATTGGCCCGACGCTCTCGCCACATGAAGTCCCTTACTATAGAAACAATAACTTATTAGAACGAGTGCATTTATATAAACCTCGTAGCTCGAACTACTGTGATAGCTGCTGTTATAGAAAACTAGTAAACACCTTCCAACCAATCAGATTTGAGCATTCAACAGTGCTGTTAAAATTCAAATGAAATAGTTTCCCAGCCGAACAAATCATTTTCATTTAGGGGAAGCAGTGCAGCGCTTGGGTTATTTATTATGGAGAAGTTTAAGAGAAGCCTTCTGGGTGAAGATTGTGCAAAGATTTATGAGGGCTACTGTTAAGAATTTAAAAAATATAAAATTATTTTTTATTTATTTGACACTTTTTTTGGTCACTGAGTAATTTTTTTTTTTTTTTTTTTTTTGAGTTAATAATGTCTTTTGGACGAGTCGGTGTGTCCAAACTGTAGACTGGTAGTGTATGTCTTCATTTTCTACTCAGTTTATTGTTTGAATTTCCTTTTAGAACTAAAAGGCTGTTGTTTTTAGATAATTTAGTGTTTGTACTCATTCGTTTTTGTCTCTCGGCTCCCTTCAGTGACTTGTAGGTGATACAGTTTACTGTGTAGAACCACTATAACATTATAATATCATTAATATGACATGCTGATTTTTTTGTTATGTTAGCATTTTAGTTGTGATCGTGATTTTTGTATTCTTCAATTAAGTAAGCAACTATGAGATTGTACAGCTTGAGTCCCGGACACTGATATACACGACAGCACATACATATACAACACCTTAGCCAATGGCAGATGACTAATCACTACTCTCATTACTTTGCTACTTCACTACTTTACTACTCTCACTAATTTCTACTACTCTCACTACTTTTTACTACTCTTACTACTTTCTTTCTTAATTATCTACAAGACTAACTGAATTTCCCTTCGGGGATTAATAAAGTTTATCTTATCTTGTCTTATCTTATCTTATAAAATACGAACGATCAATGCAACATTTATAAAATACTGTATACGCATACAGACGGTGTGACAAATTAAAGGAAAAAAAACAGTGGCGCTGTTATGCATGGGAGCATTTATTTATTTTACTGGCGTGATTTGGGTCTAGTCGCCTTCTTAAAGGAAACTGCAGTTCTTCTGACTTAATCTCCTTTATCCTCTGATGAAACATTTTTATCCCGCTGGGAGTGGTCTCTTCTGGGATGACCCCACCCCTTCCCCCAGGGCACGAGGTCTCACTGACGAACGTGTTATAGATCATATGCCGTGGTCTTCACACTCGGCACATCTCAAGCTAATTGATTTTGAAGCCACGTGTTAGACAGTGTTCTCCACCTCCATCATCATCATCGTCATCATTAAAACACTAACCGGTGGAAAATGTTTTGGAAGAACGCTGCTCGTCGCTTCAGGACAGTTCCAGAGACTAGTAGAATCAATACCAAAGACCCCAAAACCTGAATAACACACCAGATATTG
This sequence comes from Pangasius djambal, assembly GCA_022985145.1. Lineage (NCBI taxonomy): Eukaryota > Metazoa > Chordata > Actinopteri > Siluriformes > Pangasiidae > Pangasius > Pangasius djambal. The sequence continues at coordinate 19,239,423 of CM040991.1, forward strand.
GTTTTTCCTTTAATTTGTCACACGTCTGTATATTGGTGAGCTTAAGGGAGCTTCATAGGTGAAGGATGTTCTGCATGAGATGGTGAACCTTTTGCCTGCTTAATGTGGAATATCTGCACATGTATTTGCATATCGTTCCATTCTGCTGGTGTGTATAGAGGTGACGTGGAAAAATTTGCATCAGATAATTATAGAGGTAGTGTGCACACTAGCGTTCTCTAACCGCTGTCTCTAATGTGCCGTGCTGATGTATCGTAAATGTCCTATTCACATCACGTTTCTGAAACGTCTCATCTAGGCTTTTCTTAATATGCTGAAAATATGCTTCCACTTGAAAGACGGATGGTGGTATCCAGGAACCTAAAAAAGAGCCAAACATCTCCACCATTACACCATTAATCGCTAGACGCCATTCTAAATGAAAGCTTGGGAGAAAAGATTTAAGATTGAAGGCTCGACTCAGATTGGTCAGATTAACGTTGGTTTGGATTCATTTTGATTCATTTTCTATAACAGCAGCTCTGACAGTAATTCTGTCTGCAAGACAAATCGCAGGATTAAATTAATACGCTAATAATAAACAGATCTTTATACATTTTTATTAAACAAAGAATATGCTGAAGCTTTATTTAAGGATTTGTTTAACATTTATGTTTATTTAACATTTATGGAAGGAGTCTCCAGTGCGTCAGTAACAGTATCTCCATTTCATCACACCATCCAAGCCAAATGATTGTTTACATTTATGTACATTTGAAGAGTGCATTCATAAGGTGACTTAAAGATGTAAAGATTTATACATATGAGAGATCATAACGAATACATATAAAATGTATATGAATATAAAATGATGTGAAATGAAATTAGATGAATAATCCTGATAAATGCTTTCAGTATTGAGCTTAAAAAGTGCGATTATTATTTTTAGCCCTGCTCATTCATGCAATTATCCTATTAGCCGATCAACACATAAAAGCATACAGATACAGGGCAAGAGCTTCAGTTAATGTTCTCCTGGGATTTTCCCCACATACCAGTCTCTAGTTGTACACAGAATGGTGCGAAAAACAAAAAAACCTCCAGTGAGAGACGTTGATGAGAGGCGCCAGAAGAAATTCCAGGCCAGACTGGTTTGAGCTGTCAGGAAGGCTACAGTAACTCAAATAACCACTCTTTATAACCGTGGTGAGCAGAAAAGCATCTCAAAACACACAACACGTCAAACCTTGAGGTGGATAAGCTACAACTGCAGAAGACTACAGGAACAGGAATCTGATTCTGCAGTAGGCTCAGGATCACCGAAACGTGACAGTTGAAGTAACGTGACAGGAAAAAGACCAGGCGACTTCTTAACGACGGCTTAACTGAAACTCTTGATCTGTATCTGCGTGATTGTATGCACTGCACTACTGCCACATGATTCGCTGATTGCATGAATGAGCAGGTGTTTTTCTAAAATGTAGTGTGAGAGAAAGTGGTAACATCTTTGTTTTCACTCATAACGCCGGACAGAACAATGAACTGACCAGCACAGTGGGCTATGACACCATCCTCCAGCACCTCAATGACGGCAAGAGGACGTGCAAAGAGATCGAAGACTTCATGAAAGCCAGGTGAGGAATAAAAATGGACACTTAGACATTCCTTACACTATGGCGTGTGCTTATATGGGACAAGCAGATTCGTAAATGTTTTCAACGTGACACACAGTACAAGACCGTATCAGACACTCATTATTTTATATCCTATGAGGCGTAGTTGTGTAGATTACAGAGACAGGAGGTGTAAATGATGCACTGTCGGACATTGAGTGCACTACTTATGGTATAAAAGGCCATTCTTTAATAACATAAAGAAGGGACATTGAGTGAAATGAACTGAGATCTTTCGTTATCTAGCTCATTTCTCACTTCCTGTAGCCTGTGGGGTGTGGTTTAGGTTGGTGTCGGAGTATCAACATGTCTGCATGTTAAAGTGGTCAGAGAGATATCAGATGGACGTTCTGCGGTCTCATGTTAACGCCATCATCTGTTCTTTACCGAGACACTCTCTCAGTTTTAGTTCAGAGCATCCTGTTTCTCGCTTCTAACAGTCAAAGCTTTCAGTAATATTTTTGTCGGTTTATTTTTTTAAACTGCTGATACGGCTGCGATTCACTGCTGCTGCAGACCAAACTGCAATGGAAGCAGTGCACACACACGTTTATTAGATAAACTGGAAATTATAAACTCTAATCATCAAACATGTTAACAGCCTTCAAAACTGCGTTTATATCGTACATTGCTATTATATTGGAGCTTTCTTTCTTTCTTTTTCCACACTTTCTTTTTTTTCTTTCACACTTTTTCTTTCACACTTTTTCTTTCTTTTTCCACACTTTATTTTTCTTTCCTTCTTTCTTTCTTTCTCTCTCTCTCTCTCTCTCTCTCTCTCTCTCTCTCAGTGGGACTGTGAACAGCAACACCTTTGAACTTCAATCACTGTTTGTGTGTTTTCTTTTCTCCAAATTTGTAAAGTGACTTTGGGCATAAGAAAGGTGCTATATAAATTAAACTTATTTTATTATTATGAAATACAATTTCAAGACGTCATCACTTCCCCTACCTACAAGGCTTCCTGTGTAAGAGGAATTTTAGGGTGTTTGTGCCCGTGAGATGAACTCTCTGTCCCATTCAGAATGCAGTACGTGTACAGAGTAGACCATCGTTTTCACCCGACTAGAGCGCAGACAGTAAACATGGCAGACAGAACTGAACTAAACTCATCTGTGGAACTGATGCTAATTGTATTAAAACCTAAGCAGATATGTCACTTCTGCATAGCTGGTATCTCAGTAGTGCTCATTAGCCGTGGATTTATTTCCTCTTGCCTGTTGGTTTAAACCACACAACGCCAAAAAAAATGCTAGAATGCCAGATATCACTCAGAATTACATAATCCTGGATTTATTTTAAACTCAGTCACATGGACTGAACATCCAAAATGACCACTGCTGGCTTTGGGGAAGAAAGTGAAAGTAGCTGAGTGAGCTGCAGTGTTATTTTATTGCACGCATAAAATGCAGAACTAACCCGAGTCACGGTGTAAACTAAACCTAAAATGTAAATTCCCCCAGCTTAGTTGCGAGAAACAACTTTTTTTATTTGAAATCCTGAATGCTAGAATTCATGTCATGCACAGAGCTGATCAGTTGGGTTTAAGGAATTTAACATTGCAACTTTAACCACTGACAACATTTTAATCTTCTTTGTTTTTAGAGCTGCAATTGAGGAGAAGTATGCGAAGGAGCTGCTGGGTTTGTCCAAGAAGGTGTGCGGCCATAATGAAATGAAGTAAGAGACGAACAGCACTAACGATGTTAGGAATAAAACACAACAGTCTATATATTTTTTTATAACTTTTTTCCTCTAAACCATTCTGTTTGCTTTTCACTTGATTTTTGCTGGCTGCTATATCACATTAAAGGCGGAAAAAGATCTGACACGATTTATCTTGGTTTCTTTTTTTTTTTTACATCACAAAAAAAGCTATTTTAACAGGGGTGTGTACACTTTTTATATTCACTATACTATCAACCTGGGAAAAACGTTTTTAAAAAAACTTTAAAAATGACATTTTTTTGTGAACTCCCCACCACTGAGTTGTCACTTAGTGACATCGATTTTGGTGAAGTACAGTATATGGTGTCACAACAATTCAGTTCAGTGTGAGGATTTGTCCCTCAGCTAAACACTGGATGTGTGTCAGTGCTGCATTAAAGATCCTTGAATATTAACTAAAGACTTGGCAGCTGTAGACAGGGCCGCCATCATCCAAGACCAGTAGAACTAGCAGAGATCGAGTCAAGAGCGAGTTTTAAGGGGGTCAAGGCCAAGTCGAAATCGAGTCCAAAGTGAGATCAAGTCAAGCTTGAGACAAAAAGCATCAAATCCTTTATTGAGGATAGATGCCTTTGTTTATGCATTGCGCCATTGTTGAGTCATTTCTTCTTGTTAAACTTTGTGCAACACGAACATTATTTGTACAAACTTTTGGTTAAGACCAAAATCATATGTAGAGAGACCAGTGCCCAAGACTAAAGGGTCCAAGTGCAAGTGTCAGTAAGTCAAAAACCAGGTCCAGGTCAGTCCAGAAAACATCTCGAGACTGGACTCGAGTCCTACAGCCCTAGTATTTAATAACAGATTAAATAAAATCTCTTGATAGTCGATAGGGAATTGACTGTACATCATTCGCCATTCTTATGTTCATACATTTAAAAGATCATTTAGATCCTTTTGCACTGTTGAGATGGTCTCTAGTAACACTCGATATGAGTGTAAGAGGCTGAATGAGCGGATTTAATGGCATGGCCCTGTTCCAATACACGTTTTTAATGCACACTCGTTGACTTCCTCTGTCCATTTCCTCTTGGTTGGATATCCGTTACCATCTTGAAGGCAGCTCCATTACCTTATCAGCTCATTAGACGACCATTAGATAACGGGTTGAGTCGACATCACTGTCGACTTCAGGAGCTGAACTTACCCAGAATGCATTGCAATAGGGATGTGGTTTATGGTATAAAAATAAAGAATGAAGAATTTAACAGTCCTGTGGTGTAAATAGTAATATTCAACACACACAATTATATTATTATATTATTAAAAATATTATTATAGAGGATGCTTTATAATTTTCATTAGAGTTGATGTGACTTTATATTTTTCTTCTCTCATATTGTGGAGTTGCATTGTAATTTGTAATGTTTGGACTTTGCTTTTAACCTGTAATTTGGCTTCTTCTTATTCATGTAGATTCATTTTGTTCTTTTGTTTTTAACTTTCTTTGTCATCATGATCACCGGATGTAATGAATGGACGACACATGAACTGACTCTCTGGTATTTCTTGCTTATTTTTAGCACGCTGAAGCGATCACTTGATGTTTTCAAACTGCGTAAGTAAGGAGCTGTGAAAATTGTGAAACTTAGTAAAGTACCAGAGTGTTTGATAGTCTTTCCCCTTGTGATGAAACTGCGGGGGTGTGTGGGGGTGTGTGTATGCGTGTGTGGACATGTGTGTGTGTGTTTTACAGAAACTGAACAGGTGAGTATGTCTCACTTGCATCTGGCCCAGGCCATGAGGGATGAAGCCAAAAAGTTAGAGGAGTTCAGAGAAAAACAGAAAGAAGCAAGAAAGAGGGTAAAGCCAAATATCACACCTACACACACACACACACACACACACACACCTAAATATGTGGAAATAATAATATGTTCTGTTGAATTCTCAAATCTGATTGCTCAGTCATCAAGGTGTTGATTAATTTTCTATAACAGCAGCTCTGACTGTAGTTCCGGCTTCTGTTAATGCACTGGTTCGAATACATTATCGTTTCTATAGCAACAGCTAAGTCACAGCGATTTGTATTAAGGACACGCCAGATGAACTGATTTTTTTTTTTAAATGTATAATTTTGATACACTGAAGTTTTCTGTAAGGAGATGTTTATGTGACCTGTATGGAAGGAGTCTCCAGTGTCAGCGGTAAAGCTGTAACTTTAAGTTTTCCATCTTGGGAAAACTTCAGGTTTCTCAGTATTATGACAAGCTGAGGTTTTCTTAACCTTATTAACTTCAAGAGAGAGAAAAAAAGGAAGGAGGATGAAGTTTATAGCGGCTATAACATAAGTGATAACAGGAACTACCTAGTTTTGTGGTCATTCTGCAACATTAAATGTAACTATTTAAAAAAGTTAAGAATGAGATAAAGAAAAGATTTTTTTTAAAAAGTACAGCATGTCATTTGTTAATAAATATAAATTTGTTAATGTTGCTAATTTCGTGTGGTATAAAAGGAATAAGATAAGTTGTGACATGCTGTTACAGGAAAATAATCAACTTTGGGGTAGTAGCATAAACTCCACTTTATCACACCAACATTGTTGTTGATTATTTTCCTATAACAGCATGTCCTGAAGTGTTTTATTCCTTACATATTCAACCCACACAGTATTAGCATAAATTTGTCGACTCCAAGAGCGTGATTATTTGTGACTAGTTTAACTCTCAGACATGATGGTGGTCAGTGAATCTAAGACGTTAAGCTTTGCTAAAATATATTATATTAAAGCAACTTTAAATTAAGGTCTTATTGTAGATGTGTGTGTTTGCAGGTGGAGCAGCAGATGGATGTGATGCACAAACAAAAAGCGACACAGTACAAGAAAACCATGGAGGTAAAAGTTTCCCTTTGTTTATTCATTGGACAGGGTGGAGTTGTGGGGGTGGTGTGTAAAATCAGGAAGTAGGAAATATTAAGAATGGGAAGAAGAGATTTGCACTGCTGGGAAAAAGGCAAGTCAAGTCAGCGTGTAAGAGCAAAGTACCAAGCTCGTGCTGTCTGCTCTTTCTACATTATCACTCTGAGGATTTTAACTGATCCTCATTGATTAACTTGATAGTCAGGTATGTGTGAGAATGCAGGAACAGCAATGTAGAAGAAGAAAACAGGAGGCCTCTGTGATGTGAATGAAATGGCATGTGTTTGACAATATATTAACTCTTTCAGAGACTCTATTCAACAAACAACCCCTTATGTTGTAAAAGTCCTATGAATTTTTTAATTTAATGCAAAAAATTTGAAATGAAAAGTATGACATCTTAATTGACATTTTGGCAAGTGCAATTATTTTGAATATAGTCAAATATATCTACTATTTCCTATAGCCAGATATGATTATTAAACTTAATCTCCACTTCTCGTTCAACTGGCAGAAAAAATTTATATTAGATTTATAATAATCTCTTAATAAGAAATATATTATATACTTTTCTCCATATTCACTTGATAAGGTAACATTTTCTGCAGTACACTGCTACAACGTGAGCTTTGACGTCTTCACCATACACATTATTTCCTGTGACAGAATTACAATACAGTTTATATATACTTAAATATTGACATATTGACTTGTTTTAACTCTGTGGTCCAGGACGTTGTTGTGGAATAAATTTAATAAATGAATATTCGAAAGGCCAGATCTATGCCAATAATTCGAGCTTGAGTGTACATCCACTCATTTCTGCTCACTGAGACAGACGACTAGTTTATATACTGGTTTGAAAGACAGAAGCACAAGCTTGCAAACCCTCACTCAGGGGTCCTTCCACATCAAGACACACATACCAAAGTCCACATCCTGCTCAGCACACTTCCGTGTCCAAGCACACACACACACCAGAGTCCATTTACACATGAAAGGCATTAATCATACAAATGATTAATATGACAAAAAATAAATAAATAAATGCAGTTTTTCATGTTACCAAGAAACTAAAAAAACCAGCCAAATCCTCTGTCGTGAAGACTTTCCTGTGTCTGAAAACCTCCGAGACTTACTAAGTGCTGACACTGGAGACTCCTTCCATAAACGCTATATATAAATAAACATCCCCTCACAGAAAATGCCACCATATCAACAATAACTTTTTTTTTTAACTGTTTATGTGGACCATCTGCAGTCTGTACTGGGACACCATACTCATTTTTATTCCATGCTTTGCCACATATATTAACTGAAGCTGTAGTATAACTAGCATATCTTGTTATAACTGTAATGATGTTACCAGTGGACTGTCCTGTAGCCAGCTAGCAAGAATAGCAGATAGGTTGCTAGCTGGCTAAATGACACTCCACTTGTAAAATCACTACAATTATGCTCATTTGGATTACATAATTTGCCATAAAGTAACTAAAGCTGTAGTATAACTAGCATACCTTGTTATAACTGTAGTGATTTTACAAGTGGAGTGTGCTTTAGCCAGCTAGCATGAATAGCAGGTCCATAGCTAGCTGACATGCTCACACAGCATCTGTTTAATTTAACTTTTAGATGCCTTTGTTTGTATTAATTAATTAAGTTAACTGAGTTATAAACAGTTTAATGAAGCTATTTGTGTGTGTGTTTAGCTTTACTACTACTCGGTTAGCTTGTTTACTATGCTAATGCTTGGTGTAGTGCTAGGTTGTGGGTTAAACTGTTTCTAATAATGCTAATTTTGTGGATAGACTGGGTTTTTTTTAAAGCTAGATCATGCCTGTGAAAATGGTGAACTGGTGAAAAAAAATACCCTGAATGACCAGTTCAGCATTTAAAATGATTTTTTTTTTTAGTTGTGTAGCAAAGCTGTTGCTACTGAATTGTCGAATAGAGATTGATGTATTTTTTTAAATGAACTATTAGTGTTCATAAAAACTGAGAGGGCATGTGTTCATGAATATACATGACAGACCAGCGCTGTGCTGCATATCTCGTGTGGGAACTGAAGAGGAAGTGAATATCTGCAGCTCATTTACACAGTGATGAAAAGGAAGTCACAAACTGGCTTGCTCATTTTAATACAATCCAAAACATCAAGGCCAGTTGAGATAGATTTCATATAGATAGACACTTACTGCTCAGATATCAGCATTTACAATGACATTGATTATATTTACAGCGTTTGGCAGACAATGTTTTTCAGTCTCACATTTAGCACAAATAGTCCACATTAAGAGTACCATTAATTTAAGATCACGTTAGAAAGGAGTTCGCATTATGCTGCACAACCCACCATTATAGAAGTTACATTTACTGTTGAGTTCTTATAGTTTTTAGTCTGTTTGACTTATCACTTGAGTCGAATAGGTTTAATCCAAAACTCAGTAACTCTCAAAACAAGTAGGAAATAAACTTGAATCTAGAAACAATTTTGATTCAAAAAAATTGTGCTGTCTGAGTGAAAAGTTCAGAAATTAAAAAGCTCAATGTCTCCAAAATGGCCAAAATATTAGTATTAAAGATTATGTTCATAAAATACATCTGTACCGAAGGAGTCCACTTTTTTAACAATTAAAATGGTCCTTGACTGCAAAACGCTTGAAAACCCCTGACGTAGGAAATGCAGAACTCCCACAATGCACTTGGTATTTGGTAGGGAATGGGGTAGTGCTCCTTTTCAGACATAGGAACTGACTTCTGACTCCCCAAGGCTGCTTTCTATTTTGTACACAACTATTGTTTCTGAAATTTAATCCGAAAAGATAAAGCAGATTTTTTTTTTATCAGTTTGGAATGACTGCTTGAATATGAGTTGATATTACAAGCTGTTTTTCTTTTTAAATTACTCTATCCAATTTTATTATGCTCATCTCATTTTCTCTTTGTATAAATATTTCATATCTCATTGAAATAAAATGACCAATGTATTATTTATAGTCAGGTGTTTGTACAACTACAGGCGTGTTTAGATTAAATATTTTAGAGCAAAGTATAGAAAAAATGTTATTAGTATAATAATTATTTAATGGTTATTTCATATTTAATTATCTGCAATTTATGAAGCATATTTTATGTCAAAATGCCAGTTTTGTTCATGCCCCACAGTTAAAAATCAGTTACAAAATTATAAAATTAAATTATTTCCATTGAGCCAGCATTGAATAAATGTTAGATAAAAATATTTCAATAAGTATTATTGCTGATCACTTATTTAATATTATTATTACTTTTATACATCCTTACCGTAAATCTATGTGAATTTAAACTTAGACAAATTTAGTTTCCATGGAAACATAAGTTAGCAAATAAGTGTGGAACTCAATCTAGGTTCAGTTTAAAAAAAAAAAAAAAAAGCTAAATATTATATTTTTATATTTTATTTTCTGGATGTCCTCACCATAGAGCTTGAGTTTTGAAATAGATCTTTAAAGCAATTTATAAAATGTTTATGTCAATCTGAAATATACTGAAGGTTCTGTGCTAAAGCTAACATATCATAACTGTGTTATTTGTAAAGAGTAAGAAAAAAAGAGTAAGAAATGTCTCTCCAATTATGATGGCTTTCAAGAGGAACAAATGTGCTTCTGTCATAAAACATGAACCTTTATTACAGGACATTTTCTTTTCACTCTGTGTGTAACTGTGTGTGTTCCCGTTTCATCAACTTTCACTATCAGATCCTGATAAGTGGTTCACTGTTGCTAAGCAATTTCCCACTTTATGTCTCACATGAATGGATTTTTTTCCCCCGGAACCGTTCTGCCTGAAAGCATACAGCAGTGTTGTAGTAGAACACTTAAGAACACTGTACGCTGTTTGCTTCTTTAGTAGCACTGGAGCTACGAGACTTCTTGGAGGTGTGCTGTTAAAGGAAAATAATCATCTATACAAAAAAAGAGCTACTTTTATAGTTATAGAATTTTGCAATAACAATGTGCCCTGAAACATCATTCCTCTTATACCACAGTAATTTTATCCGTTTATAGATGCATGTAATGTTATTGCCATGATGGCGCCGAACTACACTTCCCATCAGCCCCAGCATGTCACATGTTTTCAATCACTCCCACCTGTGTCTTGTCTCACCCTGATGAGCACCATTACACATATGTATGTATGTGTATATATATATATATATATATATATATAGTCTCAAAGTCTCCAGTCTCAAGGTCTCTGAAGACTTTCCCCATTTCAGAATGCTTGCAGCTTTACCTCTGACTGTTACAAAAAGCACTAACACTTTAGACACTTTAGAATCCTTCCAAAAATGCAAAATAATCATCTTAGAGAAAACATTACTTATCAACAATTACATATGTTTTTAATCAGTTTGTGTGGAGGGCTCACTGTACCTGAATGTGTTGAGGTGTAAAATTATTGTGTGAAAATTAATTAGTAACTAACACCTTTTAGTCTGACCAGAAAAGCAATTAAATCACATTAATTAAACTAGATTCAAGAATTCAACACTGTGAAAAAGAAAGTACACCCTCCTACAATTCTATGTTTTTATTTATCAGGGCTTAAATAACAATTGGGTGGTCCTCACCAGCTTCTATAAACAAAGAAATAAGTTCAGGTGACAACAAAAACACAACAGATTTCAATGTGTAGTAATTTTTTTTCCCAGAAAGTAAACTAACATTCAGAAACCAGCTGGGAAAAATTAAGTACACCTCCGTACTACTTCTACAATCATTACAAGAGTAATTAGCAGCCAGGTGTTACTAATCAAATGCACACGATTAGTTAATCTTCAAGAAGTGTGACTACCTCTATAAAAGCAGAACCTTTGGCAGATTGGTGTTATGGGGCACTCAGGTGTGTCTACATCATGCCAAGAAAACAGAACTTAAGCCATGGCCTCAGAGAAGCAATTCTCTGAGTTGCTGCTCATCAATCTGGGAAGGGTTATAAGGCCATCTCCAAACAATTTTAAATTCACCATTCTACAGCCAGAAGGACTGTTTACAAATGGAAAGCCTTCAAGACAGTTGACAGTCTTCCCAGGAGGGGGCATCCCAGCAAATTCAGTCCAAGGTCAGACTGTTTAATGCTCAGAGATATAAAGGAAACCCAAGAGCTACATCATGTGACCTACAGGCCTCTGTGTACTTATTTTTCCCCCCTGGTTTCTGAATGTTGGTTTACTTTTTGGGAAATAATGACAACATATTGAAATCTGTTGTGTTATTTGTTGTCACCTGAGGTTATTTATTTGTTTATAGAAGTTGGTGAGGACCACCCAATTGTTATTTAAGTCCTGATAAATAAAAACATAGCATTGAAGGAGGGTTTACTTTCTTTTTCCCATGACTGTATGTGGATGAAAATGTAGTTCCATTTTGACTTTAAATAAGTACTGTCCATGCTGTTTTTCAAAAAAAAAAAAAAAGTAGGTTATTTAACAGTGAAATTATGAAGCTTGATGATATTCGAACTAAGTATATGATGATTTGGGCAGGTATTTCTTTTTTGAAAAGAGAAGCGTAAGATAGGTTTCCATCTAGAGACGTAAACCTCAGAACATCACTCTTGCTAACTAGCATGTGTATGTGTGTGTTCCAGACTAAGAAGACCTATGAGCAGAAGTGTCGTGATAAAGAAGACGCAGAGCAGACGATGAACCGAAACGCCACCACCAGCAACACCAAACAGCAGGAGAAGGTATGTAATGATACCAAAACTGCGAGATATCATGAGAAATGCTCAAGATTTTAATGCCGTTAACAAGTTTATTACAATATAGGGTAGATAGCCTTGAAGATAGAAATAGTTTATTAGCAGTTACCTAGCTGGCTAGCTATTTCACATTATTTTTATGCTTGCTGAACATAAAGTAGGGGAGGATGATATGACAAACATTATATCATGATTCTCAAAGGCATTTCTACGATATACGGTATGATTCACAATATATATGTATATTTGTAAACAGTTTCTCAGCAGTGCAGTACATGTTTGATGATAAATTAATTTATTTTAATTTTTTAACATTTTAAAATTTTAAAAATTAAGTACAAGTCTAATAGATTTGTAATGATAAACAACATAAAAATTAATAATATAAAAAAAGATATCACAATATAACAGAAAAGCATATTGTGGCATAATTTATTCATCAATATTTTATTGTCCTATCGCCCAGCCCTGGCATAAAACATATAAAGCAGTTGGTATTCTACAGAGATTATTTTTACTGTTATTACTTTATAAAATAATTACTTTTATTATTTTTAAAATTCAGGGGATCTTCAAATGTTGGTTTCAGACATTTAATTTTTTTTATTATTATTATTTATTAATTGTTTTCATTGCTTTTTTTTTTTCTTTGCTTGTTTAAGGTGATTCTAAAAATTAAAAGCTGAAAAATTATTAAATATTCCTGAATCTTGCTTTTTTTTTTTTCATTTATCATAATTTTTTTTTTTGTTACTGAAATTTAATTGTTACAAAAACACAGCACTGTTTTTTCTCTTGCACATTTTTTAATCTTGTTTGAAAACTTAAACGTATGAAAAATTAGAAACAAGTTGATGTTTTGCATGTGATAATGCAGTAAGAAACTCAGTGTTCAAGCTCAAGAAGAAGTGTATCCACTCAGTTCCTGTACATCTCTGTTGTTTTTGCAGGCTTGGGAAAAAAGAAATCACATGCTAGTATAATCATTTCACATCACACCACAAAACACAATGTTTCATTATTAGCTCTGAGTGTGGACGAATAAAGAGTGCTGTAATGGTGTAGGTTGACTGAAGCTAGAATGGAAACGCACGCCAAAACTCACTTCCTGTCAGCGCTCTGGGTGAGCGCGTCGCATGTCTTCACACTGTACAGTCAGCTTTCATTCTCAGAAACAGCTTCCAGTGTGAGGACCTTTAACTTCAGTTTAGCTTCAAGTGGCCAAAATGTTATCATGCGGTAGCCAAGTCAACAAAAGTCTACTACACTAAAATATAGATTGAAAAAAGGGAAAAATTCACTCTTTCGGTGTGGTGCAATGTGGTCAGAGGCCAAGGCCTGACCGTTTCACTATGCCTCACATCATCTAGGTCAAATTCTTTTAACTTTTAACTAATCAACTACTCAGCGTCTGAGTAGCATCTTCATTACTGATGACAGTGGTAAGTTCTTGCTTGTGTGAATCTCCCAGAATAACTTTGGTTGCATTAATAAAATGTAAGTCTTATTTTGGCTACTTGAAGCTAAGTAAAGTTAACTAACCCTACACAGAGGGGAAAAACGATCACTCTCACAAAGAGCATTGAGAAGAAGCTCTTACACTTTTTTATTTTTGTTGCTCACGCTCTTGTTTAATGATTGATTGATTTATTTATTTAGTTTTTTGCTGTGTAAAATGGCTCTTGTGTGCTAAGGAGGAAATGATTACATTAACATTCAGAGCACATAAAATGTTTCCTGGTCTGGGAAGCCCAGACTGACAGAAATAGAGGCCACACCTACTTCATTGGGACTGATAGGCACATAGGCCACGCCTACTAAAAGAACGTTTTAGAGTCGATTTAGTGCCACTGTGACGACAAACTTTTGACAGTGTCAGGAATATTTTGATTAAAATCTCTCTCGAACTAATGGGACAGCTATAAATACGGTAGCGGCAATGGCAAACCATACAAGAAAAATGCTAATATACCGAAAATAAATATCTTCATACCCTCGAGCTCACTTTGAAGAATGTTTGTGTTTATACGACTCGATCCAGGGTTACGCTGACTCGATGACGTAAGCAGAACGTAGTAATTTTCATTAGTACTTTATTCGAAGCGTAAAACACACGAGCATTGCAGAAATATTTAAAATATAAAGCCATGCTGGAGAATTTATGATAGGCTTATGTCAAAATGCGTAAGGTGGTATTGGAGGTTTTTATGCAGCCTTGTCTTTACATGGAAGAAAGAACAACAATCATTACAGTGAGCACGATGAGTTGACAGATACTGTGTTCCTGTTTTGTTTCCCACATCCTTCAAATTTTACTAACAGCACATTCATGACACTTTGAGAAAGTTGGAGAAGGTATTTGCCTGGTATATGGGCTTCATAAATAAGGGCAAGAATTTCATATAAGAAGTAGATACCAATAAAATATTGGCAGAATTTTTGGAAGAATTCTAACAAGATTTTATTTCATCTCATACAGTGTGAAAAGTAATATTTTAAAAATAATCTTGTAAAAAGAATCATACAGTCTAAAAATAATCATCCACACTGTCTTGCATGTATAAAGCTGTATTTTCTTTACAGTGTTAAATTTTTATCTGCCATGTCAGTGTAAACAAACTGAAGAATTTTTACTTATTTAAACTTAAAATTTAATAAATGATCTTGAATAACTAAAAACCTGTACATTCCTCAAACCATCATGTCTTGCTCTCTCGAATGTCGCTCATGTCCATCAGTTCTATTCGATTCTAAAGAACATGAGCACTGACAATGCAAACATCAGTTTGAGCTCTGCAAGAAAGAGAGAGAGAGAAAGAGCGGTTGAAGAGAAGAGACTGGTACTGGAAGTGTAGTTTAATTTTGAATCATAGGAAAAGTTGAGTGAGTGAAGAGCAGTGCAGAGCCTGCATACAGAGGCTTGATGTCTCTCGCTTTCTCTCTCTCTCATTCTTTCTCACTTTCTCACTTTGTTTCTTTCCTTCTTTCATTCTTACGTTCTTGCATCTTTCTCCTGCCAGCTCTACGCCAAAGCACAGCAAGCCAAACAGTCAGCAGAGGAAGCAGGTGAGCTCATTTACAAATTATTTACATTGACAGAAAGATGTAGATAAGCACATACGCACATCTCATGTATGGAAATAAATCGATGTGTGTAAATTGATTTGTAAATTACGTATATATACTGTGTGTGTGTGTGTGTGTATGTGTGTGTGTGTATATATATATAATTAGTACTGTTCAAAAGTCTTAGGCAACCTATTTTTTTTTTAGTACAGTCTTTTTTTATTTTATGACTTCCACATTATTGATTCAGTACAAAAACATTTTAGATTCCAAACATTAGTTTTCTAGCGCAAAATTAAATGTTACAGAAAAATGTTTGTATGTCAGTAAAGAAAGCAGCATATTACATAAAAGACCACTTTTCAGACAAAAAAACAAGAAGCAAGTGTGACAGTCAAACTCTCCAGAAGAACTGTGGCTGCTTCTGCAAGATGCTCAGTAAAACTTACAGCTCATTTCCTTATAAAACTGTGCAAATTGTACCTGAGACTATATACATACGTACACATATGCCATAAATATGTTTCCACCCCCAGTCCAAAGACAGGCTCACTGGCATCTCTAAATTGTCCGTAATGTTTGAGTGTGTGTGCGATTGTGGATAGATGGATACTGTTGTGTATGTATAAGTAGATATCAATTGAGTCATACATTTACATACATTTAATGGACTGGATGTATTATGAAATTAACAAAAGCATGAGAAAATTAGACATTGTCATCGGGACTGTTGGGGGGAAAAGCAGAGGCTCTTCTGAAGAATGTAAAACATAAAATGTATCTAAATATCTTAAGTATAAAACTCTTTAATACTCCAAATCTTATGTCATAGTGGCAAGGTGTCAAAACTTTTGAATATCTACATACAGACTGGTGACAAATTAATGGGGGAAAAAAACGCCATAACGTGTGTTAGTAAGGTTTCAGGCAGCCAGAAGCTGCCAGAACAGCTAGCCCTTGGCATTGATTCTGCTAGTTTCTGGTACTGTAACTCCTGAATGTTCTTCCAAAAATGTTCTCTCAGTTGGTGTTTTGATGATGATGACGGTAGAGGAGAGCGCTTTCACTCCAAAATCTCCCATAGTTGTTCAGAGATCAGGTGAAAGTCAAGGCCACAGCAAATGATTTACATTATTTTCAGCCTCATGAACCCAGTGAACTCTCGTGCCCTGTGGATGGGGGCGGGGTCATCAGGGAAGAGACCGCGCCCATCAGGATAGTAATGTTTCATCACAGGATAAGTTCAAGTTCAAGTGGAGTTTATTGTCATTTCAGCCATATACAAGTACATAGTGAAACGAAACAACGTTACTCCAGGACCAAGGTGCTACATAAGATGACAGAGCAACACAGAACTACAGGGACTACATAATTTATACATAAAGTGCACAAGTGCAGACATCACAAGACAGAACAAGACAGTACAATGACTACAGCACCGACCAGTACGCAGGTCTGTTTAAAAGTGACCTAGTGACAATAGTGCAAATATTACAAGAGTATGATATAAGTAGCTGAAATAGTGTAAACATAAGAGTAGCAGCAGCATAAACATGTACAAAAACTTGCAGAGAGGATGGAGGATGCTCAGTTGTGTGTGTGTGTGTGTGTGTGTGTGTGTGTGTGTGTGTACCACCACAGTTGTGTCATCGGCGAACTTGATGTGATTTGAGCCGTGCATTGCTACACAGTCATGAGTCAGCAGAGTGAACAGCAGTGGACTGAGCAGTGCTCAGTGTGGTGGAGTTGGAGATGCAGTTCCCGATCCGGACTGACTGAGGTCTCCCAGTCAGGAAGTCCAGGATCCAGTTACAGAGGGAGGTGTTCAGGCCCAGCAGGTTCAGCTTTCCAATCAGGTGCTGAGGAATGATTGTATGGAATGCTGAACTGAAGTCTATGAACAGCATTCTCACATAAGTGTCTTTATTGTCCAGACGGGTGAGGGCCCATGGGGTCCAGTGAGGGAGGCAGCAGGGTCTTGATGTGCCTCATGACGAGCCTCTCGAAGCACTTCATGATGATGGGTGTAAGTGCAACGGGACGGTAGTCATTGAGGCAGGACACTGAAGACTTCTTTGGCATGGGGACGATGGTGGTGGCCTTGAAGCACGTCGGAACAACGGTGCTGCTCAGGGAGGTGTTGAAGATGTCTGTGAAGACATCTGCCAACTGGTCTGCACATCCCCTGAGCACTCTGCCAGGATTGTTGTCTGGTCCAGCAGCCTTCTGTGGGTTGACTCTGTGTAGAGTCTTCCTCAAGTCGGCCGTGGTTAGACACAGCACCTGGTCATTGAGAGGAGGGGTGGTTTTCCTCGCCGTCACGCCGTTCTGTGCCTCGAGTCGAGCGTAGAAGCCGTTTAGCGCATCTGGGAGGGAGGGAGGGATCACTGTCACAGGCAGGTGGTGATGTCCTGTAGTTGGTGATGGTCTGGATGCCCTGCCACATGCGCCGTGTGTCTCTGCTGGCCTTGAAGTGGCTGTGGATTCTCTGAGCATGTGTGCGCTTTGCCTCTCTGATGGCCCGGGACAGTTTGGCCCTTGCTGTTCTTAGGGCCACCTTGTCGCCTGCTCTGAAGGCAGAGTCTCTGGTCCTCAGTAGCGCACACACCTCTGCAGTCATCCACGGCTTCTGTTTGGAGCATGAGGTGATGGTCTTGGAGACGGTGACGTCATCAATGTACTTGTTGATATAGCTGGTCACTGATGTCGCGTATTCCTCCAAGTCGGTGAACTCGCCGTCAGTTGCCGCTTCCCTGAACATGTGCCAGTCAGTGTGTTCAAAACAGTCCTGAAGAGGAGAGATGGCTCCTGCTGGCCAGGTTTTCACCTGCTTCAGAACCGGTTTGGAGCGTCTGACTAGCGGTCTGTATGCTGGGATTAGCATAACAGAGATGTGGTCTGAGTAGCCGAGGTGGGGGCGGGGCTCCGCCCGGTACGCGCCAGGGATACACGTTCTTCCCTCTTGTTGCAAAGTCCACATGCTGATGGAATTTAGGGAGTACTGACTTGAGATTTGCATGGTTGAAATCTCCAGCAACAATAAACAGTCCATCAGGGTTTGAATTCTGCAGCTCGCTAATAACCCCATACAGTACACAGAGCGTCTCATTTTACAATTTTACATTTACGGCATTTGGCAGACGCCCTTATCCAGAGCGACTTACAATAGTGCTTTCAATAGTCTATCAAAAATACATTCTGATACCGGCTCACTAGGTCACAAACTAGGAATACCATCAGCCCAAGACTCTGTTGTTTTTTTTTGTTTTTTTTTGTGTGTGTGTGTGTGTGTGTGTGTGTGCGTGCAAGTGCTAACTTAAGTACTTAATGAAGAGGTAAGTCTTTAGACATCGTTTGAAGACTGCCAGTGACTCAGCTGTTCGGACATCTAAGGGAAGTTCATTCCACCACCTTGGTGCCAGAACCGAGAAGAGTCTCGACGCATGTCTTCCTTGTGCGCTGAGAGATGGTGGGACCAGTCGAGCAGTGCAAGAGGACCGGAGGGAGCGTGGTGCCACGCGAGGTGTGATAAGAGCTTTGAGATAAGTG
>CM040991.1:19270645-19293145 GCA_022985145.1 Pangasius djambal
ATATATATAATATGTATACGCACAGACACAAATCAAATCAGAACCATATAGACCCCTGAGTGAGATACGTTACTCTGAAGATATGTCAGTCTGGCGTGTGTGTGTATATATGTGTGTATATATATTTTTTATATATATATATATATATATATATATATATATATATATATATATATATATATAAAAAATATGAGAGAGAGAGAGACACACACACACACACACACACACACACACACAAATCAAATCAAAACCATATAGACCCCTGAGTGAGATACGTCACTCTGACGTCAGCCGCATCTCAAAACCATAGCAAGAGACTATATTGAGTTTTAAAAGCAATAAGCCAGAATTTGTTTTCTATAATGTCACATCGTGCTGTTGGGTGTCAGAATCGGAAAACTGTTCATAAGCACATTAATCTTTACTATCGAATCAGACACCTTTCCGAGGCAGCAGAAGACGTTTGTGGTTACAGGCAGGTAAGGGGGATATTTGGTCTGAGGCTCACTGAAACACAGAACACTTATTAGTAATCTACCCACAGGTGCACGATCATCCCTGCCACTCATTCACCAGACTCCACTCTCCATTCACAAACCGGCGCTCAACCACACCCCTGCTGCTACACAGGCTTAGCTTGCTAGTTAGCTAACAAGCCCTTTTTATATTGCGTTAACAAACCTAATAGCGCACTTAAATGTACATCAATAAAACAAGCTAACACTAGATAGCTAGAGCACATTCTTACTGAGGAGTTGTCTATAATAGACATGTTTAGCTAGCTAACTTTATTCAGCTAACAAGTGTGTTTATGACATCTGTTTAGGCAGCATCTTGGCTTTCAGTGCCACGACGTCCTCTGTTGTAATCGTAAACCATTATGTCTTGAACATGCCCACAAACTCTGTAAACATCAAGAGAATTGTACGGCTTCAGTTTCTCTCTAATATAAACGCTCAGAGTTTCTTTGAGATGTGCATATATGTCCGGTCTTTGCAGGCTAGGTCGCCGCTTAGCATCATTTAGCCACTGACGGGACGCCAAGCCGTAAGGATCGTCTAGAGTTCCACCATTCGAAAGTGTTAGTGTAGCCAAATTGCACTCCCTGACTCTCCTTTCAGTGCTAATCCATAACAGCTGGGATAATGGATAACATTTCAGCTAATGTCATTCCGATTCCTAAATAAAATTCTGGATAGATTCTTCAGTCAGATTATAACCAAGTAGCGTCAGGTTGCTGAGGATTTCGACATGTAGTTTGCATAATGCTAAACCGGTAGCTATGAGCTTCTATTAATCGTTAGCTACATTCGCACTGTAGACAGCTAATGTGCACATATACTCTGACTTTAAATGTACTTTATGTGTAGATGACTATTATTATTATTATTAGTAGTAGTAGTAGTAGTAGTAGTATTAATGTCAGTTGTGTTCTTCTGTTGCAGAGAATCCTCCGCGCTGTGTCAATGTTAACTCATCCATGTGGTGTTCAGTAGGTGTCACTTAGAATTCACCTCACATAATAAGAAGAAGAAGAAGAAGAAGAAGAGAGTAAGAACACCACACTGTATTTCACTACAATGATACAGCCATTGTGTAATTTATTTCCTTTTTTTGTGCCTATTTGAATATCAGAATCATATAATATAGTAATTAAACCTTCAGAAAATTCTACAATATCATCAGTAGATATGATGAACCGTTGTAAATTTACACTGGATCTTACTCTTAGTGGGCGTGTTCGTTTGCGAGTTCTGTCTTGTTAGCAGATTATTCTGAGAGTGTCATGAGAGACACTGTTGCCTTTATTTATTGTTTTATTGCATTCAGTTATTTAAAGTTGTCTCTTTTTTTTATTTACTGTCATTCAAATGGCCATTGTGGTAATGTCGTGTACAAAACACCAAAAAAGACATTACTGAGGACATTTGGTAATTTTTCAGATGGTATTTTGTAATAATATCAAACTGATAAAATGTGTTATGAAAAGTTCATATCAGGTTTCTGGTTTATCTGTTTACAGACAGAAAGTAGCAAGAACATTTGTTGTGATTTAATGACTGCTGTGCTGTTAAACTGCCCTGTACTGCCTGCTTTAATAAAATCTGATTGTCATCATGATGTAGCGTCTGATCTCGCCTGGCGGAAAAGCCGACAAGCCACAGCCGATTGGAGCCAGACAAGGACGAGGTCAAATGAATACACAGATATAAATAACATGGATGGATTTTCCATTTATATACGTATTACCACAGATCGACAGCTGTGCTCTTATAAAGAATAAAACACTTGGGGGTGTGCTGTTTTAGGAAAATAGTCAACGACAGGGTGGTGTGATGTGGCCTGATGAAGAGACTAGTTACTGTTATCACCCCAAAGCTGATTCATTTCCAATAACAGCAAGTGTTTTATTTCTCTTATACCACTGCCATTTGCCAACCATTACAGTTTTTATAAATGAACTAACGACCCTGTATTTTGCCCTTGCAGCTATAAACGCACCAAATTTAATATTCAATAAGGCAAATGCATAAAACCAGACATATACGTATGTGAAAGGCACAGTGATCTGTTAGCTTTCATGTTTTTCCACTCACAAACCTTTAGGAAATCATAGTCTCTGACTTTTTAGAGCATGCTATCTAAAACAAACAAGAATAGAGGAAGTGTTTCAGTTCTGTTTGGGAATCCAGAGGAACCTACAGCCTCCGTCAGGTGTGTGCGACGTGAACGTTTTGCCCTGAGGGAAAACTCTGGTCCGGACCGTGCTGTGCTCTCTGATGGACGTCTTAAAAAACGCACACCTCCCCTCTCTCCAGAGGTCAGAGGTCGCAGAGGGTGTGGCCTTCAAAACCCGTAAGCCGCGGAAGGATCCGAAAACCTGCACCGACTCTGAACCCAGATGTTCAGATGAACGATGTTCGGATTGGTCAAGAAACTCTCGGTCCAGTCTGGGTTTTTTGTCTGGACATTCTGCAGGACTATCAGCAGTGCTGGACTCAGCGTCATTTGGCCATAATTGTCTCTTCACTCCTGTGTTCAGCGTGTGTTCAGACAGGGTTCTGTGTGACCACTCCTTTTCCTCTTCTGGTGGTGTGTGATTGAGAAGAGACTCGAGCCAAGCTGGCTGTGGAGCTGCACTGAAATGCCATTCAGATGGCTCAGCACTCAAGGAATATGAGTGTGAGTGTGGTGTGAAAGCTGAAGCTGGGTGTGACACACTGTTTGAGGTCTTGTCAGGCTGTGGCATGAAGACCTTGAAAGGAGAAAAAAAAATTTGATGATGAAGTCATTGTGGCATTGAGGTGAATGAGCTAATTGTGAAAGTCATGGCACCCCCTGGTGGAAATACCTAAATTTCTTGACTTCCTGTTTATACTAAATATAGGGTTCTAAATATAGTGTTCTTATTAGAATTCAGGCTATGAGCTTGTTCTACTAGGTTATTGTTTCTATAGCAACAGCCAATTCACTGGCTAAGTGAAGACTAATAATAAGTAGATTTTTAATAAGTGGCGGCGTTCAACAAAGAACTATGAAAACATACAGCAGTATTCATGGAAGGAGTCTCCAGTGTCAGCACTTTGTACCAGGCAGAGTTAAAGCTGTAACTTTTAAGGGGCTAAGGAGATGGAGAGAAAAACAGATAGACAGATACACACACACACACACACACACACACACACACACACACACACACACAGAGAGAGAGAGAAACGAAACAGATAAAGACAGAAATAGAAGTAGATAGACAGAAACATACAGAGAGATAGAAAGAGAGAGAGGCTGGTGTGGGAATTACTGTGTATAGGTGCTGAAACAGTTGATAAAAGGAACTAAATTGTTTTGCAGATGTTCCACAACATAACTATCAACTGATCATATGTACAGTCAGGTCCATCGATATTTTGACATTGCTAAAGGTGTTGTTACTTTAACTGTCTACCAGAGTATATTAGAGTGGAAATTAAATTAAAGAATATGAACATGCAGACTGTCAGCTTTAATTTGAGGGTACTTAAATCCAAACCGAGTGAACAGTGTAGGAATTACGGCACTTTAATTCCTCGAAAGGAAGGAATTCGTTCGAAACCAATGTTGCAGCTTGTAATTCCCTGCCGTCAAGTGGTAAAAGTCACGAAAACCGCCCCGTCAACATGAAATTTCAGCTCGTTAACTTGGGGTAGTCTCCTCAACTACCAGTTTCTTCCCTGTTTACGTTTGAGTGATGTCATATCAACATGGCCGCTCCCGCTGTGAACAGCGTAAAGTCTCCCTTCTCTACTTTTAAATTAGCTTATATCAGTATTGGTTTTCGATCAGGTAATATACAGACACAGTGCTTGGTTAAATCTATAACACTGAACCTGTTCTGTTTTGAGAAGGTCATCATCAACATTAGAGGAATCACTCATTAGCATTAGCTGGCTAGCTTGTTACTTGTTGCTAACGCTACTTGCTCTTGTCTGCTGTTGTTCTGTTGTTGCTGTGCTGCAGTTTCAGTCCAAATTGTTGCATGAATGTTTTCAGTTCACTATAGTAGAACCGTACTAGTAGCTATTCAGGCCAGTAAGTGTAAAAGTGCACTTAAAGTAGCTTTTTTTTGAGCTTTTCGTGCTCTGACAGAGCTAACAAAACACACGTGCTGCGTCTCAATTCGCTTATTATCCGTCCTAAATAGTATCTGAGATTAGAGTTAGTGTGTCCCAAATTGTAGTATATTGAAATGAGTTTCCGAGAAGTACCCGGATGGTCAACTATTTCACTTTATAGACACTTTTTCAGCTAATATTACCCACAACTCCTTGTGGGAGGGAGGGAGGGAGGGAGGGAGGAGGGGTTTCGTGATGTTTGCTATGCCGAATTGAAGGGCACATTACGCGTAGAAAGGTGTAAATGAAATCTAGAAAAATAAATCTTTCTCTTCCATTACATGACGTGTTAATTAGTATGTCCCAGTACTTGCATACTCTTTTGCTACACACTCAAAAGTATGTTCTTTTTCTTCACAAAAAGAGTACATACTTTTAGTGCATTGTACAAGCAGGCCAATTGAGACGGAGCAACGCTTTCATGGAGGCGTCCATGTTGTTTTCCAACGTCGCACATCGAAGGTGCTGAGGTGGGAAATGACATTACTACAGCTTGCAAATTACTACTTACAGCGTACCACCAGCTCAGCATAACTCCGCTTCACATTGGGCTGCATTACACCATGTCATCGTTGATTATTTTCCCACAACAGCATGCTACATTGTGTTTTATTCCTTACAGCATGGTAAAACTTTGACTCACTATGACGGCGGTCGCATATATGAGGTAAACAAACCACTTTTAGATACAATAATGAGCTTTCCTGACTTACGTCCAGTACAGCAGCGTAAATCTCGGCCTGTTTGACCAGCTCCTTCAGCTGAGCGTTCCTCTCCTTTAGGGCTGAGATCTCCTCCTGCTTCCTCTGCACAGAGACATGGAGCTTCACACAGACAGAGGAGGAAATACTCACTCAGGGACAGACACACGTGAACTCCAGAAACAACACAGACAGATTTAGAGGCGATTAAATACCAGATAATGTCTGACGTAGACTAAATAGAAGTTGATTTTTTAAAAACGAGGTAGCCTCTTTTTACAGGAACAGTTTATCTGAAAATTAAATACACAATTTCCCTTTTAGTCCAGATACAGTTAATGAGTGAAGACATGTCTGATGCCTCAAGTTTGCCTCCTTAC
Source organism: Pangasius djambal (assembly GCA_022985145.1). Taxonomy (NCBI): domain Eukaryota; kingdom Metazoa; phylum Chordata; class Actinopteri; order Siluriformes; family Pangasiidae; genus Pangasius; species Pangasius djambal. Next base: position 19,276,379 of record CM040991.1, read on the forward strand.
TTTTGCAATTCTAATAAATAAGGGAGCTTATAGTCTCCAGTTTAGCATCATTAGTATCATCTTCCTGTCTCTCTCTCTCTCTGTTTCTCTCTATTTTTATCTCTATCTCTGTCTGATTATATTTCTTTTTTCTGTCTTTTATCTGTTTCTTTCTGTGTGTGTCTCTGTCGCTCTCTCTCTATCTATCTCTCTTTCTGTCTTGTTTCTCTCTATTTTTATCTCTATCTCTCTGATTATATTTCTCTTTTTCTGTCTCTTTATCTGTTTCTCTCTCTCTCTCTCTCTCTCTCTCTCTCACCTGTCTGTTCATCTCGATGGCGTTACCCAGGTAGTGTTGAACAGGATCCACAGCATCCATCATGATCTTGTCTGTTGAATTAGTGCAGATGGAATCGTCCTTGAAATAACAGAACGAAATAATATAATAAACAAAAATAAATACAAACAAACAATTTAAAGAAACATTTCAGCTTTTCAATGCCAAAAATGCCTTTACCATTCAATTTTTTAAAACATTTTAATGAACCCACACTAGCTTTGAACAAAATACAAATAGAAATAAACAAATAGAAAACAAACAAACAAATAAACCAATAATATAAGAAATATTTAGTCTTTTCAACACCACAAAATCAAGTGATTAAAAGTTCCCTTTGTCATGCAAATCAGAAAACAAACTTTTTAATTAGCCCATGCTTATTTAAACAAACAAACAAACAAAAACAAAACTCCGTGGTTCTTACCTTACTGAAGAGCAGCTCTGCGTGTGTGTGTGTGTATATATATATATACATATATGTCAGCTCGTGCATTCCAGCACACTGTGACAGGATGGCTGCACGCGCTCTGGTCTGCTTTGCTCCGCGCCGGCGGTTGAGATGAGCGGGTGCAGCGCGCGCTGTGGCGGTGGCCGTTGCTTAGCGTTGGTCGTCAGGCGCGAGCTGCAGTGACGCTGTGCTTTAATTAACTCCGCACGCGCCTCAAAGCTACATTCCAGTGAGGTTTCGCGCGCTCAGTTTAAAAGCCCCAAAAACAAACAAAACCAGACTGGAAACAACAAACTCTAACATTAAAAACCTCATCCATGATAACAACCTGAGGACATATTCCCTAAAGGTCATAAGGTCAGTGTAACAGCTCCTAAGTGCTGGTGATGCTAAACCGCGCGTGAGCCTGAGTTTCCCCTCAGAGCTGCTGTGTTCAGCTTGTGGGCTTGATGAAGGCTCTAGCAGCATGCTAGGCTGGAGACCTGCAAGAGAAAAGGCAGATGAGATGAGACGGGGAAAAAAAGAGTGTGAAGAAATGCACATTTCAGTTCACATTTTACTTCATTTATGAACGAGAAACGTGTGCTTATGATTGAGAAACGTGTGCTTATGAATGAGAAACGTGTGCCTTTGAATGAGAAACGTGTGCTTATGAACGAGAAATGTGTGCTTAGTGATTTCCCACAAGCTAAAGCCACATCAGTTTCTTAGTTTTCTTGATTCACACACACAAATATTCTCTTATATTCTTATAAGATTATTTTCTAATTGATTAGATCATTCCAACATAATCATATGCTTAAATACTGATTTAACATAAAATAAAAAAATCACTCTTTGTTCATGAGTAAAATGTAGTCCAAACTCATTCTTAGGCCTTTGATGGATTAAATCATTTCTCATCACTTTGATTATTTTACGTTTTGATTGGACCTGATGGATTGCATAATAATCATACTTAAATCATACTAAGAGTATGTGAAAGGAAAATATGGCTTAAACTGATGTCTTGTAATAAATCAGATAAAGTATTTTTTTTTTGTAAGAAAAATCTGAAGATTAGATTGAATGCTTATATCATTATATTTACATTCAACATGGAGTTACCTCAGTTGTGACATAACTGATAGAATTACTTCTAGCTAGTTATAAGTGACCTCAGGTTTACTCAGATTAGCTGCTAGATGTTTAGCTATATAGCTAATGTACACATATGTACACCTACTGTATATGATATTGAGTTGCTTCCACACTGAAGCTTCTTTTGTGCTGATATGAAAAAAAAAAACATGCAGTTTTAATGATAACGATGTTCATGTCCGCAGCCCAGCAATATAGTCATTTTTACCCACAAGTCAGGTTAAAAATAACCAAAAATTACCATCACTGGGTTAAAATAACGCATGCTAGGTCAGATATCGGACCCAGTACTGGCTTTCCAAATGGACCCAAATTGGGTTATTTTTTAACCTAGCTACATTTAGTGTGTATGAGTAATGTATGGTCACGTGTGAAAAACATGTGAAGGTGCATTTCACCATTTGAAATTGAACGTGAACTCATGGGGCATCCTGTGAATGATTTGTGTGGAAAATAAATTGATCGGGGGAAAAAAAAAAAGAAAATCACATTGTACAATGAAACCACATGCCCTAAATGTGAACAAATGAATCACAAGTTGTTTAAAAAAAAACAAAAAAAAAAAAACACCTTACTATATGAGGAAAACATGTGAAACAACATGTGACGTGTCTAAAAAAAACCCCACATGTAAATCTCTCAGCTGAATCATGTGACAACTGAGAATTCAGCAGTGCTGCAGTTAATTAATGGTGCTTTATTCTAGTCCTGCAATGATCAGTCATTTCTTTGTAAAATAATTCTGCATAATTACTATTTTCATTTTTTAGATTAGTTGATCTTAATTTTAATCAACATCCAATTATTCACACATATAGGACGGGTAGTTTCATTTCAGCCAGTCATATGTAGGTTTAAAGGAACATCACATGTCTTGACTTTGTGTTGAAATACATTTGTTTTATTTAGATGTGGTAACATTTATACAGTACAAGGAGAAATCCTCCCAAATCACTTGTTACACACTGAAACTCTCGGCGAGGAGCTTAGCACTGTCACACACTCGGTCCTGATGGAAAAGATTCAAGTATCCATGCTTCCATGCTGTTTCTGTAGATGTGTATTTTTTCTGCCCACACACACACACACACACACACACACACAAACACAAACACAAACACACACACACACACTCCAAGCTGATGAGCTTAAGCAGTCTTTAGAGCAGAAAAATGATTTAGGCCACTTTTTTGACGGACTCAGGAGCTTCAGCGCGGAATTTTCTCCGATTTAATCAACTCAAGAATGATCTGTATGGTCTTCTCATCTGAGGAAAGAGCACAAAACATGGAAGTTAACATGTAATATATTGTTTCTGTGGTTTTCATTTTGTTGTAAGATGTTCCAGTTTTGGAGCAACACTCGACAGTATAAACATGAATTACAATTTTTTTTTTTTTGATAGGAGCACATGTAAAGAGTACATGATTCACTAATCCATTAATTAAACCCTTACTGATAGTTACAGAATTACAGATAAAAGTCATGTTGCTCCTTTATTTTCCTCTCACACACACACACAGCTACCCCTCACTGCTGAACCAAAAGTCCAGGGGGTGGAGCTGGACCTGATCCAACCACTCCTACCTGGGCGGAGTCAAAACAAAATTCCAGGGGGTAGAGACAGCTCAGTATGTTGCAGCTTGGATAAGTGTGTTTGTTTTTTCCGTGTTGTGCAATGTCTCGTGGGTTAGAGGTGAGGGGTTAGGGGTTAGAGGTGGAGTTGGATCAGGTCCAGCCCCACCCCTGGACCTTTGGACTCTTCCAACTCTTGTAGCCCGGCAGATTCAGTACGTTTAGTAGGTGATATTAATAGCAAAATATCACATTTTTGAGATAGAGGGCTTTCTCCCATCCACCAACCAGAGAAAGAAAAAAACAAAACAAAAAAAACACCCTGACTTTTCAAAAACCATAAAAAAAATAAGCTGGATACCAACAGATTTATTCATAATTCAAGAAAAAAAAAATCGGTATTCGTGAAAATCCTGTTAGTTTGGGATAACATTTGTATCCTACAAGATCTCCTGAGTTTGTACATTTACCTATAATGCAACTCATTAACGTGAACCTCAAATGATCGGTTTCAAATCATATAATTAGCGATGCCACTGCAATATATACGATATACATATGGATTAGACAGTCAAGTTTTTCAATTACACACAAATATAATGGAAAATTTTGTGAATCCCAATCAAAAAATATTTCCATGTTACATATGGAAAACATTAATTAAAGAAAGCAAGCCTACACAAATCCATAAATTACGACAAATAGGACTAGTTATTCTATCAAGACTGTATGAAAGGATGAAGTGCTGCTTTGGCTCTGCTGAGTCGGTTCTGTTTGCCATGACATCTTCTTCTTCTAATGCTGTGCGACACTTTAGAACCAGGATTAAGTGACCGATAAGTGAAGAATAAGTGACCGATCTGGTATGTCTCAATCTGCAGTGTGTCAGTATTAGGAGATGGTGAGGACAGATTCTTTGAATAGAACTAGAATATTCACTTATTTTCATTAGTTTTTATGTATTTAATTATATAACTAGCTTGTCATGTACTGGGTTTAAATTATGTTAGCCTGTAGGTTTCAGGGCAACCAAAGCATGAGACTGGGCAGCATTGCCCAACAGGCTAGCTAATTCATTTATAACTGTGTTCCTATTTTGGCTGAACATGGACACGCCTTCTCTTTAGCTGCCACACAGATACGAGAACTCTCAAACACATCAAATTTGTGTTTTAAATAAAAGTAAATTAGACATATCTTTGCATTAAACCTAAACCCATCATAATTTCAACACTGGCCCTAACCGTGTAGGTGTGACGTACCTTCCAGACTGAGTTTAGGATTCGCCAGCTTTCTCTCCAACAGCAAGTCAAGGAGCTGACGCAGGTGTTTGAAGATCACACCGATTCGGACCGGGGCCTTGATGAGAAAATCAACATAACAACATAATTCATGTTATACAGTATAGCATAGTTTATTTAAATTCAATCTAATTCAATACCCAGTATTAAAAAATATATATAATGTATTGCTTTATTAAATCTAGACATGTTTCACTGGCTAATAGTGGGTTTTTTTTTTTAAGATGGTGATTGATGATCAGAATCTCATTATGGGGTGCCACCCAAAGAGGATGCGCTCCCTTTCGAGCCTGCTTCCTCTCAAGATTAAATCACTATACAGAGAAAATTTAAGACGGGTGAAGCGAGTACTGCTGCTGAGCTCTTTCTGTCACGCCACTTGCGAGTCTGTTATTAGACATCTTTACAAACGGGATGAGTTGTTTAACCGTGAGACAGCGTCCCCTGGTGTCCCTGCTCTACACTGAGTGAACTGAAGATACAGTGGCATGTTCCTGAGCAATGCATAACAGATATCTAGCTTAGAAAAAGAAGCGTAGTTAAACCTGGAAGTGAATCCATCCGTCCACAGAGACGAGTCTCTCCCGGTGCTGGACGTCGATGTCACCCCCAAACAGCAGGATGGGGAACGGAGACGTGAGGGTGGTGTCGCGCAAATACACCTTCGAGTATTTCACCTGAGAGACAAAATAATCCAAATTCCAACTTCAAAGAATTATCATTCAACTTGTTACATCAGTTAGTTTGTACATAAACAGATTCAGAAATGAAAATGAGTACGTATAAAATTATATATACAAATCAAATTGTAACTTTATTTTTATTATCAGAGTCACTGAGCCTTGATCGGAAAAATCAACATATTTTATATTTTCAAATGTTACTGAACATCACATCATCATCTCCCAGCTGCATCTAACACTCGAAACTGACTTGATTCAACTTTTATTTATCACTAAATGAAAAGCCAGTTGCTGGGCAAATCAACCCAATTAAGATCATATCATATATCATAATCACTGCTGGTCAAAAGTATTTGAACCCTCTGCATTAACTAAACTTCGAGAACTTAAAATTCAAGAAATGGGTTCAAATTAAATACGCTAGACGTGGAAAATCTAAGTAAGACATAAGTATAAGTGAGCTGAGACGTGTTTGTGACATTTTATTCAATCTAGATGCTTAGAAAAGGTTGGTTTATATCACTCCAATCAGTCTCTTAGCACGCAACATAAATTTGAACAAAATTTATGCAAACTTAAACAAACTGTCTAACAAACTCCGGCTTCAAACTTTAGACCACGCCCCCTACCTTCGTCTGAGTGATACTAAACTATGTACTGCGGGAGAAAGTGATTCTGACTTCAATGTTCAGCTGTTTTTAGCTGTGTTGAGCGTCCCCGTGCTGTCACGCATTTACTAATTAGCTGATTATCTAAGCCATTCACAGTATCGTACCTTCTCCTGGTAGAGCAGCCAGCCATGTGTCTGGAGGTTACGGTTAACGGAGGATGGATGGACCTGCGCCTTTCCCTGCGGTGTCTCCACCGTACAGGCGACACGCTCCTCAGGGAGGATGGAAGGTACAGGGAGGATGCGCCCTACGTTGTCATATACACCCGCACTCAGCACAGCCACTACAACTGGCACTTCCTGTTTGGAGAACGAGGGTAGAGAGGAGCTGCACAAGCCAGTCTGCTGCACCATCCGGACAAGTTCCTGCTTCACACTCTGAGCACAATGACACAAAGAAAAAACAAAAAAAAAAACACACATTATAAAGTCTAGCACTGACCATGGACCAATGGGCAATTTGTATTCCTTTTTGATTATCTTTGATAAGCATCTTTGGGCTTTGGTATGTGGTATATAAATTACACTTTTCTAATACAGTCTTCTGTTAGGATGCATTTATTTAGCATTTATGGAAGGAGTCTCCAGTGTCAATGCTTTGTAAAAGTAAGTTTCCCACCATGGGAAAGTCTTCAGTGCAGTATCAGTAACATGACAAGTTGCTTTTCTTTGTCTTATTAACTTCAAGACAGAGAGAAAAAAAGAGAGGCTGGTGAGGGAAGGCTGTTTATAGCTGCAATACATCAGTGATATCAGAAGCTAACTTGTTTTGTGACCGTTCAGTAACATTAAACATAGCTATAATTGGATTTTTAAAAAACCATGTGTTGTTTATCAATACATAAACATGGTAACTGTTGGCAAATTACTGTGGTGTAAGAGGAATAAAACACTTCAGCTCATGCTGTCATTGGAAAATAATCAACTACATTGTGGTAACTGTAGCTCTGCTTTGCATGAGGCTGCATCACATCACCCTGTTGTTGATTATTTTCCTATAATTGCACACCCTGCAAGTGTTTTACTCCTTATGTAACATTTTAATTCATGTTGTGATGTTTGTAGCAGGACACATTGTATTGTGAAGTGGCTGCAAATGCAGAGAGTGTTTTTTGTTTTTTTTTACCTCGATGGTGATGAGAGCAGTTCGGTTCAGGAAGTGTTTCCTGCAGTAGGACATTTCAGCACGCAGACCATCACGACTCGCTTTCTTCCACCTGTTAGTAAGGAAATGAACCCCTGTAAACACCATAGGATACATATCTACGCTTAAAAGACCTCACTAATAAATAAAAAAAGCCAGTGTTGGTTTGGAACACCAAATGACTTTCTTTAGTTTCGTACTGGAGCTACAAGGCTAATGTACCTAAGTAATGGACATTTATAGCCACCAGTTCATGTCTAAATCATGTAAATGGAGGAGCAGAGCATAATCCAGAGGACAACTACAGAAGCCTCCATGCTTCTGGTGTCTGGCTTTGTGAACTCACCCTTGGTAGGCGTTATAGATGGTCAGGTGATCAGAGTTGGCTGTTGCTAAAGCATCTCTGGCCAGGTTGGCCTCCTCCTTCCTGTTCATGGGAGTGGAGAACGGAGACTTCTCCGACATGGCGGCTGCTATGGTGGCCTGAAAGAAAGATACTTAAGAATCTGAATGGTCTAAATGAACTGCAAGCAAAAGTGATCCAAATCTTTCTCACACTGATTTTTCATTTGGAGGTCTGGTTTGGTATACTTTCATACGTCCTACTTTATTTTCAAAGTGAGCTGGTAATCTACAGCAACAGGAAGCAGAGTGACTGCTGCTAATGCAAAATGGGTTGGGATGAAATGAAATGATGTTGCTGATGAAATGATGAAACCAAGGCAAAAAAACAACTATAGATAGTGTAGAGTGATTTGAGAGATGCGAGGTTGTGGGTGTGAATACACAGAAGCATTAGGTGTAGTTGTGTGTTATGCTGTGATCATGAAGACTACACTACTGCGTAAATAAAACATGCTGTAGAAATTTAAAACTGAAGCGGTATGTGAACAGGATTTTCAGATAGACTTCATACGCAGATGTATATTTCACGTTTCCCAACATTAAACCCCTGAAACTCACAACCGGCTCCAGGCAGCCCAGGATGGCGCCGAAGATGAGCATCTTGCCGATCTTGGCGTTGACGGGCAGCGAGGCGAGATGAAGGCCGAGCGGTGTGAGTATGTAACTCTCCATATGACACGCACCGATCCTTCTCAGCATGCCCACAGCGTTACACACAGCCTGCTGGGGCGGCGCGTCCAGAGCGCGAGACAGGAAGTCTTCTGGTGAGCCGTACTCACACTTCTAAACACACAGCCACACAAAAAAGATACAAAATACAAATACAAAATACAAAACGCTTTTAGATGTGATATGACGTAAAAGTGAACTATCAAATGTATTTTCAAAGGGTTTGTTTATGTGTGTGTGTGTGTGTGTGTGTGTGTGTGTGTGTGTGTGTGTGTGAGAGAGAGAGAGAGAGAGACAGAGACACTGGCTTAGTGCGAAAGAGGGTGAAAGAGGGTGTTACCATGATGTGAAGACAGAGCTCCTCTAGTGGCACTCTGAGGATCTCTGGTTTCGAGTAATCGATAAAACTGTTAAACCTGCACAGAGAGAAACACTGCTGTTTCATTTCTTTTCACTTTTTTTTTAAATTTTTTTTTTATCAAAGGTTCTGGACCCTTCTGAGCAATTTAACAGTCGTCAAGCTCCCCTGATCATAATTAGTTCATGTACATGATCTAATTAAAAATGATTTTTACTATAATAAAAATGTTCAATTTGGTTCAATTTGTTTCACAATATTATAACTGGTTTAAATTCCTAAACATGAAGTGAACCAGTAGTGTGTTGTAAAAAAGAACAATGTGGTTGACACTGCTGTTTCAGTGTTACTGAGTCACACACACACACACACACACACACACACACACACACACACACACCTGGTTTTAGTGTAGAGACGGAAGCAGAAGCCGTTTCGGACACGCCCCGCTCGGCCCTGCCTCTGGACTGCGCTCGCTTTACTCACAAACGTTTCCACCAGAGAGCTCATCTGACTGCCTTCATGATACCTGAACACACACACACACACACATACACACACACACACACACACACACACACAACATTTAACAAAAAAAACAAAAAAACAGCTTATCTTGGATTACTAGTCATCTTTTACATTCTAATAAATGAAGACCTGTTTTAAAATGTGCCCTCGCCCACTTCCTTCACCACTTCCCCTTCGGAAAAATCCAAATCTTAAAGTACTTAAAGAAAGAAAATCTAATCTAATCGTATGTGTGTTTACCACAGACAGTAATTCCACACGTTTATCTGTACTGAGAAGAAAACAGAGTATTTGTCTTTACTCAAAACTAAAGAACAAGAGCCATTCAAGACGGAAATGTGTGTTAATGACGTGCTGCCTTGCCGATTTTCTTTCGTTTTCCCCGTGTCGATGACGAACACCACATCTGGAATGGTGACTCCAGTCTCAGCGATGTTTGTAGACAGAACAATCTGAAACACACACACGGGACATTTACACACACCTGCCGTGAGCCATACACCCTGACCAGAGACGCAGATCTGACGCATGCAGTACCTTCCTGATTCCAGCGGGGGGCACTGTAAATGCTGCAGCCTGGTCCTGAGACGAGAGTGTAGAGTGCAGAGCTACCAGCTTATACCTGCAACAAAACATCACAATCAAAACTCCCTAATGCAAAACGAAATAATATCGACTAGGCTCACACACATATTTCTAACAGTTAGTCTGCTCTTTTACACTGTCTTCGTCGTGAGGAACAGGAAAAATTATGGGGGTGACCCGTCCATTATACCACAGTGCTGGTGAATTCTCGATTCTGATTGGTCAAAAGATGTTTGCTGATCTTCTATTACAGCAGCTCAGATATTAGTTTTAGCTAGCTTTAGCTAGTTAGTTTTAGCACATGTTTACACCGTATTAATGCACTCATTCTAATGGGATACGGGTGATATGGTGAGGTTCTCTGTACGGAGATGGTTATTTAACATTTATGGAAGGAGTCTCCAGTGTCAGAGGTAAAGATGCACTATAACTAAGTAACAGTAACGTCTCCATGACAGAGGGCTTTGTGGTTTGACATGGTGACATGATAAAGCTGCTGTAACATAACTGATAACAGGAACTAACTTGTTACTACGTAATTATAAACTAATAAATAAAAATTGCAATTCTTGGCAATTTGATGTGGTATAAAAATAAAACACTTGAGGAAATGCTGGTATTGGACACCAATCAGTGTTGTTGATTATTTTCCTATACTTGCATGCTCCAAATGTTTTGCCCCCCGCCCCCCCCCTTGCTCTACCCATTTTTTAAAAATAAGAATTAGCAGCAGCTAACATTTATAAGGTTTCATAATGTCATTTTTAATTGGCTTTTAATTAACTGGATAATATGAACGCAGCATTGTGTGAAGCATCACCTGTTCTTACAGTTGAACCTCTTGTCGATGGTGAGAAGGTCGTAGAGCTGCTGAATGTGAGCCAGTCCAGGCAAGAAGAGCAGCACAGCGCCATCTATCGCCGCAAACTGGGGCGACTTGTCTAAAACCCACAACCACAACTTCCTGTTAAAGCCACATACACTTGTTGTGTATGCTGATAATACAGTTGTATGCTAATAATATAGTTTCCGTTTAGAGTTGAAAGTAAAGAGGTGAAATCTTCTGTGCAGATGCGAGTGTGTGTCAGTGCTACCCAGGTAATCGAGCAGCTCCAGGATGAGCTCCATGTTGATCTTGTTGGGGTTCATGTGCTGCAGAGCATGACGTGTTCGGCTGCTGAAGTGATCCAGCTCCGGTCCCAGATCCCAGCATGCCCCGGGGTCCCGCACGATTGTCTCCTGATGACATCGCGCACACACGCCATTAATGTGTTACACATTTATATCAAATACAACCGTCAGGCATGTAGTGCAAGTTGAAGATTTATTGCTTCTCTTAGGGAAAAAAAGATAAAATCTAGCACCTTTTGAAGAACCTGTTCAGAAAAGGTTCCAACTATAATTCGTTTAGAATAGTATAGATATAGTATATAATAGTTTACTTAAGACCTAATCAAAAATAATGCAACAAAAAAACTGAATAAATAGATTTCAGCTCCACAAAAACAGCTGAGACCAAAATATTACATCCACCCATTTCGTGTTAACATACATTTCCTGTGTTAAATCGATTAGGGTGTCTACTTCATTTCCATAAAAGGTCACATCAAAATAATAGCCAAGAGACAGACTTATTTCAGAGTTAATTTACTATATCAGATTTCCAGTGGGTCAAAAGTCTCTCGAAACAGTCTGGAAGATTCCAGAAATCAATGTAACCACTTTAAGAAGATTCTGTTTGCCCAGTGGCATATTTAGGAGATAATCAGCAAAGACCTTTTGCATCTTTTAACGAATCTTTCAAACAGAACGTCTGAAATTTACATTTGTGACGCAGCTCATGACAACCATCAAGACAACAGTGGAAAGTTTTAGAAATAAGTCAGGTATAAACCAACCTTAAGAGATACTGTGTGTTTGTGTGTGTACCTACCTGGTACTGCACAGCTCTTCCTCCCTTCTGTGTGACAGAGACACTGATCTCCTCCTCTTCCTCCACAAATCTCTGACTGTATTCAGAGTCCTGGTCCAACACGTAGCCCGTCTCCTCCACAATGTCCTCCAAGTGAAAAACCTAACCCAAGAATGAGCAAACACACAGATATCTATATCTATATCTACTATAGCGCAGGTTTTAGTGTCTTCCCCGCTCTCGAATCAGTAAGGACTGTTAATTAGCTGATTACAGATTTAAGGAGTCTTTTTGACACTGACACTTTCGAGTCATAGCATTAGCGGACGTACACCAGGAAGCAGCAAATCACACTCACCTCTACAGGAAAGGTCTTGCCGGGAATGGTGACGACGGGACAGCGGTTAAAATAATGAGCAAATTTGTCGCAGTCCACTGTGGCGCTCATGAGGATGAGGTGCAGGTTGGAACGCTTGTGAATCACATCCTTTAGTATGGTGAGGAGGAAATCCGACTGTACGCTGCGCTCGTGGACCTATACAATGAACAACACAATGAGCTATATATCCACACACACACATACATTCATACATACACACACACACATTATATGTGTATATATATATTGAACATGCTTCTGTGTAAAACCTCATCATGAGGCTCAAGGATTAAAGTAGAAAACTGTCCAGAATTAAAGGGTAGCATGGGTTTGTCTTTCGAGTGCTAACTGGAGTACACGAACATTAAAGCAATTCTGGTTAATTAGCTAAAATTCAGTGTGTATGTGTGTGTGTTCACCTCATCCACGATGATGTGTGTGATGGAGGACAGGAGTGGATCTTGTTGTAGTTTCCTCAGCAGGACGCCGGTGGTGCAGTAGAGGAGACGTGTAGAAGCACTGGACCGGTTCTCCATCCGGATCTGATATCCGCACAGCGAGTTCTGCAAACACGAGCGCGCACACACACGCACACGCAAATATGTCTTGGCTCCATAACTACATAGAGGATGGGGGAACATTGTGTACGCTGTATATTTAATATTTGTTCCATCTATTCCTTCAAAGGAAAACTCCACCCTGAAACACGCTGAATATGTTTATACTGAAATATGCTGGTGCTAATTTGTTGGTCGATTATGTATTTTCATTATTCCTGTGAAAAGTTAGCTAACATTACAGGGGGGACAATATTATTGCTAGCGCAGTTACAATGCTGTTTAATAGGAGGAAAAAAATTCATTAAAAAAATTGGGCATAACAGTCATGTTTCGCTGTTAGCTCCTAAAAACAAAAAAGTCTAAGAGCTTCTTATCTCACTCATCATTTTCCGGCCACAACCAACGTCATATTAATAAGAAATCCAGCGTGGACGTCATGGAGACGTTGACGCAAAAGCTGGAAGTCCCAGAATGCAATGCAGAGACTTGGCTCAGCTAGTTAGCAATGATGAGCATGATGGCGTTGACGGCAGTGTGAACATGAAAGGGGAAGCTTTGGAAGCTGAAACGTTTGTGTAGAGTGTATAGATGAGGAGGTGAGAGAGCTGAACAGACTAAAGGACTAAAGTGCTGCTGCACTGCTCTCTTTAGTAGAGATAAATCCCACTACAACACTATCAGCAGGTAGTCGAACATCATTGTGGGTAATTTAGGAAACTGTAAACCAAAGTGAAAATAGACCAACACCTCGAAAAAAAAGACAGAAGTGTAAAATTAAAAATTAAATCTCGGACGCCGGTGAAGATAAAAATGAATAAGCAAATTATTCAGGGTGGATTTTTTTTCCTTTGAAGTCTTGATCAAGCTACTGTGAGCTATATCTGAACATGTATATATTTTATTCCCATATATGTCATTGTATTTTGATGAATTTATATTTCAGGGAGAGAGAGAGAGAGAAAGAGAGAGAGAGAGAGAGAGAGAGAGAGAGAGCGAGATAACCAATGAAACAGAAGCAGCTCTGACTCAGATTTCATCCTAACCTTGCTCCCCGGTTGGTCCTCGCTCCCCAGCTCCTGGTTAACTCTGCTAGCGAGGCTCATGGCGGAGATCCTCCTCGGCTGAGTGACCACCACATTACACTGCCCTGTTTTCTCCTCTTCTTTTCCCAGCGCTTCCTCCAGGATGAACTGGGGGATTTGGGTGCTTTTTCCGCTGCCCGTCTCTCCCGCAATGACCACCACACGGTGGCGCTGTAGAGCCTCAAGCACTCGCACACGGTGCTGAAACACAGGGAGCCGTCGGCGCTCTGACAGCAACCTGTGTGAACACAAAATATGTTAAATGTAGTCTATAATGAGTAAATGTAAAGATGTAAATGTAAAGATTATGGCACAACCAGGATTCTGCCCAGAGGAGGCCATCCATGAAAAGTCATTGACCACGAAAGATGCTACCATAACGCTACCACCACCATGCTTTAATATTATTTATTAACAACCTGAGTGCCAGCTCTGAGCCACGGAGCTGTAAAAAGAGTGAGCGCGACTTCTCTTCCTCTTCCTTCTCCTTCTTCTTGTCCTCTTTCTCCTCCTCTTCCTTGTCCGCCAGAGCTTCCCACGAGTCCTCGGTGCAGTGGGAGGGGCTTGGGTCTGTGGGGCAGGGCTCTGACCGGGGCTGCTGCTGTTTGACCCGAGCGAGGAGGCGGGAGATAAACTGATCGCGCGGTTTGTTAATGGCCGAACGATTGCGCTCCTCCTGCTGCTGCTCTCCATCACGCCACTCCAACCAAACGTCCCGGTACGGAGGAGGGAGGAGCTGATGGACAGACTGAGACAGAGAGAAATAATGAAGACAGGATGTTCAGATATAGACTTTCCACACAGCTACACACTGGATCTAGTTCAGCTTTAAATAACGGATTTTAGGAATAAAAATAATTTTTTTGGGTCGCGGATGCAGAGCTTCAGGTTGACGGCTGTTCCACTCACCTGCCCTTTCACCAAGGTATACAGAGCAAGCGTGGCTCCTAAATGCTGCGCCTGCATGCCGTCCTCTGTCACGATGGTGGGACAAACCTCCAGCACATCATCTGGCCTCTGAATACGCACTCTGACACACACACACAAACACACACCACATGCACAACTATTAAATATCAAATAAATATAAAGCATTTGGCTAAACTTGAACTACAACCTATAAGCAACATTTGCTCTCCACGGATTTGTCATACTTTATGCTGTATATTAATATGGCATCACGTTAACCCATATTATTTTATACACCACGTAATATCATGTGTAATCTGATATCCTATTTCATTTTGCATCATATACTTTGCACATAGTTAAAAACCAAAAATGCTGGTGATAGCATAAATGTACTGACATCAGTTGCGCATGTGAAATGCCACCAAGAGTTATTTCTGGAGCTATATATTCATTTTTTTATTCCACAATAACATAAGAGTCTATACAAATAATAAGCAGAGATGCAGTGGATGAAATACGCATCAGCAGTCTCTGTAGAGTACACATTTTCTGTAGAAAGTGTATAGAAATAATGAATTATCTGACTCACTTGCACTTCCAGTATCTCCCAGATGGAATTTTCTGGAAAGACGGCGCCGGGCTTTTAGGCAGGTTCTTCCTGCACCAGTCGATCAGGAACTGTTTGGGCGACTTTCCCGTCCAGCTGCGACCCGTGTAGTCAAAATCACGGACGTCCTTCGGCTCCTTCTTTGTCTTTTCGGCTGAACGCCAGATGCAGAGCTCATCATGGTGCATAGGATCTTTTTTTTTTTTTTTCTTTTAATAAGTACATAATTATGAAAACGTATCAGTGTTGAAGTGTAAAGCTTACGTTTCTCTGCTGGCGTTTGATTGGCTCGTTCGAACAGACTGAAGTTGAGCTCGTCGTTCCCAGAAACCACAGCAGGAGGTTTTTTCTCTACTTTAGGAGCCTCTGTCACTTTGATCGCCGGGTTAAACAGCGGGTGAGACTCCAGCGGCTTCATCTCTAAAAACAACAGCGACACTTTCAGTGACAATGCCGATGTATCGGTACACCGTCATGAGGACATCTGAGATAATTATATTGCTAATAAGTGGAAATGGTGGGTTAGTGGGATTCTCTAGCTAGCTAGCTGACATAATAGCACAATGTATGTAAAACTAAATATTTAAAATAACTCCAGGTGTCTTTCACTACTTAGCACTGGTTATTATAGATGTTTGTCTCCTTTTTAAAAAAAAAAAAACACACACATAGCTCTTTCGTTTGCTTTGACTTTTCTGAACGTTAACATTGTTGCACCATTAAACGTGTGTATTCCTATTGCGATGTTTAACAGATTCTCTTTCACAAATTAGACTCTTTTCAATCCTATTGGTCTGAAAACAAACAACACAATTAAGGCTCAATTGTCAATCTTTTAGTAAAGGTGTGTGTTAATATTTTTGTGGGCCAAACCAAATTAAACTTTCCTGTTAGATTTACAAAAGTTTCAGTAAAGCCGATTGTCAATAAATGCCAATCACCCGTGAATTAGAAAACTGAAAACGAAAAATGAAATGATGAAGTGGTGAAAGAGCACCTCCTAAATCTTCCAGTAATGCAGCTCAGCCACTGCAGCGATTCAGCTACCATAGACACACACTAGCGCTTCCTCTTCGTATAAGGCGCCATTACTTTTTCGTCCTAACTGAACGACCGGTCTTATTTGTTTTCATTTTTGAATGTAACTGATTTATCAAATCGGCGTGTGTAACTGAAAGAAGTGATGAAATAAACGGTGTACCTTGCTGTATGAGCCTGATGCGGTCCTGCGCACTCCGCTGTCCTGCTTTGTCTTTCTTGGCTTTAGCGTCTGAGGCCATCTCCCTCGCGTCGTACAGCTGAGCCGTCAGCGACAGATAGCGCTCGTTCTGGAGAGCGATATTTCACACTCATCATCACTACAGCGACACACCCTGCATCTTTCAGTAACGCTAACATGGCATGGAGCATCACTGTAACAGCAAGCTCAGTCTGCTTAAAGGTTTAGGAGGAAGACGGAAAGTGTTTTGACTAACAGGATCAAATTTTTC
>CM040991.1:19298145-19501374 GCA_022985145.1 Pangasius djambal
AGAAACAAAAATGTTGGCTCTTTTTAAGTGTAAGCGCTGTAGGTATTAAATGCTAACCTTGTGGTTAAACCGTACTTGTTTACCAACACCTGAGTAAATCGTTAAACGCCGACGAAAACCGTAAGTATCATATAAATCATTTACCATGATCTGGTTGGCTCTTTATGTGGTTATTGTAACATAGGTCACATGACAATGCCAACGGCCGAGCAGCAGGTACTGAATCGAATGCAGTAGGTACTGTTGCAGTATAAGCGTACCCTCTCCATACATTCAAAATTGTTTATTAATCTAGAAAATCCTGAATGCCACTCAGAACAGCCCTTTCAGTAGGTTTAAGAGGTTTGTAAAATCCAAACACTAGCTGTAATAGGAAAACTGTTAGTGTTAATACTCAGTAATGATCTAGAATTGTAGATAAGTACAGGATATAAGACACAACATTAGTTTGTTTATGTAGTTGCGGAGGCGGTGTCACATGGTGCTATACTGCATCCTTTATTTACGAGTCCCTGTGAAAGAGCTGTTATTATAGTAACGATAACATATTAGAACATTGCAGTGATTTGTTGGGGGTTGAGGGATGAATTCCCGCCTCTGTCCTGTGTTAGTGGCGTTTGCATGTTCTCTTCGTGCTTCGGGGTTTCCTCCGAGTCCCCCAGTTTCCTCCCCAAGTCCAAAGACATGCGATGTAGGCTGATTGGTATCTCTAAATTGTCCATAGTGAGTGAATGTGTGTGTGTGTGAGTGTACGTGTGTGTGTGTGTGTGTATTGGGACCCGAGTCTGTGTAGGAGAAGCGGTCCAGAAAATGGATGGATGGAGGGATGGACCTTCTGACCAATCAGAATCGAGAATCCAATAGCTCTGTCAAATACAATACATACAATATTGCAATATACATACAATACATACAATATTGCATTGTTATACCAAAATAAAATGATATAACTTATACTTTATAACTTATACTTTAGCAACATTCATTATATAAAATTTTATTTAAAAAATAATAAAGCCCAGAGTAGGAAGACTTGTATTATTTATTCGGTTGCTTTGTTCTTACTATTGGTGGACTCACACATTTTGGTGAGTTTTTTTTTTTTTTTTTTTTTTTCCTCCGCCGCACGCGCGCATAGCATTGTGGGATTTGTGTCTTCTCGAGGGGGAAACATGGCGGACGTCTTCGGAGACGATTTATTTAGCGTTTTTGACGAGGAACAGGCGACTTCTAGTAAAAAGACAAGCTCAAAGACCGAGTCTCGGGTCGGGTATGTTTATACTCTGTATAAACATTTGAATTATAGCGCTATATTCCGCATTATTTTGTCATATATGTGGTTATTTACAGAGCCGGCTAGCGCACGCGTTAGCTAGTTAGCTACCATGGCAACGTTACTGTGCCAAGTTAACAAGTAGCTTGGTTAGCTTCAGTTTTAGCCAGCTAATAAATGCGTGTAGTGATTGTGGAGCGGAAAAAAACCCAAAATTTTCAGTACAGCAGGTGAATTTGGAAACTGCAGAGTCCTTCCATCAGGAACTGCTTGGTTTCTATTCCAGGAATAAGTTGTTCGCCAACGAACCGACTCTTTTAGGTGAACCGACTCTTGTAGTCGACTCGCATATATGACTTTTTTTTCCTAACTGTCGAATTATAATTGAATTAAAATGTGACCCTGGAAATCTCTTTTAAATATCAGACAACATCTGTGTGAATGTTGAGCTGTGTGTATGAGGCCTGAGCAGTGTAGGTGCCGAAAGAGTCGACTCTTCTTAGGGAGCTGAGTCAAATAATATGACTCACTGGCTCTGACTCAAGAGCCGGAGTTCCTCCTAACAAGTCAACGTGTTTAGCTGACCCTGTATCATCTGAAAGTGTTGTCTTATCTGGTTGTATTTAATTGTGATAGATTAGCAAGAAATGAAACGTCTCTGATATTCATTCATTTTATACTCAGCTTCAGTATGCACACTATCCCAGGAAAACTGGGTGTAAGGTGGGAATCCACCCTGGATGGGGTACCAGGCTGTCGCTTTGTTGCTTGCTAATGTGACTGTGTTTCCTTTGTGTTTGTTTGTTTGTTCAGGAAAACAGCTGGCACACATGGCAGAGAAAAGACAGAATCCCCGTCTGGGGCAAAGACGGAACGAGAGGCAGAGAATGATGGCGCTGACGAGGTTTCGTACGGAAAAAAGCCCAAACTGGATACGGTGTTATCAGAGGAGATCAAGTAAGCATCCTCCATCTCATGTATTAGTGTAATTTTTTTTTAAAAAGTGAAGTGTGTTTAAATTACGCAGCATTTTAACGTCTAATCACTCACGATGATGAAGGTGTAGATAAGGCGGCATTTTGAGGTCAAAACGTGTGTTTCTTTATCATCTTGCAGTCTTGCAGACTTGATGCCTAAAGTCAAAGTGGAGCAGGTTGAGACGGTGGAGGGCTGCACGCATGAGGTGAGCGAACACACACACACACAAGCAGTTATTAAAAGAAATGTTAAATAATTGTGGTGTGTGTACATATTACTGAGCTTTTTTATTATTATTTATTATTTATTTTTTAAATTTTATACCCCACCGTAGGTGGCGCTGCCTGCAGATGAGCAATACACACCACTGAAGCCACGAGTAGGAAAAGCAGCCAAGGTAACCAACTACTGTTCAGTCAACTTTTTTTTTTTTATATATATAAAGCATCCACTATAACTGTATTGTGTGTATTGATAATGTGTTATTTATGGGATGTCTGATAAGTCGACTCACATCTGCATACAAGAGTGATTTCTTTGCGGTTTCTGTATTTAACACTGGTTTATTTTGCGTGGAAGTCTGAAAGAACAGCCATCAGCTTGCACCGGTTAATAGAGAAACAGATGAACAGTCTGTTTCATAATAATGGTAATCTCTCGGTCCTTTGCTTTGTCCACCACAGGAGTACCCGTTCATTCTCGACCCATTTCAGCGCGAGGCCATTCTGTGCATCGACAACAACCAGTCCGTCCTCGTCTCCGCTCACACCTCAGCCGGGAAAACCGTGTGTGCCGAGTGAGTCTAGAACAAAGTGGCTTAAAGGCGTCACGTTGTACATAATAAACCTGCATTCCTTCACATATAAATCTCTCATTCACCGTAAGACGCTCGTTAGTCATATTAATCAACTGAACAAATCTGAACACAATCATGTTGCAATTTATTACGCCAAAAAAAACGGACCTATTTTTATGCACTAAAATGTATCTATTTTTCATTTGGCAGCATTATACCCAAAAATGACTGTAATATGTTGAGTATTATGGGATGATGATGATGATGATGATCAGACCATGATTGTGTGGAATATCACTTTATTTAGGTTTCTGTTCTGCAGTCTGAACGTTTGTCTGTGTGTGTAGGTATGCTATTGCTCTGGCTCTGAGGGAGAAGCAGCGAGTGATCTTCACCAGCCCCATTAAAGCTCTGAGTAATCAGAAATACAGAGAGATGTACGAGGAGTTCCAGGATGTGGGACTGATGACTGGAGACGTGACGATTAACCCCACTGCCTCCTGCCTCGTCATGACCACCGAGGTACAACTCTCTGTCATGCGTGTACACACACGCTCGCGCGCGCGCACACACACACACACACACACACACACACACACACACACACACGCTCGCGCGCGCACACACACACACACACACACACACACACACACACGCTCGCGCGCGCACACACACAGATAACAGAACTAAGCTCCAAAACAGTTGTCCGTATGTTATTTTGCAGCAGTGTGAACAGAAAAAAAACTAATTCTCCTTCACTCTGATTTGTTACAGATTTTGAGGAGCATGCTGTACCGGGGGTCAGAGGTCATGCGTGAAGTGGCCTGGGTCATATTTGACGAGATCCATTACATGAGGGACTCGGGTGGGTAATAATAAACAATGATGATGATTTTCTATATAATGCCGATATCAGAGCTCCGAGTGTTTGATCCAGTGCACAAAAAAAAAAAATAAAACTAAAGATGTGAGTCATCTTCATCTTATTGCTGAGCTACTGGGAGAAAAATCACTTGTAGATTTTTCAGAACATTTAACAAATACATCAGTGAATTTTGATCTGAGATTTATTGATTCAGACTAAAATCATTCCTAGGTCTGTGCATCCCTTTGTTTTATTAATGTAGCCATGCCTCATATTAAAACAGGTTTATGTAAAAAATGCAGATACTGGAATATGGTGGTTTTTAGGACACTCTGTTTCTTTCTTATTGAGACTCGGCTGCTGTTTAAGGGGTGTATTTTTGTCAGATGACTGTTAGAGTGATCATGAGATCAGGGACTCAACTTACCTAGGCTTTACTGTCCGCTTGTAGTTATTATGGGTTTTTTTGTTTGTTTGTTTATTTATTTTTATTATTTCAGAGCGTGGTGTGGTATGGGAGGAGACCATCATCCTTCTTCCCGATAACGTACATTATGTCTTCCTGTCGGCCACCATCCCCAACGCACGGCAGTTCGCTGAGTGGATCTGTCACCTGCACACACAGGTGCCAACACGTTTACCACTCGAGACAGCCATGTTAGATAGATTCAAATCGTATTTTTAAGATGTCATCTATCCATTACTCATTTTTCACTAATCCCTTATTTATAAACTGCACGAATAATGTGATATTAAAGCTGCAAGCAGCATTTTCAGGGGGCCAAGCACCCAGACCCGGTGAGCCACACATTCACAGACGCGCTACAATTGCTGCCTAAGCAATCCCAGGAAAGCAGAGCCATATCATTAGACAAAGGGATTCAAGTATATACAGTATTTTATATAGCTTTCCATATCAAAAATCATTTGATAACTTTTGTGAGGCATGAAATAAGCTTCAATGAATTTCAAATTGGCAAACAAGAACTAACTATGATACCCTAGGGAATCATAGGAATGTAGAACTGTGAATTTAGCACAAGTTCTTAAAATTAAATTAGGAAAATTGTGGAAGTTGTCACAGTTTTTGACCGCAGGTGGCGCAGTCATTAATCTTTTTGGGGACATTAGGGCGAGGTCCTGAAAGTCAAGTCTCATGACAATATGCAGATGTCTTCCAGAGATACAGCCTGTCATCCTGGTTGATGATTTTTGCCAGTTTGTTATGGAAGAAGAGTTTTAAATATCAAAGTTTTGGACAAAATTCAGAGGAAGAGTAGCAAAAATGGCAGTTAGATGTAGGCATTTTTAGCATGTTATTGTAACTTTTGACCAGTAAGTGCCGCTGTCGCAAAATTTGTTGCATAGCCTCAGGTTTATGTCCGTGTGCAAGGTCGTTGCTGAGATACAGTCTCACACCCTGTTTGACGGCTTCGCTGTCAGATTTGTTGGCGAGGAAACCTTTTGGAGTATCAAAATTCTTTTCTTTTGATAACTCTTGTCCAGGTTGGTCTGAATATGATGTTTGCCAAATTTGGCATTGATTAGGAGTAGCAAAAAAAAAAACAAAGCAGTTTTTGACAAAATCCAAGATGGTCGACAGAAAGTACACTTGAATTTCAGATGCTGGTGTGCGTTCATTTTAGCATACTCCAGGGAATTATGGGGGAGGGAGAACTGAATTTAGAACAAATTCTTTAAATGATATTAGGGGGGAAAAAAAGAAAGTTGTTAGAGTTCGTGACCACAAGGTGGCGTAGTCATGAAACTTCCTGCATACATTCAGGGCGTGGTCCTGAAGATACTTATCGTAGGATAAGTACGTAGATGCATTTCTGCAGTACACCCTCACATCCAGTTTTTTGCATTTGTGTTACAGGAGAACAGTTTTGAATATCAAAATAATAAAATTCAATGTGTGGTGAAGATTTGGAGGAGGAGAAGCAAAAATGGCAGTTAGATGTAAGCATTTTTAACATCGAAACATTGACATCGTAGGGTGCATTGAACTCGTCTTGACCCAGGGAATCCAGGGACGGCTTTTAAATTTTGGATACACGGTTCAAATGTTAAGACCATAAACATACTTCTAAATTAGGCCCAGATTTGACCCATTGTTGGCGCTAGAGCATTGGCAACACCTGGCCCAAATTTGGTCAGAATGTTCCTTAGATCCTCCCCAAATTTCACAACTTTTTACCAGGCAGTTCTATGGGCTGCTATAGACAACCTAGCCGGAAGAAGAAGAAAAGCAAGATGCAGAAGAATAACAATAAGAAATGGTAGAAAAGAAATAGGGTGCCCACACACTTTCAGTGCTTGGCCCCCTAATTAAGCAATTATGTACACTGTATGGCCAAAAGTATGTGGACACCTGACCATCACACCCAATTGTTAGTTTCCCTTCACCTTGATAATAACTTCCACACTGGGAAGGCTTTCCACTAGATTTTGGAGTGTGATTGTGTGGATTTGTGTTCATTCAGCCACATTAGCATTAGTGAGGTCAGGCACTGATGTTGGTGAGGAGGTCTGGGCTGCAGTCGGTGTTCCAGTTCATCCCAAAGGTGTTCAGTGGGGTTGAGGTCAAGGCTCTGTGCAGGACACTCGAGTTCTTCCACTCCAACCTTCACACACCATGTCTTCATGGAGCTCGCTTTGTGCACAGGGGCATCGTCATGCTGGAACAGGTTTGAGCCTCTGAGTTCCAGTGAAGGGAACTTGTAATGCTACAGAATGCAAAGATATTCTAGACAGTTGTATGCTTTTAACTGTGTGGCAGCAGTTTATGGAAGAACCACATATGGGTGTGATGGTCAGGTCTGCGCAAAACTTTTGGCTATATGCATGTGGTATTTCTGAGAAATAAGTTATTGAAGTTATTTGTTATTCAATAATCGTAACCAATTATGTAAGTGCTGTCATACAAAAATAGTACATGCCAGGGTAGTGTCTTTAATTTTCACATACAGGATTTTGAGAGCTGCTGTTTTAGTCCAGTTTTCCAAATTATAGCTCAGTTTTATAGAGATTGCCACGGTAACGTAAATGTCTCTTGAAATGTTTCCTTTCTTTCCTTCCACTATAAGCAGCCTTGAGCGTGAATGTTATTTTAATGATCTGTTTTTATTTTCCCCTGAGTTCAGCCTTGCCACGTGGTGTACACAGACTACCGACCCACTCCGCTGCAGCACTACATCTTTCCAGCAGGGGGTGACGGCCTTCACTTGGTCGTGGATGAGAACGTAAGCTGTGTTTATGGTCTGAGCTTCTTTTTTCTGTTTATTTGGGGTTTTTTTCCCCTCCATTCCTTATTTTTTTGTTGAAGGAACATCATTTATCTAGAGCTTTTAATTTATTATAGCAAACACTAAGGAAGTTAAATAGACATACCTGTGTATCAGGAAAATCTGTGTAACGCACCTGTCATGTTAATGAGGTCTGGAAGATGTTCCTACTCCTGTAAAAGCAAGCAAGTCACTCGAACTCAGTACTGCTAAACTGCTCAGTGAACTGTAGGGCTGAGAATCTTTACAGAAAGTGCGGAGAGTTCCTGTTAACTGGATGATATATTTCCACAGACACCTGATGTTCTTTCTGTAAATTATTTAGTGCAACTATGACTTTGCAGTCTGTCTAAGCGTAGTGTCTAGTGTCTGTCTAGTGTGTCTTCTTCAGTGTTTCATGGGCCTTGTTCAGGCTTAATATAAACATCCGTCTCAGGTGATCTGATCAGACAGTCATTCACACCTGGTGTAGTCCTGTCTTGAATGCGTCCTCGCTGATCACTTTTTGATGTAATTTTCTAATGATATCACGGCCAGATCGCTTGATAAAATAAATTGATATTCAAAGCACAGATGCTACTTGAACGTATTATGGGCTCTGTTTATTATTATTATTGGTTAACAGCCCTGACCAATTGCAAGACCAGCACCAAACCCCCCCCAACCTGGCTTTAGTGAGATAACGTATCTGTTGATAGAATGTAGTTTTGATAAAACTACCAACTTTGCATTTTCTGACATGTTAATTGGATAAATGAAATCTCAGTGTCAGATAATCGTTCGGCACTCTTTGTTAATAAACTCACATGATTGATCTAAATCTTTTTGGTAAGTGCTGTTGAGGAAACTCTATGGAAATGCAGTAATGAGAACACAATCACATGACAGCTCACAGTAGGAGCTGCAGGATGTATATGTATATTATATTTTTCTGTGTTAAACTGGACTGTTTCCCTCGCTCGTAGCACTGTAGAAATCACCGTATTCTTTCTCTTTCTCTCTCTCTCTGTCTCTATCTCTCTGTGTGTGTGTGTGTGTGTGTGTGTGTGTGTGTGTGTGTGTGTGTGTGTGCTGTGTTAGGGCGAGTTCAGGGAGGATAACTTCAACACAGCCATGCAGGTTCTCCGGGACGCTGGAGACTCTGGAGCGAGTGGAGGAGGAGGAAAATGGGACCCTAAAGGAAGAAGAGGCGGGACCAAGGGTGAGATTTCAAGCGTCTTGCTAGCTCTTAAAAATGGATGAAATCTATCTAGGGCTCATTAATATTGTATTTTTGCAAAATATTATGTATTTATATTAGAGTTAAATGCACCACAACACAAAATGTGACTATAAACGGATAAAAATACATTGTGTAGTTCTTTAATAAATAAAAATGGTTAGCATTGGCAAATTGCTGTGTTATAAGAGGAATAAAACCTTTTGTGATGTAGTTACAGGAAAATAATCAACTTTGAGGTGGTAACAGTAACTCCGCTTCACAGCGGCTGCATCTCACCATCCTGTTGTTGATTATTTTCCTATAAGTGCTTTATAGGTTTCTTACTTGTCATTTTTAATCAGATGACTTTCAGGGCTTTCAGCATATTTTTGCATGTTACTGTTATTTGAATTATGGCTCACTCGTTGCTGCTGTAAAGCAGGTGTTTTGAGTTGCTCAAATGCCCTTTCAGTTAAACGAGGTGGCAGCTTGTCAGTGAACGTGTACATTGCTGGTCGATTATGTTTACGCTCATACGTTTGTGTACAGCTTTTCTGATTAACCTGATTTTTTTTTTCTTTCTCTCAGGTCCATCCAACGTGTTTAAGATAGTGAAGATGATCATGGAGAGGAACTTCCAGCCCGTCATCATCTTCAGCTTCAGTAAGAAGGAGTGTGAGGCGTACGCTCTGCAGGTGTCCAAACTCGACTTCAATACAGGTATCACAGCTCATCCACACACACACACACACACACACACCTACACTCTGCTGCTGCTCAGGAATCACCATGAGCTGCAGTACTTCAGCGTTTTCGTTTTCCTGTATTGAGCAATGGGGAAAAAAAAAAGTTTGAGAAATTGGTGTTGTTTTCGACAGTAAACGAACACCAGTAGGAGAAGACGGATAACAGGAAAGGCTCATTAAATCTTAATAAAGATGCTGAAATGTTTGTGCTGCCAAGCGCTTTTAGGATTCATCCAAGTGTATTAATTTAAGCTCACTCCAAAATCATGACAGTCTTTTCATCTAAACAGACAGTTTTATTGTTTCACGGTTTCATGGTCAGAAACTGCTTTTTACCAGAGCATGCTCTAAACGCAATGATATGAATAATATGAATAAGGAGTCATGCTGCTTCCAAACAAAATCAGATGTCTGCAGTTTCCGCTTCTGACCACAAAGCAGCCCAGTGGCCAGAGGTCAGTTTACTCAGATGCAGGTTTGGCTTTGAATGTCACAAAACAGCTTTATAGAAATCTGGGTCTGGGCCCTTAATGAGTCATGCTTGTGAAGGGAAGAAACAGAGTTTTCCCAGACATAGGCGATATTTGAACAGGAATCCAAGTATAGTGATGAGTGACTGAATATATTTTGTCTTTTTTTTAGAAAAAAAGATTTTTAATTATTATTCCATTCTGAGAAAGCACTGCACGTTGTTTCCAGTTTAGCTATGAATGCAGCATGGGGTCAAGGGAAGAGAGAAAGTGTGCAAAGAGAGCAAATATCTGTCATATTTATGGGTCATATCCATCATCCCCAAGGAAAAAAAAAATGAAACACTGAGAGATGCCTCACATGAAACGAGAGTCTGTACTTCTCCAGGTCACTCTGTAGAGTTATGTTGCGATAATACCATAAAGATAATTCTCAAATCATATATAAAGGTATTAAGTCAAGATAAAAATATTCACCACTGCAGGAAAATCACTTTCTGTATACAGTGTGGTGAAATATCCATTCCCCAGGATCACAAGGCAGTACACAACTATACAATACGCACAGAAGTGTGACATCTTTGTGGTTCTCTCTTTTTGTATCTCAAGATGAAGAGAAGAAACTGGTGGAGGAGGTATTCAGCAACGCCATCGACTGTCTATCAGATGAGGATAAAAAGCTGCCACAGGTGAGAGGGCACGTACACACACTGTTGCACCGTTTACACTGTTTCTCTTCACTGGTTTATCAGATTCAACATTGACAGCCAGCTCAGAAGTTGAAATTTCTAACTCGATGTCAGAAAAGTACATTTAGCAGTGGATGCTATGTGGGATTACATTGCAATTTTTTCACTCATGCAGGATTGTTTCTTAGTAATTTACGTCTTACTCTGCATTCTGCATAGTGACAGTTCATTTTCTATACGTACGCAACACTCGTTGCTCCAATGGGAATCTCGCATGTCACTTACCAGCGACAAATGCAGGGTGACATGCGAGTTGAGATTTCTCAACTTTTATACAAATTAAGTACACTGCCCGGCCAAAAAAAAAAAGTCACCGTTTAGGTTTTAATAGGCAAATACATAAGAGTGTATGAATGGATCATTATTAGAGTGATTATAATGTTTCTAGCATGTTATATGTTTGGCAACAGTTCTTTTAATCTTAAAAGATGAAGTGTGTAGCTTTTTAGTTCTTTAATAACCATGTAGAAAGATGTATCATGGCCATATTCCAGGACGACACTGCCAAGATTCATCAGGGTTAAAATTGTGAAAGAATATAAATGGTGCGATGTTATTTCCATCAAGAGGTGCATCAATTTTTGGTCAAGGTCTTGTACTGACAGAGGTGAGCACTCTGTAAAGTCTCCTCCAGCACATCCCAAAGCCTTTCACTGAGGTTAAGGTCAGGACTCGGAGCCAGTTCATGTGTGAAAATGATTCTTCATGCTCTCTGAACCATTCTTTCGCAATTTTAACCCTGATGAATCTTGGCAGCGTCGTCCTGGAATATGGCCATGAGACGTCTTTCTACATGGTTATTAAAGAACTAAAAAGCTACACGGTAAAGCAACGAAGCCAAATGACTAGTTTGATCATATTGTACTTGTGGTACAACGTTTTTCATTCCCCACCCTCAACTTTAGTCCCTACCTCCTATTATGTCCTGTGTTCTGATTAACTAAGAAAAAAATGGAAGAAATAATTTTTCATTTTATCTTGTCACGTATTTGGAAGGAAGTAGCAGAGATCAGTGGTGTATCTTGAGTGTTTGTAGCTAGTACATTTAGCTTGTGCTGCTAATCTGCTAACAGCTATTATGAAGCCTGGCATGTAACGCACTTCAAACAACCAACTTTCACACTTTTTTTCTTGCTTTATTAAAATATTAGAATTAGTATTTAATACATTCTAAAGACATAAATAATATACCAACTACTGTATATGCTAACAACTCCCACAGGCAACATAAATATTGCTTGCTCCACGCCCACGTAAGACAAAATTCAAGCGACACGAGCAACGTGTAGCTGCCTAGTGTGAACGCAGGGTTAGGGAAATGGTCTCGAGGGTTCGGACTTACTTCATGAACATTGTGCCTTTTAGACTCTAAATAATTTGCCCCAGACTCCACTTGCTTAAGCTCAGTGTCTGTGTTGACCAGTTGCCTAGCAACAGTGTTCTCGAGACTTTTAACAAGATGAACAACGGCATGTCGTGTGTTCCGATGTCACACGTTAATTCACTTGAAAACGCCAAAAATCCATCACTTTATTTATCCGATATTAGGCAACTTGGATTGTACTGAATGTAAGTTTGTAAGACTTCTAGATTAAAATCGACAGATTCTTTTCTAAATGCTTTCTTGAGTTCATGTGTTTGTGTTAAATGTATGCGAGTACCGGCAATTTCTCTCTCCTTTGTGTTTTTGCTCTCCCTTTTTCTCATTTGCACTACTACCTTAAAAACGAACCCTGTTCCCTCCAAGCTTTTAAAAGGCCAAACTGCTTATCATCATAAAACACAAAACAAACATCATGCAGACTTGCACCAAATTAGCTTTAAGAGTCTCATAAAGCTCTGCCATGCTGTGTGAGGGCATCTTCGCTCTCTCGTGTGACTCCTTCATCCCGGGTTCTCGCGTCTCTCCTTTTTCTGACCCTCTCTAGTTCTGGCTCTGCTCAGATTGTTGCAACACACCAGTATTGCACGATTGAGTCACAACAGCTTGTCCAAATTTGCTTTTGACATGAGTTGCGTACTTTGTGTAAAAAGTTCATCTGTCCCTCAGCTGGGATTAACTCTGTGTTGTAACACAGCTGCTTTAACAGTTCACATTTGAAGTGAATTTCCAAAAAGTCATCGAAAGAAAATGGAAATCTTGTGCGAGTTTCCATCTGTCGTAATTGTGGGGAATATTCTTAAAAAAAAAAAAAAAAAAAACAAGCAACGAAATGACATGAAATGAATGTCGGTTCGAGACCAAATTTGTTTCCATCATCTTCATTAGATCATCTGTAGCCTACTGCTGTGTTACTGCCTTTCTGTACCTGATGCAGCTGTCTTTGGAAACTCTGTGGCTTTGAGGACAGAATTGTGATTTAAGTCATACAGTGTTCACAGTGTGGAGTTCCATAATGTTTCTAAAGTCAGACCTAATCGTAATAATAAATGTAATTAACGTAACACATAGAAGTAAGAAGATTCTCACAGTTCTTGCCACGCATTCACACCAGCAGTATTTTTTTCCATGCTCTGTGCTGGTCGTTGTTGGGTGGTCCAATCTTTCGTTTATTTTTTGGCCAGTTGCCTTGGTTTCACTGGTATCCCAGGCTATGGTATCCTAGCTGGTATCCTAGGCCTACTGCTGTGTGGGCATGTAAATGATATAGCTTGCTACAGAACGTATGCAAAACCACCCATTTGAGACTTAAAAAAAAAAAAAAGATGTTCACATCAGACGTTGAGGGTATGTCCATAAAATATGACCTTTATTCATACCCTACAGACTGACAGGCTATTCAGAAACCCTGCCCATCCAGCAATCCTATCTTGTTTACGGTATCATTCGTTTTATTTTTCCACTCATAAATGTCAGATAGTCCTAGAGAAAATTACATAGTGCAACGGTGTTTGAGTCTGGAGATGAACATGCATGAAGAACTGCCATCACAGTTGTCTTAAGGACCACCTGTAGTAACATGCAAGCTGCGGAGGAAGGAATATATTAACTCTGAGTTTGTGACAAAAGTGGTTTTTGTGCAGGGTTTATCTGGAAAAGATAAAAATGTCAACACAGTTCCTTTTAGGTACTGAGGTAGACTTAACGTAGTCCTCAGTCACACAGTAATGCTAGACTGTGTGTGTGTGTATGTTCAGGTGGAGCATGTTCTTCCTCTGTTGAAGAGAGGAATCGGGATCCATCATGGCGGACTGCTGCCCATCCTGAAAGAAGCCATCGAGATTCTCTTCTCTGAGGGATTACTGAAGGTCAGACTCACTCATTCACTTATTCATACCTGAGTGTTTTTTTTTTTTTTTTTTTTTTTTTTTTTTTTTTTTTTTTTTTTTTTTTTTTTTTTTTTTTTTTTTTTTTTTTTTAATTTTCATTAATTGTAAATATTTTGTCTCTTACTGCAGGCCTTGTTTGCAACAGAGACATTTGCCATGGGAATCAACATGCCCGCGCGCACCGTGCTCTTCACCAGTGCTCGCAAGTTCGACGGCAAGGACTTCCGCTGGGTACACACACACACACACACACACACACACACAGCAGTTTTTGCCTAAAATGTGTTTCTCATGAGGACCAGCCACATGCCCCACAAGGTCAAAACTGTCAGATATTTGTATTCTTATAGGGACAATTGGTCTCCACCAAGATAGACAAACACACCCACCCACAAAATCATGCACCAAACAAAACCATTTAAACCGTCTGAGACAACATTGTATTTCACATTCATCCATAGTTTATGCCACCTAATTAATATCAATCTAAAAGTTTTTTGGGCTGATAAAATAGTAATCCACGTATTAAGATGGTAGGGCAAGTGCAGAGAAGTGGCCAGTGTAGTTCTGAAAATGGTATACAGCATGGAGGTGTGACTGCATACCATGATAAGAAAACCTAATCAAACAATACTGTTATGCTGTACCAGTATAGATGATGCAAACAAAATTTGACTCCTTTTTAAAAATACAGCAATGTCTCTGTGCTCTTAACAAATCTGTTTTCAAAAAATAACTGTTTCTTTCTCAGTAACTCTCCACATGGCCACGTGTTGTTTGTCTAAATGACTCGAGCTGTTGGAATTTAAAATTTACGGGGGGAAAAAAGAAAAGCGCTTGGCCTCTCAGTTCTGGCACAAGGCTCATAGGACGCTGCCATCCAAAATGCTTTGTGAAGAACATCTGGAATCTCTGTGTGAAATGAATCTGAGTGTAAGAAAGCAGAAACTCACTGCCATGTCTCCTCTGGATCCCCAGGCTGCTCAGGGTTTTAAACTGACAGGATTTAAAGCTTTGAGGCCCTAAAGTACAATTACAGAGTGGTGTATGAGACACACTGAAAGACAAACATATAGGTGCATGTGTAGAGTACAAATGTGTACAATAAAAATGTAAAACAATTTTTTTTTTTAAATGTGTAGTTACTACAGATACCAGAAATTAATATACATTAGATTTTGTGTGCGTGTGTCTGTGTGTGTGTACACTCTGATCAGTCATAACATTAAAACTACTAAGAGGTGAAGTGAATAACATTGATTATCTCGTTACAGTGGCACCTGTGATGGCGTGGGGTATATTAGGCAGTACAAAATATTAGACATACATATTATATATGTATGTATATGTACACCAATCAGCCATAACATTAAAACCACCTGCTTAACATTGTGTAGGTCCCCTTTGTGCCACCAAAACAGCGCTGACCCGTTGATGCATGGACTCCACAAGACCTCTGAAGGTGTGCTGCGGTATCTGGCACCAAGACGTTAGCAGCAGACCCTTTAAGTCCTGTAAGTCGCGATGTGGAGCCTCTATGGATTGGACTTGTTTGTCCAGCACATCCCACAGATGCTTGATCGGTTTGAGATCTGGGAATTTGGAGGCCATGTCAACACCATGAACTCTTTGTCATGTTTTTCAAGCCATTCCTGAACAATTTTTGCAGTGTTGCAGGATGCATTATCCTGCTGAAAGAGGCCACTGCCGTTAGGGAATACTGGTGTAATGAAAGGGTGTGAAAACGTGATTCATCAGACCAGGCCACCTTCTTCCATTGCTCCCTGGTCCAGTTCTGATGCTCACGTGCCCATTGTAGGTGCTTTTGGCGGTGGACGGGGTCAGCATGGGCTCTCTGACCGGTCTGTGGCTACGCAGCCCCATATGCAGCAAACTGCGATGCACTGTGTGTTCTGACACCTTTCTATCACAGCCAGCATTAACTTTTTCAGCAGTTTGCTACAGTAGCTCTACTGTGGGATTGGACCAGACGGGCTAACCTTCACTCCCCACGCACATCAATAAGCCTTGGGCACCCATGACCCTGTCTCTGGTTCACCAGTTGTCCCTCCTTGGGCTACTTTTGGTAGGTACTAAACACTGCATACTCAGAACACCCCACAAGATCTGCTGTTTTGGAGATGCGCTGATGAAGTTGTCTAGCCATCACAGTTTGTCAGAGTCACTCAGGATCATGTGCTTGCCCATTTTTCCTGCTTCCAACACGTCAACTTCGAGAACAGACTGTTCACTTGCTGCCTAATATATCCCACCCCTATATCCTGCCACTCTAATAAGATAATGTTATTCACTTCATCTGTCAATGGTTTTGATGTTATGGCTGATTGGCGTGTGTGCCTGTGCGTATATAGGTAGGTAGTTGTGTGTATATGTATGTATGTATGTGTGTATATATATATATGTTTGTGTGTGTCGTGTGTATGTATATATATGTGTATGTGTGTATGTGTGTGTGTGTATATATATATATATATATATATATATATATATATATATATATATATATATATATATATATATATATATATATGAAAGAGAGAGATAATAATCACTGTCCAGTTTAGTTGGAACACCTGCTTATTTATGCAGTTACCCAATAAGTCAGTCATGTGGCAGCAGCACAATGCATAAAAATCATGCCGATGGAGGTATTCAGAATGGGGGAAAAAGTGTAATCTCTGTGACTTTAACTGTGGCATAGTTGTTGGTGCCAGATGGGCTGGTTTGAGTATTCAGAAACTGCTGATTTCCTGGGAATTTCACACAGAATAGTGCAATAAACAAAAAACATTGAGTGACAGTTCTGTGGCTGTAAATGCCTTGTTGATAAGAAAGGTCAGAGGAAAATAGCCAGATTGGTTTGAGCTGCCAGAAACGATACAACAACTAATATAATGATTGCTTACAACCCTGGTGAACCCTGTGGATGAGTGGATGAATGGGTGGACCCTGTAGATGGAACAGTGGAAGAATCCTGTAGATGATGGGTGGATACTATACTTGTATTAATGGATGGGTGGCTCTGATGGATGGATGGTGGGTTTCATCCTACAGATGGTTTGATGGATGTCTGGGTAGACCCTGTAGATGGGTTCTATTGAAGGATGGATTCTGTAGATAAATGGATGGATGATTGGCGTTTTAGATGGATTAATGCATGGGTGTGTGTGGATGGATGGTTGGACGTTTAATGGATAAATAGATGGATCCTGTGGATGGATAGATTGAGCATGTAGATGTATGGATTGGTGGACCCATAAAAATAATTCTAAATATCAAATGTATTGCACAATTACCATAGATTGTAATGTAACTTTAATGGATGATCATTTGCACACCAAATCTACCTGAAAATTGATAACCAAAAATGTGCAAAAACCCAGCACTCGGAGGCTGCTACTGTAAAAAGATGCCATCTTGGATTTTCTTTAAATGAGCCACTGAACTTTTGCATCTGCAAGATTAGTAGTTGTGAAATGCACATGCTCCAGCCAATGGTGCTGAGTTTGTTTCCTGTGTTGATATCTATGAGGAAAGAGCTTAATCAAAGCCACATGGTGATGACTAAGCGCGTGAAATCTCTTCCAACTGGACGGCTAAGAGTCTGTTCGGGGAACACATTGGACCAAATTTACATTTGGACAACTGCTTCTGACCTCACTTCACTTTCACTCATCTGTGCTGGGGTCCTGGAGCAAGAGCAGATGTGCTTGATGGAGAGTGAAGTTGCTCCAATGAGAATTGTTTACAGTTCTAGTTTATAGTTTACTAATGTGATGATGTGCTTGGTTAGGTGGAATGCAAAATGTTCATGTGCAATTTTCCATAGATTTTATTCGGATGGTGTTGTATTTTACTTGTTTGGCAAGTGAAGCAGATTTCAATCCAATCACAGACCATTAAAGCAGAATCCGAACAAGGCCTAGAGCACAGCCCTTTACAGTACAGTCATACATCATACATCACAGTTATAATGCAGCATACACTCACCAGCCCACCCAAAATTCTTCATGGCATGGATTCCAGATGATGATTGAAACATCCCTTTGACATACTGGTCAATCCTGGACTTGTTCTTTGTGACATGACGCGTTATAGTGCTGGAAGTAGCCATTATAAGATGAGTAAATTGCAGCTGTAATGTGGTGCAAGATGCAAGTGGTCAGCAACAATACTCGTATAGACTGATGCTCGGTTAGTGTTAAGGGGCCCAGTGTGTGCCAAGAAATCATTCCCCACATCATTACACCACCAGCAGCCTTTTGACACAAGGCAAGTTGGGAATGAATTCACGCTGTTGATGCCAAATTCTGACCCTACTGTCTGCATGTCACAGCAGAAATTGAAAATTGATTTGACAGTCCAGGCAACATTTTTCCAATCATCTGCTAATCGGTTTCAGTGAGCCTGTGACCACTGTAGTTCCAGACTCCTGTTTTTGGCTGACAGGAGTGGAACCTGATGTGGTCTTCCGCTGTTGTAGCCCATCTACCTCAAGGTTTGATATGTTGTGCTTTCTGAGATGCTTTTCTGCTCATCATGGTTGTATTTGAGTTACCATAGTTTTCCTGTCAGCTTGAACCGTTCTGACTATTCTTCTCTGAATCTCTCTCATCAACAAGGCGAGATCACATTCTTTCCCCATTCTGATGTTTAATGTGAATATTTACTGAAGCTCTTCACCTGTAGTTCCAAGGATGTACGGGTGTTCCTAATAAAGTGGCCAGTAAAAAATATGTTTCATGATAAAGCTAAAATGCGAAATTAGTGGGAAGTCTTGTAGAGATTTACTCTGCCGATCAGATGGTGTGAACAATATGGAGTTTTCATTCACTTCGTCATTTTTAAATTCATGCAAAAGAAACCCTGTTGCTGTGAATGGGTTTTTGGAGTAACTGACTAGTAAATGTGTATTGCACTTTCTTCATGGTTTTGTGGTTGGGTTGGCACTCTTACTTATCAGATTGCTTCAGAACAAGTAGCTTACATAATCATGTAACCGTTCTCATTTCCTTGTTCTGAATATTTCTGTTGAAAACATGTCCAATGGCTGTTCCTGTGTGTCTGTGCGTGCGTGTTTCTGTGTTATCAGATCAGCTCAGGAGAGTACATCCAGATGTCAGGCCGAGCCGGGAGGAGAGGGATGGACGAGAGAGGAATCGTCATCTTTATGGTGGATGAGAAGATGAGTCCAGCTGTGGGGAAGCAGCTCTTAAAGGTAAATAAAGCTGAAGGTCTCCGATGTGACTGCACAATCAAAGATCTGTTAGCAGTTAGAGCGTGAGGAAGCAAAGCATGAGATTGAGTTCCTTTTATTTAGAAAGGTAGTCCCATTTTGTGTGAAAATCTTTACTTTTTTTTTTTCTTTTCCACTCTTTTTATATATAAATCAACTTCATATCATGACACTTTTCTTTTAAGTCCATGCAAGTTCCAGGTTGTTCAAGGGGGTGAATACTTATGGAAGGTACTGTATATGGATTGAACCTGATAGATGGATGGATGTACTGGATAACTGAATGCTCCAGACAGGACAGAGGAGTGAAACAACTCCACATATCACCACCATAAAGTTGTGAAAGTGTTTGTGAGAGTTTTTCTATGATTAGGTAATGGGAGTGATGGTCCACATTCTATCCTCTCCTCTCCCATTACAGAGCCTGATTGACTCGCTAGTGCATCATCCGTACACTTGATTTGGGTCAAGACGTGCTCTCTTAGCTGACACAGGGACATGTCCCGGTTTCTTTTTGCTCCAGTCGGTCCCTGATGGAGCCAGGCAGTGTTGCTCAGGACTGAGCATACTTTATTTTCCTCTCATGCAGATTATGTGTGCAAGCTTGTGAAGCTAAAATGAAACAGCAGGCACATATGTCCACTTTTTTCCCCATTGGAGCTCAGCATTCAGTTTGATCGATGGCCGCCGTCAGCTGGATGCTTCTTTCCTGTCTGTCTTTCCGGACGCTGGCTCTCACCGTCAGTGCATTTCATCTTTTCATGCACAGTTATGATGTGCGTGAGCGCAAAGGACTGCTTGTATTAGTGAATTGTTTTGAGTGGAGTCTTGCCAGTAAAGCTACTTTCAGAACCTATCAGTTATGAACTTTTGGGTCCAAAAATCTGATTCCACCACTAAGAACTGTTTTTTACTTCATCATTTATCAACTAGTAGATTATTATGTTGGGCTGGACTTGTTGGTCAATAATCCATTATATTATTTAAAACTCAGAAATTCATTTTTGAGATGTAGTCCTTGGGTAAGAATTTTGGGCAAGGGTAAATTTGGCCAAGTTGAAAGATGGTGCAAATTCAGATGCAGTCAGTTTGGTCTGGCTGGTGGGAGAGGAAATACTGGAGGAAAAGTCAACATGGTTTGTAGGTGGGCAGTGTAAATACACTGGCAAGTGCCAGGTTGGTACAGTTGGTGGGCGGAGCAAATCCTGAGACAAGAGTCAGTTTGGTTTACTGTAAATTATATGTATTATTCTGTCTGTTTATGCTTTAAGTTTACATTCATTTGACGAGCCGTTTCTCAGAAACGGAGTGTCAACACATTATACGATGACAGAAAATGGCTAGAGGGTTTGATTATTTGTCTGCAATGGGGGGAAAAAAATCCCAAACTGTTTCATTTAACTTTGCTTAACTGTTCAGTTTAATATATTTCATAGCTTTTGCCTGTTTATTGAAAATGTGGCACAAACTAGTGGTTTTAATAATGGAATAATAAATCAAACAAACTACAGAAGTGCCTTTGATGCTGCATTTTAAATACGGCAGCACTAATGTAGCATTGTGTTTCGTGCATTGACAAATCAAGTTGTATGTGCTACTTGGGTGGGCGATACGCGCAGTGGCTCAAGCAGCAAGTCACAGCTAAATAAAATACAGTTTCTTGCCATCAACTTGTGGAAAATACATGCTTTTTGGGCATATTTTTGTTTACCTTGCTTATAAAAACAGACAGCGAACAGACACAGTGGAACCAACATGCAAAAGTTGTTACAAATCCTGCAGAACAGCTGACACAAGCAACTTGGCTGAATATCTGGCTGACACATGCTTGCTTCGAATACTCTCTACGCTGGGGAGATTGTGTAATTGCCAAAGAGTGTTACTGAGAGTTTAATGGTTTTACTTCAGGGAAATGACTAACTGCTTTTCTGTGTAGTGCCTCATAAAGCTTGAGACACTTGTGATATAGTACTCTAATTTTTTACGTAGTCTTATTTTTTTTTTTAAAGAAGGATAATGTTTGCGTTAAACAGCGATGGGTTAACCATGACTTTAAATTATGAGCTGATGCTGTATAACAGTATGAGGATGCTGTTCAAATATCTCCCTCTGCTCCCATGCCTTTACTTGCCTCTCGAGGAAGTAACCTGCAGTTTGTGGGTGTAAATTACTGCCTGTAACAATTTCATCTATTATTGTGTTTATGGTCAGAGAGCAGCAACAACTGTACAACTAAAATGTATAATCATAGCCAGTTATTAAATCATCTTGATTTCTCTCTTTTTCTTCTCTCCCTCTTTGTTAACAGGGTTCTGCTGACCCTCTGAACAGTGCCTTCCACCTCACATATAACATGGTCCTGAACTTGCTGCGTGTGGAGGAGATTAACCCCGAGTACATGCTGGAGAAGTCCTTCTACCAGTTCCAGCACTACAGAGCTGTCCCCGGTGTAATCGAGAGTAAGACACACACACACACACACACACACACACACACTTATTTCCTTGAGAGCCATAAATACTTTAAGAGCCTATACTTTTGTGCTCATGAATATGCAAACTGGAAATGCACCCAACCCTACTAGCCACGCCTCTTCTCCATGTAAACTGGTGTTGCATGCCCTACATTTGCATCTTGATACCTGATGGCTTGTTAAGTTTTATGACAGAGTAACACTCGTCTATGACAGGCTTAGGCTTTTTTTTTTTTCTTCTTCTTCTTCTTACAATTACCAATCTAGTAGTTCTCCCTTGCTGTCCCTCCAGGGTCTCTGATTCGATCCTGTTTCATCTTGTCTGGTCTCCCCGTGTCCATGTAGTTTCCTCCAGGCTATTCGGTTTCCTCCGGCCGAAGGTGTATTAGTGACTCTAAATTGCCCCAAGGTGTGAATGTGTGATGGAACCGGCATTCCATCGAGTGCGTACCTAGCTTGTGCCCAGTGTTCCTGGGTTCCACCTCAGCCCTGACCGGGATAAAGATAAATAAATGAATGGGGGAAAAAAAAATCCATGTAGTTTAGAGCAGAGATTCCCAAATATTTTTAGTCTCAGGCTGTCTTTGTAGATAGCATCACTGTGTTACTACTCGATTTATTTGTATGTTCTATTGTATTCTATATATTATTTCTCTCTGTTGTTCTCAGAGATGCAGAAGCTGGAGGAGATGTACAACAGCATCGAGATCCCCAATGAGGACAGCGTGGTCACTTACTATAAAATCCGCCAGCAGTTAGCCAAGCTGGCCAAAGAGATTGAAGAATATGTGCATAAACCCAAATACTGCCTGCCTTTCCTACAGCCTGGCCGCCTAGTCAAGGTGACCTCTGACCCCTGTGACATCAGCTTGCTTTGTTTCTGTGATTTTTCTGTTTGCTGGCTAGCTTTTATAGGTTAAAATTAGCACCCTGTTTAAGTGTTGTTTCTCTCCGAGCATTGTATTTAGTTGCTTTTAAAGTTTTAATTCTGTATTCTTGTTATAACGTTAGTGCTAATTCTTTCTCGGTAGTTTAAGTTCTTTTCCTGTGTAATTAATTAATTTCTTATCCTAATCCAGATCAGTGACTTGCCTTTCCTGTAGCCTGATAGTAGTCAGGGTGACTTCTGACCTCCTTCATGTCACTGACTGGTTCCACTTCTTGCTTTTACAGGTGAAAAAGGACGATTTGGATTTTGGCTGGGGCGTCATTGTTAACTTCTCCAAGAAGTCAAACGTCAAGGTAGGTTCTGTTTAGTTCCCAGCAGTTACACTGTATGGACACCTGACTGTCATACTCGTATATGCTTTTTGAACATCCCATTCCAGAGTTTGTACCCTGTTTACTATTATAATAACTTCCACTCTTCTATGAAGGCTTTGAACAAGATTTTGGAGTGTGATTGTGGGGATTTGTGCTCATTCAGCCACATGAGCATTAGTGAGGTCAGGCACTGATGTTGGGTGGGTGAGGAGGTCTGGGGTGCAGTCGGTGTTCCAGGTCATCTCAAAGGTGTTCAGTGGGGTTGAGGTCAGGGCTCTGTGCAGGACACTCGAGTTCTTCCACTCCAGCCTTGGCAAACCGTGTCTTCATGGAGCTCGCATTGTGTACAGGGGCATCGTCATGCTGCGACAGGTCTGGTCTTAGTTCCAGTGAAGGGAAATTGTAATGCTACAGCATTCAAAGACATTCTATACGATAGTGTGCTTCAACTTTCTGGCAGCACTTTGGGGAAGAACCAGATATGGATGTGATGGTCAGGTGTCCGCAAACATTTGGCTATATAGTGTACGTGCCAGTTATTAAGATAAAAATGCATTCGATGCATATTGTGTTACATTTGGAAGGAGGCTGCTTAAGTCGGCAGCGGCACAGTTGTCCCATACATGAGGGTCATTATTGTGAACAAACTGATACTTTGAAATTATAAAGTTTCGTTTGACAGTCTTGTGATTTTTATATTGAGTCACTGAGTCAAGTTTTGACCCACAGAAAGATCAAAAGCGGGTACTTTTTCAACTGTTTTATAATTGTTACACATTTTAGTGGAAAACATCTTACATATTTAGTGGAAGGTCTCAATTTAAATGAGCATTTAAATGTCCTTGTAGATAAAAGCAATCCTATAATTCTTTTCAGACAAAAGAACTTAAAACATGACACACATGCTGTTTTTTTTTTTTAAACTAATGTACTAATTAAATACAGTGTTATGGCTAAGCCATGATAAATATGTCAAAGTATAATTGGCATATATGTAATATTGGCACATACCTTTTGCCCTTGATTGTAATAACCAGAATTTTGGTTTGCTTTCAGAAGCAATAATATAAAAAAATAATATGAAGTGTGTGTGTGTGTGTGTGTGTGTGTGTGTAGGCCAGTACTGGTGATCTGGATCCTCTGTATGTTGTGGAAGTTTTATTAAACTGCAGTAAGGAAAGTGTGAAAAATGCTGCAACGGAGGCAGCCAAACCAGCAGCACAGGGAGAGAAAGGAGAGATGCAGGTAAGGACACATACACCCATCCATTTTGTTCTAAAGGATCCACAGAACGTGTGTGTTTGAGTTAATATAAATGAGTGAGAGAAGGTTATGGAGTGAATCACTGATTTTTTTTTTATTTTTAATTTTATTTAATCAGGTGGTGCCCGTCATGCTGAATCTCCTCACCTCCATCAGTTCAGTGCGACTCTACATCCCCAAAGACCTGCGGCCGCCCGACAACCGACAGAGCATGCTTAAATCCATACAGGTAACACACACACTATAGATGTTTGTGTGTGTGTGTGCATAATATATATGTGTGTGTGTGTGTGTGTGTGTGTGTATGTATGTATGTATGTATATGTGTGGCTCACCAGATTTCAGTAGGTTGAAAGAAAGAATAGTGATGCAAGAGTGTATGCATATAAGGGAAGGTTTGTACACTCTTTGAAATTGGGCTGCTTAAGGGTTCATACCTTCAAAAAAATGAGTTCTGCTTGGAACTTTTTCTGCTGAAGAATTTTACTCACTATTTCACTGCATTCTTGTAACTCGTGTTGAATTTCTATTTTTCTCTTTCTTTTTCTCTCTCTCTCTCTCTCTCTCTCTCTCTCTCTCTCTCTCTCAGGAGGTACAGAAACGTTTCCCTGATGGTCTCCCTCTGTTAGACCCCATCGATGATATGGGCATTACAGACTCGGGGCTGAAGAAGGTCATCCAGAAGGTGGAGGCCTTCGAGCACAGGATGTACACACACCCACTCCACACTGACCCCAGCCTCGGGGCTGTCTACACACTCTGTGAGAAGAAAGCAGTGGTGAGTGCACACAGAGACACGCATACAGGTGTTACAGCTTTTGCTTATTAGCATTTTCGATGTGGAATATGTATAATAACAGGTTTCAGCACTTCTTGCTACAAAAGCCTAGTAGATTATTAGGTTTATGATCAATTTGAGGTGCAGATCTTCGAAGCAGAAAAGAATAATTCAGTGCTTTGTGAAAGGTTACTTGTTCTCCTGCGGATAAATGCTCAGTGCTGCACATGGTTTAGCATTGTTGTTAGTGTTGAAATAACTATCATTTCCTGCCCCACTCCTTCATCGTGAGGAAA
Source organism: Pangasius djambal (assembly GCA_022985145.1). Classification (NCBI taxonomy): domain Eukaryota; kingdom Metazoa; phylum Chordata; class Actinopteri; order Siluriformes; family Pangasiidae; genus Pangasius; species Pangasius djambal. The sequence continues at coordinate 19,323,111 of CM040991.1, forward strand.
CAAAGGCAGGAAACTGACCTTAGATTGGAGATTAAATCAGAAGAGATTGCTTTTTATAAAGCTCTTGTTAAAATACTGAGATATGTATGGGGAAAAGTTATAAAATGTCATGTAGTCAACAAGTGACGTGGAATTGGAAAACATTTTTGGCTGCGCTCACATTATAGGACCCAGAAAACACAAAGTAGGTGTAGCACAGATCTGAGCCATTTGAAGACAGATCACACTTAACTGCACATTCACAAATCCTCATCATAATCCAGCGTCTGTAGCATGTCTGCAGTGAGTAATGTGTGTGCGCGTGGATCCGATGTCTGTGTTTTTATATCTCGAACGTTCATGATCACTGGAGTTTCATGTACTCACAGAGATGCACACACAGACACACCCAGAAACGCCTCTCATTGTCTCCAAATATCGCTCTTGCATTCTTACTCAACCTCTTTCGCATGCACTGTCTGTGTGCGTTGTAGCACTGACCAAAATCATAAGAATGAATGTGTCATTTGTCTCATGTAGTATCTTTATATCTGTCTACATGTATGATGCATTTCAACACAGACACTTTTGACAGCCATGAATAGTGTGGTGCAAGTGTAGTAATGTGTGTGTGTGTGTGTGTGTGTGTGTTGCAGATTGCGGGCGATATCAAGGCAGCGAAGCGGGAGTTGAAGAAAGCCCGCACCGTGCTGCAGATGGACGAGCTGAAGTGTCGGAAGCGCGTGCTGCGACGCCTCGGGTTTGCCACCTCGTCCGATGTCATCGAGATGAAGGGGAGGGTCGCCTGCGAGATCAGCAGGTGAAGCAGCCAATCATGGCAGTCTATATAAGACGAACCCTCAATCTTGTAACTTTTTTAATATAAGGAAGATATTTATGGTCTCATATAAGCCTTGAAGGTTGCAAGAAGACTCAGCGGATGTGTTTTCATGCTTAGGGTTGAGAGCAAAGGAGACCAAAAGAGAAGGCTGTAAACACTGTTAAGACAAAGTGTTCAATTCTTTATTCATTTTCTGTTCTTTAAATAATAATGATGTACACATCACTGTAAATGGTTGGAGATTTGGGAAATATTTGATTCACTCATATATTAATGTTTAAATGTGCGTGTGTGTGTTTTACAGTGCAGACGAGCTGCTCCTGACCGAGATGATGTTTAATGGGCTCTTTAACGATCTGACTGCTGAACAGGCGACAGCTTTACTGAGCTGCTTTGTCTTCCAGGAAAATGTAACTATGCACATGTTCTGTTTATTTACCGTAAAGACCCCAGAAAAGTGAATACATACCTGGCTTTCCTGAATAAACAGAAAATATGGTTTCTATCTCAGATAAGGATGTAAATACTTGCAGTGTAAAACACTTTAATGCTGTTTATATGAAGAGCAGGTTGATGTTAGTCAGGAATCAGAATTTGAGCCAATGCATTCCAGCAATACTTCCAGTGGAAACTGTGTGCGCGTATTCTAAAGCTTTTTTTTTTTTTTTTAAACAATGTGAGAGACGTCACAAACAGCAGTTACACTTCTATTTTAACAAGCATTTCATTCCAGATCACCAGTGTCAGTGGTGCGCTAGAGACGTGAAATGTGAGCCTGCTGCCCTTGTTTAACAAAACAAAACGAGAAAGTGACCGACAAACAAAAACAGAAAATAAACACTACAGAAAATGTTTTACACTAGCTATTTCTACAATTACCTAATTATTGATTTGGAGTTGGCTCCGCTTGGTAAAGGTTTTTTTTTGTTTGTTTTTTTATTACGTGCAGTGTGAAATTAAACCAAATAGTATATGAACAAAAAAAGGTATCACTTTTGCTCTGATTCTGATGCAGGAAATGGAGTAATAGGTGTAAAAACACCCTTATATAACCAGGAAAAATAGGTTGTTTATTCTGTGTTCCAGTCTCTTGTAATGTTTTCCTGAACTGCGTTAAAATTACATCTGGCTCATCCGACTTGATCTGTACCCGTCCTCCATGGTTCATTTACACGGTTGTATATTTGGACATTAATTTTCTTGATTAAAACCGACGCGTGCTGGTAGCACATGTGCAGCGCTCGTGATGTGGATTAGACGGACTGTTCACGGCGCAGAGCCACAACACTGATGCGTGATGTGCTTAGTGTGAATTCAGGATAAAAGTGAGAAGCTTGTGTGCTGTTAATAAGCATCAGAAGTGTGCAGTTTGATATAGAGCTGTAGCTCAGTGAAGGCCTGAGTAGATTTCGTGATGAAGCAGTTGATGCTCAGTTAGTTACTTGTTTCTGTCTGGAATGAACTTCTGAAAGCCAGGAACAATCTTTTTCCGTGTTTCACTCAGAAATGCATCACATCGCAGAAGCAAAATTTGTTCGAATTTCTCTTTTATGCTGACTTTAAAACAGACTGCACTGTGTTTCTTGAACCTAGTAAATTCTGCTGTCAGAATATTGGAAAATATGACAAACTTTTGTCAGTCCCTAGCAGTTACTGCAGGTAAAAGTGGCCCAAATTCCTTTCACACACACGCGAGTGATTGGTAGATTCTTCCGTCCATGTTATCACACTTCTTGCATTCTGATTTGGCCCGGTTTTATTTGTAGTCCTGAAATCTGATTTCTGATGTGTGGCAATGCGAGCTCTGTCTAAACGGTGAGATCAGAGTACGTGATTAACTTGGCATTAGTGATCATTTTTCCGCCTGCACTCGGTCAGTAAATGTTACTCTGATGACACGGCTCTTTTTATATAGTAATTGATAACAGCAGCGGGGACACAGCTCTCATTTCACCTCATCGCCCTCGTCGTTTCTGTGCATTCACAGCCACTCGTTTTGCCCACCGTGTAACATGAACAGCACATTTAAGGTTAGCGATTACGTGCACTTCATTTCCAGATTGTGTCTGAAGTGATTTAAAATGGAGGCGTGTGAATATAGCTGCAGTCTGGGCCTCAAAATATTGTTTAGACTGTTATGTGAGTGAAATGATATAGGATGCGTCAACACTACCCATATGATTAAACCATTTAGCTACAGGGAAAAGGTGTTAAATTAATAATAATAATAATAATAATAATAATAATTTACTCCTTGTAACAACAGAGAGGCCAACACCATTTTTCAGTGAACCTCTGGTAGCACAAAAGGACATGTTTTTTTTATGTGAGTCATATATAGCACTATTTTAAGACTAAGGTACACTGAGATTATGTTGTAACTTTGTGCATAAAGTTGTAACTTTCTGTAGGAAGAAACAACGAGCATGGTAGCTGTGTGGAAGGTGTGTGTGTGTGTTGTGGCTTTTTCAGTTGGTATTATGGGACTGTGTGTGTTGACAGCTGGTTTCTCTCCTCAGTCAGCTGTCATTTTGGAGTGTTTCCACCTGTCGTCTCTCTCTCACGCATGCTGCAGTAAGCACAGCTCATGTCTCCTCCTCTGAATGGATTGTGGCTGAGAGCACGCAGGCATTTGTAGGTCATCAAAGCTAGAAGTCACTAGATATCTGGTGATATATCGGTATATCGATATATTTCCTGTGGCTTTTCCGTTAGCTCCCAGGAGATCTGAGTCCCCATACACCCCTCTACCCCACAACGCATGTCTGAGCTAGAACACCTGAATGCTAGTGAAAGAACAGACAGGGTTACATGACTCTGTGAGTCGAGATGCTTCCTTTTCCTGATTGGATGTTGGTGAGCCACATACAGTTTCTTCCCTTCCTTTTGTAGAGCCTGGAGTTTCTCCTCTGAGCAGATATTTTATTGAAGCAGCAAACAGTTCTAGCTGCCCCTGACACAATAGGATGGTTCAAGTGAGTTTGAGTGTCTTGAGAATGTGGCCTCTATGCAACATGTCTCAAATCTCATAACACAAACGTTCAAAAATGAGCCGATGAGCACCACTGCAGCTCGCTGCGAGGGTGGAAGTCATGAAACGTGGTCAGTTGATAGCTACTGGAACAGCGCACGCTGAGCTTTATTATATTTCTGATGCATGTTTTTTTTTTCTTTTGTGTTTATTATTGTGTGTCAGTTTATTTTATTTCCTTTTAATGAATGTTGTTCCTTTGTTAGAAATGTCATCTCTCGTTCTCTCTCTCTCTGTCTCTGTGTGTCTGCAGGCTAATGAGATGCCTAAACTTACAGAGCAGTTGGCAGGTCCACTCCGACAGATGCAGGTAACACACATTCAGTCTGAATTACACACACACACACACACAAATACACACAGTGTGTGTTTATGCAGCACTGCGGTTTCTCTCACATGTGTTTACATTTATAAATGAAGTGTCACATCAGCGCTCGTGCCTCGATGTGGTGGAGATCTTAGAGGTTAGAAAGGAGTCTCTGAAGTTGGTCTGTGTTGCAAATCTCATGTTAATAGACAATATTTCTGTAGTTTCTGTTATTTTGACAACTGTTATGTCAACATGCAGATAATATTTAAGAGGAGGCTGCTTAGACAGGCAGCATATTTAAGTCACATTCATGCTCCGGATATAAAGTCTCTCCTGTTTCCAAGACAACACGTTGGTACACTTGGAAGACTCCTGGCCTTTTTAGACCCTTAAACCAGTTATATTCAGGGGGTCTTGCCTCAGGACTTTATCATTATAATGACCTAAAAGCAATTTAACTTTATAGTCTTATTATTTAATCTGCATTTATGTGGAGTTATTATAATATTGTACACTGTAATAACGTTAATTTTCCCCCACTATTTACGATTTTCCCAATACATATCTTGAATAACAAATGATTTAATGTGGCACTTCTATAGAAATATATCATTACATGTCGAATGGCAAAAATCTTAGCTAGGCAAAAAAAAAAAGGGTTCCTGTACATGAATAAATAAGTAACATCTCTGTATGACAAACAGGACTGAAGCTATTGAGGAAAACCTGTTTAAGGCATTTGACCTTGCTGTGACCTTGACTCTGTTTGGAACATTTAATCACTCATTCTTGACATGTCGTGCTAACGAGAATCTCGGATGGACAAACAGACTACCTGAAACCATAGTGCTCTGTGGCGGAGGCATGAAAATTTTTTCCATGATTTAGAAACACAGATTCTGCTGTTGCATGAACCATTTCCATATTGGAGAATGATTGGCTCTTAAATTTTGTGATGTAATAAATCCACTGTGCTGAATACCAACTCTCCAGAAAGTCTTAGATTTTATAGCAATGCAACTGTAACAGGGTTTTATTTAACCTGAATCGAATCTTTCTGATTGGCAGGAATGTGCCAAGCGCATCGCCAAAGTCTCAGCCGAGGCGAAGCTGGACGTAGATGAGGACGCCTACTTGAACCAGTTCCGTCCTCACCTCATGGACGTAGTGTACACTTGGGCCAACGGAGCCTCCTTCTCACAGATCTGCAAAATGACGGATGTTTTTGAAGGTGATTTTTCCCTCATTAGCATCCATCAGCGCTCTTAAAAAGCTTAACCAGATATTCCAATATGATTCCGATATGATGAGATCAACACGTGCCTGGATCAGGTGCATCTGGATTTGCTTTGTGTTACATGGAGACATTTTCTTGGCACCGATGAGTCTCGTGTTGTTCTAATATCAGTGACGGAGGCCCTTACTGAAACTACCTGACTGGTTTTCTGGAAAAGTATTTTATACCATGCCAACAGAACATGTGCTTCATGCACACACATGGTCTGTTTTTTAAATGTTTAGGGAAGGAATTGTAGAAATGTTCTAAGAATGGAAATAATACAAAACTAGTCAGTAAACTAGACTATAAGCATGGATTAAATTTTAAAACATCACGTGTATCACTTGCTTTAGAATTTCAATAAAATATTGGGATATTGTAAACCGCGATCGAAGGTTAAACAAATATTGTGATGTTGAAATTTAATATTGACACACGTCTAGCTCTGATGGCATATCGCGATATAAGCCCGGCTCCTCGTCCTGTGTTTCCGGGAGGTTAAGTGAAACGAGCGTGATAAATTAAAGCGAAGGCAGAGGGTAAACCCGAAAACACAGAAGCGGAGGAGTTCCTGGCACGCTTTTCTACAACCCCCCCCCCCAATTTGGTTTGTTGCTTTCTGATGAAAAAAGGGGAAACTTCTTCCAAGAAAAATCTGCTTTTAAAAAAAAAAAAAAAAATCAATGCGTAATGGAAACGAACAGTGAATTAGTGAAGTGCACCGAGGCCAAAAAGTGATTCGATTCGCTTGGTATGCAATCAAGCAGGAGAGAACCGGGTGCATGTTATCACTCCGTAGGGAGGACATGGAGCAATTTCTTCTTTTCTCATGCTCTCCCTTTGTGTTTTTTCTCTCTCTCTCTGTGTGATTTTAGGCAGCATTATTCGCTGCATGAGGCGCCTGGAGGAGCTTCTGAGGCAGATGTGCCAAGCAGCCAAGGCCATCGGGAACACGGAGCTGGAGAACAAGTTCGCTCTCGGTATGACGCCTTTCCCTTCCTTCCTTTATCCCTTCCTTTATCTACAAAAATACTCCATCCCTAAAGCAAGATTTCATTTATAGTTCGTGTTCTTACTAGAAACATTTCAAGCCCTAGAATACTCAGAATCTGTTCTATCAGTATTTCTTGAGTAAGATTTTAGTTGATATTGAATTTATGGGAAGGCGAGCACAAAAATACATTATTTGTGAAATGAAGTTGTGTAAAATACATTAAATTGTGAGCATATTTAGAGATTCACAAACATTACGACTTACAAAATTATGGATCTGAAAAGAAAATTATGATTGACAGGAAATGAGCGCTAACCTTTTAGCTGAATTTCTGAGTGGTGAAAAATTCCCTCAAATGTCACACATGGACATATCTCAGGCCTTGAAGCTCATCATTTATTTATTTATTTATTTTAATTTTCTTGTCTTTTTCACCAGGCATCACGAAGATCAAGCGTGACATTGTGTTTGCTGCCAGTCTTTACCTGTGAGGGACGAAGCTGCTGTTTACCAAATTCCTTCCTTTCCTTCCCTTTATCATTTCTGTTTTTTTCTTTCATTTTTCATAAAGACAACGTGAAGACGGTGATGACGGAACATGTTTAATAACGTTCTTCTTTCTTTTGTCTTCATACAGCACAATGCGTTTTTTTGTACATAGTGTTTTAACATAATTTTAATTAAAAAAAAGTGTATAGTGACAGTTATTTTTCTCTATTCTTAAAAAAAAAAAATTTTTTGCTTGAGGAGCAAATCTGTTAGCATCATACACAGGAAAGCAGCATCAGCAGCCCAAAGGTATCATGGGCCACAGAGTCTGGGCATAGCGGGGGGGGAAGCAGGGGTTACATTCACAGGTTTCCACCCCAGTGGTCCTTCCTCACGGTCGGTGCGTGCTGACAGACCGTGCTCTCGGAACAGTGAGACGCAGAACGAGGCTTCCTTGCAGCTTCAGTTAGGGACGTCGTAGTGGTTTCCGTTAGTCGGCGTCTCCTGCAGGGTGGTGCGCAGCATCTCGTCATCTTTTTCCGGGGCCGCCGGCTTCTTGAAGAAATCAGACACGAAGAAAACCTGAGGGAGAAATGTAAGGATTAAATGTGTTCTCAAAATGACACTTGTACAAGGTGCTCTAAAAAGAATTAAGTGGAACACGGCTCAAAATACAGGAGTGGACAAATCGCTAACCAAGCTAATCAAGCTGATTTCAGGTCTGGTTTTGGTTTGTAGTTGCTTAGCGGACGAGTAGTGCTGCATGGAGCTTACCTTGGAAGTGGAAAGTCGGAACTCGGAATTCGCTACAAAGTGGGCCGAAAAACACGGACGCATCCATGTTCGTCTTTTGTTAGCAGCAATCTAGGCAGCTAACTGTGATGAGTGATGTATATTTACCTCTTCAAATCAGTGAACTGTTTAGTCACTCTTATAGATTTAACAATGCGTACTGTTCATGCTGTGAGCGGCCATGTTGATTTGATGTCACGTGCTGAACTCGGTGTTGTGGAAGCCCTTCCGAGTTCACAGGCAGAACGTACGAGTCGAGGGGGCGTTATCTTAGGGTTTTTCCTGGTCAGAAATTTCGAGTTAGGACCTTTTGTCGAATGTAGCATTTGTTCAACGAGAGAGAAAATGACCCCTACTTCCTGTTGACTTCTGCAAAACAAATGCTTTTCTGTGTTATGCATGTTGAAATGCAGTCTGTAAACCTTGATGCGCTGACTATAAGACATGCTTCCAGAGCCCAGTGCCTGCTGCACTACACACAGTGGCTGATGGGTGTTCTGTAATACCCATCTAGGGATCTTTACTAGGGAGATTATGTAGCTTACACACGGCATGCAATCTTTACGGAATTGGAAACAGTCTAACCCGAGTAAAGTGCAGAGCAAAAATGCTGTATAACTCTCCGAAATGTGGTCACCTTGCCGTTAAACGTACACATGAGGAGAAAATGAAGACCAGCCAGACTCAACTTTTATTCTTTTTTTTTGGCAATGCTATGAATTGAGGGAACACTACAGCTCATAGCTACAACATTCGTCAGCAACTTTGTGTTGGTGTGAACATGATGTGCTACATCTAAACCCTTATCAGGAGAGGTTAAAGACTCCTTGGTAACTCATATACTGACTCGTTTCCCTTACTCTGTATTATAGGCAGCCAGTTTGCTAGTGCATTTGTTATTACATTATGTTAGTGACCGCTTTTTACCCCGGTCAGTTAGGTTTCCAGTCAACCACAACGTCTGGGCAGCACACAGTGGACCTGATTGAGGACACACGGATGATGGTTATCTATTGATGAGTTTAAGTAATTCTTTTGTATGGATAATTGTTAAATTCTGCCTCTGTAGATTGAGGAGTGATAGGATATGGTGCTTTTCTAAATCCAGACTAAGTGTAGTGCTGTTTTAAGACAGCAGTAAAACTCAAGGAAGAGCTGAACAGTATAAAAAAAAGACCAGTATATGCTACAACTGAATTCACCAGGCATCTTGTGGATTTTAAAGTGTGTTATTTGAAAATCCCTAAAAAGGTGGTAAGGATAGTTACAACAATTTTAAAACCTCTTTGTGAAGACAGTGCATAATAGAGCTTTTTAAAATGCCCCTTGAATTCAAAAATCGAAATTAGTGTTCCAGACACCAGTATAATAATACATCTATTTAAAAATGACACTCGCCACCAGTAAGGCCATGATCGCTCCCTGTATGAGGCCTGTGAGGACGTCACTCCAGTGGTGTTTATAGTCAGAGACACGGGACAGTCCTGTATATACAGATGCAGCAATCAGGAAGAACTGGATTGTGGGTCGCAGGAGTCGAGCCCATTCATCCTGCAATCGAGCCTGCAGATAAAGCTGAGAGAGGGAAGAAACAATCATTTAGAGGTACTAATGATGATACTATTACATAATGTACTTTTTGGCTTTCATACACTGGATTAAAGGAACAGTTTGGCCAAAATGAAATGTACAAATCTTTACAATTAATCAGCTAAGACATGTTCAGTGTCTGACGTTTGCCTCTTAAGTTGCAGAGGTGTGTAAATTAACGAAGACGATGTCTTGTTCTGTAATATGCCTTAGATTCATTGTCGCTGCACTACTGGATGTCTGAGTGGTTCTCAAAAACAAAATGAGCTTTATAGATAATTTGGCCACTTTTGAAGGCAAGTCTGGCCTTTCAGGGCAGGATGAAATCCATCCCACTCAGAAATGTGCTGCTCTCATATTTTTAAACGTGGCTCATAGTCTTACGACAGGACTAGTTAACTGTTGTCGAGCCAGAGCAGCCGGGGCCAGGCAGCAGACTAACCCACTAAATCAACTGCCTGCTAACTGCTTGAGGCGTCACCAACATTATTAAGACAGCGTGTGTTCCCTAAACTAAACAAAATACACAAAAGCTCAGAAAGATGGTTACGTAAGGAATAAAACACTTGGGGATATGCTGTTATAATCAACAACAGGTTGGTGTGATGTGGCCTTGAGGCAAAGCATGGCGGGAGGCAATAATAATAACAATGAAATAAATAATAGTGAAGTAAAAGTATAGTGCCAATAAAATATTTTTTTTTATTAAAAAATTAAATAATAAAAGCTAGTGAAAAGTGGAAAAAAAATTTTGTTTTAAAAATCAGTGATGGATGGAGCCTGACAAATGTGTAATGGTGTGCTCCAGATGTTTGATGGATAAAACAAAAGGCTGTTTCATCACTCTTTTCAAGTTTCATACGTGGAATATGGAAACGCTAGCACTAGATGATCATGATTTGGAGCATGAATTAAATGTGAAATAAAAACTGAATTCATAGAAATAACAATAAAAGGGAAGATGGTGGTAAATAGTGGTAATAAAGGAAATAAAATCGGAAGAAATGTCAAATTCAAAAGCCATCTTTTACGTTGTCTTTGTTGAGAAGTTCCCTGCTGCAATGCTCGTGGCAGAGAAATACTTCTTGTGTTTATGGCATAATTACAGAGCTCTTTAGGGAAAGGGCGATTACAATTACACTGATTACACCTTGTATGGCATCTGCCCAGCTCTAAACCATGACTCAGCTTCTATATTCAGAAATGTACAGTGTGGTTTTAAAAAATAAAAATAAAACACAATTCCTGTTACACACTGCGAGAGGAGAGTAGGTATACAAAAAGCTTCACGTCAATGTTGATGATTACAAACTCACTCGTGTTGTGAACATCCCCATATGCACAGCAGTAACTATAATAATAACACCTTTAAATAAAGGTTTGTGTTGCTTTATTGTGGTTTAAGATGCTGCTCCACTGGGTTGGAACGGTCTAAAAACCACACAACCCAACATAATGATTTGAAGCTTACAACCTCCTGATAAAACACCGCAATGACCGAGAAAGAGAAGGAAAACTGCTAGAATATTGTATATAGTGGATTCTCTCTCAATTTAATCTCTTATAAAACTTGCTAATCTATTTTTGAACTTTATCTTGTCAGAGAATTTAAGAGTCATGCCACATTATTTATACCTAAACAGCATACCAGCAGAATACTGATTTCTTGCGGCATGGCAACCGAAAATACTCATTTCTAATCGGTGCTATTTTTTTAATGTTAGGACACCTCTAATGAGAGATAATCATTTCTGCATTTATAGTGTGTAACCAGGACAAAGATCATAACAGCCTAGGCTGCATTTCAACTAATTAATTTAATTTGGCAGAAACAGTTAAATGTACAGTGTGTGAAAAGGTTTTAATGAAAAAATAATTAGAATAGCAACACCATGTGAGACATAACAACCTTTAGTTATGTGGAAACAAAACAAAGCCTCTGTTATGTTCTGGTGTGTGTGTGTGTGTGTGTGTGTGTGTGTGTGTGTGTGTGTGTGTGTGTTTTCAAACAAATGGAGGTTTTGTGTAGGTTTTGTTTCCTCATAGGTAAAGGTCATCACTGTGCGATTGTTACCATTATGTCTCAAAGGGCGTTCTCTTGCTATTCAGCTAATGATTTTATTTATGCAGAAAGAACTAATTTAGTCTGCAGTGTGTGAAAATGTTTTTAATTAAAAATAACTAGAATAGCTAGACAACAACATAACAAAAGCAAAAACAACAACCTTGTGTGGCCAAACTAGTTGTGAGGACCCTCATGTGAATGCTATAAAATCAGGACATAACAGACTTTGCTTTGGTTTTTAGTGTTCTTTGCCTCCACCTGTTGTTGTGTGGCAATAAACAACCTTCAGCCATGTAAATTTTTAACCATATGTGGTGAAACGATATATCGATATGATATATCGTTATACCCCTAGTACAAAGAGCAGCTGACTGCCTAACTATCAGCTATAGACTCTTAAATGGACAGCGTTTTTGAGTTATTTCGCTAGATTTTGGTAACTTTTTAGGCCCCTTTTACGACTTTATTTGAAAAAAGAGCCTAGCGACTATTTGAACAGATGTTAGAGACTGTCCTGCACTCGCTGCTGGTTAAACGGGTTGAGAACGCAGGTCGACTCACCAGCAAAAAATAAACCCAGTACAAAGCCAAACAATAATGTAAAATGGACGAAAATATTTTGCCCTTAACTGTGTGCAGTGTCAATGCGTTGTGTAGCAACAGCTCAACTAGCATCAATAGCTCACAAAAAAAATCTGAAAATAGTTAAGAAATGCAAAATTTCTGCTATAAGTTAGTTTAGTAGGAATTGAAGTGACTGTATAGCAATGTGGGATATACACCACAATATCATCTCTTGCTATATGCTAATCTTTGCTTTACTAGGAATTTTTTTTTTTTGTTTGTTTACTACATACCCGGTTTGAACAGGGTTAACATTATCTGGCATTTGAGCACAGCTTTTGTGTACTAGAGTGCGATTTTTATTCCGCACTTCTATATAGTAATATATACATAATTATGTATAAATATCAACACACAGAAGGACTTCTAGAGTTATTCATCTGGCAGTTGAATAAATGAAACCGAATTCATTCCTAGCTGAGCGCTTGAGGATTAAAAGTCTTACTCAAGTGCCTGATAACAGCTTTCTGGCCCCAATTATCTTAATGTTTTTCCACTTTTACGCAGGAAAGAAAGAATGTGTGTGCGTGTGTGCACGCGCGCATTCAATCAAACTAATTATGCCATGTAGGAGTGTCAAGTATTGCGTATTGGAGAACAGAAGACCCAAGTGTTGCTTCATTAGGTCATAGGTGAGAAGATAAGTGTAGTGTTGGGGTGTGAGAGTAATTTAGGAAGTGCAGATGGAGGAGATGAGGTTGTGCAAAAAGTTATAAAGAAAAGATCAAACAAAAAGGATAGCTACGTCTCTAGCAAAGGTTACTGGTACTGAAAGAAAGGAACGAATTACTGTTTTCATGCTATGATAAATGCGTAGCTTTTTGGTCAAAATCTATGACATTATAATGATATTGTCAGGGACAAGTGTGACAATTCTGTCAGGGACAAGTGTGTAATTTTTTTTTTCTTAATGTTGAAGGCATGCACATTTGTAATTTCCCAAATATTCAAAATCAATATTACAATGTACTTTAAGCAATAGCACCCCAGCGATATGTAGCTAATTTAGTCTTGTCCAATTCCTAACCACTAGCTAACTCTCCATGATCATACAACAACTACCAGTCTGGGAGGTTGAAGGCTATCACATGCTTCATCCAGGACACGTGATGTCGCCATGCGCATCTTTTCAAACTTCTGCTCATGCTGCGTCATGGGGAGGTGTAACACACTCGAAGGAAAGCTCGTAATTGGCTAGTGTCATTGTTCCTGATAGGGAACAGAAAGGATGCTATCCCTCCCACCCAGCCAGTTTTGTTCTTTTGGACTCCTGGCCACGGATGGCTGTGGCATCGTTGGGATTCGAAGTTACGATCTCCTGACAATAGGGTGCACACATTTCTGTTGTGCCACTCATGACCCTCCAATTTTTTTCATCCTTCAGGCTGCAAATGAGCGATCAAAATAGAAGATCATGTTCCATAAAATGAAAGTACAGCTGATTCATCCTTACTATTTTCCTGGTCAGTTTGTATATAATTTGGGAAATAGAACTAAATGAATTAGAAAATACTGCAGGCAGGCAAAAAGATAAACAGCTGCACAAGCAGGATTAAAAAACAGACCTCCGCACATCTGCACTCAAGACCAGTTATGAACTGGAGTGATGTAGATGAGGTTGAGGAACTGTCAGAGTGCCTGTCACTGCTAACATTACTACTTCTGGGTTTTGGGGTGCATAATAATACGGTTTATTTATTTTAAAAAAAACACCACCACCAATTTGGGCTTTAAATCCAAATCCAGATACAGATATGAATATTTGGAGAACTATACAGATGCACTAAATGGATACAAATATGCCCCTAGATGGTCGTTTTAAAGAAAGAAATATTTCACATTGTAATACAAACACAGACTGATCTTTATGCACGGTTCCTCCTTTGACGAAGTGTTCTTTGAGTCACAAGTTCTCATTTCCCACATCCTTTTAACGTATATCCAATGTAAAATGATTCATGGATCTAAATCAGGTGTGCCTCAGGGCTCAATTGTTAGTCTGTTAGAGTTTTGCATTTATCAGTACTCTGGTGTTTCCAAGGTTTGGTCCGGAAGCACACTTTGCCTCTTTAGCTAACGTGATGCTAAACAGACCTTATGCTTTCTGAAAGCATGGTATTAATGGAGTATTATGTACAATCTGATACATAATTCGACTGTATTCTCCATTTTTACTATATACATGTGACTGAGAAGGTTTGCAGTTTGAAATGACTAGTAGACATGTTGAGAAAATGTGTGCTATTAAGAATAGATGAGTTGAGTTAATTATTAGGACACAGCCCTAACCTGAAGAAGCCTGTAATCTTCACTCTGTATTATTAAAGCTCTACCTTTCCCATTCGGTAATGTGTGTTATTAAGGTGCTGCCCAGCTGTTTGGTGAGGCTGTAGGATTTATCGAGTTATAAATAGCTACTTACTGCCAGGAACAGCATACAGTACATGGAGAACGAGGAGTGGCCAGAGTAGAAGGACAGCCTGCAACACACGCAGAAAAACAGAAGAGATCTCAGCAAGCAAAGCATTAAAACGCTGACGGTGAGCCCTTACACTGCCACGACTCGAACCCACAATCAGCCTTTACTGTCCTGCTCCTCTAATTTCACCGTAGCTGTGATTTTCAGATGCTGTCTGGATTCAGGGTCCATTTATCTTCCATATTCCTATACATTAACCTTTATAGAGTTGGAAGATACTTTTATCTGATGTTAGATAAATATGGACAATATGCATAATAATAATAATTTTAAAAACTATCAGATTTAGGCTCACTGTCAGCAAATTTCTTTTGTACAGTTCTTGAGTTCTATGGGCAAATATATAAATACATATTTTAAAAATGGTATGCACTTAGCAATAAAAATCAAATCTAGATTACTTTGTTTAGATATAACCAATTTATTATTGGTATTATATATATAATATATATTTATTATTTACATTATATTAAATGTATTATTTAAATTTATTTAATCTTATTTTGTATGAATTTTTATTTATTTATTTATTCACTAATTCAAATTTTAGAATTGAGCAATTTCACACAGTAAATGTACATAAAACCTATAAGTGGTTAAGAAAAAGCAATAAAACCTGATGATAAAAATCTGGGTTAAAGGCATTGTTAAACTACTTGTGATTTATTTGTGTTGATATTAAGTGATAAGTGTGTGTAAGTGTTCAACTCCTGAACAGCGTTCTGTGCTCTGAGGAGGTGAAACAGGTGTGTTGGAGCAGAATAAACACCAAGACTAATTAGGAGCTTTTTATGACATTCGTGTTTACGCAGACCTTCTGTTTGCTCAAACTAAATGACATCTGCAAGTCCTTTACAAACAAACTGGATTTAAATATTATGTCTGTGTGTGTTTTAGTAAGTCGCTAGAGACGTGAGAAGTTGGAACTACGTGTGCACACCCTTTTCCGGGTGAGAAGGGCAGGCCGAGAGTGACGAGTGCGGGGGGAAACGTGTGTGGATGGGATCAGCAAAATAAGAGTGGGCAGAGTATCCGGAGGGCTTTTGTGTCTTCCTGTTTATATTAGCCAGAGGCTCACCGCACTAAAAACTGCTCAGAGACACCAGGACACGAGTGCTCATACAACTACACGGTCATTAAACCGAAGCCCATCACATAATATAAATATACAAATAATAATAATAATAAACCTTGCTTAGTATACAGTAGGAGTGTGACGATATAACACTATGACGGTACACAGTGATGGAGTTCTAAAATAGTTCTACACAAAGTATACAAAGTCACAAAGTATAAATGATGGTCACAAAAAGGTGAATTTTACAACGAACCTTTAACAACACTTCAAGGCTAAGTGTAAATCCACTTTGAACAATATTCTAAAAGTTTCTCTAAGCGGAAGCCTGAGCTCTTGGGAAAAGCATTCAATGGGAAAATGTAAACGGATTCTGTCATGTACTGAAAATAGTTGTATTAGAGCTTTGCATACATTTTAAATTTACAATGAAATTACGACATTGAGAGAACATCCACCGACATTGATATTCCTGTGTTGGTCTTGCGTATCGTAAATGTTTCTAATATTTAGGAAGATGCTCTCTTGATGTATGGGTATATTCTAGATGCTGATGAAATTGTACATCGGTTTTACATTAACTCTTTTTTTTCTTTTTCTTTTTTTTTTTCTTCCCCATCAAGAACCAGGCAGCACAAAGCCTGGACTTCGACAAACACTAGAAGCATAAAATTATAAATGTGTCTTTTCTTTATCTAGCTAAAAGCAGTCTGTCTGGAAAGCTGCCATGTAACAGCTCAAAAGGATTAAATGAACCGCCGTGTTCCTCTGGACGGATCGAATTACAGGTCACAAGGCTCGAGACAAAGAAGCAGAGAACAATTACGTATGGCTGAGAGACAGAGACAAAGTAAGCACACTGCAGATCTAATGTGAGACTCAGCTGAACCTTGTTATTGAAGAAAATGATTAGCATTTGGTAACTAATGACATAAGCCAGTTCTCAGATGCAAACTCGGACCTTTCAACTCTAATCTCAAATTTGCGTCATTAATTTTTTATCATCGGAGCAGACATGGGTTCATCAGGGCTAAGGTTGCGTTATTTCCAGCTTACTTTATAACTCAGAGGACAGGACTAAGCAGATATGTTTGATTAGCCAGTCATTAATTTTCCAAACATACTCCTGCTTTGGTGTGAGGCCATATGTCCATGGTATCACCTAACGAAGGGTGATTCATGATTATTCTTGGCATCCCACTTGCCCCGTGCTTTATTTGTTCTATTTATGGCCCCGTCTCCTAGGGAAAACAGTGGATTTTGTCCAGCGGCGTGCTTTCCTATCAAAGGCAAGAACCACACCTACTGTTAATGAGAACGCTCTGGAACGACTTTCCCCACTGGTCTTGATTCTGGCACAAGAAACCACACTGAAACCTTGAGCGTTGGACTCTTTGTCTCCGTATGTGTGGGCTCTAGCAGCTCACCACAGGACTGGAGCACACCGGAGTGTGTGAACCACAGTCTCGCCACAAAAGCTACACAGATCCAAACCCTTGTGGGGAACTGGATTTCACTGAAAGGACTACCGAAATAATGATCAAAGCTCTCCCCCTGGTCCTCCAGGAACAATCAGAAACCTGAGTCAGGAGCCAAGTGGAACTCCACTAATTGGACACCGTTTTGATCAAATTGCATGTTGATGAGTGCGGCATTCTTATGAAGCTTGATCCAATGCCACTGGACCATTCAAAGTCCTGTAACTGTTGGAAGGAGCATTAAGCCTCTAACCTTGGTGCTGACCATTTGAGATATCAGAGTGCTTAAGAAATAGCCTGCTATGGTTGAAATACAGATCTTACATGCTTACTTGGTTGGAAAAAAAGCCTCCCATACAGACAGAACCACATGAAAGTAGCTGTAGTAGAGTGGAAGGGCATAAATGTTTTACATGCTCTTAATTTCCACTTCAAAGCCACTCATGAAGTAGACCAGAGAGCTGATGGTACGCCATTTGACTTTAAGGGCATCAGAGATCCAAGAAATTCCCAGGGCGCATTTTAATGAGCTGGAATTTCTGTTAGCTGGATAACTTGTCCAGTAGGATTCTTTCTTGTAGTCGGGTTGACTTCTGGCCGCCTCCCCTAAGTCTCTAAAGTCATGGTTTACACAGGTGATTTATAATTTCTCGCTCACAGAACAAAGCCAAGAAATTCTGACAAAAGTGCAACAGAAAGCAGATTAAACTTCCTTTTTTTTTAACCTGATGTTTCTCCACTGGTTTCTATTAGCTACGAATGAGAAATAATGAATATATTATAAAATGCAGATGTAAAAGTGACTTCAGTGGGTTATTATCAGTACCAGAGGGTATAAATTTTAAATTAAGGTAATTGATAAGGCTTTGTTGATTTGGATTGAAGAAGCTCTTATAATTTAAGTTTAAGAGATTTGGAAAGAGGAGTTTATGAAATGGTCAAGGCTTTTCAGAAGGAGAAATATTTATAATGATAAAGACCATTTTTTGTGTAGATGAAGCTGAATTTAGATAAATTAATAGTGTACTCTTGGATCAGTGCCTAGGATCACCCACCTGGCTTCATTTACCATCTTCTGGTCCCCGTTGCAGGAGAAGTCCTCGATGTAAGCTCCACCCGAGCAGTTGATCAAGTTCCAGTCAGGCTGACACACATACAGGAAGTGAGGTCGCAGCCGGCCGATTGAGTACTTGCCGATGTCTGTGAGGGACTGGCTCATGGCAGCACCGAACAGGAAGGTGCCGATTGCTTTATAGACACAGGCAACATAGCTGTTGCTGAAAGAGGACTTTGATTTGATACGTTTTAGATACACTGAAACGCATTCTCCAATGATCATCTGTACGGGAGGAAAAGGACAGGAGACAGTTTAGTAGCACATTCCTGTGAAAGAATTCACTGTAACTAATGAGGATGTCCACTCAAATAATTAGAAGGCAAGATAGAGCAGAAGTGCTGGTTGACAAAGCAGCAATCACTGGTAACCCATGGTCTGCAATTCAATTACTTTTCTTTCTTTTCTTTTCGATGCCACCTGGCTACAGGGAAGTAGGAACTCCATGGCCAATGTTCTGCACTGACTGGATTAGTTCAAATTTTGCCATAGAGCCAAAATATAAGGTAAGAAGAATCCCAGTTCTCTTTGAGATCTAGCTCTTTGAACTTGTTCTGACTGTGGAGTGAAACAGCTCACACTGTAAGCCTGGTTTCTGAGCCTCAAATCCTGGATGGGTTTCCTTATTTTCTCACATTTTACTTAATAGAAATCTTGGATTTTCCTCCTTGGCAAGGTGTTAGTATGCACAGTGTGAAGCTAAATTCTTTAAGTAGGACATGTTCCTAAAATAACATTCCTTTTACCCAAATCACTGCCATCTGATTTTGCCAGTATGTGCCTCTTCCCGCCCCTGAGCCGCACTAGTCAGGAAGCTTACAGTGTAGCTCTGCATTTCAGTTCAAAAAAATCAAGCAAACATTGTGTACACATTTTTTCCATATTTTTTTTGTAACATTTATACAAACTCTCTCTCAGAAGTTTGTGTAGCTGGGTAATATTAGCATACTTCACTCTCTGAAATAAAGGTGCCAAACTGTACTTTTCCTTGTTGCTGGAGTGGTACCATTAAGAGTACATCGTTTATACCTTTAGCATGTATCTTTCAGCTGGAAACCTGAATATAATGTACCTGTAAAAATAAGTTAAGGTACATATTTGGACCACGGATGTACCTTTAAAGCTTTAATCTAAAGTTTACTTTACTGAAATGCACCTTTCCAGGTAGAAGAGTACATACTAAAGCTTCCAAAGTGCACAATTTTAAACATTTCAGCTAACATTAGCTGCAGTTGAATATTTCAACAAAGAAAAACATGCTTAATTTTATGAACTGTAGAGCTATGCAACAGACTTGGCATCATGGAAGCTGTCTCTTGGGAATTTTCTAGTGGGATGTACACACTGATTATCAGAGACATCAGACAGAAGTGACGTTTTAAAATAGAATTTTTCCATGAACATATCCTACTTGGGAAAAAAATAATCCCCCCCCCCCTTTTTTTGGGAATTTGTTGATACCTAAAGAACCGTCAGATGAATCCAAGAGCTGTAACTAAACAAAAGGCCAAAGGTTATATCCGAAATCTTAATAATATACAAAATGAGTACATTTCCAGCAGACTAAAGCTATTAAATTATAAGGGGGATTTCCTTATGCCTTGAGAAACATGCTTCTGTGGGTTAAGTAAGTGGGCATGTGGTTTGTGTGACACATTGTTTCCCCTGTGTGAGATCTTGGATGAGTCTTTGTTTCATTAAAGGTCACAGATACTCTTACAAGTTTGAAAACAGTGCATTTCTATCTGACCTAGATCAGATCCGACCTAGATTTGGCCAGTTTTAATAGCTTGGGGTGTTTTATTCATTATTGTATTTGAAAGCGGATGATGGCAGACCAAACAGATCTGAAGCAAAGTGTTAAACATCAAAGCAGCTGATGGCAGGCACTGAGCTTTCAAAGCCAGAGTTCCCGACTCCAGTCCTGTCTATACAAACCTCACACTTCTTCAAGCTTTTCATCAGATGAAGCAGAAATGTTGGCGTTAACACTAATCTGTCTATCCCATTCAACCAGTAATGGGGCAGTAATGAAATAAAACTACTTTATGTACCTAAACATTTAGCACTGAAAGATTAGTAAACCTGTACTTATTTATTTATTTAATGCTTTGTTAAGCATTCATGTCACCTAAACTACAGATGGTAAAATCTGGGTCACTTTCAACTAAGCAAAATCGCAATTTTATCCTAACCTTTAATGCTTCATGTAGATTTTCATTTATTGATTTTCTGATATTTAGATCAATATTGGTACTTTTCCGGTACCCAGGATTTATGTAAAATTCACCAAATTCAACTCATCTTCATGCAGTAATCTTTTTTTTTTTTTAATGATTTTTTTTTTTCCTAAGACTCTAATACACATTACGGCCAAATCCTAAAAGTCAGCTTATACTCTCTAAATGCTCACTACATAGGGTGTAACATACCAGGCATTGTAAAACCTACAAAAGCTGGAAAAATTTGAAATGAAGGTTATTATAGGGCTGAATATTGATTTTTCTTGCATTGCAATACATAAATGATATGAAATTCATGCTAACAACCCTAATATAAACTGTATATAGATAAGAAGTAGTAATTCTATATTTAGTGTAAACCAAAGATTTTTTTTGTTTTAGTATTACATCATGCTTTTATTAAAGTAAATTAACTGAATAACTTTATTTGTAACAAACATCAATGATAATAGATTTTTTTTTTTTATCTGTACTCTGTCTTGGTCTAGATGATCTCGTCCACATGATTTTTATCTAGCTGCTGTCCACTTGGAAGTGAATATTTACCTGTGCTTCTTCAGTTTGCACCAGCCCTTTGTGAGGTATGTTATGGAAATTTAAGCACGGCACTTTTACACTAAACAGCGCAGGGTTTTTGCCTTCAGGACTGGAGCCGAACAACACTGAGGCACGCTAGAAACAGAGACTGAAGATGAGGCAGAGACTACATGAACAAAACCAAGTACACTTACAGTAAGCAGCGTGAGAGGTATCATTACTCCTCCTAATAACTGATAGGAAATGGTGTCATCCTTTAGAGGGTACTTGATCGAATCATCGTTACAGAAAAATCCCCGTTTGAATGGTGAGTGTTGCAGTGTGAGTATTGCGAATGGGAGTCCAACTACCAAAAAGAAACACAAACAAAGCAATGGGAGAGAAAAACAATGACAGCAGTGGGTTAAAAGAGAAGTCCGCACATGACACAGGGCCAAGCCCAACACAAAACACACACACCCAAACATACATGCTGTGGATGGAGAGCAGACATGAGACAGTTGTTTAAGTACCAGTTTACCAGGACATGTGAGATCAGCAGATGGTGTTTAGCATGAAGGGTGAGCTACATGACATATTAGACATAGTCCCAGAGCAGCAATGTGATACAATGTGATTACATCATATATTACACATAGATGATGTACAAAATAAAGTGATTTTGTACCAACAGGTGAGTCATAATAGTGAAAAACCTACTGAACAAATAAAGATCATACAATTAAAATTAATTAACAGCAACAATGTTTGTAATGTACAAGTATCTTATAGTTAATCAGTAGGAATACTAAAATACTGTACAAATATGGATCATATAGTTAATTAGTAACTACAATAATCTACTGTACAAATATAGATTATACAGTTAAGTAGTAACTACAATAATCTATATTTGTACAGTAGATCATTGTACTATACAGTATACAGTATATTGTATACAGTTAATGGGCAACTGCAATAATCTACTGCACAAATATATATCATAGTTAATAAGTAATGATATTCTACTGGAGCAATATAGATCATACGATGAAGTAATTATACTAATGTACTGTACAAATCGAGACAATAGTTAAGTAACTACAATAATGTACTGTATAAATATAAATCATAGTTATTTAGTAATTATATTAATCTACTCTACAAATGTAGCTCATTGTTAGTAACTATTTTATTACATTTTGTGCAATTATTGATTATACAGGTTATTAGTAATAATTCTAATAACTTACTGTACAGATACGTGTAGTGTAGTGGTTTATTAATAAGTATCTCCTGTACAGTATAGCTCATATATTGTCATACATAGATCATTTATCATTATATAATTAGTAACACTGTACTATATAAATATTGACAATTAAATAGTTATATTACTGATAATCTACGGTACAAATATAGATAATTTTTCATTAATTGGTAATACTGTATCTACTGTACAAATGTAGATCATAGTTAATTAATAACTATAATGCTAATCAACAGTACAAATATCGATCATGCAGTTAATTAGTAACTATAATACTAATCCAAATTTGTAACTAATACAAATATAATTTGATATTTATGTAGTACTAATACTGTGTGTACTGTGCAGAAATATAGCATAAAGTTAATTAATAATAATTTTGTACTTCCATGTGATTTGATTACCATTCAGTCTTAACCACTGCTACGTTTCATCGTTAAGGAACTTCATCTGAATTAGCATGTTTCAGCACAATTGAATGACTTCTTTATTTTAGCCGCAACAGTACATTTTACTGCAGTATGATTATTAATGTGGATTAAATATTTTAAAAGGCTAAACGTTGCGGCAATTTGAAAATGGAAAGTGATGCTGTGGTAAATAATATAGTGCTAGAATATTAGGTATCATGGCCCATGTGACCTTTTCTCAGGTCTCTTTGTTAAGGCTCGAGTTAGAACCATGAAACTGGGCATGTATCAATATTTAATTATTTTATCATTATTATTGCCGAAAAGCTTGATCGCCGCCTACCACCGCTCAAACAGAACACATGGGCAATGGGTTAAATACTGTGATATGAGATATCATGTGGTGATAACCAGAAGGAAATATATTGAATATACCATTAAAAACATGTGCAAAACACAAGGATATGATTTTGTTTTGATGATCTCTTTCCGATCTAGCCATAGCCTACACAACTTAACCATATATTTTTTTTTCTGCTTCTTGTTTACATAGTTTAATTCCTTTGTTTTGACTCTCTAGTGGCTTTAAGGTCAGCATGGGAAATTTCCCTAGTCAAATATAGCATCTGATCTGGAAGGATGTGATCACACAGCAAATTTAAGCCCAATTTGAGGTCTGGGGTTTTTTGTTTTGTTGTTGTTGTTGTTGTTGTTGTTGTTGTTTTATTATGGCTGAATGGTCAATTTGGCACATGGGTGTTGAATACACACCTGCAATTTACACGTATATAAAAACTGAATTTGGGTCAGACCTCTTATTGACCTTTTCTACTTCTATTTTCCATTTTATGCCCTATAAACACAAGACCCAAGAAAAGCATGTGAGTTCCTGGCGCAATTCCTCAGTGATTATGGGATTACAGCAAGCCAACACACACATGGGTTATAAGAGAATGACAAAGAGGTTAGCCTTCAGAAGACGTCAGGCACTGAAACGTCACCTTTAGTCAAACTGCAATGCAAAACTGGCATATTTGCATGAATGATGTGTGAGTGAGTCTGCAGGAGTTTGAATAGTGAGGCGTCAGTGTGTCTAAAAAGGAAACAGTTTGGCTTTGCACTTTCTACGCCCTCAAACAACTGACGGTTCTCAGTGTAAAGCAGAATTCTTCACCAAATTTCTTAGTGGTGATGTTCACATTGACATGCATATTATTTAAGATCTTTAATTGTTTTTTTTGTTTTCTGAGTCATCCATGGGCTCCACTCTAACAACTATCCAAAAACTGGGCAACCAGGGAGCCACTCCACTGCTAATTTAGCTCAGGGGTATTTGTGGTCTAGCAACATTTAAAAAAAAAAATCCTTCTTAGAAAGGTTCAAATAATCTAATCCATGGAGGAAAAAAAAGTCAAAACTCTTTCCTTTCTCAATAAGCTGCCTTTAGGATCTGCTACGGAAGCTGGAATGTTCATGTTTGTTTAATTAGAGACACTAAATTACAGCCAGTTTTTTTCTTCCCCCATATCAAGACCCTGATCCGTCAGTAAACGTCTCCTGTTTTAGTGTTTTCACTACCAAACTAAACACTTCGATTAATTCTCGATGTGAATGAAATCAGGTAGATAACATTTTCCTATTCTCCATTTCTCCATCATTTGTTGAATTCATATCATATTAAATCATCACCTGCTCTTTCAAAAACCCATCCAATAAACCAACCAGCCCCATAAAAGGCAATCAGAGTCAGTAGTTTGGTTAGGTTTTGCTGAACATTTTCCTACTTCTCAAATAATCACATTTAATCTCTTTCCTGATTAAACCAGGTGTTTTATTTTTGTCCCTGATATTTTATTTTTGCCCACTGTATTATTAACCACTTACTCAGCTTGCATGTCTACATCAGTGTCAATATAATTTTACAGCATTAATTGGCCTTTCCATAATTTCTATCTATTCATCCATCCATCCATCCATCCATGTCCATAATGGACAACTGAGGTTCAAGTTTGATGTTTTCCTGTCTGAACTCCTCAAGCAATCATCAAATCTTTCATGAACCATTAATCATTATAGGTGCTAAAGAGCTTATTTTTCATCTGTCTGATCATTATGTCTTGTTTCTTTACATCCCTCTATATTCATTTGTCCTTCCGTGGTGTCTTCCATATGTGAGTTTCACAATGTGCAACTCAAGTTCACATTTAGGTTTCTGATCAACCCTTTTGTAGATATATGAATTCACATGGAATTGGCAACTTGTTCGGCAAGTGTTTCAGTACATCTCTCATACATGTGCTTTGTAGAGCCTCGCATGTGTTTTCACTGCTGTTATGAGTATTTTCGAGTTCCCGTATTTCCTGTTTTCCAAGTTTCTGGTGCGGTAAGGGTTTCTTCTGCTCTTTCCATCTGCATATTTTAACTATGACTATGTATTTACTTTTGTTGAACTCTAATGAACCTGATGAAAACCTGATTTTTTTTTTTTTGCATAATAAGACAGATGCAGAAACTCTGGACCATGCCTTCATATCCTCCTGACTTGAGTATTGTAACTCTCTCTTTAATGGCATTCCTGAAAAAAAAAAAGACCTGCGTCCTCTACAATACATTCAAAACTCTGCAGCTAGCATTCTCTCTCATTCTAAAAATCTGCTCATATCACCCCAGTCCTCTATCAGTTACACTGGCTACCTGTTTCACTGTGCATCCAGTTTAAAATCCTTCTGTACTCCCCTGCTTGCACTCTCAGGTAGGCTGGCTGACTTTAGCAGTCCCAAAATTCAGACTGGTCACATAGGGGGCAGATGTTTTAGTATTATGGCCCTAAACTCAGAAATTCTTTACTTTGAGCTTTCCACTTTCAAGGATATCTTTTCAATTCTCATGCCTGTTCATCATCATCATCGTCATCATCATCATCATCATCATTATTATTATTATTATTATTATTATTATTATTGGTCTCAGCTATGAATTTGAACCATGATTCTCAGATATGCCCTAAAAGTAACTTCAGTTCTCCTGACTCTGGCTCATATTTGCTTCGCGAGTCAAATCGACTGTTTTGAATAATCGTTTTATCACACACTTATTTTATTGGGGACCATAAACTGCATTTTAGAGCTGTCAAGTTACATTTACTTTTAATTTTTATACTGCTACAGACAGTAGGTATAGTTTACCGTGAGTAAATAAATAACATTTGCCGCATTTTACTTTTGAAAATTCTCCCTTTTTTAAGTTGTATTCATGCAGATATCTATTTTTAAACCCACACACTTTGACCGAATCCCAAATGGCTTCTGGGTCACGATAAAAGCTCACTGCATAGTGTATAATATAATAGTATTTAGTAATAGTATCTTTAGTATGTAAAACCCCGACGTTGTGCACTATATGTCCAATAGAACATAATTGGAAAATTAAGCCACAGAAAGAATGGCTCTTGGAAGTTAATTACTGACATAATATCACTTTCAAAGTGCACAGTGAAAGTTGCATATTTGGGGTTTCATATTTCAATAAGTATTTCAAAACCATATGGTGAAACACACATGCATGCATACTCACTCTCTCTCTCACATATATGTGGCTATATATGGAGATATACTTGGTGTTCATGAGATGCATTATTGGTAAAACGACAGTTTCATCAAAGTGAGGTGTTTAAACAGATGCACTGAAGTCACGCATATAAGATCGACAGGTGTGAACACATTTTGCTCACACACACACACACACACACACACAACACATTGTCCCTAAAACTCCTTCCTTAGAAAAACAACTGCTGCAAATCAATAGTTAGTAACAGTGGCCAATCAGGACACCAAAGGAAACTTGTTCCGGGAAACTATTTCAGCTATTTCTGGAGGGACATCGTACAAAAACAGACCAAGCATTTCATCTGTGCTCCAGAAGAGTGATCTGATCCAAAACAATCTTCTCTTATCTTCCAGGGTCTTGATGCCCCAGATGTCTGGAACCAAAACTTCCGGCTTTTAATTGGATTCTGTGCCTATTTATAAAATCTATTCAATAAACAAAATGCTGATGGTTCATCTTTCTTTGTGACAATCTGTCCACAATTTAGAGAAGCTCACACGTCTTCCCCTGCGGAAGGTTATATAGTCTGAAGCTTCAATTTTTACACCTTTTGATGAAACTGACCAATTTGCAGACATGGCCTCTCTTCATCTGCAGTGTCAGAAATCACTAACGAGATAACACTACAGATGGAACATTAACAAGCTGTAGGAATTCACCAATGGCTATTAGTTACGTTGCAGTATATTACCGACTAACATTGAGTTGACATCCTCTGCCTTTGCATCCTCTTTTGCAAGCTGAAAATGCAAGTAATGTCAGGTGACATGCCCAGGGAATCCACACAGATGAGACACTGAGAAATTGTTCTTCCTCTCTGTGTTTTTCTATGTTTAAGCAGAAGATTTTGGAGTTCAGCTGGGTTTGATCAAGGCAAATGGCTTCCTTCAGACCGGAGCTGAAGGAATCAATGAGCAAGTATAAAAGAGTAAGAATATTAAAACTGAGCCAGAACAGGCAGAAAACTGAAAGACTCAGAAAGACTCGCAGTCTCGGAAAACTGGGTGACTCAAAAACCCAGACTCAAAAAAGTTAAAAACTTGGGGACTCAAAAAACTCAGCATTCAAAAAACTTGGGAATCAAAAATTCACTGACTCAAAAATTGGGAATTTAAAACCTTATGATTCAAAAACACTCAGGACTCAAAAACTTGGGACTAAAAAAAGGCATCAAAATGCCACAGACTCAGAAAACTGCTGCTAGTCCATCAGTATGCTAAACGCTATGTACCCTATACATACTGCAGTTAGAATACTTACCACTTTATCTGCAAAAACTAATTATTTTTTGGACTGAGTCACTCCAGACTATAAGATGTGCTCCTACAAGCTATCCATGAATTTGTTGGCCAATCAAACCCACTGAGATAAAGGGAAACCCTGGGCATGTGAGCAATGGTAGCTATTGTTACTTACACTACAGATGGGCAGTGTGAAGCCCACCGTGTAGAGCACAGTGGAGGTGATGGTGCTGGAGTGAAACGGGTAACCGATGCTCTCGTCGTTACAGAAAAAGCCCCTCTGAAAGGGCTTGATTTTACCCAGGTTAAAGGCCGCCAGAGGAAGGCCAGCTGTGGATGGAAGAAGGGTTAACAAAGGGTTAACATCTCAACACAGCACTCTCAGCCAATCTGAACTGAGAGACTAGTGTATTGAGCGTGGCAGCTGTGTGTAACTGATACAGCTAGAGGATCAGCAGCTATGAAAACTAAACACAGTTATTAGTCCTGAGACCTGGGAAAATTTGATTAAATTGTTAAATACTGGCAAGCTTCAAAACATATCATGAGTTTGCTATTTAATAATTTTCCTAGGTTTTTAAATATCTGGCTAAATGTAATCAGTACAGCTTGGTTCGTCACGGTCATTCCGCTGAGAATGTGGCGATGACAATGTAGGCCACGTCCTCTTTTTTTTTTTTTTTTTTTCACCCAAAATTAAACCTTATTGGGAAGAAATGTGATTAAAGCGTTATTATGATTAGTGACATTAAATTCTTATACCATTCTTTAAAAAAACAAAAGCTACATCTGGTACCATTTTGGGGTTCTTTGGTTTATCCCTCTGGAAAAACCTTAAAAGTTCCATGCGAGACCCTATAACAGAGGGATTGTTCCAAGGAGAACCCCTTTACCAAGTGAAGAACCCTTAACTATTTAAAGAACCTTTGGAAATGTGCATCATAAAGTAATTAATACATATTATAAACATTTTTACAATAATCTCTTTTAATAAAAAGAGAAATACTATAATATGACTTCAGAATGATCCGTATAGCAAAACATTCTGGTTCTGTGATATTTTATTACGTATCTGATCATTTGTGAATATTGAATTTTGCCCAAAAACAAAACCTATGAACTTTGCTTTGCTGTGGTGGTGTTTATAACTCAGGACTCTAAACTAAGGACTCGGAATGTTGGAGCTCTAAACCCGGGGACTGCAAACTTTACGTTCTAAACCTGGGACTTTAAAATTGTATAATATATAAAACTGTGTGTCTTTAAAAGGCCGAAAAAAATAAACCCGCATAAAAATGAACATCCAGATTTCCATCGACCTGTTTTTATGCCCGTTTTGAATTTGTGGATATAAAAAACCTAAATGGAAACAATAACGACTTGATGTGTGGATAAGAAAGGGTGTGGTAAAGAAGGGTGGGGGTGGATTGTTTGGACCAAATGGAGTGTGTGTGTGTGTGTGTGTGTGTGTGTGTGTGTGTGTTTGGCTGGAGCTTTTTCTGATGACATCGTCGCTTAACATTTGCAAAACATTTGGTTGGAAACACAGCTTATGAGATAAAAGTTTGTTTGCAATGACGAGCTCGGTTAGGAAATCACAGTCGTTGGAATAGCTGATCAGTTTTTTCCTCAGACAGTGACATCATCAGGACCGTGTCTAAGGCAGAACAGTGACGGATGTTATGTTTGGATCGTGTCCATTCACGTTGCTCAATGTATAATGTAACAGTGAAGTCTGGCATCATGCAAGCATTAATATTTTCCACTCCATTTCCTAGGACTAACGGTATACTGTATTTGTGTAAATTATTGCTGCAATCTGGCCTCTGACCCCGAAATCTCAAGTGTGTGTGTTATATAATAGTGTGTTGTCTGACGTTTATCAGGCTGAGTGTGTAATCGTAACACGTCACACAAGCTGACAGGTTAAAGTCTAATGTGAGCCTTAGGCTATTGTTCCAGGGGAAACACACACACGCACACACTTTCTATCCTTGTGAGGACCTTCCACTTACATAAAGGAAACATTGTGACTCTATCGGGTTTTGTTTTTTTTTTAATTCAGATATTCATATACTTGTACTTGTTATTCAGATATTCCTATACTTGTGGGGACATCTGGTCTGCACCAAGATACAAAATCATGTCCACACATGCATGTCCTCATTCAATAGGCTGATGTTCCATGTCAGCAAACAACAGAGTCTGTTACTGACAGTTAGGGCATGTGACACACACACACACACACGCACACGCACACACACACGCACGCATATGGAGTCGAGCCAGCCTGGTGCTTTATCATGAACATGAAGGGCGTTTTCACACTTTAGTTCAAGATTAAAGAGGGGCGGACCACACCCAGGACCAATTCCAGGCCCGTTTAAAGAAAGGCAGGATGTTCGCAGGTTCCGTATAAAGTCTTTAGTTAGGCTACAATAAGGATAACATCAAATCCAGTTTGGAGCTAATCAAGGACTTGTTGATTCAAGTTTTATTTTAAGATAAGTTGTGTTGCACCACTTAATTTTAAACATTGCTTTACAAATCAGCGACTAAAACGTTAACCTCTGATTAAATTAACATTCTGACTGGCCACCATGATGAATTACAGTGTACAAAAAAGATCTTATAAGCTTATTCAGAAGCATAATTTCTTTCCTACAACGAACTGTCACATCGAAATTTAGTCCAAATTGAGCTTTAAGTTTCAAATGAATCCTGAACTGAAATTGAAAAGTTTGAATTACAGCAGCAACAGGAAGAAAGTCACTCTAAAATAAAAATAAACCTAAAAGCAGGATTAAATGATGATTTAAATGAAATATTGATTGGTTTTAATCCCAATTTAAAGTTTGGTGCAACCAAATTATTAAACAGATCTACATTTAAAGCTTAATCTTTGTTGGTGTAAGTCTGTGATCATTTTATTACAAAAAATAAAAAGCCTTAAATTTTATTTACCTGTCTTAAATTTCTTAAATATTGTCTTAAATTAAAATATTTTATCCAATTTTAATCTGGTGTCATTTTTGGCATGTGATTTAAACCTTTTTTTTTTTTTTTAAACCTAGACCTAACCCACACACACACTCACACACTCACACACACAGTCACTCACACGTGGTTCTGGCGTGAGTTAAACTGAGGCTAATGTTGGCTAACTGTTTCTGACATCAGTTGTGACTTCAGTGTGAGATGTTTTTTTTTTTTTTAGGTTGTTTCTTCATCTGCTGTAAAATGCCCACATAAACAGAAATGTCCTTATAGGTAAGTTATACTGAAATGTTTTTATATTTGGTGCATCATTATTGCAAATTTGATTTTAAATGACTTTTTTTTAATGGAACTGAAAAGGTGTTAAAAAGCATTCAATTTAGCTTAAGGATCGCTGCAGAGACCCTGGGGAGGGCGTCCTCATCATCATCTTTTCCCACACATTTATTACGAGTTGCTGATTGATTTCACGCATCACTGCTGTTTGTGAAAGATTCATTCAGGCTGTGATGAAGGTGTGTGATGTTTCAAACACAGGAGCTGTATGATATGAACACATTTTACAGCTGTATAACTTGCTATTACACACACCGATTAGTAAAAAGGCATCCCTGAAACTTAAAGCAGGAGGAAGTAACACGATAATAACAAGATAAACCAATCATGTTATTTGACGCCCACCTCAGGAGTTCATTTGAAGCTTCGCCCGTTTTCATAGAGAGTAGAGATCGGGTTTCTGGACCGCACCCAGGTCTAAAAAGTGGAAAAACGCCCCAGGCTTCAAGTCCACATCTGGATATTTTTTGGTTAAACTAAACTAAACTAAACTACACCTAAACTGGATCTCTTTGATGAGCTAAATTACATCAAGAAGCTGTATTTTTGTGCAGGCGTATTACTGACTTGCTTAAGCCCTTTTTTTCCCCCATTGCCGCCCAGTTGTTATTTTCGTGGTTAGAAATGAAACACACTGATGTGGGTGGAGCTACACAGCAGGGGGTGTGGCGTTCAGAATCTGGTATTTTCAGCCCACTTTGGTCCAAAATTGCACTCAATAACAAAGTCGGACGCCGAGGCAAGATCAAAATCTTTTCGTTGAACTAAAATAATTGAGACGTAAACTGGACTACAGTTTGAAGTTTCATATAAGACCTGCCCTAAATCCCTGAACTAGATCATTTTATCCAAATTACATCTAAAATAAGAGGATTACACTTTCAGTCTAAAGTACTATTCAGGTGTGAGAAGTCTTCTGGACATAAAGTTTGTCACTTAAGTAATGAAAAGATATCTGTTAAGTAAAGACGCCTGAAATTATGACTGATTCGCACACAATATGCGATCTTTGTCCCATATCTTTCATGCAAACTTATTGTTTTGACTTTTATTATAACTGCTTTGTAAAGCTTATGGCTTATGTGCATGTTGCGCTTGATCATTACTAGGTTATGCGACCATTATACACACATATATACCTGTGCTAGGAACACAATAAGTTCCCAAACAACCCCAGAAGTGCCCTTTAAATGCAATCTATATTTTATTGTTGTTCTAATTTTTTAGCTTGGTTTTGGTTTCAAAATCATGAACTGGCCGAGTTTAAATCCCAGAACAATAAAATATAGACGATGTTTAAACCGTCCATTTTTTGGCAAGTTATTCAATTCAATTCAATTTTATTTGTATAGCGCTTTTAACAATGGACATTGTCACAAAGCAGCTTTATAGAAATAAACGGCTTCACAAAAAATATATTGTAAATATGTGAATTTATCCCTAATGAGCAAGCCAGAGTCGACGGTGGCAAGGAAAGGAAGTTACTGAGTTCTTGGTACAGCTAACAGCCCACACAAGCTACATGCTATGGTCATGTGACCTACTGATGATAAAGCACATCCACTATAACAAGGGCTTAACAGAAGTTAAAACGATGAGTTTGTTCTAAAAGGAGGTGTCTGTAGTCGGACTGTAGTTTTTAGTGTGACGAACATGCGAACATTGTGGAGACACTCCCGTCTCTGTGGTTTAAGCGGAGATCACTTATCCTCTGTGAACTGACTGTAATTATTACAGACATACAGCATGTCTGGAAGTCTAATCCCATCCGACAGTACGTAAGATAAAAGAATTTGATGATTTAGACCAAGAACAGACTGCAGTTAAAGGCAAAAAAAGAATGGAGTTGAATACAGAGCTTGGCATAAACGCCTCTCAGCTATACATGAGCAAAACTGCAGCTAAACTGATGGTCAGCTTTGATTAAATCTAAAAGATAGCAGACAGATGGAAGCAGTGTAGCCGTGCTGAGGTCACGTCAGGATAAATGAAGATAAATAAAGGAAATGAAGAAGGCGTTTCTTCCTCAGCCAGGAAATGATAGCAGGTCCAAAACAGAATCAATCGAATTACCTGGGGATTAACTGATGTAAGGGAATCTATCCAGAAATATTGGTAATCTAAACACGCGCGCACACACACACACACACACACACACACACACACACACTCGTGCCTTCCCCTGCATGAGACAATGACAGTGCAGTTTTAGTCAAATATTTACATTTACCCAGAATACATCTCTTCAATGAATCCCTCTGTGATTTTAATCCTACATAGAGATTCATATTTGAAATGGAACACACACACACACACACACACACACACATACACACACTAGTGCTGGTGGGTGAAATGGACACAAGAACCATCTGAGCAGCTGTGTTCCTGGCAGTAACATGAGCTGCAACTTCAAACCAGGAGGCAACACACACACACACCCTCGCACTTTACTAATTACAAACACATAATAAACATACCTAACGCTACCAGCGTGTGTGCATTCAGAACAAACATGATCATAACAACCCCCTGAACTTCTCACACTTCAGTATGATTTCGTCCTCTAAACAAAGCTAGGGATAAATTCGTAATTTTATTTAAATAGCAAATAAGTTGACTCCTAACAAAATTACAAGCTCTAACTGTTGTGGTGTGTATGAATCATATAACCATCACACCAACACGTGTCATCTTCCTGCACACTTCACGCAGTAGGAAGCATCCACTTCCCATAGTAATGCATTCCACGTGTAGGAACGGGCGATCTGACAAAATATCACAGCACAATACATGATTTGTATTATGGCATTTGGGTTTTCCAGCAAAGTGCCAGAAATTTAGCATTTACCCAATGAGTTCATTTTCCTGGCCACGTTGTGCAGCGTTCATCAGTATCAGTCACTTATAAGACAAAATTCTTATTTTTCAATAATTTTCCATTCTTTAGCCTTTAACTCTTTTAACCACTAATCATCTTGTGATGTTTGATTGCAAGGACAAAAATCAGGTCTGATCAAAAATAAATAAATAAATAAAAGCAAAACCCTGAGCCTCTTTAACCTCACACTATTTTAACATAAGTTTACTCAAGACTGTGATTTTTTACTTCCTCTTTTAAAGAGAGAGAAAAAGGAAGACAACCTAAACAAATCAAACAACCTAAACATCATCAGCGTTTCGTTTCTCTGTGCAACAGATTTGTTCACAAGCTGTTTGTGAGGCAAGTTTTATTAACTCCAGTAAAATGCTTATTTGTTTATCTGGAATATGAATCATGCATGAAAATCCTGTCGGAGTAACACATAGTTAACGTTAGCTAACTTTCGTCTTCAATAACCTCACTTGTGTTTTAGTCTCAACAAAAGCCTAACGATCTAAATAAACAAGTTTCTTCGCAAAATATTAGCTGGACATTCGACCTTGTGATTATTCTAAAATTTTGCAGAATTCTGCATGGTGTCTTCGGTATTTTCCACACACTTTCAGGAAGTTGGAGTTATTTATTGTTCCCAAACAACACTAGTTAGAGTCCCGATAAGTGTCCAACAGCTATGAAATGAAGTGCAGTATATTAAATCTATGTAGTGTAGTGTAGTAGGTTGAACTGAACATTTTTGTTCTGTGTTTATTTTGTTTTTCTCACCATGTTTCCCATACTTAATCGCCCGCCAATCTTATCACATGTTGGCAGTCAATTTCTGCGTAACGCCTTAAATTTACATTAAATTAGACTATTTATAGAGCAAAAGTATGTAACATACCAAAACAAAAAAAAATCTATATTTATTAAATATAAATATATAATAAACATTAAAATCTTGCTTCAATGGCTACAACATATCAGCCTTGAATTGTTACTAAGCAATCAATTTCACAGGGGGAAAAAAAAGCCACGAGAATGTCCCAAATAACGTAGCTTTTTCCCCGTAGAATTTTTTTTTTTTTGGCCATGTCTCTCAAACACTCACACATACACAAAAAAAAAGTATTATTCTTCCATGTTACTGATTATCAAACACATTATCCACCTCGTTTGATTGGAGAGGTTTTCATTCCAACATTGCATCATATTATATCATTAATAATGAATTAAATGTTGTAAATGTAGCTAATGATGGAGAGGTACTGATGACACACACAATACTCACAATCAAGCAGCCAAGCAATTATACCCTAATTTACAGCAAAATCAATATCATGTCATCATATCGTCCAGCTCTAATTCTCAAAAACTCTATTTCCACTTCATAAAAAGATCCATTAGATGGTCTGTCATTGTAATAACACACCTGCATGAAGACTAGGATCCGGGGCGTTGTACAGACTGTGTGTGGAGTGTGTGTGTGCTGTAGTATATTCCTCATATGCATAAGAAATTGCACACCTAATGGAAAACACTGCAAACCCAGTGGCTTTGTTGTTGTGGGAGGGTTTAACAGAGGGTGTGTGTGTGTGTGTGTGTGTGTGTGTGTGTGTGTGTGTGTGTGTGTGTTTTTGCTCACAACCTAACATCTGGTCCTTCTTCCCAGACAGGTTATGTTTTTTTTGCAAAGATTATTATGATCGTGATAATGATAAAATGATAAACTTGGCACAATCTGGTGGAGCAACTCAAAAAAAAAAAAACACACACAGAGTAAAAGCAGATGAGTGTGTTCATGAAAACAGACATAACCATCAGGTTATCATCGTTAACAAAAAATGGAGCTCATCCTTCAGTCCTCAGGATCGCTGGAACAATTTCTCTCACCCCAAATGCAGGCAATCAGCCAGGACATGTAGTGTTTGGTGTCTTTAGATTTGCATCACAGTTATAACACACTATGATTTTTGGCCAGATTTTGAGTCACAGACAAACGTTGCACGTTGTAAAAGAATTTTTTTGGTTGCGAGTTGAGATCGGACGTCTTAGAAAGCTTAATATGACGAGGGACCAATAAAGGTACATCTTATCTCATCTTATCATAATGTCTCTGCACATTTAATGAGAGGTTGTACATGACAGGATAAGATGAGACCATGGTTAGACATTTTTCTTTCGTGTCTGCATGTCAAACCCTCCATGGGAAATGCCTAAGTAGTTCGGAACTAAAGTCGTGAACGGAGAATTGAAAAAGCATCTAACCAGAAAGGAAATCTGGTCAGAGAGAATAGGTGTGTGTATATATATATATATATATATATATATACACACACACCTATTCTGTGAAGCGATGGCTACGCTGTGTACCAAGTGTGGTCTGAGGAATCAGTCGAACTAATTGTTTGGATGTTTTGTTAATGTGTCATTCCTGACTTGCACAGAACTGAAGCCTGAAGTCACATAGCAATTGAACATGTCGCGACAGCTTGAGAGTGTGAACGTAGGGAGAAAGATGAAGTGATGCAGATTAATGTGAACATTTGTTTGTGCATTTGCCGAAAGATTTTGGGCTGAGATAGACCTTGGTTACATCTTTGCTAAATGAAAGATGCAAATTTAAAAAAATGAAAACCTGTTTTGGCTGGTTGAGTACATCTGAGGGAAGAAATGAGATTTTTCACCGGGTTCAGGGCTGCACGATATGAACATCATATCACATATCATATCACATATCATATATTTAAATTGTATTTTTCTCTCTATTGTGATTCAGATTTATCCTACACGTCTGAGAGGGTATACTCTGCAGAATCTGGAGCATGTGGAATGATCTGCATACTGCAGCACTGTGTTAGAAATATCGCCAAGACGAAAGCCGATACTATCGCGATGACTGGTGGATGATGTACCGTGCAGCCCCTGACACACACGAGGAGGAAAGCGCAGGTTAGGAAATGAGCAGATTCACACACATACCGAGGATCAGACAGGCGATGTCCAGCGCGATGAAGGGAATCCCGCGCGCGTCAAACATCTTCAAAGCGTCCTGAAGGAAAACGAATGCGCGTGAGCTCGGTGTTCCTCAGGTTCACACTACTGACCGGCAGCTGTGGAAAATAATCAAACTGGGTCAAGTGTGCGTCAGCCTATCAGCGGCGTCGCGCGCGCTTCCAGCGACTGACGACGACCAGAAATACAGTAACAATAATTAATGCCAATAATAATAATAATAATAATAATCACCCGGAAGTGGACATATTAGAAGAGGAAGAAGACTAAGAAGCTGTTGAGTTGTAGTGTATGCTGACACTGACCATGCATTTCCAAAATAATAAAGTGTAGCCTATAATAATGTTAAAAGCGCGAGCTACGAGCCGCCGACGGAGCCCTGAGCAGGCGCGAGACCTTCATGCGCACGCACGCGAGTGTCTTTTTCTCCGGTTACGACGTCACGACGGCGTGTGTGACAGTGAAAACTCCCCGGACACGCCCATAGCCGCTGCTGGAGAAAAGAAAACACAACACTGGAATGGGCTTTTCTTTTCTTCCTTTTTTTTTTTTTTAGAAACAGGGAACTCCCACTTTTTATATATATAAATATCTGTATTTTTTTATATTTTCTATTTAAAAAAAATATTTTTAAAAAATAGTTCACACCTAGAGGGCGCGCGAGAGATATAAAGAGGTCACGTTTTTGTTATTGCCAAATTTCAGCCTTTTCTCTCTCTAAAAATGTTTACATTAAATACACAATGCACAAATTAAAAGGTTGAATTTAAAGCTCAGTAACCTGAAAACAAATAAAAACAAACAAATAAATTATCTTATACTTGACTATAATATATATATATATATATATATATATATACACACACACACACACACACACAAACACACACACACATATATATATATATATAGGCTATTAAAGTGCTGTGGTTCTAATATAAAATTTAATAGTGTAACAGATTTTGGGCTGGAAACAACAACCTGCTTTATCCTGCTTTGTGGTATGACTTGATATAATTTTGTAATAATCATGGGGTGTTTTTTTTTTTCTTCCAAACTTACAACTACGAATGTAAACTTGACTTGCCTGTAACTCTGATACTTAAATAGTCCTTCTCATCATCTTCGACATCATCATCATCATCCACAAATTAACAGTAGGCCTACCCCTGATTCTGAAGATTGGTCACATATCGATTGGAGGCTACTAAATTGTATCGTGTAGTATCGTATCGCGACAGATTCAGAGGTATCACCTACTACAGAATCGTTGCTTTATGAATCAGAATTGTATCGTGTGGAAGGAAGTCTGTGGTTCACACCCCTATTCACTACTGCACCAGAAACCTCAGTGAAAATAAAGTTACGAGATATTTCCTTCTTAAAACAAATCTAGGAATCATTTCAACGTACAAAAGAGGTCAAAGATTATATGCTCAGAAGCTCATTTCTAAAATTTATAAAGAATTAAACATTTTCACTGTTATGTAGTTTCTATTCAGTTGTTATAGTCCAATCAATTTTACGTAGATTAAAGAGGTTTAATGTAATACTCAGTAACTTGAAAACAAGTATAAACTATATACAGAGGCCAGATGAATTAGCTGAACATCTATTCTTAATGTGATTTTTTTTTTAAATATCAAGACTCAAAGACATACACTTATACAGGCTTTATACATCAGTATGTAAATACATCACACATCACCATATCTGCTTACAGTAGATATAAAAAGTTTACACACCCCTGTTCAAATGGCAGGTTTTTGTGATGTAAAAAAAATTGTCATGTCAGAACTTTTTCCACCCTCAGTGTGAAATTACAACGTATAAAAATTAAATTAAAAACAATCAGAAACATTTTAGGGAAAAATAGGAAAAATAAAAAAACGTACAATAACCTAGTTGCATAAGTTCGCACACCCATAATACTTTGTTGAGGCACCTTTTGATTTTATTCCACCACTCAGTCTTTTTGCGTAAGAGTGATTTATCTTGGTTTCATTTTTTTTTTTTTTTTACATTACAAAAAAGTGCCATTTTAAAAGGAGTGTGTAGACTTTTTATATCCACTGTATATGCTTTCTCGAATCATATAACTTCTTAAAATGCTTGATTAAATGAAATGTCACCAGTACACAAAACACAAACTGCTCCACTGTTCCTGATCCTGAGAAGAATGTTAATCACCATAACAAATAATGTGTTTGATATTTTTAGCCGGCTCACGTGCTGCTTTTGGATAAATCAGAAAGTGAAGGTTTGTGGGTGTATACACAATGGACTGCTGTGAAAGAAATAAAGAATGAAGAATTTATTCATGTTAAAAAAAAACACTTTCCTCTTTTTGTTTTGTACATAAAGGAAGGTCACTGCTGGGAGGTCTCCTTTTCTTCCTTTTTCTTCCATAACAAATTTGAAATAAGGCTGTTTTCTTCTTAATGGTCATGTATTTAAACAATAGTTGAAATGAAGTTGTAGGCAGCACGGTGGCACCTCACAGCTCCAAGGTCATTGGTTTGATCCTGTGCCCAGGTTACTGTCTGTGTGGAGTTTCAAATGTTCTCACTGTGTTCACCTGGGTTTCCTTGGGGTTCTCCAGTTTCCTCCCATTGTCCACAAACATGTAGAGAAGTGGACTGGCCGTGCTGGATTGCTTTTGGGTGTGAGTGTGTGAATGTGTGAATGTGTGTGTGTATGGTGTCCTGTGATGGACTGGCGTCCCATTTGGGGTGAATTCTCCTGTCTTGAGCCCAATGCTCCCAAGATAGGCTCCAGATCCGTTGTGACCCTGACCACTACACTACTTTTTCGAGAAAGACAGGAAGTATTGTATAACTTCTTATAAAGTTTCTTTATAAAGTCTTTAAAGTTTCTTTAAAAAAGTGAAATATAAATGATAAATTGGAATTTCTTGGGGTGTCAATAATTGATACATATTGTTTTGTTAAACAGTTACTTAGAATATGTTTACTTCTTTTAAAGGTTAGATGTCTCTCATATTTTCAGTGTGAGATTAAGCTAATTAACCAAAAGACATTTTTTTCTTAACCTTTTTTTTTTTTTTTTATACCAAGGGTGCCAATAATTCTGGAGCAAACTATATATTATTGTACACTATGCACTATGTTCCTACACTAAATGCTATATGACATTACATTTTACCCTTGTTTCCTCAGAAACTTCTGTTATTTCACTTAATTTTTTACTACACACACACATATGAATACACACTCACTGTCCACTTTATTAGGAACACCTGTACACGTGCACATTCATGCAGTTATCTAATCAGCCAATCATGTGGCAGCAGGGCAATGCACAAACTCATGCAGGTGCAGGTCAAGAGCTTCAGGTCATGTTCATCAAACATCAGAATGGGGAAACGTGATCTGTGTGACTTTAACAGGAACACCTGTACACCTTTAGAAATAATGTTGTAAGCACAAATATTGATGATATGCCAAATAACATTTCTCATCAGATCACAGCACCGGTGTGTGTCGCTGTGTAATGGGTGTTCTCTGTATTTTAGTGACCCTTGGCACACGTGATGATCTGGCAGAGGCCGTAATTCACATACAGATTTTATTTTAGCGCTTGTGATAACCAGCTGGCTGATTGTTAGGTTTGTGAATACCAGATTTTAAATGTCATGTCCTGTTTTGTCTCTCTGCCCACGTCAGTGCAGGCGTGCCCATTTCTGACCATGAAAATAGCAAATGGGTAAGAACAGGAAAAGTAAGTTCACACCCAACCAAATTAGCAACATGCATGCACAAAAATAAATCCCTTACTTCACTACTATAAAGGACATCTTGTGAGTCATGCAGCAAAACCCCATAAATTTGACCTCTTATCATTTACTGCAGTGAAGGATGAATCCAATTAATTTAAGGATGATTCCACTGGGTGACATTTAGCCCTTGTAGCTCTTGAAAGTTTCAATACTGAATGTAAGAAAACATGAATTAAACCTTCAAAAACCTCGTGTTAAGCAAACTCTCAACCTCTTATTCAAGGTTTCATTGCTGAGAACCCCTGCAGTTTGCTCATAAATGAGTAACAGTGACAGTATGAAAGTAACAGGACTGAGGGTTTTTTTTTTTTTTTTTTTAAAGCATAAAATGATCAAACACACAAAATATGGTTAGCAGCAAAATATGGTCAGCTAGCATCCACACTAATGGCATGAGGACATTAAGGACTAATGATTTACTTTATACATACACTTTATTTGCATAACCTATATTGGATGGAAAAGGATTTTCAAGCATGAGATGTTAAATGGATCCAGAAATTAATGTAAAAAAAAATAAAAAAATACAATAT
Source organism: Pangasius djambal (assembly GCA_022985145.1). Classification (NCBI taxonomy): domain Eukaryota; kingdom Metazoa; phylum Chordata; class Actinopteri; order Siluriformes; family Pangasiidae; genus Pangasius; species Pangasius djambal. Next base: position 19,364,080 of record CM040991.1, read on the forward strand.
ATTTTGAGGATTATAACTCAAGGTAAAGTGTGGAAGAGGCAAAAATTATGATTTCCAATTTTTGTACATTTCTTTAATGTTATTATTTATTTATCTGTTACATGTACATAGGTTGTAATGAAGGACACTTGTGTTTAAAATATCTTTTACCTTTGCTTTGTGTACAGATTTCTGTGAAATCACAATGAAGACAATATTCCCATCTTCACAGGTAGCAAATTTCGACAGTTATCCTGCTGGACTTTAGATTCTGATTAAATTCTGCAATCTGGGGAAGCTTTAGGTGCTGTTTCAATGCTGGTTTTGTCTCACCATTATCAACATCTTTGATTTTTGCCCTTGGTTGAAGCTCTGTCACCGTCTTAAGGGCCTGGTCTGTGACTTTAAGAGCAAGGCTGGTAAATGACCAATCGGGTCACTGTAGATTGTCAGAAACACAACCGTGGTATGATGCAGGTTCATTGAAGCTTTTCATAAGTTTAAATGGCACAATATGCGTTTCCTATTTCTGTACACCACAGGTGACGAAACTTCTGTCTGTTAGTTAGCAGGCCAGCTGGTTAGTGTACTAGCCATGATAGAAAATGATAGAAAACCTCACTTCCTTTATACACTCCTCCGTTTGTGCTGTTTGAATATACTGTACGTAGACACCTACTTTACTCCTCTCTGTCTTGATCAGAATGATTCTTATCTTCTCTGTGTTCCCTCATGTTCTCTAATTAATATTTTAAAAGAAAGAACTGTATGTTCCCAGCGCCGTACATTTCAAGTGTTCTATGTTCCCCGAATGAAAGTGTCAAGGAAAGAAATATATTTTCAAGACCATATATTGTGGGGATCGACAGTACATTCGCAGGGTTCTGTGTTCACTAGTTGGAATTTTCAAAGGAAGCAATCTGTTCTTCGCAAGACCCTTTATCCCCAGGGTCTGGTTTTCTAAGGGCCCTATATTCTCAAGGTTCTCTGGTCCTTAAATATAATTTTCTACAAAACAGCCTAATGTCCCAAGCACCTTTATTCCCAAAGTAATATTTTCACGGAAAGAACCCTAAGTTTCCTGGGCTCTTTCATTACCAGGATCCTATCATTCTAGGTCCCAATGTTCCAAGGGTCCTGTTCTGCCAGGCATCTACATTCCCTAAATAATTTCTGTAGGAAGCAGCCATACAGGATTTTGCCAGAGTCCTATGTTCCAAAAGCTCTATTTCCTAATTTCCTTGAAAATAGAACATAGGAATCAACCCTATATTGCCAAAGCCCCAGTGTTTCACTCCCATGTTGCCTAAATACTACGTTCCCTTAACAGGAAAAAAAAAAAAAAAAAAAAAAGACTCAACCTCCATACCTTTTATGATCTTATATAATCAGTGAATACTACTTTTTTTTGAGTAAGTTTTTTTTTGGAGTAATGTCTGTAAGTTCCCTTACTGAGTCATATCAGGGGAAAATAGAGGAAATAGAGCAAACATGGGGTCATGAGAGCATTTTTTCCAGCCTTCAGCAGACCTAGTAAAGAAACATCAGGATCATAAAGCAAGTCCAGTCGCCTTGAATCACTAAGACTAAACATGATAAATAACAGAGTGCTGCTATCTACAGGTGAGGAGTGTATAAGCAGCTGGTCAAACACACTCACTCATGCCTAGTGAACACTAACATGAGGAATTTTGAAATGTATCTTCAGACATCACAATAGACACTTTTCTCATATTCTTAGTGTGTACTGTGTATGTTTTAATAATAAAAAAAAAAAATCAAACAAAGCCTCTCACGTGTTAGACATAACTAGCCGTAACTGTTCTACTGTTCTTGTCTCTTATTATTGCAGGAATCATCCTGGGAAAGTAAAACAGTATAATATCACCACCTACTGGATATTTCAGTAAGTATGTTATTCACATTCAAGATACTATGTACAACAGTGTTTTTATGTTTTGGCCACATTAGTGTTTTCAGGTGTTTTTTGGTGGTTGATGCCATTCTAGTGTAGAAGAAAATGCAAAATGATTAACACAACCCAGTGAAATTTTTCTGTGTTAGTATGAACTAGGTCTAATCATATAATAATCCAGCACTATGGCTGTAACTGGCTATGAGAACACAGAGGTCTGGAACTCAGTAGTTTTTGCTCATTTATACTGGTATTAACCACTGTGTTCTGGGGGAAAATAATTCTGCCACTCATCTGTTTTGGTTAAAATGGAGACACTAGAAAAGTTTACATGCACACTTTCTTATTAATTGCTGTATTCTTTTTCCTAAAGTAAAACGTTCAAGTTTGTTCAATGAAAAGAGTCCATTTTCCTGTAAATAGGCTATAAAATAGAAGGTAATTAACATCTCAGTTCTATAATTTGTAATTATATACATTTCAATAACTATACAAAGGAATATTTTTGACAAAGGACCTCTTATACTATATGTGCTTGTAATATGTAGTCAAGCCACTGTGTCATTTATGAGAAATATGATAGCAAACCGCAGAAAACGTGCTACGATATTGTGACATTTTTTAGGCTGAAATCAACAGGTTGTCTTGTAAACCAAAATATTTAACTCAATGATATTAAGTGGTCTAACTTAATAGATTAAAAATTAGCAACTGATATAGCACACATTCTGCATTGTGATATATTGACTGTGATGTATGCTATATGGCCAAAAGTATGTGAACACCTGACCATTACACCCATATGTGGTTCTTCCCCAAACTGCTGCCACAAAGTTGAAGCACACTATTGTACAGAATGTCTTTGTATGCTGTAGCATTACAGTTTCCCTTCACTGGAACTAAGAGGCCCAAACCTGTTCCAGCATGACTATGCCCCTGTGCACAAAGCGAGCTCCATGAAGACATGATTTGCCAAGGTTGATTAAGGTAGAACTCAAGTGTCCTGCACTTCAACTCCACCAAACACCATTGAGATGAACTGGAACACTGACTGCACCCCAGACCTCCTCACCTGACATCAGCGCCTGACCTCACTAATGCTCTTGTAGCTGAATGAGCACAAATCCCCACAGTCACACTCTGAAATCTAGTGAAAAGCCTTCCCAGAAGAGTGGAGGTTATTATAACAGCAAAGGGGGCCTAAATTTGGAATGGGATGTTCAAAAAGCACATACGGGTGTTATGTGGTCAGGTGTCCACATACTTTTGGCCATGGAGAGAACTCCACAAACTACAGGGTGTCCCAAAAGTCTCCATACACAGGGGACTATGTTTGCCAGCACCACGTCAGCTGTGCCTCCGTCAGTGGATGCTCGTGGACATCCACTTCTCAGTCAGTCAGCAACACTTCCAGTCTTGTTGAATTTGTTAATAAGTTTGGCAACAGTGTTGCCTGTGATGTAGTTGCCATGTTTCCTGTTCAAGTCCATCGCAGCCTGTCACATGTCTGATCCAGACATGAGAATGATTTCAATACTTTCTTCTTTTGTCAAAGGCATTCTTAAAGGCTATCTGAAAATAAAAATATATATAAACTAAGTACATTTTGCTAAAAAGTGTTCATTTTCCCTATGTATGGAGAATTTTGGGACACGCTGTATATTTCCTATACCTCACATGAATGTCACTAGATTGTATGCTTACCAGTTTTGATTTCTTCAGTGCTAGTGTGTGTTGTTTGTTAGAAGTTTCTAGTTTAAAAGGAAGTTATCTTTCAGCTAGTCACTGAAATTTGTCCACATCTACATCAGCTACATTATGAGAAATTACTTCTTCATTTTGATATTAGGTAAGTAAAGTGTGTGTGTGTGTGTGTGTGTGTGTGTGTGTGTGTGTGTGTGTGTGTGTGTGTGTGTGTGTGTGTGTGTGTTCTTTTTGAAAAAGACAACCTGAACAAACTACTGAACACTGCTAAAACACAAGACAAGACACATTTTATTTTAACATAAAACATTTTTAATATAAATTTCATCCCTGTGTCCATAAATCTACTTTTTTTAAACACAATAATACAAGTTTGAAAATTCATTAAATTCATTTTACAAAAGCAATCCATATAATATAAATTGAATGAATGTTTATCAGAACATTCTGCCATAAAAGTCATTTTAACACAGAGAGAAGCTCAGTGTATTATATAAAGACATATATAAGTGTATTATTACTGATGCATTACTATTATTATTATTTAAGGAATTGTTTCACATTTTTAAAAATGTAAGGAAATTTCTATTAAAGTATAAACATGGATATTTTACACATACCCATAGGTTGCAGATTTGTTTTGAATCTTTCCATATTTCATGTGTGCAAAGGTTTTTCATTTTAAAAATGGTTCAAATCAAGAACAATGTACAAGATAAATAAATAGAAATCTCTTATTATATAGGTTAAATATGGGAAGCTAAAGACTAAATGACTCCATCTGTCCATCAATTATTGTCTTAGTGCCTAAACATTTGGAACATCCCAAACCTTTCCGTTTCCTCTTCAAGCCTGCTCTTTCATTTCCTGTCTTAAAGTCAAGCTGAAAACACTCTTCTTTAACCTCCTATATAAATGAAATGATCTAGGACTTGGCTCAATCTGCATCTAAGGATGTCCAAATAGCACTAACAATATTAAATATGGCTTACGATTTAATTTAAGTTCATTTGTAATACAAACAATATTACAAATCAGAGTCACACAGCATTCAGATTTTATCTGAAATCTGATCGCAGCACAGAGCTGAAGAGTTAAGCATGAACTGTCTCAAAGGCCGAACAGTCGCTCAGTGCTGGGATTTGAACTCACAATCTTCCTGTCCAACTGCATGAATACCATCAATCCAGAAATCAGGCTTCTACTTCCTGCTAGATGCCACTGATTTCGCAAAAATATCAAGGTAGTTTAATGGGACCTTTTAAAGAAACAAGTATGTATGTGCAGAGTATAATAACACACTAATAAAAGCAATAAAAACACTGTGATCCTTAACGCCTTCTCTTAAACTAGAAAGACTTTTCACCTCATCTTTGTCAACACAATTGAAGTAAAGTTACCCTGTGAAGGCTACTTCCAGCAGCCAAATCCTTAAACAGAGCCCATCAGCTTTGTAAAGAAAGAAATAAAAGTCGTAGTTCGTTGAACCACTCGTCATATCTACTGCTACTGTATTTCTGTCTGCTTCAGACATTAATTATACATTTTAATTTTTTCCATTCAAATCATTCAAAACAACACGGCACAGAGTCTCAGGACAAAGTGAACATCAGTCGGTTATTTCAATAACGTCCAATTCTGTCTGTCTTTTTTTTTTTTTTTTTAGTTCGGACCTCAACAATCTCCAACATCGATCAATGTAATCAGACAACGTAATTAACAAGGGATTGTGACCAGAACAAGTTAGGATTGACATTATGAGATTTGTTGTTCATAAAACTGAACATACACACCGATATAAACGTGTATACGGGTCAAACTGTAAAAATGGTTCATTTCAGATCTTTGTTTCTCCCTTTCTCACCTTCATGAGACAGTGGAGAAATACACTTGTGCATATTAACATTTAAACTATAAGCATTAATATATAAGTATAAACTATATATATACTAGTATATAAACTTATCATTTTTGACCAATATCCAGTCTCTCTATAAACAATAAATTAGGACCGATGTAAATTGCAGAAGCAAAGGGGAAAAAACTGAAATCCTGATAATAAAGCATGGTGTAAAGTGTCTTCTGAAAACAGTAGAGACATAACATAGCAACACATAGCACATAGATAAGTGTACTGACGATGTGTTAAATAAGAAAAATAAGGATCAATGGAGTTTAAGGATTGATCAGTTTGATGTGAATTATAAATCAGTGAGCAATCATTAGGTTGTTAATGTACATGTAATTACATGCAATATCCTACTGTACTTAAGTGCTTTTTTTTTTTTTTTTTGAAGTACCCTTACTTCATTAAAGTACTGCCATTTTAGAGACATTATACCTTCAGTTCTCTACATGGAAAAGTCAAAATTATATTTTTTCCTCCACTATGATCTCCAGCATGTGTCAATAATGATTACTTTCAAAAAGTGAGAAACTGGGATTGTCTAAAATATCTGCAAAAACCAGAAAAACATGGGTACATGCAGAACATTTAATACAGTTTTTAATTTTATGTTTGCCAATTTTTCTTATTAGAAACGTAAAAATATCTAACAACTACATTCTTAAAAATTTCAGTTTTCCTCTTGGGGCAGCTTCTATGTAGAACCCTGAAGCAAAGTGTTTAACTCTTTGTGAAGTGTTTATATAAGTGTTTAAATATATATATATATATATATATGTATGTATGTATATATAAAACAACCCTCATAGAACCCTTGAAGAACAACTTTTCTTAGAGCGGGTGGATTAACTGGGTATGTGTGTGGTACAAATTATTTTCTTCTCAAAACCTAAAACCTGACAGACATTTACAATTTACCTAAACTGTCTTGGTACTTTGTGCCATCTTGGAAACAACAGTTCTTGGATAGTTAAAGGTTATTAGCTTCCTAAAAGGGTTCTACTTGGAACCCTATCTGATAGGAAAACACTCTTGTAGGTTTTCACATAGAACCTTTAAGGCTTCCCCAGGAGGAAATCTTGAAGAACCCTGATAATATAAAGAAATGATAGTATACAGAGTATATAATAATTTAAATTTTCAAAGGCAAGTATTTTTGAACTTTAACTGAACTAAAAATATAAATAGTGGATTTTAATTAATTTAAAAAGTAAAAATTTACTTTTAATTAATATTATATCAAGGGGAGCTCTAATTCAACTACACTGTTTGTGTACTTGAGTGAAAGCAACACTGATGAACATTCTGGCCTTTCTGGCTAAAGATCTAGAATAAAGTCCAGATCATGGATACGTTAACGTTATAAAAAAACAAAATAAAAAATAGAATCCCAATTATTAAGACAATATCATTATGGGTTTCTCTATAAATCGATCAACTTGGTTATTTAACATTTCACCAAGCAAACCTATTATTTAAAAATACATTTTTAAATTGCTGCAGTTCCTCCAATGACCAAAAGAGGACACCATGACATAATGCACCAATGAGCGCTACTGGGTAACATCCTCAGGTCCTACGTTTTCAACATCCCAGATGCTAGTGTTCTAGACTTCTCTTTACAAATCTTTCTCATTAGTACTCTACTTACACTGATTGAGAAAATTTGGTTAGGGGCAGTGTACACAGATCGTGTGTTGTTGCCATACGTTACAGCAGCTTGCTAGCTAATTGGCTAATTATTTAGTGTGAAAATTAAATGAGCACACTCAGCTAAAACCTAACCCAGATCGCTAAACATAACAGGTAAACATAACATAGCTATCTGTACATTTTATTATACTACAATGAATTCTCGATTCTGATTGGTCAGAAGGTGTTGATTAATTTCCTGTAACAGCAGCTCTGACAGTAGCTCTGGCTGCAATTTGCTGTTATAATACGTTATCATTTCTATGGCGACAACTTACTTAAACTGATTTTAAAAAGTGTGTAACTGTTGATATGGTGACATTTTCTGTGAGGAGATGTTAATTTAACACTCATGGAAGGAGTCTCCAGTGTCAGCGCGTTGTCAGAGGTAAAGCTGTAACTTTTCTGACAGTGAGGGCTATTTATAGCTGCTGGTTTAGCAGACGTTTGACATCATTAAATGTAACTATAAGTGGATAAAAATATAGCAGGCTTTTTAGTAAACATCTTGTTTAGTGTTAGCAAACTGCTGTGGTATAACAGGAACAAAACACTTCAGGAATAACTTCAGAGTGGTAACAATAACTCGACTTTATCACACCACCCTGTCACTGATTATTTTCCTGTAACAGCACAACATGGAGTGTTTTATTTCTTAACATACACTTGCAGTATAACTGTGTAAGAAGACTTTAAAATAAAGGAATCAAGAAGTTGTTATTTGGATGGCTTCTCTGTTCTAGCATTTGGGACATTTTCTAAATTGGCCAATTCACAAGATGTCTAGTTAAGAAAAATAACTACAGTATAAATCATAAATGATGTTTTGAGGAGAGTCGGATTCATCCACACTGAGTTGTGACACAATGTTGATATGGCAGAGCCCAGAGAAATTCAGTTAGCGGTCCATGCTAAGTGTAAATTTAATTATAATGAATGTTTACCAAAATTGCTGAAGGAAGTTTTCTAAATGTTTCGTCTTGTTTCTACTGTCTCTGTGCCTTTACATTGTAAAAGACTTCGTGCTAGCTTGCTATATTGTTGGCCTCAGGCATTAGCTAGCTTATGCTTGACATCCATGTATCCACTTGCCTAGCAACAGCATTGTTAAACCTTTAACCACTCGACTGGTTGAATGTATCATCTTCCATTGTCACAAGCTTCATGGAAATACCTTGTTCTTGAGTGTGCTCCTGTTGAAACAACTGTCACTTCCAAGTCAATAGGAGAAGTCAAAAAGTGTGTATTAAAACAGCACTGAAGCATAAAGCCTGTGCAATTCACATACATGTGTGAGTGTTTTCTATATTGTATTTTTTGGTGTGCCTGTAAGTCACCATGGTTCATGCTTCAGGCTTTCTTGGCGGCGATGCGCTGCTTCTGTCTGCGCAGGTGAGCCTCGATCTCGTGCCGGAAGAGCAGCATCCCCAGCTGCCCGTGCGATGCCTCGTTCATGGCTTTGCTCTGCATGCACATCTTGTACTGCTCGGGTGGGAGCTCGTCGGCACAGTGCTTCTCGTGCCACAGGTGGAAAAGGCCACGAGACGGCGCACGAATCACCAGCAGGTTACTGTGTAGGTACTTCCTGTAGAGGTGCACATCCTCGCCACCCCACCCTTTAATATCCACATCAAATCCACCTGAGTACACAGGACAGAGAATACAATAATCAGCAAACAGGATATGTATGTATGTATGTGTGTGTGTGTGAGCATAGTGCTGTTTTGGTTGGACGTAAACCAGTTTTTTCCTGTTTCATGCCAGTTGTTTTCATGGTCAGAAATGGACGCGCCTGCACTGACGTGGGTGTGACATTCTAAATCTGGTATTTTCAAATTCACTTCAGTCCAAACTTGTGCTTACGTTACTGCATATCAAGAGCCATTTTTAGCCAAGACACAAAGCCAAAATGGTATTTTCCAAAAGGACTTCAAGCAAAGCCTTAAAAGTCTTGTCCCATTCCCTAGAAACTGGTCTTGTGGATGTTCACTATTTATATCACTACACTGCAATATAAATAACCCACTTCACCAAACTACTAAACAGCTACAACTGACTGAATGATTTGATCCATAACAACAACAACAACAACAACAACACAAAAACAAGCAGCTCATGTGAATCAGACACAGATGGGACATAATATGATTAACAAACTGAATACATTTTCAAATCTGCCAAATTTATTTCTATCATAGAGACAAGGTATAAAATCGAGAAAGCCTTTTTAAAGGGAACGAGAGGAGCTGATCTGATTGGATATCTCAGCAGCAGAGCTACCCTTCATCATGTATTCTCAAGATGCGGAATGGTGATTTAATCTAGCACAGACTAAGAAAGGAGGAGTGAGTGTCATGTTCAGTCTCATATTTACCTATGTTGATGAAGTCGGATCTGTACTGACAGGTCATCCCGAAACCAAAGTCCCGCCAGAAGCCTGTGTCTTTCTTAATCACCTGCACAGGAAACATCACACACACTGCCGTCCTCATCCTGTGGGGATGCTACAGACACTTTCTCTGAAGTCCATATTCATAAACTAATGTGATTATAGCTCTTTAACTGTGTAACAATGTTCTGTAAGGGTTATAATCTCTATAATGCCTTACAAAGACAGACAGACTGACAAACATGATGGACAGAAGTACCGACAGGCTGACGGAGAGAGACAGACAGGCATATAAACATACCGACAGGCAGACAGACATATAGACACAAGACAGGTGAAAGGACAGAACAACAGACAGAAAGACATACAGACAGATAGCTGGCTGATAGACAGACCAGACAGACAGAGGGATATAAACAGACAGATCCTTTCTCAATTCTGTTAGAGAAATGATCTTGTTCAAGCGGTGAAACAAAATGAACAACCTTCTATCAGCTATTGATTCCTCTATTGTTAATGTTATCCACTCTGAGCTGTAGCAGCTAAAAGAACACATCCCTAACAATCCAGCTCTGTAAAATTAGCAGCATGTTGATTAAACCGATGTTCATTACCAACTGCTGCTCCACAGGCGGGACGTGATCGCTGCCTCCATAAATCACTGCGGGATTGTACTGGCTGAATAGAATCGGATAAAACACTTTCTTTCCTGAAAGAGACAGACACATGGATTTGAAAATCTATATTCGCTTCCTCTCAGTCATAATCGATATAAATATCAATCCAGATGTAAACAGAGCCCCTGAGTCCCTTCATAAACTCAGGGATGGCAGGCAGGAGTGGAAAAAAGAGGTAGAGAGAATAGAACAACACAGCACAGCAGATATGTTTTCATCACTTCATCTTTGTTTACCTGAACAGAACATAAGGGTTAAATAGTTAGATTTCTATCAGCAGCTAAACGTCATGTATTGCAAAGTCATAGTCCATAACAATGCCAGTGATCATTGTTAACATCTGCAAAATCTTGTCTGCAAAAGCTAAGCCCTCCACAGCGAGGGCTACATTATCTAACAAAGCAAAACAAAAATATAACGTGTAAGTTCCAGGGTACCTGGCGGAATCCTGTCTTTTAACACAATGCTACCACCAGCATGCTTCACTGTAGGGATGGTGCTCTCAGGGTGATGAGCAGTATAAAGATTAACATATCGCTTCTCTCTGCTAGTTTCTTTTCCTACTCTCTTACTGACCTGGCTGTGTGTTCAGACGGCAGCTGTTGAGAAAGTCAGCAGTAAAGACGATGTCGACGTCACAGAAGAATAGCAGAACGTTTCCTCCTTTCCATGCTCGGGCACCCACGTCCAAACCTCGGCCTCGGGAAAACTCCTCATTCAGGTGGATCATTGTGAAATTACGGAAATTCAGCTCTCTGAGCCAAAAGAGAGAGAAAGATGAACAATATAATAATTTGGAGCAGAACAGAGACCACACCTCCTTCACTGATACTAGCAGACACAGAGGCAATGCCTCCTTTATTGAGACACAGGCACAGAGGCCACGACTCCTTCACTGGAATGGAAATCAGGTCAAAATATTATGAGCTGAAGTCAAGCAGCTCTTTCAGAGTATAATAATCCTGAATACTGATATGCACAATTTTCTTATTAACTAATTCAAGTCTGATTATGGCCCACGCAGAGATATACAAACGGTCCAATCCAATAATTTAGATCATCCTGGTTTGACAGGCCCACCTCACAGATCGAGCAGGTCTCAGATCAAGTGTTCTGTGCTCCACTTTTCCCAGATTCAATTTCTTAGCACATAAGCACACAGATTTGGATTTTTTTCAAATTCCTTTAGAAACCACTAATTCTCCAAAATGAGCCAATAACAATGTAGACAAGGCAGTAATCAGGGCGGTTAGTACAGAACCTGGCAGATTTACAGTGTGTGTGTGTGTGTGTGCGTGTGTGCGCAAGTGTGTGTGTATGATTCAACCCCGGCTAAAGCAGACAGCAAATATTTCCTTTTGCGATACTGGTTTGTTTTCAAGAGAAGGGGACTGTCTAGAAAGACTCCTTTTTCCTCCACTTCAGCTTGTTCACCTTTTTTCCACTGTACTGAAGCTCTGGGCCAGTTTGTCTCACACACACACACACACACACACACACACACACACACACACAAACACACACAGGCTAGCCTAATGTCTCCAGAATGTCTCCATGTCTTTTACAAGGGCAAAAATGGTTCAGTGTTCTAGGATTCAGAACACTGAACACCTCAAATTACTCCCATAAACACTCAACAATATATACAAAATAATACTAAGCAATACATATAAATGAATAAAACAGTTCTATAGCTCAAAGAGTGTTCATGATTAATGGAAGTCTGTCTCACCAAATGTTTTCTGTACATTTCTACCTCAAACCAAATCCAGTTCTTCAGTGATGTTACACAGTGATGTGAACTTCGCCATGTAAATGGGAACAGCCATATCGGACAACCACAATTACTTTTTCTTTGGCACGGTTTAGTATCAGTCTGCCCTCTAGGCTCAAGGTGGAAAGCTGGTGTGTGAAAGTGATGAAGATAATAATACAGTTCTAGTTTGAACTTAAATTTAATAGACTTGGCTGAGCGAGACTTCCATCAGATGGTGGCAACATTATTCTAAAGCAGCAAATATTAGACGCCAAACACTATTATACTCCAGAACTGAGATATGAGCCTCTCATTTTCAATATATTACACTATTGACTTTATTTACTGGTTGATATCAGTTAAAGTACACATGCAGTGCATGGGTTTGAATAAAAATATACCTGTTTGATATACTGTACTGTACTATAGCTATTTTATCTACTATAGTATATTATATTATAACTATTTTATTGACTACCCCATAATATACTACATAGTATACTATACATACATAGTACATACATACATGTATAGTATATTATGTAGTATATTATGGTGTAGTCAATAAAATAGTTATAATATAATATACTATAGTATAGTAGATAAAAAAGCTATAGTACAGTACAGTACAGTATGCACTATATGTACATAGTATACATACTATACTATGCTTATTTTATCTATGCTATGCTATGCTACACTATGTTATACTGTACTGTACAGTACTATATAATGTCTAAGCTTTGGAGTGTGATAGGACGAAACTAAGTACTGTGTAAATCCTGACCACCCTGGTGCACAGTGTGAATTTGGTGAAAATCTGAGGATGTCAAATTTTTTGGACAGTGTTTTTTTGAGCAAGAAATTGAACATTCTCTGATTTTCACCAAATTCACACCATGACTTAAGACGGTCAAGACTCCCATTGCAGTGCACTTTGTTTCATCCTGTCATGCTCTTATATCTGAGCCACTCATTTCCATTATAGGACGCTATGCTATATCTCAACTCTAGAAGGTGATAGGACAAAACTAAATGCACTCATGTTTTTGTCCTGACCAACCAAACACATGACGCAAATTTGGTGAAGATCAGAGAGCATCAGTTTTTTCACCCAAAAAAATGGTAAGGGGTTAGCCTTTGTGTTTTGGGGTTTTTCTGGGCAAAAATTGAACATTCTCAGATTTTCAACAAACTCACACCCTAAGTAATGACGTTCAAGGCTAACACAGGAGTGTATTTAGTTTTGTCCTATCTTACTCCATAGCTGATATCTGAGCTTCTCATTTCCAATATATTACACTCAATAAAATATACAGGTTTGGGACGCACAAACCATGTAAACATTTACTGGTTGATATCAGTTAAAGTACACATGCAGTGCATGAGTTTGAATGGTAACATTCCTTATACAATCTACTGTACTTTACTGTACTGTACTGTGTTACAGGTGTGGCAGATAACCAAATAAAGACAAATCTTTAAGAAAAAAAAAATCCCAGAAGATATTTCGTACACCCAGACACCCAGTGTTAGTTTGAAGTTTACATCAAACATTTTAATCATTATCATGATTTTACCTTTGTGTACAAGAAGACTATATAAGTGAATTTCCCTGTTTCTAGCTTTTCTTCAAACAGTTCAATGCAGCAAAAGGAAACGATACAAATGGTGGCACAGGAGGTCTCAGGAGTGCATTTGTTTAATTCTTGCTAATTTTCTGACCAATGATTTGTTGTTAAGACTATTAATAGTGTAATATTTACCATTTTTGGGCTTGGCCCATTTTTTTGGCCCAGGAGTGTACTGTATCTTAACTTTAGAAGGTGATAGGATAAAAGTAAGAACAGTACTATGTTAGTCTCGACTGCCCTATTGCACAGTGCAAATTTGATGAATATCTGAGAACACAGATTTTTTTGCGTAAAAAATGGTAAGGGGTCTTTGTGTTTTTTTTTGGCAAAAAATTTAACATTCTTAGATTTTCACCAAATTCGGACCGTGCATTAAGACGGTCAAGACTAACACAGGAGTGCCCTTAGTTTCATCATGTCACACTCCAGAACCGATATCTGAGCCTCTCATTTCCATTATATTGCACTCAATAAAATATACAGGTTTGGTACACACAGATGTAAACATTTACTGGTTGATATCAGTTTGTGGCGGGGGGGGCGTGGTCAAACGTCAGCTGTGGACGGAGAATGGAGGTGGGTTGACCCGGCAGGTAATGCGTGATTGTTTCCACCTGTGTGCTGCTACTGACAGCCTACTTATGTGCGTATTTTCTTTTCAGTAGACGCTGTGAGCCAGAGAAAGAAGGACCCAGAGGAGCCGACACATTCACTCACTTTAAGCTTAAACACGAAAATTAATATTAGTGGAACGTAGCGAGCTGTGAATGGCTCGCTGTTTTTGGTTTAATTTAATTTTCAGTGAGTGGAAGAAAAGTGTGCTGAAAATTGTTCATACTAAAAAAATCCCTGCATAAAATAAAAGAACAAAGCTATGTCAAATTCTCCTGTTTCTCGAGTCCTCCTTCACACACACACACACACACACACACCAGGCTCTACGGTTAGTACCCATGGAGCACGTAAGCTTGAATGGAAATATACCTATTTCATCTACTGTACTGTACTGTACTATAGCTATTTTATCTACTATACTGGGGTATATTCTATTATACTTATTTTATTACTATAACATACTCTACTACACAATATTATACCTGTTTTCTTCTTCATACTATGCTATACTGCAACATCCTATCCTGTACCATACTATACTATACTATACTTACAACATTAGAGGGTGATAAGATTCAAACTAACTGCACTCCTATGCTGGACTTTGCAAATTTTACAATCTGAGAATGTAGAATTTTGTGGGTTTTTTGCATAAAAAAATGCAACATTCTCAGATTTTCACCAAACGCACACCATGCATTACGACGTTCAAGATTAAGTCAGATATGCACTTAGTTTTGCCTCATCACGCTCTAAAACTGAGATCTGAGCCTGTCATTTACAATATATTACACTCAGTAAAATACACAGGTTTGGTACACACAAAAACATTTACTGGTCTATATCAGTGTATGGCAGAGGGAACGCGGTAAAACGTCGGCTATGGATGGAGAGAGGAGGAGTGTCGCACTGGCAGGTAATGCATGATTGTTCCCACCTGTGTGTTATTACTGGCAACCTACTTATGTGTGTGTTTTCTTTTCAGTGGATGCTGTGAGCCAGAGAGACACAGAGCCAGCGGAGCTGACACAACGCACTCACCTGAAGCTCAACTTGAACTTAATCTTAGTGGAATTTAGCAAGATGTGAACGGCTTACTGTTTTTAACTTAATCTTAATTTTTAGTGAGCGGAAGAGAAGCACGCTGAAAAGTGCTCATGCCAAAAAAAAATAAAAGAAGCACAAAGCTCTGTCAAAGTTGCCTGTCTCCTGAGTCCTCCTTCACACACACACACACACATCAGGTTCTACACAGTTAAAGTACACATGGAGTGCATAAGTTTGAAAGGAAAGATACCTATTTCATCTAGTGTACTGTACTTTATCATACTGTGCTACAGGTATTTTATCTACTATATTATGGTATATTCTATCATGTTATTTTGTCTACTATAACATAGTGCACTATACTCTCCCATATTATCCCACACTATACTATAGTACGCTATGCTATGCTATGCTATGCTATATCTCAACTTTAGAAGGTGATAGGACAAAATTAAATGCAATCATGTGTTAGTCTTGACCAATCAAACGCATGATGCGAATTTGGTGAAGATCAGAGAACGTCAGTTTTTTCACCCAAAAAATGGTAAGGGGTTAGCCTTTGTGTTTTTGTGTTTTTGACTAAAAATGTAACATTCTCAGATTTTCACCAAATTCAAACCCAAAGTAATGATGTTCAAGGCTAAAACAGTGGTGTATTTAGTTTTGTCCTATCTTACTGCATAGCTGATATCTGAGCTTCTCATTTCCAATATATTACACTCAATAAAATACACACAGTGTGCACAGTGTATGCTATGCTATATCTCAACTTTAGAAGGTGAAAAGATGAAACTAAATGCACTCATGTGTTAGTCCTGACCAACCAAACGCACAGTGCGAAGTCGGTTAAGATCAGAGAACGTCGGATTTTTCACCCAAAAAAAAAAATGGTAAGGGGTTAGGCTTTGTGTTTTTGTTCTTTTTTGGCCAAAAATTTAACATTTTCAGATTTTCACCAAATTCACACTGTAAGTTAGGACCTGTCATGCTCCAGAACTGAGATCTGAGCTTCTCGTTTCCATTATTTTACAGTATTAACTTTATTTACTGGTCAGTATCAGTTACAGTACACACGCAGTGCATGAGTCAGGATGGAAATATACCTATTCTATCTACTGTACTATACTATAATATAGCTATTTAATCTACTATACTACAGTATACAGTGTATTATACCTATTTCATCTCCTGTACCCTAGTATACTATACATCTTTTAATTTAGTATACTATTCTCTACTACACCATCCTATCCTATCCTATGCCATACTCTACTCTACTCTACTCTACACCATACTAGACTATAATACATTATACTATGCTATGCTAGGCTATACTATAGTATACTATACTATGACTCAGTTTTAGAAGGTGACAGGACAAAACCAAGTGCACTCCCATGTTAGTCCTGACCACCCTAATGCACAGTGTGCATTAGATCTGAAAAAGTCAAATCTTTCAGTCAAAAAACTGGTAAGGGGTTAGCCTTTGTCTATTTTTGAGAAAGAAATTGAACATTCTCTGATTTTCACCAAATTCACACCATGAATTAGGACGGTCAAGACTACCATAGCAGTGCACTTTGTTTCATCCTGTCATGCTCCAAAACTGATATCTGAGACACACACTTCCAATATATTACACTCAATAAAATATACAGGTTTAGGACGCACAAATGTAAACATTTACCTGTTGACATCAGTTAAAGTACACGTGCATTGCATGACTTTGAATACAATCATTGCTTATACCATCTACTGTACTTTACTGTACTGTGTTATACTATAGTTATTTAATCTACTATACTACAGTTTGTTATACCATACCTATTTTATCTATGATACCATACTATACCACAGTATATGCTACCTACTTTATTGACTGTACTATAATACTTTATATTCACACTGTAAGTTAGGACGGTCAAGGCTAACACAACAGTACATGAGTTTGGATGGAAATAAACCTATTTGATCTACTGTACTGTACTATAATACAACCCACACTATCCCACACTATACTATAGTATGCTATGCTATGCTATACTACGTATCAACTTTAGAAGGTGAAAGGACAAAACTAAATGCACTCATGTATTAGTCCTGACCACCCTAAAGCACAATGCGAATTTGGTGAAGATCAGAGAATGTCAGGGTTTTTTTTCACCCCAAAAAAAAAAAAGGTAAGGGGTTTTGTGGGTTTTTTCTTTGAGAAAACAAATATTAACATTCTCAGATTTTCACCAGATTCACACTATAAGTTAAGAAGCAGTGTTAGTATTGTATACACTATACTATGCTATACTACACTGTCCTTTCCTATACTGTACTGTACTATATTATACTGTGCTATATCTCTACTTTTGGGGGGACAGGCCAAAACTAAGGGCATTCCTGTGTTAATACTGACCACCCTAATGCTCACTGCAAATTTGGCGAATATCTGAGAATGTCAAATTTTTCTGCCAAAAAAATGGTAAGTGGTTAGCCTATGTGGGTTTTTTGGTGCAAAAATGAACCTTCTCTGATTTTCACAAAATTCACACTGTTCGTTAAGATGGTCAAGACTAACACAGGAGTGCACTTAGCTTCATCCTATCACGCTCCAGACTGTGAGAGGCTCAGGTCAAGCCTACCACACTCTTATCACACTCCAGCATATTTAGCTATTTTATCTAATATAGCATATTATATTATACCTATTTTATCTACTATACCATACTATACTACACCTGTTTTATTCACTATACTATACTATTTTTTACTACACTATCCTATCTTGTAATATGCTATATTATGCAATACTACACCACACTATACTATACTCTATCATAGCACTGGAGTATGATAGGAAGAAACTACTTGCACTCCTGTATTAGTATATAGTATAATGTAGCATAGGACACCACAGGATAGGACAGTCTAATATAAAATAGTACAGTATCGTGAATAAAACATCTGAGGTAATATCTTATTTTTGGCTAAACTGATCCTTTAAAATTATATAGAGTAAAAGTAACTTGGCAAGTAGAAAACAAATAAGACCAGCTAGTTTGTTGTGTATTAATATTCTGTCTGAATTAGCTGGAGTGCGTGTGACATCTCTTCTCCATCTCAAATGAACACAAATTATTCATGGCTATCGATTCGCAGATGTGTGTTCAGCTCTCTTTAAACTGGAGACCAAAAGTTTCCTCTGAACAGACTGAAGATCACACAGAATACAATATAAAGGCTTCAGAAGGGAGGGAGGGGTGTAACAGAGTGTGTGTGTGCTATGAATTAATCATGGTCAGAGTGTGTTTGGTTTTGGAATGATGCCTGGTGTGTGTGTGTGTCTGTGTGTCAGGCTGGAGGTCACATATCGACTGGCAGACCTTCTCTACATTCCTACAATGGATTTTTATGGCAACTACAATCAACAAATACACACACAAATTAGCTGGTGTGCTATTTCAGCAATTACAGTAGTCTGCCTATTTATTAGTGTGTTTACATATTATACGTGTTATGGGTGTTATTCTAACATTCACAGGACGGGAATCTGATGGTACATCATAGCTTGTTGCTAACACAACACTGAATTTAGCTTTAAGTTCCTTATACAATGAAAGGTAAGGTTTTATCAATGAAACTTTGCTGGCATGTTGTTGTTCGAAGTAAACCAAAGGCATCCTAAAAGGTTCTAAGTAGAACTTCTACTCTAAGGTAGAACTTTTACTCATTCACAGAACTCGTAAACATTCTGTACTACATCATACAGCAACGCTCCTAGTGAGTAAGGAATAAAACACCTGGGTGCCTGCTGTTATAGGATAATAATCAGTGATAGGGTGGTGTGATGAAGTGGAGTTATTGTTAACAACCTGAAGTTGTTTACTTTCCAATAACAGCACATCCAGAAGTGTTTAAATCCTCTTACATCACAGCAATTTGCCAGTGATAACTACAGTATACATAATTTACTAATTAACGATATGTCATACTTTTTACTCATTCTTGCAATTTATTAATTAACGACATGTCATACATTTTACTCACTCTTGTTATCACTCGCAACTATAAACAGTTATTCCCTCACCGGCATCTTGTTTTCACACAATTTGTCATGCTACTGAGGAATCAGAAAATGCAAATTCATCTGTCCTGAAGACTTTCCCATGTCGGAAAACTTAAAGTTACGGCTTTACCTCTGACTGTTAGAAAGTGCTCACACTGGAGACTCCTTCCAAAAACACTAAATAAACATCTCCTCACTGAAACTTCACCATATCAGCAAATCCATTTACGTGGAGCGTCCATCATTCCTGTCCCTGTGTAAGTCATTACTATAGAAACGATAATGTATTAGAATGAATGCATTAATATAAACCTGTGATTTGCCTTGCAGTTGAAACTACTGTCAGAGCTGCTGTTATAGAAAATTAATCAACATCTTCTGACCATCTTCGAGATCTCAACAACACTGGCGTATAAACCTTTATAATGCCTTGTCAGGTGACTAACACTAACTAGAGAGTTTGCTACTAAGTTTGAGCAAATAGCTGTTTATACAAGTTATACAGATAGGTACATCAAGTAAAAATGAAAGACAGAAAGAGAGCGAGACAGAAGGAGAGACACAGAAAGAGAGGCATGAGAAGCATGAGAAGGCTGAGAGGTATGTAGAGTTCATCTGGCAGAGGACACCATCATTTTCTTTGAGGTCAAAGATCACAGCGGCTCCAGTCTAACGTTATGAGATCTCCACCCGAAACTCAGCCCTGCAATCATCTGCCATGCACACCGAATGTGTGTGTGTGTGTGTGTGTGTGTGTGTGTGTGTGTGTGTGTGTGTATGTGCCCTGTAGAAAAAAAGAACAGTTCACTCGGCTTCCTATGATGGCTATTCAGCTTTGCTTCCTGCTTCATTTGATGGTGTGTATCAGTCTCAGCACAACACAAACACACACACACACACACACACAGGTATGTACTGTACCTGGACGTGTTCTCTAGGATTCCTTTGACTTCGTTCATCTGGTCTTGGCCGAAGTAGACAACGGTGAGGTGCACTCGTCCATCTTGCTTTATACACACCTCCCTGAGACAAAGACACACACACACACACCAGATTTTACCTGCCACAGACAACTGAGGGATTCATGATGACTATTCATGATGCCCAAAGAAGGATCCTCATAGGTAAGAAAAAAAACACCCTGGGCTATTCTATTATAGAAAAATAACCAACACTGGGGTGGTGTGATGCAGCACAACGCTAAGCACAGTTACTGTTACCACCCTGAACGTGATTATTTTCCCTTAACAGTACGTCCCAAGTGTTTTATTCCTCTTATAATATGCATTCCAAGCAATAAAAATCAGGACGTATTGCCGATAGGCCAAGCCCCTTTTAAAATGTAGTTAAAATGTAGCCTAAATGATTACAGTATATGACTGAGTTGAACACCTATTTCATAGAATCATAAAGAAAATAACAAATTAGGTTCCTAAAGAATTACAGCTGTTAGTCATTTTCAATTTAAACGTAAATTAAATGTAGTTCTACTAAATATAATCTTAATTGGCCAATTTCATACATGTCAAATAGTCTTTATAGAAAGCCTATATAAAATGTATTTAATAAGAATACACCAAAGGAAAACGGATTATTGAAATGTATTCAATAATACAGTTTGTGTGCAATTTAATCTCTGTGGGTTGGTGGATATTATCACATTACGTGTAGATCTGAAAACAGAAGCCACACACACACACACACACACACACACACACACACACACACACACAAACACACACACACACACAAACAGTGGTGTGAAATTCCAGCAGTTGGACACAGACACATTCTGATATTCAGACGCCAAATGTTCCAGGTTTGTGCTGACTTTGCATTTTTTTCTTTTTATCTTTCTACACATGTGAAAAAGGGAAAAAACACTCAGACAAGCTCAGCTCTGGAGGCACTCACGTTTGGGGGACACAGCAAACATCAGCACTGAGGAGTGTAATTTATGCTAAGAGCTTGAAGCAGTCACCAGTCAGATCTCCTTCAGACCCGAACACTCAGAGGAAAGCGCTATCTACCCTCTTCCACATACAAGCGACTGGCTAGTGTCGATCTACTGTAACACCATCCCTCTTACTCGAACAGCATGGTGCACTTGGACTCCTGGCTACAGGTGGCTGTCCGGTGTCTGTCAATCCATCATCTGTATTGAACTCATGATCTCCTGAAACGCTTTTCTGTGGTTACAGAGGTTAAGGTTTAACTGCAGGCATAGCATTAATTCACTGCATTAATAATTATGTCAGTGGGCGGTCCTGATAAGGATATTAAGACAAACATCTCTCCAACAATTTTTTTTTTTTTTAGCAGATGCTTTTTTTTTTTAAATATCCGTTAAAGGTCTTGCTCAACAGTGGCAGTTTGGTGGTGCTGGGATTTAAACCATCTGATAAGTACCCCAAAGTCTTATCCACTTAGCCCTTACTGCCACTAAACACAAAAATCACTCTTTCCCTACTCCTCATTTCTATTCTGTTTTTTCTTTTATCCAGACTGCATGACGTGTGTTTAGCTCATGTGTATTACTAAGAGTCAAGAGCGCATTTATGTACTTGAACTATACATTAAATTTGTTAGTTATTCAATCATTTCTTATGTTCTTTTTTTTACATTTCATTTTACTGTGTCTGTTCGCACTAGGGTTAGGGTTGTGCTTGTTGAGAAATAAAACTAAACAAACAAAGCAGGTTCAATGCAATATAGAGAATAAAAAAATTCATCCCATCATCAATGTACGAGAAAATGTAAACTATATCTTCTGCAAAGTGAAGGTAACAAATGCCGCCATTAACATTTAAACCGTGGTCTCCCAGGAAGCTCATCGATGGGTTGAAATACAGCCAACTCAAATGTAGTGCATAACCTTTAAATGGGAAGAAATGCATAATTAAAGAGAATGCAGTACTGAGTCTGAGAGGCTTTAAATGCTTCCCGATTACAGTTTCCATCAGATAATGTATAAAAGAGCCCTCCCTATCCTGTGTGCACTCTTTAGTGTCCTACATTCCTTTTCATAATCTCATAAAGTCATTGGTGTCTGAGACAGTGTTACTATTATCCTACTGTTGCTATTCCTATAATGTTGCTGTTAGCCAAAGCTGCTATTAGCCATGAATGCTTTTATCCCAGTTCTGAAACCAGTTTTCAAGTCAATTACATGTCAAATGTTAATTTTCCAATGACACTATTAGCCTGCTAGCTACATCCTGTAGCTAATTTACTTTATAATACAGAGTTGGGAATCCATCTGAGATGCTTTAAAATTAAGCTAGAATAGTACTGCTGAAAATAAAAAAAAAAAAAGAAAGAAAGAAAAAGCTCAATTTCCGTCATGTAATGGAAATGGGTTTTATGGTTTCCATCAGATTCCTGAAGACTTCCATTACATGCCTTCTTTCATGGGTGGACGATTACCATCAGAATAAAATATATAAAAGCCATCAGGAACCATTAGGAACAACATATTCCATTAAGAAAGGAAGAAAACACAACAGGGCAGGCTCTTGATAATTGGGGTGGTGTGATGATTTTTATCCATTCATAGGTACATTTAATGTTACAAAATGTCCTCGAGACAAGTTATCACATAGGTCTAGCAGCTATGAACCGTCATTCCCTCATCAGACTCTCTCAAAGTTAATAAGACAAAAATACGCAGCTTCTCATGTTACCAAGAAACCAGAAAGCGTGAATTTCTCTGTCCTGAAGACCTTCTTGTGTCAGAAAATGTACTCTTACAAAGCGCTGACACTGGAGACTCCTTCCATAAATGCTACATAAACATCTCTTACACAGAAAACCTCACCATATCAACATGTTTGAGTTTATTAAATAAAACATATTCTTAATGTTTATTATTAGACTTTGATTAAATAGATTGTCTGCCATAAAAGACCCTGTTAATGAGCTGTTACTATAAAAACGATGACATATTAGAATGAGTGCACTTATAAAAACTTATCATCTGAACTACAGCTGGAACTAATGGCAGAGCTGCTCTTATAGAAAATTAATCAACATTACAGACCATCAGAAACACAATAAAATCCAGTAGGACCACTAGAAATCTCTAATACATTCTAATTACTTTAGCAGGAAGTATTAAGGCTAAACGATGTGGATAGCTTGTGACATGCACCGATCCGTGAACCGTTAATGTGATATAGTTCAAAATTGACCTTCATTAATATGACATGAATTATCTATATTTTGTGGATACATCATACAGACTGTCTGAGGTTGCTCATGATGCTCACAGGGCTTAATAAAACATTTGGTGACTTGTCAGAGAGCTGTGAAACGAGAGTTGAAAACAAAAGCAGTTCCAGAGAGTACTTGTGATCCTTCTGCCCATTTTTTCCAATGTCTAACGCTCATTGCCATTACGTTACGCAAAAGTCTTAATATATGCTCAGAAGTATATCATCACATAAATTACTCAAATTCCTCTTTGGAGATAATATCATTAGAAAATAGCCACAATAGGAATAATACTTTATATATTTTACTTGTAGTCAAGTCTAGTCTGTCTGCTCTTTGAGGTACAGTAAATTATTTCTCTAACTCATACTATAGACTTGTAAGCTATTAGGCTCCAAAACAACATGCTAACTAAACAACTTGCTAGTTAAATACTGTGTAGGTCAACTGCCTTGTTAAACCAATATTACATCATTATGTAGGCTCAAAAACAAATATTTTGCTTTTATTATCATTCACTACATCTAAAACATTTTGGACATCCGATTCTACCAAGAAAATGAGCTTAATTAATTTACAGTCCAATGAATCTACACTCTTGTTTATTTACTCTCCAAACTAAGCACCTACACTTCTAGCTAATAATGAAGTCCTGCTTCCTCTTTTTCACCTCTTTTCATTTCCTCTTTCTCATTTGACTTCCCGATAGATAAGTCAATTTTGACAGCTCTGCAAGTATATTTATTGAAAGTTACAGTCATGCTAATGAAATAGGGCCTCTTTAGGGGGAGCATTGTGACATGTCATTGCACATCAGAGGTTTTTGACAGATTCCTGCATCCTTCAATGTTATATTTCTTTGGATTTAAATGATCAGCTTTCTGAGAGCACAGGCCCATCCCCTACCCCTCCTGTTGTTACAACACTGAACACAAAGTCTAATCATTACAATAATGATTTACAGACTATTTACACCACACCACTCTTGAATGCTCAGTTCTGATTGGTCAGATTCAGATGCTGATTAATTTTCTATAACAGCAGCTCTGAGCATAGTTTATATTACTGCAATCATTCTAATGCACCATAGATTCTATAGTGACTTGGGATTTGTATGGTGGACGTTCCACATAAACAGATAAAAAGAATAATTGGATATGGAGAAGCTCTCAGTTAGGAGACATTTATTTAACATTTAGGGAAGGAGTCTCCAGTATCAATGTTTCTTTAAGTTTTCCACCACATGAAAGTCTTCAGGACAGAGAAGTTTGCAGTTTATAAGTAACAAGAAAAGCTACATTTATTAAAAAGAGAGGCTGGTGAGGGAACAGCTGTTTATAGCTGCTATAACATAAGTGATAACAGGAAGGAACTTGTTCTGAGGATGTTCCACAACATTAATACAAATACTGTATAAATGAATAAAAAAATATGATGTGTTTATATGAAGAAATAAACAATTTTGTTTATGGGACATGCTGTTATAGAAAATATTCAACTCTGGTATGGTAATAGTAACTCCGCCTTGCAAAGTGCCGCATCACACCAAGCCGTTATTGATTATTTTCCTATAATAGCACACCCTGCCATATCACACAGCCCTAAATGATATGATTAATTACTGGTATGATAACTATCCATCTTGATTCCTTTTTTCAAAGGGGATGATGGTAAATGGATAGTTGAATTATCTGGTTAGGGAAAATGCTAGAATGTTGTTTATAGTGAATTTGTTAAGCCTTCAGAAGGAGCAGCTTTCAGCACACATCTAGAAAATGTATTTATGCATAAGCACTATAGTATACCTATACACCACTATACTTAATACACCTACATATAGTCTCACCTGTGCTTTGAAAAACAAACCCTGCTGATGATGTAGGTGTGTCTAAAGGCCGTGGTTTTACCTGAAGGTGTACATGAACTGTTTGAATTTGTCGGCTCTCTGTGAAAGAGGTACGATGATGTTGATGGCAGTGTGAGACGTCGCCACACGTTCATTCGACACCTTCATCAACGGGCCAAAGGGACGAAACAGAACGAGACGCCTGAACTCATTTTTCCTATCTCCACGGAATGTCAGCTCGTACAGCGTTCCTTTATCCTTCTCAGTTCGTGCTAGACCTACAGAGAGAGAGAGACAGAGAGAGAGAGAGAGAGAAGACACAGAACTATTACTTCTAGGTCAGATCACTGCTATAACACTAGACTTAACATAAATATTTTAAAAATTTCATATGTATAAAAACAAGGCAGTTATTCATGCTACTGTGATATCCAATCAACACCCGTCCTCTCAATCTCTTTAGATAACAAGTGTACATTTTACTCACATGCACAATAGTGAAAGAGCACAGGGCAATATATATAGTGTCATGGAGATGGTGTGAATCTGTTCTGTGAGACGCATGACCAAAATATGCTTCAGAAACCTTTTCAGTGTTAACAGTACTCAGACCACCAACGATTTTTCACCTCACACTGCTCAAGTCGCTCTAAGCTGGTAGTTAGTGGGCGCTCCTATCTTTAGTTTCTGTCAGTTGCCAAGGATTCATAAGCTAGCTACAGAACATATACAAAACCATCTATTTGATCACAAATCAAATGTCTTCTCACTAAAAATAAAAATTCTGGAGGGATGCTTGTATATAAAGTGCATCTCTACAGCACATCATGATCATGTCAGTATGAGCCAAAAACAACATTTTGCTTCTCACGATTTCTGCTTCCTATTTGACAGGCTTAAAATGTATAATGTACCCAAAAAGAACCACAAAAACACCAGCTTACAATGAAAATGAATCACTTGCAGCCACTTTGTCATGCCGCATTGCTGCTGATTTGAACGGAGGCATACTGAGACAACAGACTTGAAAGAAAGAGCTGTCAGAGGTAAAGCTGTAACTTAAAGTTTTTTGACATGGGAAAGCCTTCAGGACAGAGGCGTTTGTGCTTTCTGGTTTCTTGGCAACATGACAATCTGCACTTTTTTTTGTTTGTTTTATTAGTTTCAAGAGAGAGACAAAAAGAGAGGCTGCACAGCTAGCTAGTGATCGATGATGTATGATATTAGCTAACCAAATGTTATATTTAGCTATTACGGAAGCCCTGAAGGCAAGGTGTGAATTTGTCTTTTCAATTGCTTTGTCATAATTTTGTATTAGTAAGTCAAAATAATAACCTACTAAGTGAAAATAATGACTTAGTAAGTGAAAATAATGACTTAGTAAGTCAAAAATAATGTACTACTAAGTCAAAATAATGTATTAGTCAAAATAACAATTTAGTAAGTCCAAATAATGAGATACCAAGTCAAAATAACTAAGTAAGTCAAAATAACAAGACATTAAGTAAAAAAAAACAACTTAGTAAAAATAACAAGATACTAAGACAACTTAAT
Organism: Pangasius djambal; assembly: GCA_022985145.1. NCBI lineage: Eukaryota > Metazoa > Chordata > Actinopteri > Siluriformes > Pangasiidae > Pangasius > Pangasius djambal. The sequence continues at coordinate 19,391,063 of CM040991.1, forward strand.
GGCTTAGTAAGTCAAAACAATAACAAAGCAAATATACATATATAAAAGCAAAATATTTTTAGACCTTGCAGTTCAGTGTTTCCCTAAGCTATTAAGCTTGCACTGTAATACAAAAGCTATTCCTATTTAATTGTGTTGTTTAGTTGATTTTTTTTTTTTAAATCTAAGCTGAAAAACTAGAAAGCAGCTAATGAACGAAGAGTCTTCAACAAAATGCTGTCCAGTGAGAACAAGTATGGGTAAACAGTTAAATTTTATTTGAATAAAAATAGACTCATGGTAATATTGTAAACAATGGCAAACTCTTACTCAATCATTCCTCACCATGTACATCACTCTCTCTGGCTTCATCTCAGCATTGGTGAGTTGAGAAACAGCTGGAAAACTGTCACGCATGGGAGCATGATAAACGCGATTTCTTTTACTAAACGCTTAAATCCATCAACACAGGTGTCATTTTCTCACAGCTACACAACAAAAACATTTTAACGGATCTGTGCTGAATGGCATCAGAGGATCTATTGTTCAGATTGGAAATCAGAGTCGCATAGCACAGACTTGCTGACTCTTTGCTCAGGGAGGAAACCCTGTTGACACAAAGGTTTGCACAAAAGTCTTGTCTAAATTCACTTGTCTAAACTTCCCTTTTGCCTCAGCTGTTGGTAACATTCTGAAGACATCTTGGTCACAGAAGGCACTCATTCAGAACCAGAGAAACTATAAATTTCATTATAATTAACATGACTGTGGTTCTAATCAGTTTCTCTCTTGAAGTCTATTGACACTATTTTGACGCACACACACCACCCAGAATGCCTTGCAGTAGAAGTAAAGGAATAGGATGAGTAAAGAACACTGTCTTGGTCACTATCAACTACTTACTGGGATAACCTAAAATTTTTACACACCAGCTCATACCTCTAGTGTAAGTCATGTGACCTGAAATTAATATCTATGTTATCAGAGGTGTGAATCACACACTTTCTTATAAATGTCACGCAATTTGGGCTTGCTGCTGGGAAAGTCTCTGGTTAGGCAGAAGCCTCCTGTTGGGCAAAGCCCTATGTTGGGCAGAAGCCTTCGGTTGGACAAAACTTTCCTGCTCGGCAAACCCCATGCCGGGCAAAAGCCTCCTGGATGAAGACACTGGATGAGCTCTAGAATGGACAGAAGCCTCATGTTGTGCAGAATCTTCCTGCTGGCCAAAGCCCCAATTTGGGAATAAGCCCCTGGTTAGGCAGAAGCCCTGTGTTAAGCATAAGCTTTCAGTTGGCCAAAGCCCCATACTGGGCAGAAGCCACACACTGGACAGAAACCTGCTGCTGTACAAACCCCCATGCTGGGAAAAAAACTTCCTCCTGGCTGAAGCCCTGGTTGGGCAAAGCTCTATGATGAGCAGAGGCCACATGTTGGGAAGAAACTTCCAGCTGGTAAAGCCCCATTTTTGAGCAGAGCACCTAGGGGTGCAGAACGCCCACAATGGGCAAAGGTCTCCTGCTGGCCTAAACCCCAAGTCGGACAGATGCTCCTGGTTGAGGAGAAGCCCCTGGATGGGCAAAAGCTTCATGCTGGGCAAAAGCCTCTTACTGACCAAAACTCCATGCTGGGCAAAGCTCCATGTTGATGCAAAACCTATTGTTGTCAGAAGCCCTATATTGGACAGAAGCCCCCTGTTGGTAAGAAGGATCCAGTTGGGCAAAGATCCCACTGCAGGTTTTTATATAATTTTATCTGAAATGTAACAATATGAAAAAAATAACATGAAAATACATCTGAAAATAAGGGCACAAGGACAGTGTTTCACATGGAATCACAATTTCAGCAAAATCCTACTAACACACAACAAAGTCATGTTCAGTCAACGGATGTCAATAACAGGAAAAAGTGACGAGATTAAACAAGTCTTGCATGCTGTGACTGCACCCTGCCCCACTTCCTCCTAATGCCACCTCCTACTGAAATGGGAACAATACGAGAACATGCAGCTTTATGTGCTCGACTTAACAACTTTAGCGCTTCATTTCCATCAGAACTGCTTTTACTAATTATCAGTTAGAAGTACTGAAGGCAGATCGGGGATCTTACAATTGTATTGTTATACAGTTTAAAGAGACAATCTGGGGCAATGTAACAGAACATTTCTCTGACCCAGGAGGAATTATCTGGAAATCACAGATCAAAGAAGGAATGCCTTTGACTGTAATGTGGAATTGTTAGACACTGAGGCCACATACTGAAATGACGTTAGCTCATAGAAAGGAATGTAGATGTGTCTTTGAGTCCGTAATATGGAAGTCTTCAAAGTGAAAGAAAGGAAGTCATTGCATTCATAAGGGCATGTTTTTCATTCATTCATTCAACTTCAGTACATGTGTGTAACTGGAATCTATCCTGGGAACACTGGATATGAAGCGGGAATACACCGTACATGGGAAGCCAGTCCACTGCAGAGCACCATGCGTGCACACGCTCCTTCACAAACTGATTCACACCTAGGGTCAATTTAGCATATGCAATCTAACTACTAGCATGTTTTAAGACAATGAAAGTAAAGTAGAGAACTCGGAGGAAACCCACATGGACACTGGGAGAACAGGGCATAGTGTTTTTTCCTCACAGATTTTGTCAGCCACATAGCAAACATGAGCTCACTAACAGGGAATTTTCTGAGAGGATATTTAAATTCATATATCAAATATATCATATGTACATTATATACATAAATATTCACAATTTTCACTGTCAGTGCTAGGTAGCTATCTAACATTAGCTAATCTAAAAGAATATGTGAGAGAATTCTTATGACATATGCATATATGCATGTTCATAATTTTCACTGATAACACTAGCCAGCTTATTAATGTTTGCAATGTTCACTGCTTATAAATGTTTGAAATGTTCACTGCTAATGCTAGTCAGCTGGCTAACCTGAAAGGGTTTGTGCAACAACTAAATCATATTCACAAAAGCTGATAATCTTCACTTTTAAGGCTAGATAGCTGACTAACATGATCTAGCCTGACAGGATTTCTGAGAGGATTTTTAGGTCGTATAAAAATAAATGTTTATAATCTTCAGTGATAGTGCTTAATTACTAGCTGGCTAATGAGCTAACTTGACAAGATTAAGTTATTTTCATAATCATTTATAATCGTTGCTGCTAATGCTGCTAGCTAACCTACCAGGTTCCTTAGATAAAGTCCTTTTCATAAATGTTCATTATATTCACTGCTAACTCACAGTTAGCTATAGCTAACTTGACAGGATTTCTGAGAAAATGCTAATGCTATCCAGCACTCAGGATAACTAGACAGGGTTTCTGAGAAAACCTTACAGTTTTGAATGTAAACAAAAGTATTTTTCAAGACGAGGACACATTAACTATGGCTGAAGAGTATATGGATTCAGTGACTTTTCACTTTCCACACAAATCCTTCTTTGTTAAGCAAACTTTTGTGGTGCTATATTTAACTATCAAATCTCATTATTTAGATTATTTAACTCTTCCAATATGTTATACTGAAGAGCTTTACTCATGACACACTCTGACGTGGGTGTGTGAAGTTTTCAGTGGATGAATTGGTTATTTCCGTTGTGTGTGTGTGTGTGTGTGTGTGTGTGTGTGTGTGTGAGACCTTTGTGTGGAACTTGCCCTGCTGTGTTTATGTGTAACTCTGTGCATCTCTCTCTCTCTCTCTCTCTCTCTCTCTCTCTGTGTGTGTGTGTGAGACATGGCTCAGCTGTGCACAATAAAGCAGCTGGTTTTGTTTCCTGCTGCATTTACACACACATGCTCTCCATATCACAGGATTTCCTGAGGGGAAACTCACTGGAAACCTGGGTGTTGTGTTCTTCAGGCAATACGACAGAACTGTGTTTTAAAATTTAGCATACTTTGATATCAGTTAATCAGAAAAAATATTTGGAGACAAAAAAGTTCATTTGAATGGGAAAGTGTGCGGAAGAGAGATAAGGAATTAGTAGTTTATTTTGCTTTGAGGTAAGTTTATCTAGGCAAACTTTTTTAATTTTTTGACAAAAGAAGAACAGGCTACACTACACAACAATGTACTCTGAATATCCAAAGACTGTGAAAGTTTATAGATTGTGAACCAAGCTGATATTTAATTGGAAATGTTGGCCCAATTAGCTAAATCAGATAGCTAAGGTTAGCTAGTCACACTATATGTCCAAACACAGAAGCTACAGTCACAACTTATGTTACTTCTTCTGCTAAATGCAGATAGCTAATCAAAAGAACAAACTATTTGTTTTTGTAAACACTTTGGTCCTGTTAACAAATACGAACTTTCTTCAATTATTTGTTTCCAACAAACTCATAACAAGCAGCAACTTATCTGCGCTGATCCACTACATAGTCAATAAAATAGTTTAGCTAATTTCATTTCATTTAAGAAAACCGTAACTCTTTGCAGGCAATGCTATAGCAACTTTTAACATTGGCAATTTTTTTTTTTTTTGTTACAATGAACTTTTGCCTCATCATTTTCTTAATGTCATTTGTTGCTCATAGTATCCCAAACCCAATCAAGTCAGCTAGCAAACTAAACCACTATGTTCCCTCCACAATCATGTCACACTAGCACCACCCATAATTACCAGAGTCAGATAGCTCATGAACCAATTCAGCTGAACCAAACTCACCTTCAATGAAGTCAGCCATGCTGTACACCTTGTCTGCACTAAACTTATCTCCCATATTGTGTTTGTGCGAGTTCAGTGTGTGCACAGCGCTCTCCACCACTTCGTTAATCTCATCACGTCTATCTTTTCTCGCCGGTTTTTCCTCAGGATGGCGTGTGAGTCCTGTCTCCAGCTGATACACACGCTGCAGCGTGAAGCTGTCAAATGGTATCACAGCATACTCATTTGGCAAGCGGACACCTGCACTTATCTCTGCCCGGCCCATTTGGGTGCGGAGAAACTCATTCAGATCGGTCCCTGCGTTGCCCGTTTTCTCCTGAAGCTCCTTTGGCCGCTCGACTCGCTCCTGCAGGGCTTCCTTCAGTTCTGCGATTTGCTTCTTCAGGCTGGAAATGTGTTGCCGTTGCTGTTCCTCACGTTCCTGAAGCAAAGCTTGATAGTTTTCGTGGCTTGATGAACCCAAGGGGGCGCCGCTGAGAACACCAGGAACCCCGGGCCCTCTTGGAGAGTCTGGTGCGCCCAGCCTGGGTGCCACCAAGGGGTCATCGATATGAGGGTTGCAAGTGATGACGTAGAGGAGAGAAAGAAAGCAGCAAACGAGGACTAAAACGCCACAGACGCGAGAGAGCCACAAAAACAATCCTCTGCGCAACATCTCGAACAAACCAGTGTCACATACACACATGTATAGTCATATCCATTATGTAGTTTTATCTTAGACGGTAAGCTAATTGAGGGGTTACTGCTGTCGTAGCTAATGCTAATGCTAGTTTAAAAATGAAATGGCACAGTCGGTCAAGTAGTTCCTGTTGTGCTTGCTAAAGCTATCCTCTGAGCAACATTTCTACCAAAATACAGTGACAGTGTGTTTTTCACAATATATCTACATATACACGACTTAACACACTGGTGGGACAAACCACTGATTAAGCAGTTAATGCTACCTCTGCTAAAGCTATCTTTGAAATTAAATGGTACCTCAAATTAATTGGATAGTATTGTCTTTACAAACACAGTGTGATATATCACACAAATATAATTCTGTCCTTCCTGCAGCTTTATCTTAGATGCCGAAGTGAGACAACATACTAAAAGCTTGTCAAGTAGATACTTGCTAAGGCTTTCTGGTTGATATGAAATGGAACAGCAGATCAACATGCCACTGTGGTCTTTACCAAAAAGTTATCATTTCACATAGAAATATAATCTGATATGTCATGTATTTATAGTAATGTCTGCTTTATAGACTTTTTAGACGTGAAATTATGACAAAAGAATGAAATGCTAAGTTAGCCGTTACTGTTGTTCTTGCTAATGCTGACTTTGACATGAAGTGGGGAAGAGAAGGGTTTGTCTGAGTGAGCAACACTCTCTTACTAAAGGACGTTGAAGATACGCTTGTTCCAAAACAGATCTGATTGTCCCTAATTCCGCCTTCTCATTCGCATGCTCTTTTCAGTCACATTTCGGCCCAGCTTGAGAACCTCCAATCTGGTTAAGCAGCTATTGCTGTTAAAGATAAATTTCTTTGAGATAAGAAAGAGGAGGTTTTTGTTTTGATTGAGTCAGCTACATAAAGAAAGGTACACCTACACGTGTGTGTTTCTTGTATTTCAAGTCATGTTAAAGCCTGTCCTTTGTCTTTTAGAACGAGGCTACTTTAGTGGAGATTTGGATGTGGCTAAAACGGCTCAGTCCTGCTGTGATGACACAAAACACGCCACTTCACACCGTTAAACCCTCAGTAATGACACCTGTTGAGAAACTGTTCATTGAGTATTTCACATGTCCAGGTTCATATCATGCTCCTTTGAGCTTAAATCAGAAGAGTCAGCATACTTCTCCTTTGTATGAGTCTAACAAAATGGGGCATGTTGAGAATTGTTAGATGTCCAAGAAGATTTTCATTTCCATGAGCAGACACTTTTCATCTTCCTCAGTCAGCAGTTTGTATCCACGCTATCTTCTTTGTTTAATATAAGCCTCCTGCATATTTCATCTTCTATTGTGTTACCTAGAGAGAGAGAGAGAGAGAGAGAGAGGAATTAATGAATAAAAGCCAGACTGTCTAGAGTTAGGTCCAAGGGTGAGTTCACTACAAAGAAACCTGTATATAAATATATCGGCAATGTTCATATTACAGCTGTGAATCCTATTTTATAATCTTGAAAAAATGTAGATTTTGCAAGTAACAATGACTCTAGAGGGCTGGGGTTGGGTGAGGCGGGGTCAGGTATACAGCCCCAGAGATCTGGGGCAGGGTCAGTTAAGGGGTGGAGCCAAGTAGATGGCTTGAAAGAGCTGAACCAGTGGAGTGGGACCAGGGGTGTAGCTACAGAGATCTGAGGAGGCTTGGACAGGTGTAAGACTCTGAGACCTGTGGATGTGGCCAAAAAAAGGGGTTGGGCCATTTGGATGGCTCTAAAGAGCTGAAGGAGTGGGGCCAGGTGAATGGTCACAAAATGCTGAAGTGGTTTGGACAGGTGTACAACTCCAAAGATCAGAGGACAGAGCCAACTAACAGGGTGGAGCCAAGTGGATGGCTCCAGAGATATGAGGGGGTGTGGCCAGGTCGCAGAGAGCTGGGGACGCTTGCACAAGTGTTCGGCTCCAGAGATCTGGGGTGGGGCCAATTAAGGGGTGGGGCCAAGTGGAATGCTCCCGAGAGCTAATTGGGCCAAAAGTGTAAATTTTGTTTTGTACAAACTTACTGTGTGAATAATGATTCGCAAATATCACATGAGCAGCACACAGGTTGGCTGATATAAATTATAAATTTGACATAAAATGCATGCATAATGACTTTTAACAGGAATTTACCTCCTTAGTAGTTACCCTTCTGCTTTCTGTACAGTTCTGGGCTTAAAAATGAAAATTAAAGATTCATGTCTACGCAATACCAGCTTGACTTTATCAAATAGGTTTGAATAAATAGAGAAGTGAAAAGAAACTGTGTGTGATATATTTGAGGCAGCAAAGGGCACAGGGTTTCAGCGCGAAAACACACTGCTCTTGTTTTAGAGCGACCTGTGAACGTGTGAAAGTGAGAGGGCAGTGTTAAAAACGACCTCAGGAGGGAAAAGAAGAAGCGTACTGTGAGCTGAGCAAACATACGGGCAAAAGACGAGGCATTCATATACACACACACACACACACACACACAGAGGCATGGTTTATCGCCACACAGAAAAGGCCTGTTGGAAAAGTAGGTGAACTCAAAAGAGGAGGTAAAGTGCATGTGACTGCCTGTCACACACACGTGTGTGTTTGTGTGTGTGTGTGATGACTACCACACAATCAGCTCTTTTACAAGTAAAGACTGGGTCGAATGAAAGGACTAGTTATGTTAGCACTGAGAGCAGGGGTGTATCAGGAATACACACATTTGGGTAGGTGACCCTCCAAATGCACTCTCTCTTTCACACACACACACACACACACACACACACTCATTAACCTACTTTTAGAGCCAGTAGGAGAGTTAGCATACCATTTTGAGTGATCAGTTACTCTCTCTCTCTCTTCATCTCGCTCTCTATCATTCTCTCCCTCTTTCTCTGTGTCTCTCTACCTCAGATGAGAACGAGTCCAACCTCTCATCATGTTTCCAACTTCTTCCTCACCTTCTTTATCCTGCCATCTTTTTCTCTCCTCTTACTTCTATCTACTTCCCCCTTCTTCTCCTGTTCACCTCTTTTCCCATTCCTTTGCTAACCCTCATTTTCTTCTCCATCCTTCCATCTTCTTTTTCTTCTTCCTCTTTTCCCCGTTCCTCTATTATCATTGTCCTCTTTTCATCCCTCACCTTCTCTCCTCTTCCTCTCCTCTCTTTTCTTCTTTCTTCCTCTCTGATAACCTCTCCATCACTCCTCTTCTGTCTTTTCTCTGTCTTGCAGAGCTTCTCCTCTTTTTTCCCCATTCTGTCCTCCAATGTACCAACTTGTTTCATGGATATTCCACAACAATAATGTAACTATAAACTGATAAAAAGTGTGACATGTTCTTTATTTAATTAAAAAAAATTAATTGTTGCCAAATTGCTGTGGTATAAGAGGAATAAAACACACCAGGACTTGCTGTTATTGGGACTTGCTGTCATCTTCACGGTGGTAGAAGTAACTCTGCTTCATGTTGGACACCCTGTTGTTGATTATTTTCCTAAAATAGCACACTCAAAGTGTTTTATTCCTTACCTAAGGTATATAAAGTGTATGCACATGTCTCTAATATTTCAAATTATGAGATTACTATTAAACAATTATCAACCCATTAAACCTACTTCTACACATTTTTGCTAATCACAAGTTTAAGATGGTCTCTTTCTATGGGCAGACACTATAATTTTGGCTATTATTATTTTCCCAAAACTCAGCTTTTTCAGCTTGTTTACATGTTATGCTGTCACAGTAATGTGGTAATGGCAAAACTGGCTCTATGAGTCACGTGAGAATCACATTTCTTTCTAAACACATGACGCTGCATTTCTAATTTCTCTGCAACCTGCCAATAACCCCACCAAAGAAGAAGAACATGATGTAAAGTTCAATTTCTATGCCACCTTTTTTCATTCATTTATTTTAATGAATATATAAGGAATTTACTGGTAAATATATAATATTTCTCAGTTTCTACACTGTAAACAATTTCTGAAATGTCTACAGTACAATACTGTATTCAAACCAAAATCATGCTGTAAATGTGCTTTAGAGAGATTTCCTGTAGCCCACCTGGTATTTTAGGAAACTATTTACAGTCCTGACAGATTATACCGTGTATCATCTGCTGTAAATATACTGTAATTACATGGCAAACATACAGTATCATTAACTTTACTGTAAAACAAGCTGCTAAAACACTTACCAGAAGCGGCAAAGAAACGTTGTCTAGCAAATTTTTTTTTGTTTTAAATTCTTTCATTACTTTGTCATCCTAAATTTCATTAAAAATAATTATTGGCATCAATGATTGTAGCAAAGCAGGGAAAGTGTGGCAAGTTTAAATAGGAGATAAAGCTAGGCGACATTAGGTAATCTTAGCTTAGCTCAGTGGCTAATGTTTGCTAGCTAGCAAACATATTATAAATAGACAGTCCATCTTGGGTTTTTGTGTGTGTGTGTGTGTGTGTGGTATTCAGGATTGTGATTCTGTCTCTGTTGTTCCTCATTGTTCATTTTAGCAGTTTCTCATTACGTAGTTTTGTTTATTAATTTTAGAAAGTTCTTCTTGTGTAATTTGATATCACATAAATATATACGAGTGTTTTTTCCCCTCGTATTTCATTCTTTTTTGTTATTAATTTTTTTGTGAACTGAATTGAAATGATTATTAAAAAAACACATTTTTGTCAGAGTTGTATTTTTGGCTTTTTGCTATAACAGCAGTATAACTTTAAATTGCAGCAGCAGGGGTTTCCTCCCCGTCTAATTTGGTCTTGGCTGATTCCCACCCACAAGCCAGCTCCCTCCACCCTACGACAGCTACCAACCAGGGAGGGCGAAGGCTAATACATGCTTCCTCTAAGACACATGAACCTAGCCACTCAGTTCTTTTCGAACTGCTGTTCATGCTACATCACTGGGCAGCGTAACAAACTCGGAAAAACAACATTATCTGCCCTTTTCCACAGACATGAGATCACAGACACCCACGATTGGCTAGTGTCGCTGTGATTGACAGATGAGAGAGAGTATGCCCCTCCCACCCAGAGAGCACAGTTTTGCTCTCTTGGACTCCTGGTGATAGGATCCTTTTCTGTTGCGAAAAGCAGTAGTTTTTACAGTAATGGTGATGTGGTTGGATTTAATTCCATTTCATACAAATGAAGCGGTATGACAATAGATCCACTAACTTCGCCCCTGAGCCATTGCAGATTCTTATGCAAATACAAATTTGCAATTGTTGCACCTTTCTGAGTCTTCCTCCAATCCTTCCTTCCTTCCTATCAATAACAACTCTGCTGGATGCTCAGGTGTAGAGAGATGACAGGTACCAAATTTACAGTATACATGGGCTCAATAACAAGAATAATCTTCATTGTATTTACTGAAATATGATAACAGCTTTTATCTGACATAAGATATTCTGTTGTGAGCAGCTCATAAACAAGGACACTTCCTATAATAATACCTGGATTAAAAAACACGCTGTTATCGGAAAATTATTAGCTTCGGGGTGGTATCAGTAACTTTATATTTTCCACTACAGGAAAGTCTTCCACACAGAGGAGTTTGCAGTTTCTCTTAATCTTCTGGTCTTTGTAACTTTAACAGAGAGAAAAAACAGAGGGGTTAGTGAGGGGATGACTGTTTATAGGTGTAAGTGTTAAAGTAAGTGATTACAGGGACTAAATTGTTTCAGAGATATTCCACAACATTAAATGGATAAAAATTATGATGTGACTTTTTTAATAACTAAAAAGTTGTCAGTGTTGTCAAACTGGTGTAGTATAAGAGGAATAAAACACTTCCAGACATGCTGTTGTATTAAAAAAGAATCTCTTTCGGGGTAACTCGGCTTCATGTCGGGCTGTATCACACCATCCTGTCTTGATTATTTTCCTATAACAGAATATCCCCAACTGTTCTATTCTACTTCTCACAAATTAATGTAGTCTGTTATATGTCTACACTAATATACGTCCAAGTCTGATACATTGGCTGAAGGCAGTAGGGATAATAATACAATACAGTACAACTCACAATGGATTATGTATTAGTTTTTGATGATTAATTAAGTAAAAAGCAAGCTTCTGGATTCAAGGGAATGTCTATTTAGTTACTTAACATCCTCCTTTATCCTACAGATCACACATAACTCAACACGCCCCTGCAGATAGGGTTAATTCCACTAAAAGCCTGCGGATGTCTTCAGGAACTGTCTAGTTAGCAAATACAGCTAATTTATCCCAGTCTCATTATTCTCTGGACTCCAGTCCTGCTGGCTTTGTAACACACACAGGAAATGATGCAGGATTTTTCCTCCGTTGGCGTTTTTATTGAACGTCTGAGCTATTCAGTTCTATTCAGACCTCATTTCTTCACTGTTACTTTTATGTACTTCTAATGCTGGTATTAAATCGATTTTATTAATCTTATACCTATTTATCAACTTGGTTTTTACTTCTCATTTTGCGCATATTACAAATAGCCACATCCTTCTATGCAATACATCACAAGATCTTTAAACTGCTGTTATGGCTTCAAGTGTTTGTGTGCATCAATTTCAAAACACCAAGTTTTTCACATAGTAATGATCTCACTGGCGTCAGAACGTGGAAACCCTGAGTAATCTTACACACTCACCATTTAACACAGAACGGTTCATATGGGACACACTACAGCCACTGCGTACACTCTCTCTCTCTCACACACACACACACACACACACATACACACAAGATGCATACAAAATATGTTGTTTATGCCGATCACAGGCCATTTATACACACACACACACACACATATTTGCACACATTTCCTGCAAACACACCCAGAATGACACACACTAGAGATGAAGAGAGAGTAAAAGAAAAACAGAGTCGTACTGAGACAGACAGACAGACAGATGTAGAGTGCAGAGAGAGGCAAACACAATCACACAGAGAGAGAGAGGCAAACAGAGAGAGAGAGAGAGAGAGAGAGAAAGAGAGAGAAACAGAGACAGAGGCAGAGACGCACCTCCTCTCTGTCCCATGTACTTTAACAACTTCCTCCCTCTTAGACTGTTTCCTGTCTGCAGGGCAAAGATGGCAAAATCTTTCTTTCTCTCTCGCTCTCTCTCTGTCTCTCACCCACTCACTTATCCTTCTACTTCTCTTTTTTGAGATCCCTTTCTGCCTTTCCTCCCTCTTTCTCAGACTTTCTGTTTGTCTCTCTCATTCTTCCTATCCCTCTCTCATGTTCTAAACTTTGGCTGATCTTTCTCTTGCTCATCCTCCCTCTTTCTCACTTTTTTCCTGTCTCATTCATAGTGTCATATCCTTTCTGTCTAAAGCATTTCCTACTGCACTATATTCAGTCCTACAGCTAATAAAACTACAGAAGGGTGACACAGTAAAGGTTAAAACGGTGCCTCTGTTACGCTGTAGGGGCGTTTATTCATTTCGCCAGCATGCTTTGTGTCCACTCGTCTTCTTAGAGTGAAGTATCGCTGAAAATCAATACACAGTCCTTCTCACTGATCACCTTTATCATGTGATGAAACGTTTCTTTCCTGATGGGCGTGGTCTGTTCCAGCATGACTCCGCCCCCATGTCCAGCACACGATGAGTGAGAGAGATAATAATACAGAGAGACAGAGAGAGTGACACATATAGACATAAACAAAAAAGAAAAATGGAGGAAAGAAAAAGAAAGAAAGAGAGAAGAAAGGATAAAGAAAGAGGAAAGAGACAATTGACAATGGCAAGGGGAACTTGAATTAAAAAAAGGAGACAGAGAGAGAAACAGTGAGAGGGAGTATAAGAGGGAAAGGAAGAGAACGTGTCAGAGAGAGAAAGAGAAATAGAGATGGACAGATCAGAAAAAATGAGAGAAAGATAAAAAGAAAGAGAGGCCGTTTGGTTTTACAGCTGGAAGTGAAGGACAGCACCAAGAAAGTTGTTCCAGGTGTCTCACACGCACACACACACACTGCCCACAGACAGGAAATGCAATAGATAGTAGAGATGAAAGAGAAGAAAATGTGAGAAAAGGGAACAGATGTGGGCGAAAAGAATTAGATAGATAGAGAGAGAGAGAGAGAGAGAGAGAGAGAGAGAGAGAGAGGAGAGAAAGGAGTGTTTGATGTGTGTTTTCAGGCCTCAGGTGATTCTCGCTCCCCTTCATTAAGCTGGATCTCCTCATTCTGCCATCTGTGCTCCCGCTAAAATACCAACTCAGTTCTTACACACACACACTGCTGTTTCCAGTCAAGTTACCTTACATCCAAGTTGCATATAACACGATACAGATGATTAATATACACTCCTAATGCTAAAGCTAATAATGAACAAAAGCTGGTAGCTAGCATGAGGCTAATGGTTACATGGTACAGAATAACCACTAGGTTTAGTACACAGATAGCCATGGCAGTATATTTATGTTTGTAAAAGTAATATTTTTTCATTTTACAAAAGAAAAGAAAGAGGTGATACTGTTAAGAGTTAGGGGTCAGGTGCTAAACTTTAGCAATAAATCTCACTTCAGTGAGTATTTTAGCTAACAAATTCCAGATTATATACCATTTCACAAAACTGTGATGTACAAGATTCTCTTAAGTGTTTCTGTTCTCTTCTATTCTGGTTAATTTCCATTTTCCACCTCATTATCTGGATCTCCATCAGCCACCAGGGCTACAGCGTGCTTCCTCTGAGACACATGAAGCCACCTGCTGCAACGCTCCCAACTGATGCTAATGTAACCTTATAGCAGGAACGCACTAACTGAGAACTGCTAACTGTGAAACTCTGTGTAGACCATCCTTCTCAACTAGACAGTGTTTTGATCATTTCAAGGAGGAAGGACGTGCTCCTAAAATAAACTCATTCAAAAGGCAACATAAGGACAACCTTCTTCTACAGTTCCTTATTTTGGATAAATCTGTAGGAGCATCACGTCTCTTTCTGTGAGACGCTAAGGCAATAATTCATGAAGAGAATTCCATAAAAGTGTGAAAAACATGGCTGACAAAACCATACACTCTGACTGAGGAATGTGTTTACAGAAGGAAGTTAATCGTCTGTCTCACAGCCTTTTTTAAAACGTTTTTTTAACAATATTCATATTTGTGTTCACTGCAATTATAACATTCTGGCTATGTTAGCCAGTCAGGAACGTCTAGTGAGGTGTGTATCCCAGCTGCGAAGCTAATGAGCGATTACGGTTGAAATGCATTGAAATTAAACACAATTATTCACACACTGGCCACTTTAATAAGAACACCTGTACACTAAAACTTATACAGTTGAAGATGAAAGACCTAACCATGTTTTCCAATCTTCAGTGTTCAAATGTTCCAATCTTCTGTGCCCACTTGCTGCATGTTTTTTTTTTGTTATTCACACCATTCTGTGTAAACTCTGTAGAAAGAATGGTGCAGAACAGCCTTGCTGTCTGGAGGTGTAAACGCCTTGCTGATGAGAGAGGTCAGAGGAGAATGAGCTGACAGGTTCGAGCTGACAGGAAGGTCACAGTAACTCAAATAAGCACCCTTTACAACCGTGGTGAGCAGAAAAGCATCTCAGAATGCAGAACATGTCGAACCTTGACGAGGATGGGCTATAAATCACATTGGGTTTCACTCCTGTCAGCCAAGAACAAGAATCTAAGCACACACTTGCAATATAGTGCAATACTTAGGATGCAGAAGAGCTGGTATTCCATATCTTATCTAGAGCGCTGTATAGCTGTATAAGTGAATCCCACACGTCTCCTTTCTGGAATACATAGTGCACTCACTTTGTGTGTGTGTGTGTGTGTGTGAGCAAGACAAAATGAAAATGTTGAATGAATCTACCTGTCATAACAGCTGGTTTAATTCAATTTCTATATTAAAAAAACATGACATATGGAAATGCACTAAAGTACATCCGGGTGCACTGCGTGTGTGTGGTCCCTCAAAGGAATATCTCACAGTTTTGACCTTGTGGGGACATTAGGCAGGTCCCCATGAGGAAAACTGCTTTTTTCCCTTAAAAAAAAAAAGCTTTCCTTTTCTTCAAAAAAACTAAAAGATCCAAAAGGTTTTGGTTACTGATGTTAAGGTTAGGGTTAGATTTAGGACAAGGCATAGCATTAATTAGATGCATTAATATGTAAGGATATGTAAGGGGTGTGTGTGTGTGTGTGTGTGTGTGTGTAAGAGAAAAGGAGAAGGAAGAAAAAAGATAATGAGTCTAACTGTCATAACAGCTGGTTTAATTCTACTTCTATATAATGAAAATACACTGAATACTGAAATGCACTGAACCAAACTGCTTCAGGCTGAGCTGTGTGTGTGTGTGTGTGTGTGTGTGTGTGTGTGTGTGTGTGCCTGACATTATCTCTTTTCACTCTGAAATGCCAAGACTGCAGCGGTAATGCTCCATGGCATCCTGAAAACCTTTATAACGATCAACACACACACACACACACACACACACACACACACACACACACACACACACACAGTTAAGTATAGTACATTTCAGTATGCTGTGTTTACTCAGGTATTGTACACTGGAATGCCTCAGTGGTGTTAGAGGCTTGCGCTGGGCTTCAGCCATCGAAGAAGTAGTTTTGGGGAAAATTGTACTTAATCACTTTTTTTTTAAACACAAATTTGCTTTTTTAGTTAAGCACAGGAGCTTTAAGGCCAATTTAGTTAACAAGTCCTGGAAGTCTATCTTACCCAAACCCACAATCTCCTGTAATATAGGAGTTCAGTTATATATTAGAGACCACAGGATATGTCTATGGTTTGTCTCATATAAACTGTAGTTTTAGAAGCATGTCCTTATCTAAACTATAGTTTTACAAGCAAGTATGGTTTTTAAAAAACATGTCTTTATGTCAGCTGTGGTTTTAAAATTGTGTTCTTACCTAAACTTTAGTTTTAGAAGCATGTCCTTAAGCTATAGTTTCAGTCTGAGGAGCTTCAGTTTTAGGAGCTTGCATCACTTAAACTAAGTGTAATAAACCCCAAATCTGTAAGAAATCTGTGAGAAATCAGTGATGACTTACCACAGCGTGTGTCTGATGAGACGAAAAGCAGTGAAACTGTTCTGTCAGTGTACAAGGAACTGAGAAGGTCTATTCAGCAGTCTATGAAAGAGGAGCTGAATTAGGGTTGCCATATTGGAAGGGATCCCCCTCTGTCATTGCTGGTTGTGGCGCATTCATTAACACATTCGTTCATTCATTCATCTTCAGTAACTACTTTATCCTGGTTAAGCTACACAATATGGACAAACGTTTATGGACACCTGACTATCACACTCATATGTGCTTGTTGAACATACCATTTCAGATTTAGTTCCCCCTTTACTGTTATATTAACTCTTCCACTCTTCTGGGAAGGCTTTCCACTAGATTTTGGAGAGTGGGGCTGTGGGGATTTGTGTTCATTCAGCCACAAGAGCATTAGTGAAGTTGGGTGAAGATGCCTAGCAGGTAGTCAGCATTCCAGTTCATCCCAAAGGTGCTCAGTGGGGTTGAGGTCAGGGCTCTGTGCAGGACACTCGAGATCTTCCACTCCAGCCTTTGCAAACCATGTCTTCATGGAGCTCGGTGGGTGCACAGGGGCATCGTCATGCTGGAACAGGTTTGTGCCCTTACTTCCAGTGAAAGGAAATAAAGTTTTACCTTTAAACATGGCAATTAATTCAATTAATATGCACTGGATATCTAATCAGAGTGAAATGCAGTTAATCTTAGGTTGTTTTCACTCACGTTTTTTTCCAGCCCCAAGTTCAGTACAATCGATTAAGTGTGAACACTGTTTTCAAGACCAGGAGTGGTCCAGAGATCCCATCTCTGGTCCTCTTTAAAATGGGGGTCTTGGGTTCACTTCAACCAAACTGTGGTATGGACCAGAGCGTGGGAGCTATGCACACTCTGGCCGCATGGCAAGTAACATGCCTTTGTGATGCAGACGAAGGGGTTGTTAGGGATATTGATATATAAAATCAGACATTCATAGGACTGGAACACTGTAATTAGTTCATTCTTGCACAGAGAACATCACGAAATTTTTTTAGCCTGCATGGATAAAAATCTTTTTTTTTTATATGAGATCCACTCCACATTTGTAGGTATTCCTGCACGATGGTGCCGTATATGAAATATGACCCACTGTTCAGAAGTAATTCTTCTATGTGAACGCAAACCTGTGATTATGAGCCCAGAATCAGCCCGGAGTATTTGCACCAAGTGTGAAAATGCCCTTAGACTCAATACCAAGGACCGAAAAGTAAAAAGTAAACATTTTATTACTTTATTTGTTTTCTTTCTGCTATTCTACTCTCACCTCTTGCTTGTTCCAGTTTGTTAAGCTAGCTAAAATTCTTCAGTGACATTTTACCTTAAATGTCATTTTAATAAAAAAAAAAAACTGATTCTGACTCTGATTTATTTATACAACCAAATCTGAATAATGCCTGGTGTTCTATTGGTTAGGTATAACTTGTATATATCCATCTCTAAGAAAAGGGATTTACCTTAAATCCAATCTAAAAATAGCACAGAAACAAAGTCTGTGCACATTAAACTAACAGCTTATATTACTCCACTCATGATCTTATGTATCTATACTATGATAAGAAATGACTTTACATTCTGTAATCTTGATTAGATAAAATAAGCACACTTTAATCCATGATTTATTATGCATATGAGGTCCTCAAGGGTCCTTTAAGGATTTGTTTCTGTTCTATCCCAGATTCAGTTCCTGAAGGTCTTGGCTAATAAGATGGAGCGCTAAACTCCGGAGTGTGACATCTGATGTATACTTTGCAGTGTTTTGTATTCTTTCTCTTAATGTGCTTGTGATATATTTTAAAAAGATTTTAAATATATGATGTGAATTTATGTACACCACACTTACGATATAATCATACATCAACCTGTTACTTAGATTTTCAATGTTTTTGTGACTTTGTGACTAGTTTAACCTTTTGGAGAATATTTTATCATATTATTATTATTAACAGTTTCTAATGGAAGCTTTAAGTGTTAGAACTGACACTAGATCATTTCACGGTGACACTGTGATTATTTTTTTTTTATAAAATTTAGCCATGAATGACTATAGCAACAACAAAATACTTAGCTCATAGCAACTGTTGCATTTGGACCTTTGTGGCCACAGGAACCTAAACATGGAGATTGGAGATGGAAATTACTAATAATATTACACTTCACTTCAGTCCTGGAATGAAACTGCCACAACATATTAAGTCACGAGCTCAAGTTACACAATTCATGGCCATGACTTTGGCATCTCGTTGCCACAACATAATAATTTGTGCTGCGAGATACTTCGTAAGTTCCTTGAAAAATGAACTGGTTGCCTTAATATCTTAACTCATGGCCCCATATCACCTCAGCAGCTCTGTAAAGATGACATGTTCTCTCTAGATATAACTGTGTTCTGATGAGGAACAAGAAGATGATGTCAACCAAATAGCTCCAGCCAAACACACACAGTCATTGACAAAGTGTCTCTCTCTCACACACACACAGTCATCAGTTATTCCTTAACATTGTGTTTCTCTCAACTTTTCCCCACATTTTCTCTATTAATATTACAACATTTACCTCACAGAATATCACAGAATTTAGTCGTTTATCCATACTTGGCCATTTAGCTGGAGAATCTAAAATAGTTGCCATATGTAGCCATCTGAGGTGTTTGTTTTTTTTTTAGACGTGTAAAGCATGTTTAAATAAACAATATTGCATTATATTATATTTCATAGGTGTATATTATCTAATACTGCGTAAAATATTATATTTGATATGCATTATCAAGTATGTCAGTGTAATTTAGGTTTTATAATAGTGTGTAGGGATTTTCTGAAAGCAATCTGGCAACCCTGTACAGCTCCACTCCGCCTCTCCAGCTAAAGCCTCCTGATTCTCCCGGGAAAACCGCCAGATATTAACACTGAGAGTTTAAATGCCCACTGAAGTTATCAAAATTGAAATTTAATATGAGGAGAAAATGGCTAAATGTTTGTTTTCTTTCTTTCTTTTTATTTGTTAGCATAATGAGTGATATCAGGGATGAGCTAGCGGCGCGTGCGAACTTCTCTCTTTTAATTGGTCACTATAGCAACCGGTTTAGGCTGCTGTGTGGTAAAGCACTTTAGCCAGTTTGTCAGTCTTTCAGTTTGTATGATAAAATAGTTATATTTCAGTGATTTGTTTAAAAAAAAATGCCACTCAGGATTTTGAATTAAAGCAGAAGTGTCCTTTATCTAAACTGAATGGCGTCGAGTTTAGTCATGGGTGTGATGTTAGCCTCGTGATTAGTCTGGACAATTAAATTAGCATATCACTAACTCAACGGTTTAGCAAGCTAATCTCCCTGTGAATAAACAGAGAGGGGGAAAAAACAAAACAAAAGCCAAAACTCTTACAATGGTTAATTACCAACTAAATTGTTGAATTAACTCACACATGGTCGAATTTAACCTACAGAGGGTTACATCTTGTAGAGTTCAGTTACCTTCCCTTAATATGTTGTGTGTTCATTCAGCACTGGGTTTTTGCTGTGTACCTCAGAAACCCTTGTGCTAGCTGGTGAAAAAGCTCCCAGCAGGGAAGTGAGAATTCAGCAATAAAACTTCAGTCAGGTGATTTTTTCTCTCTCTCCTTGTTCAAACATAAAGAGCTTCACACTGGCACATCCACCTCCATCATTACACTGAGAAAACAAGCATACACACTGACTACAGATAGATACAGACATAGACAGACAGGTTAGAAGGTGTTGATTAGTTTTCTAGAACAGCAGCTCAACAATATTAACGCACACTCTCATTCTACAGTAACAAATTAAACCTAGACTTGCATGACGTCGCTTCACATAACCAGATTTAAAAACTATATGTAATCACTGAAATGGTGACGTTTTCTGGGAGGAGTCATGTTTTGGAAGGAGTCTCCAGTATCAGCGCTTTGTATCAGTCAGAGATAAAGCTGTAACTAAGTTTTCTGACAGTGGAAATTCTTCAAGATGGAGGATTTTGTGCTTTGTGGTTTCTAAGTTACATGGCAAGCTGTGTTTTTGTCTTATTAAATTAAAAAAGAGAGGCTAGTAAATGAACGGTTGTTTGTAGCTGCTATGGCATGATAAGTGATAACAGGATCTAACTTGTTTCACAGATGTTCAACAACATTAAATGCAACTATAAATGGATAAAAAAATATGCCATGTTCTTTATTAATAAAATTTTTTTTAGCGTTGGCAAATTCTGTGGTATAAATGAAATTAATATACTATATGCTGTTGTTGGAAAACAATCAACTTTGGGAGGGTAAGGTTAACCCCGCTTTGCGTTGGGCCGCATCACACCACCACATCGTTGATTATTTTCCTATAACAGCACACTTCCAAGTGTTTTAATCCTGACTCATCTGACTCAGAAATAGACATGAAAACTGCCACCTATTCACTACACACTAAACTATTTTACCATTTTATGTCCATGTTCAAAAGCACAGCAGAGTATCATAAATACCCACAATGCACTGCAGTAGGTTACAGAAAGCCCATAATGGATTTTGTCATATATTACATATAGGAAGTAGCGCACCATTTTGGACACAGGGAATTTTTTTTTCAACGTGTAGCAGAGGACCTTTGGCTGAACAGAGGCCGATTCAGAGTTTTATACTCTCATTAAGTCCAGCTGTGTGTGAGAAGGAGAGGAGACGAGAGGACGGGGGGATGAGGGGCGGATAGGTCTCTGTACACCCCATTCATACCACACAGCGAACACTCAGGCCCATTCATCTGAGCATGTGCTGATGGCTAAAGGAAAATTTCAACAATTATCTCAATACACAAGTGATATTTACACATATGTACCGTTACCACAAATATAGTAGTTTTAGTGTTGTTTGCACTGGAGCTATGAGGCTAATGTTGCTAACAAATAATGGAACCATATAGCTTCCAGTTCAGCATCATGCACACTGCATGCCTAAATCATCACATGCTTGCCCCAAAAGACTTTGTGAAGGCACTCGGAATCTCAGGGATGTCAGACTCAGGTTGGAGGTGGAATTGTACATTAGAAATGATCTAAAATAGTTCCAGTTTAAACTTGTGGATAAAAACTTAGCTACATCAGCCTCACAATCCAAGTGGTGCTTGTCACTCAGTAAAATCAGGACAAGCAAATGAACCCTCAAAGGTACCACAGTGGTTCAATTATGTACTTTAAAAAGAGTTTTACATGTCCATACATTCACTTTCCCAGGCAAAAGACACAGACTAATGGTGCAAAGATGTTCCCTTGAGAGTCTCATCTTAGTGAAAGCGTTTGTATCCTGAAAGGTAAAGTTTAGTGCAATTTTTTTTTAAACATGTCTTTTTGTAGTGCAGGCAAAAGTGCTTTTAGAGATTATAATATACACTAATTAAACAGTGTTATATGCTGAGATGCTGAGACATCATGAAGTACAGATTCTTTGTGTAGCTTGTAGTTTTCTATGTATTTAAAGCTCAAATCTCATTCATTATACAGTGTATAACTTAACCTGGATATTATTGACTTAAAGTTAAAACTCTACTGAAATCAAAAACATGACCCTGATGCTTAAACTGAGGATCATCAGTGACACCCAGATGAGGATGGGTTCCCTTCTAAGTCTGGTCCCTCTCAAGGTTTCTTCCTCATGTCATCTCAGGGAGTTTTTCCTTGCTAACGTTGCCTCTGGCTTACAAATAAGAGATCAATCTAAATCTATATCTGGATATCTGTAAAGCTGATTTGAGACAATAGCCATTGTTAAAAATGCTATATAAATAAAACTGAATTGCATGAAAGAGAATGTATATGTTAAAAAAAAGAAAAATCCTTATCCTCATTCAAAAAAAATGCATCTTAGTTCATGTTACTTTTTTGGAGAGGCAGAGAGAGCTGAACAGATACACAGCACCCTCTAAAGGACACAATGACAAAGCAGACCAAAAAAATACCACTCAGTCAGTTACTTAACTGCTTACCCTGGTCAGGGTCGCTGTACATCTGGAGCCTATTCCAGGAACACTGGGCATGAGGCAGGATACACCCTGGGTGTGATGCCAGTGCATCGCAAGGCACCAACACACACATTCATACACTCATTCACACCTAGGGACAATTTATCTTAGCCAGTCCACCTACTGGCATGTTTTTGGGAGGTAGGAGGAAACTGTAGCACCTGGAAGAAACACACTCGGACACAGGGAGAACATGCAAAGAATCTCCACAGGCACAGTAGCCCAAGCTAATTAATTCAAGTGCTAAATGAAAAAAAAAACAAAAAAAAAACAGTAAATTAATAAATAAATATTGATAAAATGTTGATGACATTTTCTTTATGAGTGTTGCACCAAAATAAATAAAAACACTTAAATGATGTGTATATTACAGGGTGATTAATAAATGTTAACACGTACGACACTACAACACTGTCACACTGGAACATTATCACACATGGAGGTTAGGTTACTAATTATACAACCCTTCTTCTTTGCTCCAAACTCTGGTAGCCATTTCACCAAAAACAACAACAGTACTCTGTTGAAAAGAACACTGTAAAGACAAATGTTGCCAATAAACATGAACTTTTTGAACCATTAGTGATACTTGTTAAATTCATACTGCTAAAATTGATATTTTTATTGGTTTTCTTGGAACTCAGAAACTTCCCAGTTGTATTTATGGTCAAACATTTTGAGAGTTTGATGGATTTCCATTACTTGTTATCTACATTAGTGTCATAGCTACAATGTGAAAACAAACAGAAAAACCCTGAACATTAAGAAGATTATGGACATATAATTCATAATTCCACAAATTTATGATAATCTTAGTAAGTTTAGTGTTCAGTCAAACACCTAAACTTTTCTATTTAAGGACTTCTTCATCGTCCACTCTCAGATACAAATCTCAGACTCTATACGAGTGCTTTATTAAAGTCCGGTACACTTGTTTGGTTCTTAAATTTATCTTATAGTTAATACTGACAGTTTTAATATCAGCTGTAACAGATCTAGGCTATGTTGTGTGCTACACATGCCTAATTATCTTTTTCCAGCTACATCAAGAAAAGTCTAGGACTAACTACAATTTAAAAAAAAAAAGAGAAACAATCAAACAAACTTCAGGACACATATACCTATTTTATACTCAACTTTTCTAATTTCTTAATATTAGGCTATCATTTAGCATATATCAGATGCACTTGCATATTGCAGTGTGTACAATATATCTATTGTTATTGTCTCTGCACTGCATAGTCCTGCACACACACACATTATATATATATATATATATATATATATATATATATATATATATATAAAATTCCTGGTAATTTCACACACAACAGTCTCTAGAGTTTACACAGAATGGTGCGGAAAACAAAAAACACAGAGTGAGCGACAGTTCTGTGGGTGGAAACACCTTGTTGATAAGAGAGATCAGAGGAAAATGGCCAGATTGTTTTGAGCTCGCAAGAAGGATATAGTAACTCGAATATCACTCTTTACAACCATGGTGAGCAGAAAAGCATCTCAGAACGCACAAAACATCAAACCTTGAGGTGGATGGGCTACAACAACAGAAGACCACATTGGGTTTCACTCCTGTCAGCCAAGAACAGGAATCTGAGTCTATCCTGGGCACAGACTCCTTGAAACTGGACAGCTGAAGATGAGAATAAAAAAAATCACCTGGTCTTTTTTCCAGTCTTCAACTGTTCAGTTTCCACTCAGTTTATTAAAATTGTCATTAAGCCCAAGTGCACATATTACATTTTTGACTTAATTTATTAATAATATAATATAATATATTTTTTTTATTTCATATGCTTTAATGTGCTACTGAAACTGGACCATCAGATAGAAAGTGGTTTAAAATAAATCGCTATGTATGTGAAGGTATCTGGCGCATGCTGATCTCAGATCAGTCTGGAGGAAGAAACACAGCAGAGGCGGAGTTTTTAGGAAGGTCAAAGTTTTATCCAAATAAATGGAGACTTTCTGAAGTTGATAATCTGAAGACTATCAACATCTCTAACTTTTTAAAGACTTTGACTCGACACCTGAGCGTCAAATCAACTAAGCAAACATCCGGCGGAAAGGTAACACCGATTCTTCTCTCAGTTTGCAGAATGTAGAGTGTTAAGAAACCCCAAAGCCCTAAATAAAACATTTTACAGAGTGTGATGCGGGACATTGTTGGTTTGTTTTTATCTTGGATTCTGGCTGTTGAAATGAGTCGCATATCGTCTTTTTATTTGAATTGCAGGCAGTAAAATAGAAATTCTGTATTAACCGTGTGAGGGAGTGGG
Organism: Pangasius djambal; assembly: GCA_022985145.1. NCBI lineage: Eukaryota > Metazoa > Chordata > Actinopteri > Siluriformes > Pangasiidae > Pangasius > Pangasius djambal. The sequence goes on from CM040991.1 coordinate 19,415,755, forward strand.
AAAGGAAATCACGAGCTAAGCACAGGACACATTATGACGGCTTCGTTAACAGCCAGACTTTCAACTGTGGCTTGGAAAATAAAACTTTAAAGAACTTCAGCTCGTACTTAGCATCTTAGCCTGCGCCGAGTCTTTTATAGAACTACTGTGCGCGAGCTCACTTTGCGCGAGCTTGTTGTTGTTGTTTAAAATGTAAAAATAACCGTCACATTAACGTTTTTCAGCGGATTTCTTTAATAAACAGTGAGGCTGCTGGGAAGATCCGGTGCTGCTCATTCACAGGCTAAACCTGGAGTTTCGTTTTAAAACCTGAACTAAAATCGGTAGGAATTTCATTTATGCCTCAAGAAATGGATTGGTCTTCATATGAAAACCAACACAAAAACAAACGACAGAAAAACGAAAAAAAAAATAATAATCAGGGCCATATAATTTTTAAAGTGCATTATTAAAAACATTTTTTTCCACACTCAGTAACAACTTCATGTGGGGAAAAAAAAATACTAAGTTCAGAGGGGGAAAAACATGAAGCTGAGACATGTCTTTTTTTTTTTTTTTTTTTCCTTTTTTCCCCGTGTCTACTTTGAGATAATTTTATTTGAAAATGAATTTATTCCAGGTCAAGAGCACCAAGGTGAATGAACACACCCACTGAACGCATAATTATTCATTTATCAATGTGTAAACTGTTAATAATGTCCTTAAAAACTTTTTACAGGCCCCGATTGAATGCTAGCTGTTGGAGGTTCAAGTGTCAAAAACCTCAGCACCAGTAGAGCGACTGAAAGTTTATAAATCCATGGCACAAACACATAAATAATGATTACAGCTGTAGTTAGTTGTTACCAAAATACAGCTACATATCCTAAGTTGAAATGCTGTTTGTGCGGCACTTTCTCTGGTGTGATAGACTTCAGTGTTGTGAGATCACCATCAGCACAGCAGGTTTTCTTCTGATGCCCAACACAATGTCTGAAGGAGGGGTTTTTTTGGTTTTGGAACAGTTAAGAAGAATTGCACTGGGTATGGTTTTTATTTAAGACCATATCTACTACAACTCTGCATTGACGAGGATCACTTAATTAAAGATGCAGGAAAACAGGAAAATGCAAGGGAAATGGTCAAAAATGTACATTTAAAACTTAAATTTGCTGTTTTCATTGTGAGGAAATTAGGAAATCCTGGACATTAAAGAAGGTAGTTTCCATATAACCAAATAGGAACCATGTGAGGCATGCGTGTAAATGAAATCATGTCTCATGACAAAGTGGTGTCTGATTGATTTATTTTTTTAAATAAGCAAAAGACACAAAGTGAATGGTCTGTGCCAGCATCACATACTTTTCTCTTGTAAGCACAACAACATTTAAAATACATACAAATTCCATGACGTGTTTTGTTTGAGGTTTCCTTCTTTAGTCTTGTACTGGAGTTACAAGGCTAATGCTGGCAACAAGCAAGGGATGCATCTATCTACCAATTTAGTGTCACATACTAATCATCACATAAGTATCTATCACAGCTGCAGGTTACATCATCATCATGTCTGTCTAAATGCCACCACTTGGTTTGAACAGAACAAAACATGCTATACTTGTTTATACCATGTCAGTGTTCTCTTGTTTGATGGACAGCCTACAAATAGATAAGAACCTGTTACTGATCTGAAACACCTCCTATCACACAACAGCTACAAACCAGGGATTCATGTGAAGCCATCCAATCAATCACGTCTGCTCATGCACACTCCGTCCTAGAGGAGGAAAGCGCTATCCACCCATTTCTGCATGTACAAGCTCACAGATGTGTGTGTGCTAGTGCTGCTGTGATTGATGGGGGAGAGAGAGGGTATACCACCGCTCGCCCCCTGAGAGCCCGGCCTTGGACTCCTGGCCACGGATGGCTGTGGCATCATCAGGATTCAAACTCACAATCTCTGGATGACAGGGCAAATGCTTTTCTGTTGCACCTCAAAGCCCTTGTCAGAAGCACTATACACTATACTGCCCCTGACTAAGCCCAGCAGCAGTTAGGGACATCAGCACAGTGAGGAAGTGGTCACCACGGGATAGTTGTATGTTGTTTTTTTATTAGTACACACTAGGAGGTGATTGGTGAATGACGTCACGAGGATGCTGACAACATCAACCATGTGGTTCCTCCTTTGACTGTTGCTTTGCTTTCCCAATAAAAACCAAACCACTAGTCAATAATACACTTAAGTTTCATCTTAAACAATAAGGAAATAAATGACAACTCTGGGCAAGGATAAGAAACACTGAAAATGAACAAGAAAATGTTTAAAAAATAACAAACCACAAGTCAATAACAAAAAATTCTGTTATCTTAACCAAAAGAAAAGGCAGGCATGTAGACAATGAGGAAATAATGCAGGTGTGAAGACAACACAGAGTGGGGATAAGAAAGGCCAAAAACGAGTAGGAAGGATGTTTAGAATGCAGAGGGAGTGTGAAGGGGTTTGAAGAACATCACTGGTTAGATCTAGCCTATCTGCAAATCAGCTAAACCCTTAATGAATTAAACTGGTTCCACCAGAGGAACCATAACTAGTTTTAGTTTCTGGGCTGTAGTTTGACGAACCTTTATACTTGCTGTTCCAGGGTCCTGCAGACTATGGTGAAACTTGCTGTACTGAACATCACTCGGCATTCATGGAAGTTCCATGGGAAAAATGTGTTGTTATTTAACAAAGAAAACAGATTATAGTTCATAAGGTGAAGCTTTACAAAGTTGAACATGCAATGGAAGGTGTCTCCAGGTTTAGTGCTTTGTAAAAGTCTGAGGAAAACCTGCTCCTGTAAGTTTTCCATCTCAGGAGAGGATGGAGGGCATTATGTTTTGTTGTTTCTCAGTAACAAGCTGCATTCTTTGTTTTTGTCCTATTAAATTCAAGAAAAAGTGAGGGAACGGCTCTTTATACAGTTGAGGTCAAAAGTTTACATCCCCCTTTCAGAATCTGCAAAATGTTAATTATTTTACCAAAATAAGAGGGATCATACAAAATGCATGTTATTGTTTATTTAGTGCTGACCTGAATAAGATATTTCACATAAAATATGTTTACATATAGTCCACGAGAGAGAGCTAGGGGAAACTTTTTGAATTTGAAGATCAAGGTAAATTTAACTTAATTTGTCTTCTGGGAAACATGTAACTATCTTCTGTAGCCTCTGAAGGGCAGTACTAAATGAAAAAATATGATATTTAGGCAAAATAAGAAAAATGTACACATCTCCATTCTGTTCAAAAGTTTTTACCCTCCAGCTCTTAATGCATGGTTTTTCCTTCTGGAGCAGCAGTGAGCGTTTGAACCTTCTCAAAATCACACAGTCATTGTTGGAAAGGGATCAAATACACAAAAATGCTGGAAAACCAAAGAATTTGTGGGACCGGAAGGATTTTTCTGAAGAACAGCAGGCAGTTTAACTGTTCAGGACAAACAAGGGACTCATGAACAGCTATCACTAAACAAAAAAACACAGCTGTGGATCATTCAGGTAACAACACAGTATTAAGAATCAAGTGGGTGTAAACTTTTGAACAGGGTCATTTTTATAAATTCAACTATTATTTTCTCTCGTGGACTATATGTAAACATCTTTTATGTGAAATATCTTATTCAGGTCAGCACTAAATAAAGAATAACATGCATTTTATATGATCCCTTTTATTTTGGTAAAATAATTAACATTTTGCAGATTCTGAAAGGGGGATGTAAACTTTTGACCTCAACTGTAGCAGCTATAACGTAAGTGATAAGAGGAACACAGGAAAGTTCCACAACATTAAAGGAATAAAACTCTTAAAGATATTCTGTTTTTGGGGTGTTAACAGTATCTCCATTTCATGTCGGGCCACATCACACCACCCTGACTTCTTTTTGAGTTAATGAGGTTTGGATTAAATCCATTCAATTGGCAAGTCAAACAGGCTAAATCTATAAGAACTCAGTAATAAATATAATGATTTTGATGATGATGGATTAAAATTTCCATATTGTAACAAAATTTTTAAAACATCACTGACCCAGGATGTGCTTCGACAAATCTCTGAGGGTCCTCGGAGTCCAGTTTAAAAACCACTGCATTAATGATTCAGAGACGTTTCCATTATTTTTAAATGAACTGTGTAACTCCCCCAATTTCCTTTCATGTAGTGACATTAAGAAAACAATACATTCCAAAAAGAAGAAATAAAAACAGAAGATTAGACAGTTGTCTAGTTAATGTTCTTTTTTAAAACTTTGTGCAGGATAGTAGTTACTTACTGAAGAGGCAATGGCGGGGCAAAAAGCTATTTTATTTTCTAGCAGTTTTTCTTTGTGATGCAGTATCTTTTTATACCGTCCCAAACCACATGTTCTGTATACACACAATTACTGTCCACTTTATTAGGAACATGCGTACACCAGTGCATTCATGCAATTATCCAATCATGTGGCTGCAGCGCAATGCATAAAATCATGCAGATACAGGTCAAGAGCTTCATGTAATGTTCACATCAAATATCAGAATGGAGAAAAATGATCTTTTGACTTTGAACGTGGCATGGTCGTTGGTACCAGATGGGCTGATCTGAGTATTTCAGAAACTGGATCACAGAAACTGGACAGCTGAAAATTAGAAAAAAAGACTGATGTTTTGGATAATTGCATGAATGTGCAGAAATAATGCACTTTTTTCGAACATGCTCCAGTTCAAGCATAGCCTGTGTTGCATTATGTTGCATCTCAAAACTTGGTTTTGTAATTTTATTGTGACATGAATGTGGGACAAACTGCAAAATGCAAGACAAGCTTTAACTTCTCTTTTTTTTTCTTTCTTATAGTATTACACAACCAAACAGACTGAAGAGTTTAAACCGGCAACTACAAACTTTTCTTTAGGCTCATCGTTTGTCGAAAGAAACTGTTTTTAATACAGGCTTTAGTTAAATTGTTTTTAATAACCTTTAAAGTAATTAATGTAGTTTTTGTCCATGGAATAATTGTTATATACATTCTGTTTGAGATCCAGACTGATATTTTGGGTAGGATGACCGTTTCATCATTTTATTTTCACGTTGATCAAAGGCTTAATTGGGATGAAGCTAAAATGGACTGAAGATAATATCTGTTTCCTCATGCAGAGCTCCGTAGCTGTTAGTTGCTGAGTGGGGATTGACCATGGTCCGTTTTTTGAGGTTTTTCACTGTGGTGGGCGACGACCACCACACTGCCTCAAAGTGGCATGAAGAAGAACTACACAAAGTTACCGAAGACCAGGAGCCTGTAAAACAACCGGCCACACAGCTGACATTCCGAGACGCTCTGAGAAGTCTCTTCAGCTCGGAGAAATTTCAGGTACTGAAGCTGCAACGAAAACATTCTGCGTAGCTTAACATCATATCGCAGAATCAGAACCTTTTATTCACTTTGTATGCCAAGAAAGGTGTATAAGGAATTTCTGTGGCGAAGATCTAAACACAAATTCCAACAAGCGAGAAAATGTACAGTATAAATATATAATAAAAATAATTAGATTTATTTGAGATGTATGACTCCAGTATTGGCTTGAAACACTGGACTGGTATCTTTGTATTTCCCATTCTGATCCACTGATGTACTTTATGCCAGAAATGTATCTGATGTTGACTGAACCAAATCATACACATGAATAGAACAGATATTTTGCATAACTTGCAGGACGTTGGCTCAATTACTGTGAGGATATTGGTATTGCTCAGTACTAGTGTCATAATGGTAACAGAGCAAGATGAAAAAGTGGGATTGGTGCATTGTGGCAATATCTATATCATGTATTTCAGAAATTTTAAAAAAGTAATTGAATTCAGTTCATGGTCTGTCTCGCTTTCCATAAATATTTATATCAAACCTCAACCAGTTCACAATGTAGCTGACTACTTTAAACTTATGGCAGCAGCCGTCTTGGACAACTTCACCTCCCATGGTGAAGCTGGAAGTTAGACTGGCAGTATACTTCAAATGAAAAAGATGTTTTGACGCAAAAAGACGTTTTCGGTAATAAGACCTCCTGTCTGTGACTGGTCTAAACACCATTTCCAACTCTGCCTGTTATATGCCACCTTCTCAGTTTTTGCTTTGTGAAATAAACCAACATTTCCACTGATGTCTCTTTCTGTCATATTTGTGCTAACTATTCTGGATTTTCTTTATTTGATTATTTGTTCAGTTTGACAGAGCTGCCATGCACAGGCCCCATCCAAAACACCAAATATTTCACCCTCCAAACACCATACACTGATTTTTATGTCTAACAGCATGGCTGCTTTTACAAATTGATATTGATATTAAAAAAAGGAATACCATACAAGACATTTTAACAAAGCAGTACAAAAAGCATTTCTTGCAGTTGATAACATTGCAGTGCAGCTCACAGTCCTCTCAACACCATTCTGTACCCTAGCAAGATGTTTACTCTTTTGAGTGAACTGACAATTGCATGTTTGGGAGAGGTTCATCGTTTAGTTCTTTCATCGTTTGAAGTATACCGCCAGCTTTACATAGATCGCAATAATAGTTTAACTTTTAACTTAAATGTATATTTAAAGACTCTCTTTCCTTATTACAAATTGTTTTTTAAAGAAGTAACCTTCGTCCTCTTATGTTTCAATTTCTGTCCTCTAAATTATCCCTCAGTGTGTTTCATGACATTTAAAGATATGAAATAAAACTTACCTATAAAGCTATAGTAGTACAGATAAACCTCACATGCTCTATTTGGCTCTATGTTGTTCTGTGCTCTAGATAGCTGTTGTGTGCTTGGTGATCTTGGATGCCTTATTTGTGCTGTGTGAGCTGCTCTTAGACCTGTCTATAATTGAAGTGGACCAGCACCACATCGCTCCACAGGTGAACTGATGCAATATCCAAAGCAAATTAGTCTTGTTTCATAACCAGAAAAGAAAATCCTCACCAGTAGCTATTCCTTTTGTCATTCTGCAGGTGTTTCACTACCTCAGCTTGGCGCTGCTCACCTTCTTCATGGTGGAGTTGGGCTTTAAGCTGTACGCATATCGGCTCGAGTTTTTCCACCACAAGTTTGAGGTGTTTGATGCGATCGTCGTGATTGTGTCCTTCATCCTAGATATCGTGTACATCTCCAAAGAAAACGCTTTTGATGGCATGGGCCTGCTCATCCTGCTCAGGCTGTGGAGGGTGGCCAGGATCATTAATGGTAAAGCTCACATGGTTAAAGGAAGAGTTCAGGGAAAAAATTATTTCAATTTGTTAGTTTAGCTTTGCGTTGTTTACCTTCTGAAACACACACACTCACACACACACACTCACCCCTAACCCAACAGGGTGTTTAGCATCTCAGACAGTCTCCTTTTTTTTCTGCTTTCTGACGCTACACGTCAATTGTCAATAACAATACACAAAGTCAAGTCATACACTGTATAGATTAAAACCGTTTTAATTTACATCCATAAAATTTTAGCGTTAATGTTAGCCTTGTCTATCCAGTGGAAAACTAGGAGGAACAAACTACAAACTTTCAGTTTATTGATGCAAATGGGAAAAAATCTTGCTTCAAATTTAGTTGATCAACCAGAAAATGTTTGGTGACTTTTCAGTAAAAGGGGTGTGTCTCAAACCACGTACTGTGTGCTATATTCTTATACCAAACACTAGGTCCTTGACTATCTCCTACCTGGATCGTGTAGAGCTGCATCATCATAAAAAAACAAATCACTGCACGTTACCTCACGTCACTAAGCCTTTAGAACAGCCTCCACAAGTGCAATGTCAACAAGACGGACACCTAGACAAATGTAATTTAACATCAGAGGAGATGGTCAGTTTGTTGACCAAACTCTGTGCAAGAAGAAAACAACACTGACAGCTTTAGATTTCAGGATGATGACTATAGGGTGCACAACCAAATCTGTGTGTGACTTGTTTGATGAGCCTGATGGACCACTCTGACTGGCCTCCAAAATCACCAACACCTCAATTCTGTAGAAAAACTAATGGGATTATTTGAAACAGCAGGTGAATCGTCTGCTCTAGCATTATACCCAGTGATCTAAAAACTGACAGGAATGATCTCATTTCATGTCTGGGGAAATAATACGCTATATGACCAAACGTTCGTGGACACCTGACCATAGCACTTGTATGTGCATTTTGGATATCTCATTTCAGACGTAGTCCCCCTTTACTGTTATAATAACCTCCACTCTTCTGGGAAGGCTTTATACTTGATTTTGGAGCATGGCTGTGGGGATTTGTGTTCATTCAGCTAGAAGAGCATTAGTGAGATCAGATACTGACGTCGGGTGAAGAGGTCTGGGGTGCAGTCGATGTTCCAGTTCATCCCAAAGGTGTTCAGTGGGGTTGAGGTCAGGGCTCTGTGCAGGACACTCGAGTTCTTCCACTCCAGCCTTGGCAAACCATGTCTTCATGGAACTCGCACTGGACACAGGGGCATCGTCATGCTGGGACAGGTTTGGGCTTCCTAGTTCCAGTGACGGGAAATTGTAATGCTACAGCATTCAAAGACCTTCTATACAATAGTGTGCTTCCAATTTTGTGGCAAGAACCACATGGGTGTGATGGTCAGGTGTGCACAAACCTTTGCCCATATAGTGTATGTTCTAATTTTAGTATTGTGAAAGGGCAAGGGATAGTTTAGTGTATTTACATATTTACATACACTAAACTGGTATTTCAGGGTGAAATATTGTATTTACAACAAATTGTCAAACAGTGGCACTAGACATCCTGCTGCCCTGAATATCATGGCAGAAAAACGTACACGAATGTTCAAGCTAGAAATCTGAGATCTAAAAATCTGAAATCTGAGACATGCCTGTTTTTGGCAAACTCCAACACCAAAATTGATTCCTTTCGTACATTTTTCTGTGTTGTCTCTCCTGTAGGTATTCTGTTGTCAGTGAAGAGTCAAGCTAATCACAAAGTGCACAAGCTGAAAGAGGAAAATGATCGTCTCCTCCATCAACTCAGCGAGCTGCAAGAGCAGAAAACCGCAATGGTGAGTGTTTGACCTGCTGAGCAGTTTCAATTTGTCGTGTACTACTTGCATGTTTTGCAGCAAGGAAAACGTGAATAAATAAATTATTAAAAATGTCTGTATGATATAAACTTTTATTGTTTATATTAGAATTTCTCAGTCTGCTCTCTATCTACCATGTCTACATATTTGCATAACTGCAATATTATATATAATCGTGAAATAAAAAGGACAACAATTATAGTCTTTCAGTAAAGAAAGACATGAGAAAAGGTCGAACCAAAACTGCTTTTATGAATTTTTACCTCCTTTAACTTTACTGATCACTGGATCAATAGAGTATAAAGTAGTTCCGGTTACTTATGCTCTCCCTGAGGATCTGTTCTATCCACTGTTAACACATAACTACAAAGTATTCCCACTGAAAAAAGTAGGTCCATCTCTGAAAGGACCAAGTTTATAGATTTAGAGCTAAATGTGTACAAATAAACATTCAGTATTTTATTTTTAATCTTTTTACTGTCCATAGGCTTCCATTATTAGTGTTGAATATACAGGGTTTGCGTTCTTATCTTAGGGAAATGTGCCAAGATTTTCAGCAGTAATCACAAACGCAGGGGACAGATATTAGGTGGGAAAATATTGGAGTATTGCGTTAAACATTCAGGCAATTGTTGAAATCACATTTCTGTCACCAGCTGTAGTTATCAGACTTATTGCTCAATAAGACATGTACCAACACACCCAGTTATGCAGGGTGTCTGAATAATTGTCTTTACAACTTTTATCCAATACAAAATGTCAGTGAGGAGGTGTAGAAGTACTGGGATTATCCCATTTGACAGTGAAACACAGCAAGTTTTCTAGTATCAAAGTTTTATAGGAATTTCTTTGTCAGTCACCCTGTATAGGTGAGCACAGTGGGCTATGTTTGCTAGTTTAGCTTTTACTTGCTAGGTCACTCATTTTGATATCAGGCTTGTGACTGTTGAGGGTGCAGAATGTGCAAGCTTTGTCTAAGGTTAGCCCCACCCACTTTACATCGAAAGGACAGAATTTCTAGCGAAGTACATGTACACATTGGAAAGAGAGCGATTTAATACTGCAGATTGTTTTACCCTAGACACAAAGCAGTGTACATTTTGTTTCCCTGGGGGTTGAAATGGTAATAAATGACTTACTTTTGAGCTACTTTGAGAAGAAGCACTAATATGTATTTTATGATTTCGTTTACAGGAGCAAGAGGTCAGCAAGCTGAGAGCACTCTTAACAAAGCACTCCATCCATTACTGATGAGTGTATCTCGCCATTACCAGCTGTACAAAATACTCGTTATATTTCATTCTGAATATGAGCCAGTGAAGGGAAATAGACTAAACTAACAATCTATAGATCAGAGTTCTAGCTTCGTGTTTAATGCCAGGGCTACAAGCCAGAATCAAGCATGATAAATTTTAGCTATACCAATAATCTGGTCCTCCATTGCTAGCTGCTGCAGCTTTCTGAACAACAAGGCCATGAAGGAGTGTTCCGAGTAGGAATGTGCTGACAGTAAATCATTACATGTCATAACTGTTACTCAATAACACTGCAAAATTACAGGCTCAACTAAAACATGTTGCTCAGGATTTCTGATCTCTGACTAGGACAAGCTTAGAATTAGTAAATTAGTAATTGGAAAGTTGGGACAGTCTCCTCAATCCCGATGTCAAATCAACACGTCTGCTCGCAGCATCACCATTAAATGAAGTTTAATTGTTTTAGATCAATCAACATATTAGCTTGTTAAATCTATAACACTGACTGTACAGTTCGCTGTATACAGTTGAGGAGGTAAATATACATCAGTCAGTTAGCTGGCTGGATTTTTGCTTAGAAAAGACAAACATGGAGGCATCCATGCTTTTTTAACTCCCTGTGTAGCCTGAATACACACGGTTTGAAATTGACGTAATTCTGAGATCCAACTTCACACATCTGAGTTAAGTAGAGTGCAGCGTCTGTGATGTTACTGGCCACCATGTTTTTTTTTTTTTTTTTCTTTTTCAAGCCTTCACATTCACTCTTATCCAGTGAGCAGATTCATGGGCTTGCCTTCTCCAAGGACTTTCATTCTAATTTGTCCATAATAAGGACTACTAGAAGACAACTGTACTATACTGGCTTTTGAACTAGACAGAATTTATTTCAGGAATCAGGAGTACAAAATCGTGCCCATCGACGTAGCCTTCTCCCACATGTAACACAGACAGTCCTGATTATTTAAAGTGTCCATGACAACATTAAAATGCATCATGAATATCACATTATATCAGCACATGTAACAGGAATATTTAAATGGATATGTAACAGAAAGAAGGGAATCAACAGTGAGCTTGTTCTTTAGCTTTTCTTTAAAGTTTGACACCTCTTGAATTCAATTGTTTTCTTATCCAAAGACTTTATGCAGAATTACATTATGTGTACTAATATATTTCTAAGAATTCAATTGTTAAGCTTCTGATTAGCCTGCTGCAAGATAATATACTTTAACTACTATTATGTAAAGGAATCAAGTATTTTTATTTTTTATTTTAATTGAAAATAGTATGCATACAGAATAAACTGTTACAAAATGTGAATCTGAGTGCAATATATACAGTTCATGCAGAATAATTTACTATTTACAGTAACGCCATTATCGTAGGGGGAAATGAGGACACAGTACAGAATAACGATATTGGGGGAAAAAAAAGAAAAAAAAAAGGTCTAAAAGGCCTCAATTTTATATATAAATGGTTTGGTAGCCCTATATATATCTGTATAAATACATCTTATACTGTTTGTCCTGACTGAGAATATCTTATCACTGCTGCCAGTGTTGTCGGAGAAAATAATGCATGCATGACATTTAACTCCTCCACAATTTAAAGTAAATGCTACATGTAAATGTAACAATAAAATCCTAATTTTATAAAATTGCAAATCTATAATCAGAAATCGGAAAAATACATCTGTGATTGTAGTCCATGTTTCCATTAGTGCAATTCTCATGCTACAATCACAAAATATTTTTTCTGTCATCTTAACAACATTCATTTTGGAATTACACATATCAAATTACACACTTACACTGTTCACAGTACTTTCCCGAATCACTGTGAAACTGAAATATTCCACCTGCGGCATGTTTTTGGAGGCGGGGCCAAGTGAGTCCAAATTAAACTGTTCTACAGTTTAAGTTGCAGATCCAAATATCAAATCTCAGCATGTAAATTATGTTGTGTAAACGCCTAAAGTGAGACATAAAGTACAATCTGAATACTATTGTGAATACTAATCCACAACCACTAAATTAGAATACAAAATCTGTTACAATTTGAAGATTTATGAAATCAACCAAATATGCAATTCATGGTATTCAATTTCCCTGCTCATACGAATGGGAAGAAGAAATCGGAGGGCAGTTTGGCATTGATAGTGGGAGGAACTCTGAATCCTGGACTGGCTGACAGCGACACGTCAATGAAGCTCACAGAGCTCATGACAGAGACGACACCACCACCGGTCGAGGGAGATGGCTGGGAAAACAAACAATATTAATCTTTTTTTTTTTTTATTCTTTGTGATACTAAAAAAATCTTTCATTTAACACTATTTATCAAGGGTAAGATCCTTAAGAAGGAAGGGCGGACTAAATCTGGAATGGCATGTGTAAAAAGCACATATGGCTGTGATGGTCAGGTGTCCACAAACCTTTGGCATTATAGTGCAACATATTCACAACAAATTGTCAAACAGTGGTACTCAAATTCCTGTTTGGAACAGGTGGTATCATTTACTTGTTTGTTTTCTATGTCCAAAAGGGTCCTCAGTCCTTCAGGAGGGCCAAAGAGTACCTATAACTACAGCTAATCTAATGGCAAGGCTGAGTGTTAGCATCCTTTTGAACAGCTGCTCATGCTCGTTCACACGGCAGCAGAACAGCCCCAGAGGAAAGTGCTAACTGCCCTCTTCTGCACACATGAGCTCATAGACACCCACAATTGCCTAGTGTCATTCTGATGGACAGGGGAGAGAGTAATGCTCTTTGGGAGACTCTTGGATTCGAACTTGAGATGGCAAACACTTTTCTGTTGCACCACTCAGGAACCCCATAAAATGGATTTTTAAGGACAACAATATCCACATCAAGGACAGAGAAGACAAAGATGCTAAAACGCTGACAAACCGTTCCTGAACACAATAAATGCACCACTATCATCAACTTACAATGCTGTCCAATCATCTTTATGTGCCAGTGCAGATCTCCAGTCCCCAATGATGGTCATGTGACCATAAGTTTATGGAAGGCATGACATCACATCAGAGATTTAATTATAGGTTCACAGCATTCTGTGAGACTGATGAAGAAGCTCAGCAGAGTCTTCAGGATAAGAGCAGTCACTTTGACTTACTAGTAAGAAACATTAGAGAACCAAAAACCTGCTTAGAATTACCAAGGTGCTGGTGTTGGTCTGGATTGTTTCCATCACATTCACTATCTGGGCTTGTGGGTTCACCAAGGTACCATACTTGGTCCATCTTACTTCGAGATGATAGGACACTGGAATGCTGCATACCTGTGTATCCTAGAAATAAGTTTAAAGGAAATAAACATGATTTTCTTCCATAATATGATGTATTTCTAAGGAAAACAAGCCACTTGATTATAACACTAGTCCCTGGAGAGACAAAAGGAAAAAAAAAACTAAAGTAATAAAAAAATGATATTATTGGGTTAATATTATTTTTTCCCACACTAAACAAAGTGTCTTTTATGTGGTTAAACACTGATAAGTTGTGTACAATAAAGGTTGTCTTAAAACCACTTTGAACAAGTCCTAAAAAAATGTTTAAAGTAATCAACACCTCAGATCTCAAAGCAGAAAGAAGGAAAACCAGTTTGAAGCTGAACTTGAGCCCAATGGATCTAATGGATTGTACACTTCAAGTCCAGTCATAGTGACTCAGCAGAAGAGGTCAAACCATTCCCCTGCTGACAACGCTGTAAAATGAGATGGATTCAAAACAGTATTTTTGTAGCAACTCAAGCCTGTTTGCTTCACTGTGACTCTTGGGAAACTCACCTTTACATAAGGTTTCTCTTAATTAAAAAGCCACTGTTGTGTACAACAGACACTACATTGTGACAAGTGATCCTGTGAAGTCTCTGCGTCATATCACGTGATTTCACAAAAGTGTATAACTGTTGGAATGTGACAATTCCTGTCCTTGATTCAGTTATGTCTGTGTTTTGGATAGAGCTGTGTGTGGGGCTGTTTTTTTTTTTTTCCTCCTCACGCTCACTCACTCACTCACTCAAACTCCAACTGCAGCTTTTGCAGAAAGAGTGCTTGGACTCCACAGATTGCTGCTTGTGGATAGCTTTTCTAATAAACTTGGTTGTTCGGATTCCTCAAAATATTAAGAAATTAGTAACTTAAATTCTGTTTTTTTTTTTTTTTTTCTCCTTTCCACAATGTATGGTAAGTTACCCAGTTCAAGTAAATGGCCAAGGATGCAAAAATGGAATTTGCTTCAAGGATTTACCGTTGGTGTGGTTTGATTCTCTATAGGAACCCAGTCCATGGGGTTTTGAGGAAAAGAATTTCCAAAAGATGCCACGTAGTCTGGAAATGTCTGGCCTTTCAGTCTCCCCAAAATGACTTCAGAGAGTAACGAACAGTTTGCACTGTCCTCAAGCCTAAAATTTAACAACAAATACATTCATGATTATAAATTAATATATATTATTTGCAAATAAATATATATAATGCAACATGAACATTTACAAGTCTGACTGCTTGAGTGGTTAAATCTTGTACCTAAAGGTGCATCCTGACACCACATCTGTCCCGAACAGTACGGGTGAGCGCTGGGTCGGGCCGAACAGACAGTCCTGCTCTGCAGAACTCTTTAAGACAGTGAGAGACCCGTCTGGATCCGAGCTTCGGATAATTCCCCTAAAAAAGGAGTTAAGGAATCAAGGACTGATGCATGTGTCAATAAACTAGAAGCTTTCCCTGAAATAGTTACAGCATTAAACAACATGATATACCAATATAAATGATGACATAAACATTTCCAAGTATTTTAAGTCTGCTACAAGATTATGATAGTTATTAAAAACATGATTTGGTGAATTAATTACTGAAGTCTGAGAGCAGTCCACTAAATGGTTCATTTAATGTCGTCCTCTTTGAAAAACAGGAAGCCGATATCGTGATTTGTACTAAAATGGTAACATGGGGATGTACAGTTATCATACTGTGAACATAAACAGTTCCACTGTTTCTGATGAAAGATGAAGTGATCATGAATTTCAGAAAGTGTTTATAAAAGATAAAGTATACAAATTTTGCAAATGCAAATATTTTTGGAACTGGAAATGTTTGCATATAAAGAGACTTGTTTTTTTGTTTTTCGACTTTATTATATTTATATTTACATTGTAAGTGATTTTTGTGTGAAAAAGTTTAACTGTGAACAATATGAGATGAGTATCGGTATTGGCTGATGCATCTCTAATTAAAATACATTTACATTTTCTAGCCCCAGATGAAGGGTTTGAGCATTAGCTGAAAATCTGAGTGAGGTGTGTTAAAGCCGGAACCACTGAGGGAGTAAAGCAGATAGTTTCGTAGGTATATAAATTTATTTTAGCATTTTAAAAATTTAAAATCTAAATATTATCATAGGAGAGATCGATGAAAAGGATACGCTGCAGTTCTCCATCCGGCCACAAGGGGCAGCCCAACCACATAACCAGGATTTCCACTGGCGCGAAGCGTAGCATCACTTTTGGACTCCTGTAAAATGTAGTATACTGAGTTGCACTAAAAATATACATATTTTAAATCATACAGATGTACCATATACTTAATATATTATTAAGTATATTAATAAGATGTTAATTTAGCCACAAAGCTATTCACAAATCCATTCAACACACACCTGAACAAAGGTTATCTGGAACTCCTGCTGGATCGGCAGTGTGTTTTCATCGACGGCACCCAGAACGAAAGACGCCGTCACTCTCACAACCTGCCCGGCGTCATCAAACCTCACTGTATATTTAACCTGAAACAGGTTTCAGAAAGTAGACCACAAGTGATTACCTTACAGGAAATTCAATTTAGTGCTCAATTCATTATAATACAAGTTTTATTCACTGATATATATATATATATATATAATGTGTGTGTGTGTGTGTGTGTGTATAAATTATATAGATAACAATATAAAAAAAAATTATAAAAATAATTAATAATTTTTTGCTATTAGATTGTATTGCATTTATATAAAATAATGTTTATATTTTAGCTTTATATTTACATATGTACCTTCATCTTTAAAACATCAAATCTATTATTTGATTACTTTAATTACTTACTTTATTTAAGATTCTTCCATTAGGGAATACTAAATATTATTCTGCACGTGCACTCAATCATTTCTTTCTGTATACATGTGTAGCACTTTCCTGCTCTGGTACTTGTTGGACAGTAGTCAATAAAATGGAGGTTTTATGATTGCTCACCTGCAGCACCACCTGGTTGCATATCTGACCATGAAACACGGGTGTGTAGTCAGAAGCAGCAGCATCCGTCTGCACCAGTGTGTGTGTACCCTCTAGAGACTGCAGTGTAATGGTCTCCACTGTTACAGACACCAGCTGACACACAGACACACACAGTCCAGTCAGAGACATGGCACTAATCCTGTTTTGCTAATCCAGCTGCTCGTACATCCTGTGAAATGTTGTCATGTTACACCAGTATAGCAACCTGAATGTTAGAAAATATTTTAGATCTTATAATCACTGTGTCACAGCACTGCTACTAGAGGCCATCTAACAAGTACAGGATTATGGGTCTTCAATTTCCAAAGCATGGCTAAAACAGATAAAGTGAGCATAATATAATAAATTTGTATTCTTACGTCAGCACCACTGTCCTTCCCCTGCAAAGAAAAAAGAAAATAAAAATGAGTTAAAGTCTGTTAATGATTTAAGACATAATAGATGACACATGCAGCTTCATATTATCATAGCTGCCTAGCAATATTAAAATCTATATCCATCCATCCATGTTATTTAAATGGCTTGTATGTTGCACATGATTACGGAATTGCCTGCTCCAAGGTCAGTCACAATACCGAACTGTAAAGAACCTGCATGGCTCCGGACTCACTGAAAAAACACCGAAACTGATGTACGCCTTAAGGTTCAGTGCATCCAACATGGTGCAGTCTTGTGCCAAAGCGAAGCTCCTCACACATCTGCTCGTCTGATCCTTCAGAAAGGCTGCAGAGAAACAGAAAAAAGGCAGTCATTGACAGAAAGATGTCAAAAACAATAAAAAGAAGTTCTCTTAATCTGTGCTGAGTATGGAAGTAATACAGAGGGGTGGATGAGACGGATGGAGGAATCAATATATAACACAGATGCAAGCGATTATTAGAAAAACTATACAGCTTTACAAAAGATGAGATAAAACAATAATCTCAGCACTACAGTGCTTTTTTTTTTTTTTAGTTTTACTGAAGCCCTAAAAGGCTATGGATTCACATTTTTATTCTGAACAGCTGCTCTAGATCTCAGGAAATTATCCCAATATGTCTGGAAAAAAGAACTTGGGCAATTTTGATACCTGGAAGATTTCCCGATCTGTAATTTGTGGATTCAAAACCTGTGTGACCGATGAGGAGGTGTCATTTTACCTGCAGGGTTCATGTCTAAGCAGCTCACTGCACCAGCAGATGCTGGAAGCCTGAAGAAACCTCGCTGTTGGGCATCATCCATCGTCTGGATGAGATCCCCATACTGAAGACAAACACAGCAGGCATGAAGAACCATAATCAGATCTATCTACTTGATGTAGTCTATATATATATATATATATATATATATATATATATATACACACACATACATACATACATACATACATATTTGCACTTATCATTCAAATGAAACATACATGTACGCTGCCAGTTTACCCACTGTACAATTAAAAAATTAAACAAGTGGTCTATTAAAGATCTAAATCTTTGTATTTAGGGACGACTTCATCATTCACTCTCAGATTATACTTGTTGTACTTGTTTGTGAAGTTGTTACTCTAAGACTAGATTTGTCTTACAGTTGATATTAGATAGTAATAAAAGTCGCAAACCTCCCTGAGCTCATTTATACCTATGTCTTACTCAGAGCTTCTAATTCTATCCCTTGTACCTTGAACCCATTTCTTAAAATAAAAATATAGGGGGTTCCAATACTTTTGAATCGCGGTGTAGTTAGAAATATATTTCGATTAAAAAAAAATCGAAATTATTTATTGATAGACATTAAAGCTGTAGCATCAAAAGTATAATTTTGTAAATTTAATGTGGGAAATCAGCCAAACTTCATCCATTGATACACTGTATGGCCAAAAGTATGTGGACACCTGACCATCATGCCGACACGTGGTTCTTCCCCAAACTGCTGAAAGAAAAGCATGAAAGCATGTTCAAAAAGCACATATGGGTGTGATAGTCAGGTGTCCACATACTTTTGGCCATATAGTGTATATTTGTCACTTCATTTAACACGCACACACGCACGTTTTGTATATAGTTGAAAAATACAGCAGGTTGGGTCACTCAATATTAAAATGGTATTGCCATTTCAGTGGTATTTAGTCCATGTTATGTAAATTTGTCCTGAGTAAATTTTTCCCCTTTCGAAACATTCTGCTTGCATTTTGCTTATGACGTTAGAGGTCAGGGTGGAGGAAAGAAAGATAGAAGAATAGAGGAATGAAAAGAGAGCTGAGCAGAACAGCAGTAAAAAGCAAACAAATAGCCTAACAGACCTGGCTAAACTTCATCTTCCCTGCTAATTGTTCGTGTAATAACTCTTAGTATGATGGTTAGCTGGGAAAAACGTACTAGATCTCACAGCATCAACCTCCAGCACATCCTGCTAAGTTTGTTTCAGACCTGAGGCAGTCAGTGGTATTGGAAACAGTCACATGAGCGAGATAATGCACAACTTTACCACGTATCCTGGAGAGTTTCCCTGTGCAGGAGTCTGTAGCGCACGGCCGTCTCCACTAGAGGCTCTGAAGAAGAATCCCACAAAGCGATCAAAGAGACTGTCGAAATTGCTCTCGGTGGGAATCGTCGGGTTGATGAAGGACATGCCCTCTTCATCTTAGAGGAAAACGGAAAGATAGAATTGACTGTGACAAATATGTTCCACAGAAGATGACAGTGATGATTTCTGATGCTAAAATGAAGCACTGGGAAAAGACGTGCTGATATTTTCACATCATAATAAATGCCCCCTCCCTTTTTTTAAAACAAAAAAAAATGTATTATTATATTTTATCAGAATGACAGTTCTATCCACAATGTTTTTCAAACTTCATGCTCATCTAGTGAACAGAATTACGCGGTGGCCATTTCTGAGAAGGACGCATGCCGAGCACGTGTCTCAAAAATAATGAACTGGGACAGACTTTTTCCTCGAAACACAAACTCTGCCTGGAAATGGTGCCTACCTAGGCAGCTTCCTCCTGAATAAAACAAGCTGCAGTGGCGATATTTGGTGGTGTCCATGATAACATTATTAATATAGATTTGGCACAATTGTGCTTGTGTACAGCGGTGTTGCACTTACAGTTAGCAGACTGTATGCAGAAGACGTCAGGGTTGATCTCTCGCTGGACAGACGTCATCACTTTGGACAAACCCTCTGGAGTTACAGTGAGTGTGTACAGGGCTGCATCCTGGCTGCACAGCTTAGTGTCCCCGCTGGCAAAACACACAAGTAGGAGCATTGTTATAAGGTATAATCTTATATATTGAGCTTTTAGGGGTTGGAGCCATGGCAAAATACTTCTAACATCACTTTATTTACTGCAATAGCTGACATGAAGAAAGTAATTCACACTTCTATTAACTGATGTTTGTTTTCATTAGCAAAAATAACGTTACTAAATCTTGATCATCAGCTGAACTCAGGTCAGTACGTGTCAAAGTAGGAACACTATTCGCGGGTTGTTATGACTTCATAATTTATGATCATTTCTGTGGATTTTTAGTTAGATCAGTTTGAACTCAGATCAGTGGGTGTAAATGTTGGTCTTTCACATGCATCCGCCACGGTTTCTAAGTAGCAGTGTGTGATATGACACAAATATCGTATCATGATACTCGAAGATTTGCATCTTACCAAACTGTATTACAATACGTAGGTTTGCAAAACAGCAGCGCTGCGTTTAAGAACTGTGAAAAAACATGCTAAATAATAAAAAAAAAAAAAATTTACGCACGAAAAAATTAATTAATTAAGACTGAAAATAAAAAAAGGTTTGTAATTAAAATGAACAATTTATAATTCAAAGATTCGGAGCAAAATGTTTACATGTAATCAGTTGCTCCCAGAGTTTGTAATTATTTTGTTTTGTTAACTTTGTTTTTAAAGTAAAAGTAAAACGATATGTCAGAAAAGTGAAGTATGACATAATTTACCACAATATCAGTTTCATATCATCATACTGCCCAAACGTATTTCTGATTTTTTTTTAAAAGTACCTCTATTTTAACATTTTTTTAATACCAAAAAAGGGTAAAACTGAAATGCACACAACGCAAATCAGAAAAATTACATTTGATAATAAAATGACAGAAAAGTAGTATTGCCACATTTTGAAGATTATTAAAAATATATAGTTTTAAAGTTTTTTTAATGCCGAGGCAAATTATTTACAGATAGATTTTTAACATTCTACCTGTGATATGAGCAAGCCAAAGAGAGCTGATCCTATAAAGGCTACACTAATCCAGTTGTCAGGTCTGATATGGTTTCACACTCCATAAATTTAAGTTAGCCAGAGAAACACGTGCTAAAGGTTGTGTGGGTAAAGGCATGACTGGAAACGTACTCATGAAACGCTTGTACTCTTCGATTAACATAATCTCATTCAAACAAACTAAATACTGCATATGTAAACTTGCCCTAAAGAAATGTCAGCAGGAGGCAAATGGTAAGATACACAAACCATAAACATCACATGTAAAGCCTGCAGCATGAACTTGTAATGTTACTGTAAAATATATATTAGTCTAAAAATCCATTACTGATACGTGTGTGTGTGTGCGTGTGTGTGTGTGTGTGTGTGTGTGTGTGTGTGTGGCGAAGCTTACACAACTTTCTGCACTGAGCACTGTGTGAAGAGGGCCAGCTCCTGAGTGCAGTCCGGGTCACAGCAGCAGTTTATATCACATCGCTCTCTCTGTAGGTTACACGGACACACAGCAGACACTGGAGCAAACACACACACACACACACACACACGCAGAGTTAAACACAAACCATGATCACACCGAGTGTGTGCAATCTCACTTCATTTCATCTGTTTTTTACTGTTTACTGTTACTGTTTTATATCACTGGCTTGATCAGTTTATGATATGATAATACTGCAAAAGATATATCGTTTATCATTTATCCAGCTTAAGGCAAGACACCGATCATTGTTCAGATATTCTGGATAAATTGCATCTCAAATCATAAACTGTAGCATTATATAATGAGTATAATGAGTACTGCTTTTCCGTACAATAATAAGCAACTTTGATTGAGTCTTTAAGCTCCGCCCACTAACCATAATCAAGCAGCGTCATTATTGCAAAGCTTGTTTTCTTTTATAAATACGAAGTTATGCATTTATAAACCTTAAACATTATACACCACACTTACTAGTGTAGAAATACATGAAATCACATTTATTTATAAACTCATTCTTCTCAAAATCATTTTTTTCCCTTGTTCAGAACCAATTCTCTCAGTTTCTAGACTACCTGTGTAACTAGTTTTATAACCGTGCAGGCATTTTTCTCGACTGAAGCAACTTTTCTGTAAACACTTTCACCTGAGACTGTTTTCACAGTGCAGTTAACATTTTAATTCTACCATCATCCAAAGACTAGATTTTTGGTTTTATAATGGATGCGAATTTGCACATATTTAATGAGATGAAGCCTTGTTTGCATAAATAAATGCAGATTTTTTGGCAATAACTAGAAGATTCTTTTGATCTCCACTTGTAGGGGGGTGTGTTTAGATGTTAATGCAATGACGGTTAAAATCTATATTCATTGTCTGATCACATTAAAAGCAAAACACTAAATAAATCACAATAAAATGTGCTTCGAAGTCAGAGTCCTACATGACTGACGGAATGGTCTCTTCACCTGCAGTGTCTTGCCATAAAGCAGCAGTGAAGAAATGGTATGGTCCAGTGTAAGGGTTTTTAAAAGTGTGCTTTAAATGTGATTTTTTCTTTAACGTAGCTGCTAAACATATTTTAGTGTTTGCTACAGAAATTATTCAGAAGGATATCATTTTAAAAGCCCTCAAACCTGATACTTTTATTTTTATTAATGGCTTAATTTGGAGAGTTAAACTCCCACCAAACACCCTGTAACTCGCACACTGAATTTCTGGAGCCTTACTGCCTTAGAAAAACTAAATTATATATGAGTAAAGCATATTAGCAGTGGCTTTAGTAATATACAGATCCATATGTGCTTAGTTTAGTATTTTACAGTTAAACTGAATATAAAATGAGCTAAACTTAATTATCATTAAAGGTGCATTAGGTAAGATGAGTCAGTTTTGTTTGATCTAGATTATGTCTCTAACAGTTATGTAGGTAGGTTTGACTTTTTATTTATTTATTTACTTACTTACTCCTTTAGCCTAATACCACTTGTGCTCACAAATCTACACCCCCAGGATCCACAGTGTCCTGTACAGTGTTTATAAAGTGACTGACAGGAAGCCCATCCAAACACAAACAAGCTTTCCGGACCGGAAGTCAGTTTTCTAAAAGGGTTTTCTCAGCCACTTAGTACACTTGTGCTGAGGTCAAGGCTTAAACCAATCTATTTTTTTTATTATTATTATATCCTAAATATTTTCCAGGTGATTCGTACAAGTAAGATATTTTTAAAAATCGACTATTGCACCTTTAAGGCTGTACCTTCAGTGACAGGCTGAGGCAGTGACCCTGAGAGGGGTAAAGGCAGTGAGGAAATGCCCCCACCCTCTGTATTAGGGTTTGCTGGAGCTAATATGCTTGTTGTTGAGCCTTGTGTTGTAAATAAGGGTGTTTCCGTTGTTAAATCTGTTGATGTGAGAGTGGATGTCTCCGCTGTTGTTAATTCAGCCGTGGTAAAGGGGGATGTTTCTGGCCGGACTCCTCCATCAGTCACTGCGGCGCTGGCGCTTTGCTCTCCTGAGCTCCACAAAGTAGCGTTTTCTTGTCTCTCGGTCAAATTAAAAGCTTTATCAAAGACAGACGTGTCCTTCGACACGATGTGCGTGACGTTCACTTGGCTCGAGCTCGCATTATTAACGCAAATAGTATTTCCAAAATACGTTAATATAAACAGCCACAGCAGCGCCGCCATGCTTGGTAACCGGCGCGTGGTGACGCTCGTCTCCAGGAAGTGAGCTGTGAGCGCGGTAGCAGGAATTCTGGGTAATAATCAGGGCCGCATCCCAAATCGCTCTTTATGGCAGAAGTTTTCTCAAAGCTTTTTACCTTCAGGGCCCCTTTAACTCTAAAATAAATTCCACAGAGCCCCTTAAGACATATTTAAGTTATTAACTAAGTATTACAATATTAGAAGAAACAAAGGCTCTTTATTCAAATATGTACAGTGATAATCTGGTTATTTATTGTTATTTATTGGCCTTCTCTCTCTTTTAGTTGTACGCTGTCAGAGCTAGTCCTGCTGGAGTCCCTGCTAGTACATCCTCTTCCTCTTAAACCACTACAAGAGCATAACTAATACTCTGTGTTCTCTCTGTGTGTTGTAGGAGATGATTTATAATCGCACTATCCGGTGTCACTCAGATGAGAACAGGTTCCATTCTGAGTCTGCTTCCTCTCAAGGTTTCTTCCCCATGTCGTCTCAGGGGGTTTTTCCTTGACACGGCCGTGCCTGGCTCGCTCATTATACAAAAAATTTAAATCTGTTTCTATATCCAGATTTCTGTAAAGCTGCTTTGTGGCACTGACTACGCTTACATGCACATCAATATTCGGATATTAATCAGAATTTGGCAATATTCTTATTAGTATTGAGTTATGCATGTAAACGCCGCAATCTGATTGCCCGAATCAGATTAAGACAATATTGTGATGCCCCAAATTCTGATTCCTACCCCTGGAATATGCCTGTTTTAATCGGAAATTTGTTGCATGTAATCACCTTATTCGGAAAATCCACTGAAAGGAGATATATGCACATGTTCAGTCCACAAGGCATTGTGGGTGCTAACAGATGCTTAGCTGTAAGCTAGGTATTTAGGAATAGCAACTCGGGCATACTTACAACAACCATGTATACAGGAATATTCTGATGCCTGTACATATATAAACATCATATTCGGAATATGGCTGCAACCCGAATATAGATCTTAAACAGAATTTGATGTGCATGTAAACATAGCCAATGTTAAAAGTGCAATATAAATAAAATGGAATTGAATTCAAATTCTTGAAACCATAGAGCTTTTTATTCCCAAACATTCTACTGACAATTTAGGATCCAAGTTAAATGTTTTTCATAGGCCTAGTAGTTTTTGAGTCAGTGAGGTTTGGATTAGTGACTAGTGAAACAGACTAATATAACTCAATAATAAACATAATAACTTTGATAAAGGTGGGTTTTAATTCCCAGCACTTTAAAAAGAAGTCACAGACCACCTAGCTATGCATCAGACCCCACTCTGAGAACCACTACTGTATAAAACCTAAGTGCACTATATAGATTAGAAACAATAGATATACACTATATGGCCAAAGGTTTGTGGACAAATGACCATTACACCCATGTGTGCTCCTTCTCCAAACTGTTGCCACAAAGTTGTAAACACACAATTGTATAGAACATCTTTGTATGCTGTAGCATTACAAGTTCCCTTCACTGGAACTAAGAGGCCCAAACCTGTTGCAGCATGACGATGCCCCTGTGCACAAAGCGAGCTCCATGAAGACATGGTGTGTGAAGGTTGGAGTGGAAGAACTCGAGTGTCCTGCACAGAGCCCTGACCTCAACCCCACTGAACACCTTTGGGATGAACTGGAACACTGACTGCACCCCAGACCTCCTCACCAACATCAGTGCCTGACCTCACTAATGCTCTTATAGCTGAATGAACACAAATCCCCACAATCACACTCCAAAATCTAGTGGAAAGCCTTCCGAGAAGAGTGGAGGTTATTATAACAGCAAAGGGGGAATAAATCTGGAAATGGTATGTTCAACAAGCACATGTGGGTGTGATGGTCAGGTGTCCACAAACTTTTGGCCATAGTGTATAGAAAGGTAAATTTCGCATTAATATACAATATATTACATACAATAATACATAGATTAATGAACAAGTGAGAATTGGGAACTTTGCAATGTGATTTCCTAAAAGCTGCCGTTAAGCATTTGTGCATTATTACTTTTATCTGTGAATAAATACATTTGTTTTCTCCTTGTTCTCTCCTATCATTTATTATTTTAGGCCATTATTATATAGGTGAATTCACATATATTGGAACACTTTTTATATTTCCACCTTTCTTACTATTAATAAACAAATCCCCAACACATGATACAAGTGTTGGCCTACCTAAATGTAAAGGAAAAATTTGATATTGTATTATATTTTGAAGAAGCATGGCTTACCCTTTTGTTGAAACTGAATGAAAATTTTATGTTTTAATGACGTTTTGTAACTTGGGACACATTTCGTTGGTTTAGGCCTTTCGTTTCATCCTCAGTGGCATGTTTAAAACATTTATAGCATCAATACATCATGGTATCAGTAATTTTTAATGGCATCAATAAATCAAATTTCAATACCAAGACTTTTCCAAAATCATCATTATAATATTTTATCTTGTATGAACACAGTGGCCTAAGTAAAATTTGACTACATATTAAGATGCTGGCCTGAGTAACATTGTATATCGCATTTCTTACAGTGACACAATAATAACAAGGTTTAGAAAACAATATTCAATAATTTTCAAATTTATTAATAAATCTTTAATAAAATTCAGTATGATCAGATTAATAAAAAAAATCACAAAAATCATCACCAAAAAGTTTAGAATTGTGTATAATTTATTTCTTGCAGTATCAGCATAACACAGGATTTAGAAATAAAATAAACATCAATATCAATCTCTAATAATTATCTGAACACAGTACATTAAAAACCTCGGCATACTCAGCAGTAGGCCTAAGTAACACTCTGAATTTCCCAGTCTGCCTTATTCCCCTTCCTTAAAATGCTTCACAAAAAACACCATTTAATGCATATAAAATACATCAATACAGAATTAAACCACAGCTGTGAAATGTTTCACGCATCCATATTATAATTATAAACATCTGTACATAGTTGTTTTGAAATAAATAGTATGAGGACAAAATATTAGTGAGGTGTAAAATCTGTAATCAGATTTATTCTTTTTTTTCCTGATTAGAACCGTACTATATTCAGATAATCTGTATGAGTATGAGATCATTTGCTAAATGATTACATCACTACATTATGATAATACTGTTTATTGAATGTTTAACTGATCTCACAGTCACATACAGTGTTTGCTCTTAGATGCTGTACTTGATCATTTTATGTGAGTGAATAAACACGATCCAAAGCATGTATAGTCGTATAGACGTGTATTTTAAATGTGTGTGCTATTTAAAGTACATATCAGCTTCACAGAAAAGATCAGATATCAAGTGCGTATCAAAAAGCAAACTGGAGCTGATATTCATCTTTTGTTCCTTATCGTGCCACTAGGGGTTTATACAGGCTAAAACTTAGTGTCGAAATTATCTAAAGAAAAAAAATAATAAATCAACAAATTTGCTCTGGACACTGAAACTGGAGCTGTTTCTTTTTTTCCCTATTTTTCTTTTTTTTTTTTTTTTTGAGAGAGAGAGAGAGTTTCGTCCGTGACTTTGGTCAAAGCTCCAGCTTCTGAACAATGCAAGAGCTTTACACCTTATCAACTCAGGTTGGCTTTGTGGCTTTGGCCAAACTCGAGCACATTAAATGCTCTTCGAAAGTGTTTCACGGTGTTAGTTCCTGTTTTTGAGAAACTGTATATAGTGGGCTAAAGCAGAGTGCAGTGAAGAACTTCTCCAAACTGAAGAGCAGACTGAAAAGAGACATGACCTTCCTCAGGATCCTGCTGCTTTTATTCCTTCCACTTCTTGGCATTGGTAAGTATGAATTGCTAAAATAATTATTTTTCTTTCTCTCTTGTTGCCTGTTGCTTTATGGCTGTTGGGGAAAAAACACGAGTCAAAGTTATATCTAGTGGCAGAGAAGATAAATCAGCAAAACCGTGTCAATATTTCTATGCACATATTTTAATAAACATGTATAATAAGGTGCTGTAGATTTCCAACATAAGCCACCATAGCTGTACAAAAAAATGAACTATTACAACATTGTAACATATTATTTGGACTCTATAGCAATGGTCTTAGAGTTTTTACCCTCTAGCAGGCGCGACGTGACGATGTGACGTGTATCATTTACGCATTTTCTTTCTTTTTTTTTTTTTTTTAGAAATACATGAACATTAAATCCAGCCAAAGCATAAATTATTCTACAATTAAAATGACATTGAAATAAAGTTATATTTCTCAAGCTGAATATATTTTACACTTCAGATTATTCTTACTTTATTAAAACTAATGGATTTGACCTGAGTTATTATATCAGTGTTGTTTTACTGCATTACCCATGATAAAACACCAAAACCTGCACATAATGCAATAAATAATCATTATTTGCCAACATGTTTACTAATATTATTAATTTTATCACATGATTTAATCACATTATTGATTGCTTTTTTCCTTTTTTAAAAAACACATTATTAGTAGTTCCTCCTTTTTAGACAGCTACATTAAGTCTTCTGTTTTATTTTTTTATTTTTTTTTTATTTACTTTGGACCTTTACAGACCTTCCTAATGATGGAGGAGATGTGTGTAGTAAATTATTTGTGACTTTTCTTTCTTTAAAAAAAATTTCTTTTTTTTTTTTTTTTTTTACAGCCAAAGCAGGGATGCTCAGTCCAGAAACAGTGCAGGTTACTAATGACCTTAAGGTGAGACAGCTTTACACAGTAACCATAACTCACATGCACACACACTGGAGACATTCATGAGCACAGAATATAATATTCTGTAGGTTTTATGAAGTTAAAATATGGTGCAAAATGTCTATGTTGTAGCACTTTACTGCAAAAAGCTTGTTGCTGTTCCAAATGATGCCTGCTGAGTTGAGAGTGATAATGTAGGTGTGCCATTATTCGACTTGAGCTCCTGACCTAAGATCAGGAAAAAAAACCCCAAAGAAAACACTCTTTCAACTCGAAATTCCAACTCGGGAACTCAGATTGGACTCCTCAACTTCGAGTTCAGCAAGTGATGTCAAATCAACATGACTGCTCACAGCATCAACAGTAAACAAAGTAGCACTTTTATGGTATCAATAACAGTTATACTGTATATACAAATATTTGGATAAGTAAATCAATTAACATACAGACATATTCACCTTTTAAATCTATAACACTGTCCACACAGTTCATTGTTTTAAGATGGTAAATATACGTCACTCATTAAACATGACTACATTTAGGGAAAGTGGAACATTGTCTATTTTAATACATTACAGTGGCAGTTATTCATTAGAGCTGGGACTAAGAATAAGTTGAATTTAATTTCAGCCTGATTTGGCTATAAACACCACTCGTTAACCCTGATCCTGATGCGATTGTTGTAATGTTTTATCGAAACTCAGAGATCTGCACTTGCGTTTGTTCAGTTTAAGGTTACATTCTTTCACACTACTGAGGCTGTCACAGCTTTCAGATCCTCCAGCTCCTCACACCTGTAACTTAAAATACACCAACCATAACAAGATGTACACTAATCTCACTTCTGCTTTAGCTTTTCAGGCTCTAATTCTATTTTTAGATTTGAAAAAATACTTATAATAAACTAAAATAATGCTGTAAGAGTTTTACTCTCCTTCTGAAAATGGAGTTTATCAAACCTGATCAGTGCCTGAATTTTTCTAATGAATAATTACATTTCTTTTTATTTATTTGGTAAAAGAATGCAAAAATCATGCACTTAATATGCTTAATAATTTCCTCAATTACCATGACTAATATGATGATCCATTTTAGGATGATGAAGCCTGCCAAGACTGTATCCAAATCATAGAGATCCTGAAACACTTGCTATTGGATGAAGAGTTCCAGGTAGGAACATATTTTTGGTGTCAGAATCAATTTCTATTAAAGTGCTATTTGAACGTTTCTAATATTTATTTATTTAAAGGCAAAAATAAAAAATTCACATTTAAATGTTTAAGAGTCCATGATATATTTTTAGTCACCTGAATTCCCAGCTAGTCTTGGCTCTGTTCAGAGAGTCAGCTCATTTGACTCACCAATAAGACTTCCCAAACGACTCATTGCCATTTTTAAAAGCAATATTATGACCATTGTTTGTTCTTCTTTGCTTAACTGGTTTATTGTTTCATGAATCTTGTGCTACCTTCTAATTAACAAAACATCACTTTGCAGTGCATTTTATTAAATCTACTTAAATAATCATAAAAATAAGCAATTACAAGTCTGCACTGACAAAGTAAAGGATAACATCATAATATTAATGTTAATAAGCCTGCTGTTTCAGAAGATTAATTTCCATTTATCCTGACATGTCTTACCTTTCACACTAACAAATGGCTCAGACGTTGAAAAGAAAAATGTTTTCATGGAAGCAAATTGGTTAAACTACATTATAAGAGTGACAACTCGGAATACATCTACGATGTCAAAGAGTCGACTGCAAGGAGTCGATTGAGTCAACTCTATACACACACACACACACACACACACACACACACACACACAATAATGTAAATAAATGAAAAACAATCTTGAAGCATTTACATTTACAGTAAGATCATGTTTGCTCAGTGATTTTGTTTACTTAAACAAGTGACATGATTATCAATTTCCAGTTTCTGTGATGAACTACTACTAATATTCATTGTCTGTGCACATATAGAATTATAGACTCATTAATATCAGTATGCATCAAAATACTACAGCTTAATACAATTTATTTATCTGTTTCCTTGTTTGTTGTTACTAAATTCAATTTCAAAAGATTTATTAAATGTGATCACACTTGTATGAGAACATAATATAAGCTCTATGTCTATAAACACAATTTTACTTTCATTCCGCAGAATCAGGTTCAGGTGAGAATTTTATTTTATTAATAAAATGAAGTGACAAAACTGATCTGATCATGTCAACAAAGTAGGCATGTGCCGTACAAGATAATATATATCAGGCATGATATTGTCATGAACACACAAAATATCCATTATTCAATGTTCCATTTAAAGGAAGGAGACCTATGTTGGTGGAGACCTACGCTGGTAGAGATGTCTTCTCAGGATCCTTACTTTGGTCAACAGGAAAGCAGGACTGTAGGGCTCCATCACAAAATTCCATAATTCTTTTCACCAAACAAGACTTCTGATAAAACTAAAAAAAAAAAAACGTGACTTCTTAAAATGTTGTGCAATGCAATCAGGAAGGTAAACATGGTCATTTTTTGATGTAATATCTAGGATAGAAGCGAAGTGATGAAAGTTTAATATTGGCACATGCCTACAATAGAGGGATAAAGACAATGTGCATGACTGTGGCTCCTTTCTCCTTCATGTTTGCTTGCAAGACTAGTGAGATTCAGATGAGGTAAAGAACAAGAAGAAAAAAAATTATTAATTATTAAAAAGCAGAGGAAATTAAGCTGAGAAGCTTTGGCATAGTTTGTGTTGCCTCGTGATTTATCCTTCTCTTATCGCTTTCCCGCTTTGACACACAATAAATCAAGAAATTGAAAATAAATAAATGAAGCACTGAGAAGAGAAATGTTCGCTGTGTTGGTTCTTAACCTCTCTGTATTATTGTGTGTGTTAGATCAGGTGGCTGGTACTTGGGCTGAACCATTTTGCCTTTTGTCGATATTTTATCCGTTAATCTACGTTTTGTTTCTCTCAGACGAAGCTGAAGAGCACTCTGGAGAATGTGTGCGACTCGCTGCCTGAGCAGATTATACAGCTGTGCCGCAACGAAGTGGACAAAAACCTTCCTCTTGTCTTCACCTTCCTCACTGGACTGATGGTGAGTCGGTTATATTGAATCGGTGAACTGCTGAGAGTTTACATTCAGGCAGCGTTAACACGCCAATTTCTGAGGCCCTTAATCAACAACTGATCCTATGACCCCAAATTTCTTCCAAGTTAGGATTGAAGAAAAATTCATTTTACTGTACACGTGTGTTTACATAGTAGAGATGGGAAGAATAATCGA
Source organism: Pangasius djambal (assembly GCA_022985145.1). Taxonomy (NCBI): domain Eukaryota; kingdom Metazoa; phylum Chordata; class Actinopteri; order Siluriformes; family Pangasiidae; genus Pangasius; species Pangasius djambal. Next base: position 19,447,286 of record CM040991.1, read on the forward strand.
TTGTAAGATGCACCACGATTCTCTTGTGAAAGATTCAACATTGATTCATTAAACATCATAAGCCCTGTTTGTTATGGGTTAGGTGTCCATGTGGAGGTAGCGGGGTGGACACAGGCTGTCTGAGGGGCTGAAGCCTCCCCGCACATAAGGGAACGATACAGGGCACTGCATCACATCTCCTCCACTGGAAGGGCACCCAAGAGGGTAGTTTATAACAATTTATCCACAATAGGGCGATCCTAGAGGGCACTTTATCACATTTTCTCCACTGTAAGGGTACATAAATAGATAATTATTATAGTCATTTTAATCCACACATTAAAGGAAAATACTTCCAGAAATCCCCAAAAGATAGATGCTTTGCTAGAGTCCATTAAAATTTAGACTGTTCCAAGTGAAGAGGCCACCCAACGTATTAACTACACTGGAAGCAAAAGAAAGAGCATAAATCTGCAGGCTGATTAAATTAGAGATTGTAGTGACAGCTACAAGAGGATGGTATAAATGATTTCTGTAAGTAAATTCATCATCCAAAAATGTGAGCACTATATCATGTATGGCACAAACACCCAGGTTTGTAGGGAAAAAGCTGTTAGAAAATTCCACAATCCCATGTTAATGTATAGTTGTGGGGATACATGAGTTTTATTACTGAGGAAAATGTGAACAGTACCAAATATTTTGGATAAAAGCATTTCATTTTTTTTTTCCCGCCATCAAGAGCCTATCCTGGTGACACAGGGTATGAGGCGGGAATTCAGTGGGATGGGAGACCAGTCCATCGTACACACACATTCACACACTTATTTACACTATTTAGTGTAGCAAATTCATGTTTTTTAAAGGTGGGAGAAAACCAGAGAACCCAGAAGAAACCCACACAAACAGAGGGAGAACATGCACAGACAGAAACCCGAGCTCAGGATCAAACCCTGGAGCTGTGAGGCAGCAATTCTCAGCTTTTAATTGCTGTAAAGTTTTAATATTGAAATTCAGTCAGTCAGTTTTTTTTTTAAATTTTATTTTATTACCCTCAATGATTTTTTTTCTTGTTTTTTTCTTATTATATATTGAACTAATTTCTTTAATTTGATATTTCTTACACTACCAAATTTTATCATAAAAAACCTGTCTTCACTCTGGATTCAAAGACTGGACAAATATTACATGGTTTTCTGTGTTATCTACTTTATCTTTACTATATAGGGTGTAACAATAAAACATTATAGCATACACAGTGCGCTATATGCACATTAGAAGAAACAGTGCACTTTATACTATACTACATTAAAAAAACTTATATATCATTTTTTTAAAATGCCATAAATGACATGAAATTATCCAAAGACATTTCCGACATCAAGGGTCCTTTAAGAAAAACATTTAGGGAGCATGTTAATAGACTTGTGTTAGTTGACCAAAAATAGAACATGGATTATTTTTTTTAACCTTTAAATATGTACATAATTTTTTAATAATAGATGAAAATGTTATGTTTTATAAGATATGTAGTACTTACCTACTTAGGGGGGAAAAAAATCATAATTTGCATTTGCAAACTGAAATTAAATCAAATTGTGATGTTCCTAAAGATTCCAACCTGTAAAACATACAATAGCAAAGGCTCTGTTTCCATTTTCTCTGCCTTTCTGTAGAACCCTAGACAAGTGTGCACTTACTTTAACCTGTGTGAAGGCGAGTTCAAGCTGCAGATGGAGGACATTTTGATGAATTACATACAGAAGATCATCACACCCTCTACTATCGTGGTAAACACACCAGACACGTGTATTCACGTGCATTCAGGTGAAGTCAGCTCAAGAGTCACTACCAGGAACTGTCCTCATTCCAGATGTTATTCTATAGACTGTATGTTCATCTGGGGAAGCAAACCGTGCAAAGCAAGATGAACTAGAGTCTGTAATTGTACACCTGCAAAGTCACTTGCATAGTAGTGCTGATAAACTGGCAGCTCAGTGCATGCTGGGTAATAATTACAGACAGGTGAAACTGATTCATTAAGTATGCTCAGTTAATATTTGGTTTCTGGCGACCTCCAGTGGTGAGACACAGGATTGTCGGCTGAGGCTGTGACGAACATTGTATAGTTTTTTTCATCCAAACCAGGTAGCCTTGGAGATGCATATACTAATAATACACTCTACAGGGACTCATGCAATTTCAAGTGATCTCTAAACAAGTGGCACTTAGTGTACTCCTGTGTATGTTCTCGTCCCTAAACGTTGTTTAGCACAGTGAAAATGATAAAGAAACATCTTACAGAACAGTTTTTGATTTACTTGCTCTGTTGCTTTGTAAATGATCATATTCCTCTTGTTGTGTATACACACACATACACACACACACACACACACACACACACACACACACACAAATCACAACACAGCTGGAGGCCTCGTTCCCATGCAACGTTTGCACATACACTTTGAATGTGCTGGACTGTCTGCTACCCACAGCACAGACAGAGGTGAGATCAACACACACACACACACACACACACAGAGTTGTGATTATATGAGTAATATGTGATTACAGGTGAAAAACATGTGAAGCTGCATTTCAAATTTATGCCACGTTATGCACATGTGAACTCAATAAACACATGACAATGTGAATAAAAAATTTTAATTATCATGTGAAAATGAATTAATCATGTGAAAAATCACATGTAGAAATAAATGAATCATCTAAAAAAAATCACATTGGAAAATAAATTAATCAGTTGGAAAGAAAATCAGGAAAGAAATAAAAAAAAAGAGAATCAAATCTACATGAGTGTTTACACTTTTACTTAAGGAATAAGGAATTTTTGTTGTATGAGTACATTTGTACGAGTACAGTGTGTGTGTGTGTGTGTGTGTGTGTGTGTGTGTGTGTGTGTGTGTGTGTGTGTGTTTTGTCCATGTCAGACTGCTGTGATCAGTGTGTTGGATGAAGTGTGTTCCCTCCTCCCCTTCCTCGTAAGAGGTCAGTGCTCACGGCTGGTTCAGAGATCAGTGAAAATGCTGTTTGAGGTGCTCCTGAACGCAGCATCACCCAACTCCATCTGCTCTGTGCTACGGCTCTGTCACAGCTCAGCTCCACCCAGTAACAGTCAGTAGTTCTTCTCTTTCTCCTGTTCCCTTTCATCTGTATTGCTCTCTTCATTCCTTTCTCATCTGTCTGTCTCTCTTTCTCTCTTACACTGTTTTGCTCGTCTGTCTATCACTCTCTCTTTCTTTGTCATTTGTCTTATTTATTGACATGCATGTCCCTCTCTTTCCTCTCAGTGGTGTCTCCTCTATCGGACTGTGACTCGTGTCTGACTCTGGTCGTCCTGTCTCGTCTCCATTTGGGCTCGAACGCCACTCAGCCTCAGGTTACCTCCTTCCTGCGCTCCGTGTGCCAGTCGCACCCTGGCATCCTGCCCAAGGTTAAAGTCTTTTCATTTCTGATCGATTGCCTTAGAACTCTGACCTCTTCACCTAGGGTTCCTTCATACAGTCTTGAATTAAAACTTTAGGCTGAGTGTCCACTTTGCAAATGACCAAATCTGATTTGTTTTAGTAGCTCCTGTGTTAATTTTGGTCACTATAGTAACAATGCAGACATGTAGCAGGCATGTGAGGCAGATGAAAGTTAAAAATCACCACCATGCAGACCCAGGATCCACGTGAAAATCTGCACCCTTAAACTTTGGCTAAATCCCAAATGGCTTTCTAAACACTATATATATATTCACTACATAGCGTATAATATGGCAGTGTAGGTGGTGAGCACTTTGATCCTGATGATGCCAGAGCCATTTCTGTCCACCGGGAGCCAAGGGAGCAAAATAACATGCTCTCTCTCCTGTAAATCACAGCGACACTAATCAATCATGAGCATCTATGCGCTCATGTATGTGGAAGAGGCCAGCTAGCATCCTGTGATGCTGCATGAGCAGCAGTTCAGAAAGATGTGGTTGTCTTCACCTGTCTTAGTGGAAGCATGTGTTAGCCTTCACTCTGCCCAGCTGGTAGTTAATGTATGATATTACCCTGTGAATTAGCAGGTGACCAAATTGGGGAGAAAATGGGGATAAACAGACTGAGCTAACTGGTTAAACTGAGTCTGACCTCTTCATGTACAAACTCTCCATTTCTTTGAGAGAACTTTGGAAAGAGTTTCAGTTTAATTAACATCTCCAGACCTCACCTCACCTTGTGTCACTTCTGCTGAAACATTCTGCTCATGAGTTGTGTCTGTTCTTTATTTGTCCTATGCAGTGTGAGAGTTTTACTCAGCGCTATGGTGAGCAGCTCCAGGGGATTCTGGGTCAAGAGGCAGTGGCTTTGGATGTGTGTGAGGTACAGACATTAACAGCAGAGTAACAGACTCTCTGACTTCTGTAATGGCTTCATGAGCCATCAGAGGGCACCAAAGTACTACTACTACTAATAATAATAATATACAACGTCATTCTGAGGCCCAAAAGTGTGTCACAAAGATACTTAATTCATTAAAATTTTAATTATTTAATTTTTTAAATGTTACTCGTTTTGTACTATATTGTACACACAGAGTCAGAATGTTAAGTATGTCTGAACCATTGCTGTACATTGGTGTGTTTAGAGAGCTGATCTGTGTATGGGGAGTAAGAGGACGGAGCAGGGAGACATTGGTGACCCCTGCACACTAGGGCCGAGCTACAGCTGCCGAGATCTACAAACTGCTCACACCTGTGGGGTGAGTTGTGTATGAGTATGAGTGTGTGTGTGTGTGTGTGTGTGTGTGTGAGTGTGTCAGAGAGTGACTGAGTGAGACTTAAGTAAGAGAGTGAGACAAGTAAGGTAAGAATGTTCAATTCCCATACTGAAATCAGCTGAATAAGTTCCTGGTATGAGACTTTGTATTTTTAGTTTAATTAATTATTAATTAATAGCTTAATTTATTATTAATTAATTTAACATTTGTAATAATGTTGATTATCTTTCTGTTATTATAACAATGGCTTCCCTGGGAATGAGATTTCAGTTTTCCTTTTATACGTATTAAACTTTATATGTATTAAACAGCATGATGGTACCCAAATTTAACTTTAAAGGTCCAGTTTGTAATGTTTAATAATGTTCCTAGCCTTATACCAATCATGTAATTCCAGCAACACCTCAGAAAAACTGTAATTTATTAAAGGTCATTGCCATGCAATAGATGAAACAAAATGGAACAAAACAGAGAATCTAGATAATAGTCTATCTTTTTCTGTGCTCATTTTCTGGCCTGGAAATTAGCTTTACACCCTGACACCCAGACTTTTCCTGGTTTGAACAGACTGGGTCAGCTGGGGATAAGGAGAAAGACTTACTTGTCAATGTTTATGTTGCCGTTGCAGTTCACCTGACAGACAGCAGATGGCGCCAAAAACTGCTCCTTAAATCTGTGTTATAAACCCAGACCTTATAGTTTGCCCTGTTCCACTTACTGAAGTGTAAACGAGCCTGAATGATCTCTAGGACAGGATTTAATAAAATAACAGGGTTATTGTTCAGTAATGTAAAGAATATTTGTGTGATAATTTCCTCTCAGGTTGTCTCTTTCTGCCAGATGAACGTGTGGAAGTAGAAGTAAGTAAATATTTCACACCTGATCTCAGCCTATAAACAGCAACCCACATATTTATGTTTCTGTATACTGAGGGTAATTAGATATCAGTGTTATGGTATAACATGAGGAAATCTGAAATAGCTATAGTGTTTGCTAACATTGTGCTCTACCAGTGTGACCATGGTGGTGTTTCTGTTGAGTGGGTTCCCTACTGAGCTACAGGAAAATAATCAGTTACCAGTTATTATTTTCTGAGAACAGCATTTCTCCATGGGGTTATTCCTCTTATTTTAAGACACATATTTTTATCCATTCATAGTGACATTTAATGTTGTGGAATGTCCACAAAACCACTTTGTTCTTGTTATCACGTAATATCAATAACAAAAAAAAAAACAAAAAACAGAAAACAGCTTGTCATGATTCCAAGAAACCAGTACAATCACCCCATCACCCCCACACACCCCAATCAATAATTTCTGACCAATGTGAATCGAGAAATAAATGGCACTATGGTATAACCTTTTTTTAGCTACACAAATGGGAACTCCTTATTTTAACTCTAGCCAGCCAGAAAACAGCACTGAATACTGAAAAGTGTGATACGATTATCATACTGTGAATTTATCATGTTTTTCGACACCCCTGTATTTAATAGCAGATATCAGTATATTACTCTGATTCTTATATTGTGTAATAAATAAGTTTTGTCTCTTTTCCTTACAAACAGGTCTGTTCTCCATTGGATTTCAGCTTCACAGCCGCTTCTCATCATGTCAGCCACACAGAATCTAAACATGCAGTCTAAAAAGATTTTACAGAAATGTCCACGTTTGCGTTTCTAATCTGGGCAACGAGGTGAACCTGAGCTCTGACCCGCTATTGTTTAGACAAATACGATAAAGTGATAAGATCAAATCAGCCATCGAGGCAGTTTATTCTGACTCTTCAGCCATTATTAATTTAATGGCATGCTCATGATGTGTTTTTTCTTTTGATTACTTTCACAACCAGCTTTTCTAAAAGTCAGCTGAACATTCCTAAAACGAAGGGCTTATAAACAAGCTGAGCCTGATGAGTCATTTTAAACTCTGGACACTACTGCTACCTTCAGGTCCTTTTCTAGGTTAAGTCTTTTTTTTTCTGCCTCTGTAATCTTGCAAGTATCAACAGAGTAATTTTTGTCTTTGTTTATATAAAATGATTGAAGACATGATTGTCATGACTACAATAACATTAAACTATGTAAAGAGTTTCTAGTGTGTGTGATGGGCTTCATCATTGTAAAATGGAAGAAGTTTGGAACCTTCTAGAGCTGGTTGTATGGCCAAACTCAGTAACCAGACTAGAAGGCTTTGGTCAGGGAGGTGATGGCCACTCCAACAGAGCATCATAAGTCCTCTGCAGAGATGGGAGAATCTTCTGGAAGGACAACCATCTGAGAAATACTCAGAAATAAATCAGGTCTTTATGGTAGAGTGGCTAGACGGAAGTCACTCCTGACTAAAAAGCGTATGGCAGGTACTTATTAGACTCTGAGAACATGAGTGAAAGGATTGGCTGGTCTGATGAGACAAAAATTGAATTCTCTGGGCTGAACTCCAAGAGTTACTGTATGGCTGAAAAAACATATCGTTCATCAACTGGCCAATACCATCCCTATGGTGAAGCATGGTGGTGGCAGCACAGATTCTCTCCATCCCTTCTGACTGAGCTTGAGAAGCAAAGTTGTAGCGACTTACCCAAGAAATCTCGAAGCTGTGATTGCTGCTGAAGGTGCTTCTACAAAATACTGAATAAAGGGACTGAATAACTAAATGAGAGATTTTAGTTTTTGATATACATAAATTTGCAAAAGCTTTTAAAAACATATTTTGACTTTGTCATTATGGATTATTTTGTTTAGGTTAATGGTAAAAAAGTCAATTTAATCCATTTAAAATGAAATCCACTACACAATAAAATGTGCAAAAACTGAAGGGATTTGAATGCTTAATGAACCCACTGTATATTTTAATAATACAAAAGGAAAAGAAAGAGGCAGTGATGATAGATGTGGCTATAAAAGAAGCGTAGGAAATAGAAGGTACTGAGAAGAACTAGAAAGAATGTGAAAGATTAAAGCCAAAGTACAGCCAGGACAGGCACAGGAGTACTTGGGGTCATGACCCACATGCAGGAAAAGAGGCTCAGAAATAAAAAAGAATTGTGGATATTCTTTTCCAACTAATACAGACTTTAGGACACTATGTTTATAAATCTATTTTTGTTAGTCATTCATTCACTCATTTATCTTGAGTAAGCTCTCTATCTTGGTCAGGGTTGTACTGGATCCAGAGCCTATCCTGGGAACACTGAACATGAGGTGGGAACCCAAGCCACCCACTGTTGTATTTTTGGGAGGTGGTAGGAAACTGGAGCACCCAAAGGAAACCCAAACAAACATGTGAAACTACACAAAACAGTGACAACCTGAGCTGCATTTCCCATGTTCTCCTTCTCATCACTCACTTTCAGTAATCGTTTAATTCTGGCTGTGGTAGATCCAAAGCCTATCCTGGTCACAAGGATCATAAAGAATCATAAAGCATCTAAATGTACACTAGGAAATGTGATTAAATTCTGCCATGTGGAACAGCACAACTACATGACCTTTAATATAGAAGCCCTCAGCTGGGATTCCTGATTCCTATAGATCGCAGTAAAACACCACCATATGACTGAAGGATGTGTTTATGAGAGGATCTTGGGTGTGAACAAGGAACTATAACCATTACTCAGTGCCAAGCTTACAACATGTAGTCTTGGTCACAGGGTGCTGCACAGATCCAGTTTGTCAACAAAATAGATTAATTGGTCATTCCATGGAATTTCAGATAGGGTTGTTGTTGTATGTCTCAGATTTTGTTCTATCTTTTTTGTTGTTGTTGCTTGTGACCTAAAACCAAAGTCGGTAAAGTATTTTTGGCTGGATTCATCATCACAGCATCACATTTTTTCACTCTCCTGAAAATGTTTTCTAATAAAAGAAAAACCTTATCTGGGAAGTCATGTTTAGGATTTATTATCTCCAGAAATATTATTTCAAACTACATGAAGTTTGGCAGACATAAAGACAAACCTGTTTTCTATCTGCCTAAATGCTCAGATGTCACCGCAGAAGGCCAGTTTTTGTTATTGGGTCCTTAAAATGGGAAAAGTGCAAAATTTCCAAATGTGTGAAATTAGGGGCTTATTGATCCCACTTTAATAGACACAAATGCTAAAGGCCACAGTTTCTGCTTAAACTACTACATTTCATTGGTTTTGTGTCAGTGTCTGAGGTCTGAACAACCAACAGAATTCAAGACATTGAGAAAATTAAAAGATAAGTTTAAAAATGTGCGCTATTTTTTACATGCCTAGATGGTGATTTTGACTCACTAGTACAATCATGAAAAAATGTGTGAAGTATGTTTAAAGTATGGTCATGTTATTTTCCAAGTTGCAAGGTCCTTCCATGTTGTCTTCACTTTTAAATTTATCCAGATATTAGCCATATTTTTGCCTATTCAACTATACATATATAAGGTAAACTATTTGACTGGATCTCAGACTTTAGTATATTATTTCAGGTAAGGTACTTGAATTAACTTGAACAAAAGAGCAAGTTCTAAAATGATCTTACTTTACTGGAAATGTAACTAAAAGTAAAAGTAATCCCCAAGTAGTTCAAGTTCTGACATGCAGTTTGAGAATTCCTTTGCAAAACAATAATAAACACTCCACATGGGCACATACCAGCAGCATTATTTCTAAATGTGTGAGAACAGTTCTAATATGTATATAGTCTATATATGATCTGTGGGAATAAAATATGTTTTTTATAACTTGTTATTTCTGAGATTGAACTGTGTTCTTTATAATTCAAATAAATGAAAGTGCCAACATTTAACACATTCAAATGTGCTGATTTAATTTATGTAGCACTTTAATATACATACATATTCTATGTCCAATTTATGTAAATGGCTACAGTCACTTCTAAGCAAAACATGGGCTGATATCTTGTTACATTTGAATGTGAAGACAACATGGAAGGACATTGCAATTTGGTACATAACATGACCATACTTTAAACATATTACACACAGTTCCAAACTTATCTTGTAAATTTGTCAATATCTTGAATTCTGTTGGTTGTTCAGACCTTAAATTTTAAGGTCTTTAAAAAAAAAACAATTAAATATAGTAGTTTAAGCAGAAACTGTGACTTTTAGCATCTGTCTCTATTAAAGTGGGGTCTATAAGCCTCTAATATCACAGACATTTGGAAAGTTTGCACTTTTTCCCAAATTGAGGACACCATAAGAAAAAAAATGGCCTTCTGCAATGACTGCAGCACATTTACACAGATAGAAAACAAGTTTGTCTTTATGTCTGCCAAACTTCATGTGGTCTGGAATAATATTTCTGGCGATATTAAAGCCTAAACATGGCTTCCCAGATAAGACTTTTTTTTTTTTTTTTTTAATTCTTAACTAATCTTATCTTATCCGGGTCACCATGTATTTCACATCTCCCAGCTCCCTGCTTTTTCAGTCAATTTAAAAAAGCAAAACAATACAGTTTTGTACCATATAATTTCCTTTACAAAAATGTGCTATGTAAAAAAAGGTGGTGAAACAGTGCTCTATAGGTTATCTTTAACATTAGGGGTCCAAGCACAGGGTGAACAAAGATCAACAGGGGTGAGAGGGCAGTAAATACAAACATGTTAAATACAGAATGCAGTCTAAATTGGTCTGACATGTTCATAAATAACTAAATGGCTTATGACCTAAAGAAATCACTGATCTGCTCAAAGAATGCAAACTGAGCAGGATTTTACGTCAGCAGGTCAGATAGTCATGGCTAAAGTCAAATTCCAAAAATTCTGAGGCAGCATTTAATTTTTTTCTGATGTCTACAGCTCTGAGCAGCTATCAGAAGATATTACTATTGCCTCAGATCAAGTCATTTTTTTTTTTTTAGGTTTTTTGAAGCCATTGTTTTAAAGGTCGCCATGTGTAACTTCTAAAATAGAAGCCCTCAGCTGGGGCCACTCCTGTCACTGGGTACCACTCCACTCTTACAAAATGTACCATTAGCTAGAATTTGCCTTGCTGCCTAGCCAATCATGTTAGCTATAATTAATTAGCTTACTTATTTAGTATACATTCGTCTTGAGTAATAGCCGGGCAGCTAAGTGCAAAATCGTTCAGATGGTAATACAAGCATGAAATTTTGCATGTGACTCACCTTTAGGCTGCTTATTACGAAATTAATGTTGGCCAAACAAAAATCCAATATGGCTGCCATTTTTTTCCAAGATGGCCACCAAATTATGGCTACTGGCTATGGACGAAGATTCTCCAATGTCAGCCATATTCAAGAATATATGGTAATGAATTATAAACACTGTCTTATATGGAATACAATTACATACATGTATTAAATTGCCCTATATCTAGCCTGATGTCATTCAAGTTTTGTGCGCTCTATACACCATCCGGATGACTAAAGCCTCATCATCCTTGGATTGGCTCTCCCAGAATGGCACATCCTGTCAATTCAGGTGCGGATATCTAACTGATATGGGGCTAATTAGATATCATTTGGGACACTTAACTGTATTACTTTACAGAAGCTGACACTGAGCTCCCTGCTGAGTTTCACAGCAGTGATGTCACCAGTGTGCTCTGGTAGTGCATGACGTTGACTCACTTACCATTACAGGTTGATTTTCAAGTGGCTAATGTTATTCTTATATCAACTAATCCTTGATGAGTCCCTGTGCGAAATTTGGTGCTTGTATCAGAAAGAGAACGATTTCGCCAATATTTGCACTTAGCTGCCCCACTATAACTGCCAGGTCATGGGTCACAGTCGTCTAAATACGGCTACTAATTTGTTTATATTTTGGAAAACAGAAATGACCAAATTCATTAGAAACAGACTTCTGGTTTAGGCCACAGCCTAATACAGATATAAATATTTGGAGCACTAAACAGATACTGACAATGACAGTCCTAATAGAAATATACAAGTTATCATCATTATTAGGGGTCCAAGCAAAGGCTGTGTGCAAAGTAGTGCTTGGACCCCCAATGATTTTGTTTCCATGTATTTATAATGATGCTTACTAGATGATCAATTTTATGCAGGTTCCAGTTTTTGGAAACTCCAAACTCCTGAAGTGTGTGCCAGAATCCTTTAAGAGTTTAATCAGGCATTCAAAGCTGTACAGGTTCCTAAGCACTGGAATTAAAATGCAATATGTTTTGATTAATACAAGGAAAATATATTACATCAGTATGTAATGCTCAATGCTCAAGATTTAGTAATAGTGTGCAGTACACAGGCTGAGGTAACCATTTAGCATGGATGATAAATCTGACTTGTGAAAATGACTAAATGTGTTACAAAACATTAAATTATTTTATATCTTACAAAACTTTCAGTAATAGCCTTGGGCAGGTTTTTTTTTTTTTTTTTTTTAAACTGCAGTGCTCTGATAAGGACAAAATACCTGGTCAACAAGATTGACATGCACTGCAGAAACTGAGTTCAGTGTCACTGTGATCTTGTCACAGTTCACCTATAATCTGCCAAGTTGTGAATTGTTTTCAAGATCATATGCTAAACTCTATATTGTGACACAGGACGAGTCAAGTTTATATCTGGAAAACTTCAAATATAGCCATTTGTGTTCTGTTCAGATCCACTAACATCTCATTGTTTCCTTCACTGCATCAGCAACCCAGACTTGTTTCCTCCCATCCTTCTCACTTAGAATGAGAGTATTTGCAGATTTGACACTATCTAATCCCTTTGTTCAACATATATTTGGAAGCTTGAATAAAATTAGGATGAAATTAAACTGGTAGCTAGTTTCCCACATTTCTTAGTGACACACAAAACTAAAAGAAGCAAACTTCAGACACCAAGCATGTCTTGGCTGATACATTGGGGCTAAAGAGCATACTGTGTAAGTTTTGCTCACTTGAATGAAAGGTGCCAATACTTCTAGTCTTTTAAAAAGACTGGATTCTGCCTCACTTGTGACCACTAAAGATATTAGATGTTATTCCTTAACAGTAAGGAATAAAACACTTGAGGAAAATCATCAACTTTAGGCTGATGTGATCCAATCTGCCAAAAAGCAGAGTTACTGTTACCACCCCAAAGGTGATTATTTACCTACAGCAGAATGTCCCACAGTGTTTTACACTTTTATCACAGCAATTTGCCAATGATTACAAATGTTTGATTTTACTCTTTACTTGTGGTTTCTGTAACATGACAAGCGTATTTAACTTGTTAAATGTGTGTGTGTGTGAGTGTGTGTGAGTGTGTGTGTGAGAGAGAGAGAGAGAGAGAGAGAGAAAGGCTGGTGTAGGAATGGCTGCATATAGCTGTTATAACTTAAGGTCAGGCTGCATCACACCACCCTGTCACTGATTAATTTCCTATAACAGCACACCGCATAAAGCAAGCACTCACTTTTTTCAACAACTCTAAACAGTTTATCCAGTCACATTTGTGTATTCTAATTAAAGACAGTATATTTCATAACACTGCATACATTATTTTCATAATCATTCATTTGGCACGTTTTAGAGAAATCTTTTGAACAGATACTATTTAATAAAATACGACTGACTGATACTATTTAAGTCTTGATGAAAAACCTGACACCACACCCATCACCTTTCATTACAGGGTTTAAGGAGGAATGTTTTAGGTGTCTCCATTATTACTCAAAGACTTAGTGAGTCATTTAGTGAAATCTCTGCTCTGATGTAAAATGTAAATCCTCTGGACAGGAAACCACGTCTAAGTATGGTGCTGATTCACTTACGGACATACCCTGGTTACATATTAAAGGGAAAATCAACAGTGTGTGTTAGTAATGTGTTTGGCCACAATGAGCCACCACAACAGCTTCAATGCTCCTTGGCACAGATTCTACACGTCTCTTGAACTGTAATGGTGCAACGAACAAAAGTTTCTTTCAAAATATTTTCTCTCAGTTGGTGTTTTGATAATGGTAATGGAGAGCGCAGTCTTACACTTCACTCCAAAAACCTCCCAAATGTCCTTTCATTTGACTTCTTAACAGATAAGAAGCAGATGCTCCCAAAAAACTCACAAAAGCTTAACACAAATTAATTTGAGCTGAATCATAATGCCTGTTAAATGCCACTCTTATACATACACAGTGCTGAACTAGCATACATATATCATGCTAAGATTATTGTAGCTCGTTAAGCATGTATGTTAAGGAGCAGTGATACTTCATACTTTTTAGTAAAAACATTTGGGTGTCAAATACAATTAGGTTACTAATAAGGGTGTAACTCAATGCACCTATAGTATGTTTGTTTCTGAGTCAGGTAAAGAGTAAATTATGTTTTATGCCACTGGAATACTGCGAGCTTATTCGCAGATATAAAGGTAAATATACTATAGTTGTAGCTACACCTGATACAAAAACACTGCTAACATCATATCTGTGTTATTTACTAATTACTCACCCATAAGTGTCACTGAAATCTTAATATAACAAATAGCTGCAAAACAGCAGGTAGATCTGTAATTTGTGCACACAGCAGAAGACACAATGGCTAAGAATGCGTTAACCCCGTGACACAGCACCGCTTTCAATACACTCCCCTGTTAATCAACATGGCCTTATACACCAGATGTTTTTTCTGGCTACAAAGTCTATGAAATTCAATATTTGTGTTATAGTGTACTTTTATCAACACAGTCCCAACCATACAGGAGTCATTCTCAAAACACATTGACCTTCTGACCAGCAAAGTGTTCAATTTTTGAATTTTCATACACAATTTTGAAATTCTTCTTGAATGAATGACCAACATTCATCATCTTTTTCTCTGTAAAAATTAGTTTACAACTACAATGACACATCAAATTATCCACAAGAAAAAAAACTGAGCTTATAAGTAAATGAGTAACTTACCGTGTGTGGAGGGAAACTACTGTTGCTGTTAAAATGGCTGCTCAGTGTTCTGCTCTCTGACCTTTGAAGAACTAAACCACAACTTTGTGATTTCAAACCATTTTAGTACAGCTAACACCAATGATATGAAATGCAGGGATAAAGATACTTATCTCTTATTTTATTATGGTAATGGTAATTTATTGCTATTTTTCCAGCACTTCTCAATTTCAAAGAAAACTTAAAATAAATAAATGTATACATTAATAGTCAAATGATTCTTTATTGCTTAGGAAGTTAGACAGTGATGTCAGTTGTGTTTTTAAAAATGTTAAACTGTCATGACCAGTACTTTAAGGGACAGGTTCGGCACCATATTCTAAGCTTATAGTCCTACTGTAGCAGTGAGTGCGATCATTGGTTAAAATACAATTTCAAAACTGCAGAAAAAGGTTCTCACTTTAAGGGGGGGGGGGAGTCATGGCCTAATGGTTAGAGTCGGACTTGCAACCCATGGGTTCGAGTCTTGGGCCGGCAGGGATCGTAGGTGGGGGGAGTGAATGACCAGCGCTCTCTTCCACCCTCAATACCACGACCGAGGTGAGACCCTTGAGCAAGGCACTGAACCCCCAACTGCTCCCCGGGCGCCGCAGCAAAATAGGCTGCCCACTGCACCGGGTGTGTGTGTGTGCGCACTTGGATGGGTTAAATGCAGAGCACGAATTCCGAGTATGGGTCACCGTACTTGGCCACACGTCACGTCACTTAATGGACACTGTGCACACTCGCTGGATTAACAAACTCTGTTCATCAGACACAGTAGCTCATTTGCATGCTATATTCTACTAATGTGACTCGTATGACTGGGGTCCAGTGTAAACTAAACAGCGGTCACGATGTGACGCATCTGCCTCAGTGCTTCTGGTGTTATTGAGGTGCAAATACCACTGGGGCAATTACTCATGAGGGTTTGCACCATAATTAAAAACCGTGTACATATTAAATCATTTTGAACTCGAAATCAGTGTCTGAAATTACTTTCAAGACTTCACGGACTCATTGACACCCAATAAATACACATACCATGTCAAGGCAAGGCGAAAACTGGGCCCGAAGGATTGATTGGCAAACGCATTCTGCAAAGATATATATATATATATATAAATAAATAAATAAAAAACCCACACACACAGTCAGTGCTACTACATAGTCGATTTACAAATCAGATTTCAGCTGCTAAATCAAAGATTTGACTTATTTGTCTAAAATGTAAATCTTGATCTTGTATCTTAACCGGGTACAAAATAAGACTCAAAAAAGATGAACGGAGCACATGAGAGCAGAAGTTTTATTTAAATCAATCAGGAGATAGTATCAACATTGAAAAACAGAGGGGTGGAGGATCACAGTAGGTAAAAACATCACAGAGGGAGGAAAACTGGTGGACAGAGGAAGAGAAAACCGAGAGGGAGCGGGGCAGGGAAGGAGAAAAACAACAGAAAAAGGCACTTTTGCTCTTCCAGTAGCCAGTCTGGTGCACCAATGGCTAGCATTAAAAAAAAAAAAACAAAACTAACATGTAAAAGACTCATCTCTGACCGCTACCGAGCAGAGCAATGTAAACAAGGCCAGTTTCTCTGTACAACACTGGCCAAACTCTTGCTTCCGTCTCGGTTGCAGGGCAGTTCATCCAATATGTAATAAAATATGTGCGTGTATGGTCAGCCTCTCTTAATCTGCTGTCACTCAGGTAAAACTAATAAAATAGGCAACAATGGTCACAGCTTCCTGAGCCACCCAGCGTCAGAGCCTCAAAGCTTTTCTGTACGATGCGATGAGGATGCCACGGGCTGGCACATAGGGCACGCAGTTACACTGCTGCTCAGGATAATCTTTAAAAAGTTTTACATACAAAAAAAGGAACAACTTTCTAGTGCTCTAGAGGCTCCCTGACTTTTCCGTACGGACAGCAGGGCTTGAAACTGGGGCAGTTCAAGTGGTGAAGGCAACCCCTCTGCAGCGGTGAGGAAGCTCAGCTTCTCTGTAGCTACGCCGGCTGTCAACCGCACACAGAGGGGGAAGTGCAGTGACTTCACCGTGGTGTGGAGGGGCCAACAGAGCTACCGAGATAAGATTTAATTTATAAAAATAATCTACTGAGGAATAAGCAGAAGGAAGGGGGTGGAGTTAAGAATCACAGTCCTCCAGGACCACAGTTGGTAGCAGCTTCTGGCTTCTCTGTAACACACCAGAATACGTATGGCCTGCCAGGACCGAGACGTTAATAGACATCTGAAAAATAACACCATTTCAGCTAATAAAAATGCCAAGAGTTATACTTTAACTATACCATACTCAATTACACGCACTGGTGGCATTCGCTTATTAAACATTCCTCTGATCCTCAGGTTTTGATCACATTAGTGACTGAAAAACATCGCTTAAATATAAATGGTACTTCGCTGGTATAAATGGTACTTGCAGGAAATTAAAGAAAAAAAAAAAAAAGCTGATTGGCTTCAGTGCTTCATGTGGCAATGCATAGCAATCTGCATTCAAAACATCAATTTGTGCCATCATTAACTTCAGTAGAACACAGGAGAGGAGCGTGAGGAAAGAAAGGAGGAATATGGGACAGAGGGGGTTAAAAAAAAACAACACCATTATCCAGGCTGTCACATGACATGACAGACCTTTCTAAAAACACAGAAAAGGGTCATGGTCGAAGGTCAACAAGTGTTGAGAGTGGGAGCAAGCGAAAGGAAGGACGGACTTCTTTGGGACTTACTGATTCAGAGGGAAGGGATTTAGATTTAAACATGAGGGGATATCCTTCTCCTCAAGCCAGCAAGGTTTCTCTGTAGTGTACGCCTGCTGACCGAAAGGAGAAGCTGTTACAGGTTTAATATTGAAGCTTTTTAGGCACCTCCCATGTGAAAGATTGACGGCCGAAGTGGCCATACACGGCAGTGCGCTGGTAGATTGGCTTCTTCAGGTCCAAATCTCTGGAAGTACACAGGACAACATGATGAAACATGGCCAAGAACCATCACGAATGTTGAAGAAAACACACACACACACACACACACACACACACACACAGTATGCTGAAGACATTTCTGTGAAATTTTTAGCAAAAAGTCCATTAGACTACAGGCTCATTAGCACTCCTCCTCCAGCTCAACTGAATTAACACCATCCTGATCACAAACATGTGATGCAGCTGGCTGAACACTACACACAGACAAAACTGCGCTGCATCTCCTATACAAGCCTCAATAGTCTGTGCTGTCTGACCTTCATAGAAGGGCAACAGAGAACATCTTTCTCTGATGCATCTTAGCTTCGCTTGTCCATGCTTGTCAAACAGATAGTCATACTAGCCTTCCAAAACATGAACAAGGGCTTGTGCTAAGAAAATGACATGTTAATCAGATACAAGAATTTGATAAGCATCTCCGCTGCTATTCACCACAGAGCACATGTACACACAGTTATGAAATTTACTTCAGTTTTATGATGAACTTAAATTACAGCCAATACCTCATTTGGTTTATTTATTAACTGATGTTAGCTTCTGACTAAATGATAACACTAGCTTCTTGTAATGATGTAACATGTACATGTAATGGCCATGCTCCCTTCTTCCACCACCTATAGCCTACACCCTTTCAAAGCCATGAATCATCCAAGCGTCAATTGTCGATAGTCAGGGGGCATGAGAGGACGATGGTATATTGCACACGAGCGTACTTTACCTGACAATGACGCCAGGGCGGAGGTCAAAGTTGTTCTTTACTATTTCAAGCAGCTCCTTCTCACTCTTCTCAGAGGTACCGTAGTGGAAGATGGAAACGGAAAGAGGATGGGCCACGCCGATGGCATACGACAGCTGCAGGTCAAAAGCAGTAAAATTAAGGGAAACCCAATTAAAAAGAGCTGTAAGTGGTACTCCTGTAAAGGTCTTCGTTAAAAATCACCTGCACAAGGACGCGTTTGCAAAGCCCCGCCTTCACCAGAGATTTGGCGACCCAGCGGGCAGCATAAGCAGCAGAGCGGTCCACTTTAGTGTAGTCTTTCCCAGAAAACGCACCGCCACCGTGAGCTCCCCAGCCTCCATACGTGTCCACGATGATCTTGCGTCCAGTCAGACCAGCGTCACCCTGCACCACAATTAACACACACACACACACCTCAATTTTGAAATCCAGGTGAAGGAATAAAAACCGCATCCACACCCTCTCACAGGTAAAACAAACCAACTCTAGACTCACCTGCGGTCCTCCAATGACAAAGCGCCCGCTGGGCTGCAGGTGGTAGATGGTGTCATCATCCAGGTACTGGCTTGGCACTACTGCCTTCACAACCTTCTCCTTCAGTGCATCACGCATCTCGTCCAGGCCCACGCACTCATCGTGCTGCACAGACACCACCACAGTGTGCACACGCAAGGGTACCATGGTGCCACGGTCCTGACGGTACTGCACAGTCACCTATACGAGAGACAAAGCACTCAAGTTCAACACCCAGTGATGATGCAATGCATCACTATGACACATCAACATTCCTCCCCCCTCCCATATTCAGTCCCATATGCGACGGTCATAAACAAATCAAAGTTAATGGCCATGACAAAGCAGTCTGAGGTAAGCATGTGACAACACGAACTAGGTGCATATCAGCCTTGTTTGCTTCTAAAGAAAGACACTCTGGAGCATTACTTTAATAGCTTTCACTTGCATGCTTAAGTATTTTGCATCCAGCAACAGAATAATGATTTTTCACTCTGCCATTTAACAACGATCGCTGTCCTGTGGTACTTTAGGGAAACTTGGCCCAGAAATGTAACTGATGCAAACATTCATTTGCATGATTTTTTTTTTGTTGGTTAAATTTTTTTACTGAACAGTTTCCAAAAAATCCACCCTATTTTTAAGCAAATCTTTACCTGAAGTCTAACAGTCAATAAAGGCATAAAGACTACATTTAAAGAGCTACAGTCAAACACATCACCTGAGTTTTGGAGTCCGGCCTCAGCCATGGCAGAGACCCGTTGCGGCGCAGCTCAGCCAACTTAGCATTCAGCTTGTGTGCCAGGATGATGGTCAGGGGCATACACTCCTCCGTCTCATCAGTGGCGTAGCCAAACATCAAACCCTGAGATCCACATAAAGCACGTCTCAGACCAAAAAGTTGCCCATAGTTGTCCCAATTCATGCTGATGCACCATGTTAATACCATCCTGTCCTCCGTGTTGTCCTACAACCACCGTACTATTGTTTAGATGTTTCAAATACCATATTTCATCACACTCACCTGGTCTCCAGCACCAATGTCCTCCTCTTTGCGGTCCAGGTGGACACCCTGTGCAATGTCTGGGGACTGCTGCTCCAGAGCCACGAGGACGTTGCAGGTCTTATAGTCGAACCCTGAGCAATGAAAAGCACATTAGAGCCACAGAACCAAAACAGAAGGAGTCCCAAAATTACAACAAGAGATGCCACAGACACCATTAGACAATAATCTCTGTAGAGGGTTTTTCTTTTTTTCCTTTTTAGTAAACCAAAGAAGGATTACATCACTGCAACACATAACTACTACACCTGGGCACAGAATAAACACTAAAATGTGCTATTCAACAAGCAAAAGAGCACATTTATTAATTTAATTAAGTCACACAGTCACCACAAAACAGTACAGTTTAGCATCATGCTAAACTTTCTTAGGGTTCAGACACATAAATCACAAACCTATACGGACAGGACACCACAAAGGCAACAGGCACATTTGAGTCTATGCAAAGCAATTCAAAAAAGTATGCACTTTATACGCAAAATGACATGCTTTAGTTGCACGACTGGTTTCATGCTACTGTCAAACCTTTGATGGAGTCGTCATAGCCAATCTGCCTGATGGCTTCTCTAACGACCTTCTGGTAGTCGACATTGGCATGAGAGGTGATCTCACCGGCAAGCAAGATCATTCCAGTCTTAGCCACAGTTTCTGTGAAGACATAAAAGATTGCAGCGAGATAGTAAGAAAGGATCGATTAAAAGGATGCAAGTCAATTTATAAAAGTTTTAAAAACCGAAATACAAGTATGGAAAGTTCTAGATGTCAGACACACACACCCCTTGTGAACATTTGTGACATTCACAGAGCCTCCATTTTTAGTAATGATACTATTGTGGCCGTAACAACGCTTACCACATGCAACCTTAGCGTTGGGATCCTGCTTGAGGTGAGCGTCCAACACGGCATCACTGATCTGGTCGCAAATCTTATCTGGGGAAAGAGTGTGCACAGTGTTAACGTCAGAGGGCCGCAAAAAACAAACAAATCTAATGTATTTACAGGAGAATTTATTGTATGTTATTGTAAAACAGTCACATTACTGCAATATGATTAATAAAGAGGGAATTTCTGATTCATGCTGTAAAATTCATCAAAGCTCTGCATTCAGTTTTCAGTGCATGAAGCAAAAACACGACCGAGTATTGCTTATCGAGACTGTAATCAACCTGGCTGGCAGCAGGAAATAAATCATGCCAAGAATCCTGACTAACCACATTCCTCCCTGAAGATCGAAGCAGCACACTGCAGCAAAAAAAGCTTTAAGTACAACGAGTCCCTTACGTCATAAATATTCCACTAAAAGGAAAAACGGTCTTTCTACAGTAATGGATATGTGCCGCTTATGTTCTTTTCCTGAGTGGGACATCAGTCCACGTTATTGTACTGAGAAATCACAGGCTTGAACACATCACATGCATCAGCACTTTCAGTGTCTCCCCGATCAATCACGCGAACATCAACATCACAGAACCCTAGGGGCAGGCAACATGACCAATATCGTATCATGAAACTTTAACAATACATGATATGGAGCATGAAATACGCAACCATCAATAGTGGTGTCGATAAAGACATTAAAAACATCTATTAAAAATTTTTTTTTTAAAAATTCAAGATTTTACAGTTTTAACGATTCAATACAAATTTATCACAGAAACAGCTGCATGTAAACCGAGTTTCCAACTGTTATAAAAAATACTGCTGATATACACAATACCTCAGAAAAGCGTATTGCAACATAACTTATCACTATATTCGACATTACTATATCGTTTTTCCCAGCTCTACTTTAAACACGACCATTGCTGGTTATTCAGTAACATTTCCATAACATTTGATGCAGATGTTTTAATCAAGATGAAACAACTGCAACTCATTTCATTACAAAGGTTTCTGCTCCTTTTTTCAGTTTACAGTTTTCGTTTAGACCAACATGGGGATAAAACTGCATCATGAAAATGGCTTCAGGAATTTAATTTTCACCGCTTTCTACTGATGCTGAGCATGAATGAGAGCTTGTGCTGAACTGCGGACAGACAGCTTGTTTAACGGCTGGGTTGTCTTCGAGTTGGGTTACTTCCCCGCAGGCTTCGGAGGGAATCTATATTTAGAGCAGACATAAGCCGTCTTAAATCATCAGCTGCAATGTAGCCAGGACTTGAGGCACCTGTGCCTCAACCTGTCCTGGTCTGCTTCATGCGGCAGTGCACTACAGAGGGAACAAAACAATGGGCTGCGTCTAATGTAGCGCACTTCCACAGTGAGCAGGAGTACATTCTATTAGTGGCACAAAATAATAAAAATATAATGTGATTTTTAATCCCATGTGCTCAGGATTCAGCCTAAATGTAATTCATTCACAAAGGATTTTCCCTCCAAGGCCAGGGTTGCCAGTTTGGGCATCATTACACTTCAAGGTAACAGCCAAACCTCTGTATTAAAGAGAAAGCAAGAAGCATGCAGATAATGATCTTAAGATTTTTTTCGATTTCATTCAGCAGAAACAAAAGTAAATTCATTTCAAAGTACAGACGGAAAACGATTCCTGATTTCTAAGTAAACAAGTTGTGGGTTTCTGGCTGTACCTCACTTTTGATGTAGAATCAGATCAACCCAATATTGAACACCCTACACAGTTTCGTTTACCGCACACATGAATACATCTTCCCGAAATATGATGCATCTTCCCACATATGGCTCCTTCAACCAAAATTCAGTGCATTGCTTAAACGTGGCACCGAGCCAAAGAGTGGAAGCCTTGGCGTAACCTGATAAGCACACACTGATTTAGAGACTGAAACACTCACAGTGTACACACCATACAGCATCGTTTCTACACACTGAGCCATACAGTGCCTTATATGAACATATTTAGGACTCAGGTCACAATCATGACTTTCCTTTGGGTGCCAGATGGAGACAGACAGAAAAAAAGATTCAATCCTGCCAATCTGGCAACCGGATGGAGGCTGACGCAAGACTGCAAACACGTGGAGACACAAAAGCAGGCAATAAGAAGGCGGATTAAGTCATGCTCATTAATACACTACTACTAAAAGTAATTATTATTTTATTTTTTTTCTTTCTCTGGCTGCGTTAAAGAAAATACAGAGAATATTAAAACCAGAGGCTTTAAAAATTTCATTTATTAACAGTTTGAGAGATTGGACTTATAAAAAAGTAAAATTGGTAGGATGTATAGAGAATATAACAATATAAAATATGTCAACAAATTATGTGTGAATAATAAGTATTATAGTGATTAATTTCTTTACATTATTTAAATAAATAAAACATTCTTTCATTGATCATTGCTCTGGCCACATGCTGTCCTCCCGCCCTACTGCGCATGCTCACAATTTCTCCATCACTTCACAGTAATTAATTTAGCTTCTCAGATATAACCAATGAAAAACATTTGAGCAAAATTAACCTCTATATTCACGTTTCCATACACATACAAACAATATAATCTATATTTTCATTATTTTTCGGCCTGCCAAACGCCCGGCGTGGTCAGCATTTACGGATACCGGCGAACAAACCGCAAATTAACCTTAAATAAAACTTTATTTAGGCTGTATGTAAGAATGTATGGTTTCTGGAATCTGACACTACAATTCTGTGCGCAGTTAAGGGGATATTTTAAACCAAAAAAGTGCTTAAATAAAACGAAGAATACACCGGCCGGCGTAGCTATTGTTTGCTAACATGCTAACTGCGCAAACGCACTGCGCTTGGGTCGGTTTTGATTAGTCACCTGCTCGTCACCATGGCATAAAACTGTATTTAAATGCTTATTTTCAACCAAATTAGAATAAAATCCCATACTGTTTAGATATACATACCAGGGTGTCCTTCACCGACTGACTCGGAAGTGAACAGGAAGCAGTCTTCATCAAAGATGGAGTTACCTTGCCCGTTCATGTTTTTGGTCAATAAAATTGTAAATATAGCTATTATGCAAAATGAATGGCTTTCTGGATGGATGGCTGTTTGTTTGTTCCTTAAAACGGGAATGTTGTTGAATTCAAGCACACCTTCTATTTAGACTCAGCCCCGATGAATGAATGCAGTGGCTGGTGCCGTCGCTTATATTCTTCGTATGTGGGCCCGACACCCAAATCTGATTGGTTTAAAGAGACGTTCGTCATTTTCGCCAGCCAATCACGTTTAAGCTCAGGATTAAGCGGCGTCCACACAGAGATGCAAGGGTCCGACCATCTCAAGTGGTTCAATAATTGTAAAATTGGTTACTTGATCGTTTTTAAGTTTTCTAATTTTTTTTGAGTGATTATCTCTATGTATTGACATTGCAAAACCATCATTGTTTTTATTATTATTATTATTATTTCACTTGGTTTAACCTTGACGGCCATCTTTGTCATGACACAACAGATTTTGGTTATACATCTGTTTGTGGAAACAACAGTATCTTGGCTCAGGATGGTCTTAGCTCCTTTGAACAAAAACTGATTTCTATAGCACATTACAAGGTACATGTACAAGGTACATTAACTTGTACATGTGTACTTTTACAAACATTTTGCACATTTTGCTCAAGATTGCTCACAGTTCCACTATTAGGGTCAGTTATAAAGGGAAGGGTTCGAGTCTCAGTCTTAATTTTTTTAGGTACCTAGGTAAGTATAGTGTGCGTGCAGAACATTTCAGGTTTGAGACTTTTGAAAATTCCCCTCAGTTTCAGGTTGAATATCTCTGGTGGGGGACCAGATACTAACCTGAAATTTTCACAGAAACAAGTCCTCTATAGTAGCATTCTGCTGTAAAAATTTTCAGTTTGAGATTTCAGAGGTAGGGCTAGAAGGCATCTGGGGAAAAGCCTACTTTATTCATGCATTTTGAGAAATCAATAGATGCATAACAAATAATAAAAATGAACAGTATTGTACATGTTTACATGTACATGTTTTATTAGAAGGTGTGAGATTTCCTCAGTCTCACTGCAGTGTTGTGGGAGTGTCTGGTGACAGTCAACTCGGCAGGTGTCAGATTTCTGAGAATATTGCTCATGGGAACCCATGCTTTATCCTCAGTAGACATCTTGAATGGTCCAGGTGGGTGGAAGAATTTTACAAAACATCACAGTTTTCCACTTACCTAGGTACCTAAAAAGAATTAAGACTGAGACTCGAACCCTTCCTATTATAACTGACCCTAAAAGTGGAACCGTGAGCAATCTTGAGCATTACATTAGGACTTAAGTTCTAAGTCTATGGAACAAGATTGTGCAAAATGTTTATATATGTACATGTACCTTGTAATGTGCACTAGTGCACTCTCTTTAGGAAGGAGATAGGAAGGAGATATCCTGACCTGAGATAATGAGGTTTCCATAAAAACAGCTGTTTAACCAAAATTTGTTGTGTGCCATGAGACAAATATGGCCGTTGTGGTTAAACCAAGTAAAATAAAATAAAAAATCTAGTGGTTTTGCAATATCAATGCATAGAGGTAATCACTCAAAAAAAAATAGGAAAATTAAAAATGGTCGACCTGTATTAGACCACTTGAGATGGAATGACCCGCAAATAATTCATAACCCAACAGAAACAGCTTCCGTGAAATGACAGCATTCTCAGGTCAAATATATTAAAAAAAAAAACTTTATTTCTAACAGTTTTGTCCTTTTTTAGACTAAATAAAGGCATAAGCAATCAGTTCATATGATTACTTCTCAGGTTATTCAAGTGAATTGTTTTGTTCTGGTGTCTTTACTACCAAAATGTCTGATGGGACATGAAAATGGGAAAATCTTCCTTGTTTGTATCACACATACTAGCTCAGAAATTTAGCTGTCATAGATGGAGTCTTATCGTGTATGTCCAGAGTTCACCACAAATTGTTGATTACACACACATAATCCAACTCAGTTTCATCAGCTGCTAATGCAGGAACTATCCAGTCTGAGGTGGACTCTGAACCTCCAGCACTGCTCATGTCCAGATGTGGACAAAGTACAGAGAAAAAACATTTAAGTGAAACTATAGATAATGTGTCACAATCTTACTCACTTGAAAGTGGAAGTATGGACCAAAAGCACTCAAGTGAAAGTAAAAATGTTGCAACTTTTAAAGCAAAAAGTAAAATGTTTTAACTGGTAAAATTAACTTCATGTCATGTTTGCGTGTGAAAAGTAACTTTTAGTCCTTATCTAAAAGTTTGCAATATTAACAAGTAGCATGAATTTGACTTTCTGCCTTTGTTTGCTAGTCTAACCTGGCATTAGACTCACAGGCCAACTTAAATATAAATATACAAGTGAATGTTAGCAAATTAGCATCACACACACACACAAACACACACACAGCTTGAGACAGTCTTACACTGTACCATTTGTATATCATCTTACCACAGCTTGTAATATTATCAAAATATTGTGTTTATAAGACATTATTACTTTATTATTAAAACAATATTGCTCAACTTGAATTGACAGTTTTGATAGTTATTTGAAACTTTCATATTCACTCTCATCTGGTTTCTGATGGGATGATGATAGATTTTCTCATCTGGTTTATTAAGGGTGTGCTTCCTTTAAGCCTGTGCATTTTCTTGATAACATAAACTGTATTTCTTTTTGTTTTATTAACTTTGAAAGACAGTAAAAAGAGAGAGGCTTGTGAGTGAAAAACAGTTTATAGCTGCTGTAATGTAAGTGACAATAGGAACTAACTTGCTTTGTGGATATTCCACAACATTAAAAGTAACTACAAATGGATAAAAAGTACAACGAAGCTGTCCCTGGCCATGAGTCAAGAGTGCTATCTGGATGGGGATGTTATTACTATCCCCCTGTCAATCAGAGCAACACTAGCCAATCTCAGGTGTCTGTGAGCTCATGTATGCGGAAGAGGGCTAACAACGCTTTCCTCCAAGTGTGTTATTATGGCAGTGGGGGTGTGGCCAAGCACCGTTTGTGAATGGAGGGCGAAGTCTTGGAAAATATGTGGATAATTTCATGAATCAGCATACACCTGTTTGTGATTAACAATGCTCTTTTTATGCTGTGTGTCTCGTAGTGAAGAGTTGCCAGGGCTGGTGGTTCAGAGCAGTGTGACTTCCCTCAAGAGTGTATGAAACTTGACTGAAATACATTTGTGGTGAGAAGGAAACTGTGATTTATTTATGTATATTTTTTTTGATGAATTGTTTAGTTATTTGGAACCTGCAAAAAAACATTTTTTAAAGTGAACTTATAAAAGTACTCAGCTCTCTCTAGTTTATCAGAACACTGTTGAAACACTTTCTCTAATTTTCATCGTTTAAAAAAACATGCAGCAGGACATGTAACTACAACATAGCTGTTTAGCTCCAGTCTGACTCTTCAGTTACCGTAACTACTGTTTCATAATCTGCACTGTTCCATACATTGCAGCACTGCATAAACCAGCCTCATATGTCTCAACTAGGGAAATGACCTTTGGCACGATGTCAGCAGGTGACACAGATGTGCTCTGGCACTCATTTGCACATACTCAAGTACAAAAGGAAACACTTTTAGATTCAAGCACTTTTTTTAGATAATTCATTGTTAATGCAATACAGTCCCTGGAGGACTAGTGGTTAGGCTACAGTGCTCTCACCGCTGTAGCCTGGGTTCGATTCCCGGCCAGGGAACCAACGCCAGCCACTGGGGTTGCGTGAAACAGTGCTCTCTCAGTGTCAGTCCCAAGTCTGGATTGGCGGGGTTGCGTCAGGAAGGTCATCTGGTGTAAAAACTGTGCCAAATCAAATACGCGGACCAATGATCCCTGGTGGTGACCCCTAATGGGAGCAGCTGAAAGAGGTACAACAACATTGTTAAAGCAATAATTTGGCCAAAGATGACATAAAAAAATTGTTATTCTTACCCAAAGACATGTTTACTGTCTAAAGATTTAAAGTTTCTGTTTTGCACTTTGGTATTGCACACTCAGTATCTGAGTGTGCAAACCACAAAGATCACACACCTTAATGTTCTCTCAGGCCGTTCTGACATTGTATGGCACATTGATTATCTCTGTGTCTCTCCCACAGTCATATACACAGACAGTGTATGCTGTATGCATGTGTCTATGCAGTACTGTGCAAAAGTCTTAGGCACATGCAAAGAAAAGCTGTAAAACAAAAATAACAAAATTAGACATTTCTACATAAACAAAAATACTATAAAGAGTAATAAACAGTAATAAACTAAACAATGTCAGTATTTGGTGTGACAATCCTTTGCTTTAAAAAAAAAATCAGTAGTCTCAGGTACAATTTGTGCAGGTTTATAAGGAAATTAGCTGGTAAATTTTACTGAGAATCTTGCAGAACCAGCCTCAGTTGGTCTGGAGACTTTTACCATCACACTTACTTCATTTTTCTGCATGCAAATCCCAGAAGCCTTCATTATGTTTTCTGTCTTGAAAAAAAAAAAGCTCTTGGACAAGAAACTGGTTTGAAATATCAGTTATTACTACAACATACACTCACTGTTCATTTTATTAGGAACTCCTGTACACCTGCACATTCATGCAGTTATCTAATCAGCCAATCATGTGGGAGCAGCACAATGCATAAAATCATGCAAATACAGGTCAAGAGCTTCAGTTAATGTTTACATCAAACATCAGAATCAGGAAAAAATATGATCTCTGTGACTTTAACTGTGGCATGGTTGTTGTTGCCAGCGGGCTGTTTTGAGTAGTTCAGAAACTGCTGATTTCAGAAACTGCTGATCTCCTGGGAATTTCAAACACAACAATCACTAGTGTTTATACAAAATGGTGTGAAAAACAAAAAACATTGTGTGTGTGGAGGGTCGACAGGCTGAAACACCTTGCTGAAAGCGATCAGAGGAGAATGACCAGACTGGTCTGAGCTGACAGGAAGTCTATAGTAACTCAAATAAGCACTCTTTACAACCGTGGTGAGCAGAAAAGCATTTCAGAACACACAACACATCAAACCTTGAGGCGGATGTGCTACAACAGCGGAAGACCACATCAGGTTCCACTCCTGTCAGCCAAGAACAAGAATCTAAGACTCATTGAAATGGGACAGTCGAAGACTGGAAAAAGACCAGGTGCCCAGTTTTGGCGAGTCTGTGCCCACAGTAAACGTTGTTTACTCAGAAATATACCATGTTGCTGAGCAACATGTTTTGAGTCTATTTATTTTTCTTTCATTTTTGTCAGAATTATCACTTTAATCTGCTGACCACAGCCACCTTAACCACTGATTTTGCAATCTAGCCTGAGCAACAGAGTCATAGCTCCTACAGATGAGAATTGTCAGGTGATGTTCTCATTTAGCAGTCAATTTTATCCAAAGCAGCTTAAAAAGTGAAATGGAACCTAATTCAAAAATACAGAAGTTAAGGGTTGAGGTACCCAGTATGTGTACAGGTATACATTAAATATATTATTTGTTTAATTTTACTTAATATCTAATGCTTAATTAATAACTAAATTGGCATACGAACATCTCTACAATTTTAACCTTCATTAACAATGAATGAATATGGATAATAGCCACATTGTCTCCTGCCTTTTTAGCAGTAAGTAAGCTCAGATTTGTCACAGGTCACCCATGCAGGATTTCAAATAGCTAAGCAGTAGATTTTAACAGTAGCCAAACCTGTGAGAACAGACTGCAATAATCGCAATTATGATCATAACTATGTTAGCTAGTTAGATTAGCATGTGGCTAGTTTCCAGGTAATTTGAGGCCCAGTTCATTCTAGCAATTGAAACTGCTGGTGGCATGAAATCACATGATTTCCTGATATCATTATTAAAATCAGTACTGAGAAAGTTGATAAAGGCTTTAAATGGGGAAAATATGGACAGTGTTAGCAAAGTTTTTTTTTTAAAATTCAGCTATCCATCCAAGAGGAGTTCATTGTTTAATTATTTACATTTTTATGCATTTTTGAGGTTTTGTACGGATTTTGCTCAACTCTGGCTCTCTATCTGTCCAGGGATTTTGAGTCACAACTTTGTGGTTGTCAGCAGCAGTGAACCTGTTGCTAAGCCACCACAGACTTTTGCAAATAAAAACCTCACTGTAGGTTCTTACAGTCTCTCCCTTATCAATTAATAATGGACTCTTTTCCTTTCCTTTTCACTTTCAAATTCATCACGTGCACTTCATGTCACATGACATGCTTCCTATAATTACTGTAAAAAAATACCACTTTCATAAGTTGCATCATTTTATCAAAAGTGTGTTTGAAGCACTCTATTGTAATATTTTGGGATAAAAAGCTTTACAAAGGTCACTGAAAAGGTGCAGTCATGCGGGCATGAATGAGTCTCTCAGCTTTCAGCTCGGATCAGAGCTGTCTGTGTTCTTAAGCAGCTTTACCAGCAGCCTGTCACATGATCTTTACTGGCATCCAGTCAGCCTCGTTCAGGACTCATTAACAAAGAGTAGACGTCCCAGGTTAATTCAGATAGCCTTATAGGAGTGTTTCAGCTCCACCAATCCAAACGTAGCAACAGAACCTCAGAGCAACACCACTGGGAGCAACCGGAAGACAAAACACCCGTGTGGACACACACGCATACACACTAGTATAAACACAAAGCAAAGGTTATACAATGATGATGTAAGGATTTGTAATTGCAACACACTGTTCAGTGGACGTCATTTAAACAAGCAAAGTCATTATGACTGCCAAAGCTTGCAATGAAAGGCATGATTTGGCAAAAAATCTAATTCACACAATCACCCAAATGTAGTCAATCATGCAAACAAATTTGTTCTTTTTTTTTTTTTTGGTAAGTTATTTTCCCAGCTTCTTTACTGCTTTATAAGAATGATTTTAAAACTTTATTTTTGAGATTTTAAAACTGCCTAACTCTTGTGTTGTTTTCTTAAAAATAGGGTGAATTGAGATATCTTGGGACATTTTTTGAATTTCCACCGTTAATAAAACCAATACCACAACACATGATACATTTCTGAAATTCTCAAGGTGTTGACTATCTAAATATAAAGGAAAAATTATATGTCTTTGTATGCTGTAGCATTACAGTCTCCCTTCACCAGAACTAAGAGGCCCAAACCTGTTCCAGCATGACAATGCCCCTGTGCACAAAGCGAGGTTCATGAAGACATGCTGTGTCAAGGCTGGAAGAACTCGAGTGGCCTGCACCTCAATCCCACTGAACACCTTTGGGATGAACACCGAATGCACCCCAGACCTCCTCACCTGACATCAGCGCCTGATCTCACTAATGCTCTTGTAGCTGAATGAACACAAATCCCCACAGCCACGCTCCAAAATCAAGTGGAAAGCCTTCCCAGAAGAGTGGAGCTTCAGAATAAAAACAAACATCAATAACAGTCCTTAAAATTAACTGAACACAGTACACTGAGTAAAAAGTTCTGCGTGCGCAGTAGTAGGCCTAAGTATGGCTCTATTATTTCCCAGTCTGCCTTATTCCCTTGCTTATCAAGATGTTTCATACAAACACCATTTAATGCACATAAAATTGATCAGTGCATCCATTATATCAGTTATATCATTTTTCCTATATCCACATATTGTAGTTTCAGACTGTCCCAGTTAACCTTAAACATGCTGTCCCAAATGGGATATCTTGAAAATAATTCAATATAAAAATCTATACATGATTTGAACTGACTTTAAACTTAAGTATACTATATCCATCATAAATATTTAGAATATATGGAGGCACATCAGAGCACCTTCAGCCATAGACTAAGACCACCGAGGTGTAGCACAGAACGCCACAGGAGGTCTTTTATACCATTGGCCATCAATCTGTATAACTCCTCCCCCTTCTGCAGGGAGTAAAGTTCTAACACTGAGAATAATAGTATCACTATCATGCGCAATACCATTATTGTTACTATTTATTACTTTTCAATATCACTGACAGTACATCTGTGAATAATAATGAGCAATACTGTGGGCATTATCATTTTTCTGCTATTCTACCATTTGAATATGCAATACCATGTGCAATATAAAGTGCAATATCATGTGCAATGTCACTTTCTACTTTTCACTCTACTTTTCTACTTCTCCACTTATTTTTTTTGTGTACTTACTTATTTTATGCACTGCGGTTATTTTTACTACTTCATTTATTACTATATTGTCTTTTATTCCTACAAGTTCTATCTTATCTTATCTTATCGTAAATTATTCATGACAATCGTATAAACTTGTGAATTAAAAACTTGCCAGTGTCATCATTATATCATATCATTTCTGAGATTTTTTTGAGGTTAGTTTCCTGTTTGAAGCGGACCACATTCCCTTATATGATCTCACATGAATTAAGTTATGGTATTTTCTAGGCCTGCACAATATATCGAAATTATTCAAATATCGCAAATGTAAATATCGCGATATGCATATCGCAAGGGCTTGCGATAAAGGAATGATTTTAATACTTCAAAAAGTTACGAAAAATCAAAAGGTTTAGAGCGATGCAGATAGCAGAGAATGCTTTCTTTTCCTCAAAAGAACATGACACGTATATTGGTTATGTCATTTTCAGTTTTTAAATATATATATTTACACACTTATAGCAATATCGTATCGCATATCGCATTTTTCTTCAATATCGTGCAGCCCTAGTATTTTCTATCAGGCACTTCCACTGTCTGATAGAAATAAAATGACTCTGTGCTTAGTAATTAAAAAAGTGACAGAAAGTAAATGCTGCTAAGTTGAACGTCCCAGTTTACCTAAATTCACCCTAACTTGCATTAGTAGGACATAACAGTTGGAAAAGATGGTATACCAATTGTGTTTTGGTAGCTGGTCAGACCAAGCTGGATGTTTCAGTAGGGTAGTTTTGCACTGAGACTAATGTAGCTAACTAGTAATGGATGCACAATGTGTACATAACTAGAGGTGAAAGATGGCTTAAATTACTCACTTTACTTGTCAATGGTACATTCACAAAGTTGATAAAATGGACTGTGATCCAGGGTGAACTTCTCAGGGTGTTTCATCAGGAGGAGAAAAAACTCTGTGATGATAGAGAGGGTAAGATATCATAGATATCAGATAACTAACCAATTTTGCTAATGTTAACAATACTTGCTGTTGAGATAAACTTCCCAGTTGTCCCATAGATAACACAGGTATTAGGATGAGCGTGACCAGGAGAATCCGTTGCACTGCTGCCTGATGCATGTAGTGAAGTCTATTAGAGCAAACAATTCTTAATGAAGCGTAAACAAAATAACATTGATGCTTTCAGTCCTCTATGCGCTTCTCAAAATGGCCACATTTATACATTTATACAGATGTCATGTGAAATGCAAAGATAATCAAACAGTGAAACATAATCGCAAAACTACATAATTTAAATAACAATTTTGTGAAATAGCAGATAGAGAACATATTTACAGATTTAGCTTCAAATTAAACTATAATTTCATCTGCATCACCTCCTCAACTATAATGATGCATTCAACTAAAGCTCATAACTTTTTCCAACCTCTGACTAAGAAGAACCAGAGAAAGCACCTCTCAACTTTTAAGAGAAAATAAATAAAAGAGTTTATAGTAGCATTTACTTTAGATCAATCAACATAGATACATTGGTTGGTTAAAACTATAACACTGACCATACAGTACACACTTTCATTGAGGTATCCATGTTTTTTTCTACGTTGTAGCCAAAATGTGCCAAGCTCAAAAAATAAGCAATTCCAACGTTCAGAGTCAAGTCAAATGCTGCAAAAATCTGCTACAAAATTTGAGAGGCGGATGCTTAGGGGTGGAATGACAAAACGCACAAAACAAAAGTGATTCCAGTTATCCATGATGGCTACCCCATGTTTATAGACTACAAAATTTTCCACTGTGTGCTAAACCACACCAGCAAGTTTGAGTGACATCACTGAAGAACTGGATGTGGTTTCAGGAAGAAATTTACAGAAAACATGTTAGCTGACATAGACCTCCATTAAAGGCTAACCCTAAACGTCGGACTCTACCATCCATTCTCCTCTCCAATGTTCACTATCTATCGACAATAAACTGGACTTCCTCTGACTACAGCTAACTACCCAGCGTGAACTCAGGGACTGCTGTGTTTTTGTTTTTACGGAAATATGGCTCAACGACAGCATTCCAGACGTAGCCATTCAGCTAGCCGGGCTAACCGCACATCGCACCAACAGGATAGCAGCACTGTCTGGTAAGACTCGCGGCAGTGGTCTGTGTGTTCACATAAACAATGAATATTGCAGGAATGCTGTTGTGGCCTCAAGCTACTGTTCATCGCTGGTGGAGTTTATGACTGTGAAATGTCGGCCATACTACTGCCCCAGAGAGTTTACCACTGTGCTCATTGTCACTGTGTACATTCCACCTGGTGCTAGCGCAAGGGAAGTGCTAAGTGAACTCTACAAGGCTATCAATAACCTACGGACAGCGCACCCTGACGGATTTTTCATTGGTGCCAGAGACTTTAACCACGCAAATCTTAAATCAGTGCTGCCAAAAATTCCACCAGCATGTTGATTTCTCAACCCGTGGTACAAACACTTTAGACCTTGTTTACATCAATATTCACAGTGCTTACAAGGCTGCAGCCCGCCCCCACCTCGGCTGCTTGGACCACATCTCTGTTATGCTAATCCCAGCATACAGACCACTCATGAAACGTGCCAAACCGGTTCTGAAACAGTTGAGAACCTGGTCTGAGGGAGCCATCTCAGCACTTCAGGACTGTTTTGAGCACAGAGACTGGAATATATTCAGAGACGCTGCTACATACCACCACACCATAGACTTGGAGGAATACACAGCATCAGTGACTGGCTGCATCAGCAAGGGCACAGATGATGTAACTTTCTTCAAGACCATCACCACACATGCAAACCAGAAACTGTGGATGACTGCTGAAGTGCGCTCACTGCTGAAAACCCGAGACACTGCCTTCAGGTCGGATGACAAGGCAGCCCTCTGCGCAGCAAGGGCCAATCTGTCCTGGGCTATCAGAGAGGCGAGGCGCAACTACACAGAAAAAATTCAGTCACTTCCTAAACACCAAGGACACAAGGCATATGTAGCAAGGCATTCAGGCCATCACAGACTACAAAGCAACACCACTTATCTGTGATGGTGACACCTCACTCAAAGACGCACTGAACGATTGTATGTAAGGATGTTGTTCATAGACTTCAGTTCAGCATTCAACACAATCATCCCACAACAACCAATAACAAAGTTGAGCCTGCTGGGTCTGACCACTTCCTGGACTTTCTGACTGGGAGACCCCAGTCCGCCAGGATTGGCAACTCCACCTCCAGCACCACCACACTGAACTGTGTGGTGCTCCCTGTGCGGTGCTCCCCAGAGCTGTGTGCTTAGTCCACTGCTGTTTACCCTGCTGACTTATCACTGTGCTTCAAAGTACATCACCAAGTTTGCTGATGACACTACAATCGTGGGCCTCATCAATGATGAGTGAGCCTACAGAGAGGAGGTGAACCAGCTCGCAGAATGGTGTAGAGACAATAATCTATCTCTTAATATGGATAAGACTAAAGAGATGATTGTTGATTTCAGGAGGGCCCGAGTAGACTACTCACCACTGCACATCAATGGAACAACTGTGGAGAGAGTCAAAAGCTCCAAGTTTCTTGGTGTGCACATGATGGAGGACCTCTCCTGGACTCTCAACCACCTGCCTAGCCAAGAAGACCAGCAGTGCCTCCACTTCCTTCGGATGCTGAAGAGAGCCAAACTCCCCCCTCCCATCCTCACCTCCTTCTACAGAGGAACGATAGAGAGAATTCTGACCAGCTGTCTCACCGTGTGGTAAGGGAACTGCACAGCCTCTGAACGCAAGACCCTACAGTGAATTGTGAGAACAGCTGAAAAGATCATTGCAGTTGCTCTACCCACCATCGACACCTCATACATCAGCCATTGTATCCGCAAAGCCACCAGTATTGCGGACGACCCCTCTCATGGACTCCTCACTCTCCTGCCCTCTGGCGGTACAGGAGCATCCGTGCCACCACTGGCAGACTCCGCAACAGTTTCTTCCCTGAGGCAGTCAGATTACTGAACACCCTGCTGCCATCCAATGCTCACCTGGGCTAGTTAAACACATAACCCGATTCGACTGCACACTGCACTTGACAAAGCCCCTGCACACCATACTTTACAAAGCTGCGTCAGTCACTTTTATATTATGGAACTCGTTTTTGCTGCCAATATTGCCGCTATATTACACAATAGTTTACAGCCCGTGTCCTGTGAATTTATTGTCCTGTGTATTTATCATCCTGTGTATTCTGTGTATATAGTGTCCTGCACTCGTCTCACACTGTTGTCACTTTGTATACAAGCATGTATACAAGCTATATAGAAGAATTGACAGTAAAAACCCTCTTGATTTGACTTGAAATGTTAGCTACATTGTCCTTGTATAATTATCCTCAATCTTAACACCAATGAAGCAAACACTTGACACCAGACATGTCTCGGTTGACTGAGTACATTTGAAAAGAGGAAATGAGTAAATCTGGTGTTTCTCCAAACTCTCTCAATACATCACATGCAAATAGTTGTAGCAGTAGCAGATTTGAGTTAACAGAAGAACATTTTTGTATATTTGAATAAAAAACATTATTCATAATTGGGTGAAATGGCACAGCCTCTTTAGAAATATAAACTTTAATGCTCAGTTTGCGTATCATAGCATTATGTATTAGTAGCCTGTGGATTTGCAGAAAAGCAGCATGCTGTTGAAGAAATGTTGTGCCAAGATTAAACACTGTCTTTATTGTTATAGTTGGTTGCTTTACAAATCGCAAAAGGCTTTTGAGGATTAGTGTTGCTGAGAACACACTAAAGTGTAAGACCTGTAAGTAACAAGACACATGACAAAATGACAATGCTACTTTAACTAGCCTGTTAAACGTACCATTGCTAGCTAGATAATTTATCTAATGTAGAATAAACATCCATATAGCACTTGTAGCAAACTGCTGTTATAAATGATCATTTAGGGTGTTTTAAACATTCTTGGTAATTGTATTCTTTGGTATTGGAATAGAACTTGATGTCAAAATAAGTATAAAAAAAAGAACGCATATTAGAGCTAGACAAAAAAATTTAGTGACATTTTTGTTTAGTGACAATACTAACATTTTGTTTGTTTTATTGGCATTACTACTCAAAATTTGATGTTTTAAGTTGAATTCAACTTAACTGAAATTCAATTTTAGAAAAATTGCATCTGTAATGCTAAGTAGTTCTTTGGTAAGAACATTTCTTTAAGTTTGGCCTTCTTTAGCTGAACCAGTTCCTCATGGTGCCTCTCCTGCTATTGTTGCTCTTCATGTTTCTTTCTCTACCTGAAGCCTTTCCTTTTCAAGAGTTCTTGACTACACCCACAGGTATTTCTTGTTTTGTCCTGCTCAGGTGGAGCTCTTTAACTGAGCCCTGCACGTGAAGGCCCAGGAGTTGACACAGGACTGGATGTACAGGCAATCCAGGTTGTGGTGGGGTAGATGGGAACTCAGTTAGGCTCACAATTACCCCTCCAGAGATTCCTTCTGTTGCCCAGTATCCCCAGTAGTCTTTCTACCTCTGGGGTGAGGGCTAGTGTAAGCAGCTCCACGAGTCTTTGTCCTCAGCTCTGCCCCCTTCTTTTTTGCCAGACTGGAGAAGTCATGCCATTTTTTTTCTAACCTCACTGCCGCAGTCTCATTTCTTCTTTTTTTCATTGGTTGTTAAAATCTAAATCTAAAACTCACAAACTTTGGAAAAGAGCATGTATTTGTTTTTTCTATTCTACTGTTTAAATCTTCTTTAAAGAAGTATTTCTTTCACTGATGGCCACAATGAACATTAGACATGCTTCCTGATTTATGCAGGAAAGATTAATTGTGTTCATAGGCTGGATACGTGAGATACAGTCCCCTCTGAAAGTATTAGAAGCAGCAAGGCCAGTTCTTTTGTTTTTGCTATACACTGAAGACGTATGGGTTTGAGATCAAAAGATGAATATGAGACGATGGATCCAAATGTCAGCTTTCATTTCTTGATATTTATATCTAGATGTGTTAAACAACTTGGAACAATTTTGGAATGTCCTGAAAAAGAAAGAAACCAGTGTACCAACAACCAAACAGGTTGGCCAAGGAAAACAACAAAATCTGATGAGAGAAACATTGTGAAAGCTGTGAAGTAAAACCCAATAACAACAGTCAGTGACAGCAGCAACAACCTCCAGCGGGCAGGGGTGAAGGTATCACAACGCAGCATTTGAAGAAGACTTCGAGAACAGAAATATAGACGCCATACCACAAGATGCAAACCACTCATCAGCAGTAAGAAATGGAAGTCCAGATAGGAATTATCAAAGAAATACAGAAACGAGCCACGAAAGTTCTGGAACAAAGATGAACCTCTACCAAAGAGAGGCCAAAGTGTGGAGAAAGAAAGGATCTGCTCATGATCCAAAACATACAAGCTCATCGGTCAAGTACAGTGGAGGTAGTGTAATGGTTTGGGCTTGCATGGCTGCTTCTGGAACAGCTCACTAATCTTTATTGATGATGTAACTCATGAATGTAGCAGCAGAATGAATTCAGAGGTCTACAGAAACATTCTGTCTGCCAATTTACAGTGACATGCATCCAGTTTAATTGAGAGGAACTTCATCATGCAGCAAGACAATGACCCTAAACACACTGCCAACACACAAAGAACCTCAGCAGGGGAAACACATGGAAGGTTTTAGATTGGCCAAGTCAATCACCAGACCTTAACCCAGCTGAGCACGCATTTCACCTTCAGAAGAGGAGACTGAAATCCCCCAACACAAACAACAACTGAAAAAAGCTGTGGCACAAGCCAGGAAAAGCAACACAAAAGAAGAATGCAACAGTTTGGTGATGTCAGTGGGTTGCCGGCTTTATGCAGTTATTGCAAGCAAGGGATATGCAACCAAACATTAAGTGTTATTTACTTTAAGACTATCTGTTTCAATACCTTTGCTCACCAAAGGTATTCTAAGTTGTTTAACACATCTAGATGTAAATATCAGGAAATGAAAGCTGAAATTCTGATATATCATATTCATCTTGTGATCTCAAAACCAAATGTCTTCAGTGTACAGCAAAAACTAGATAATTGGCCTTGCCATTCCAATACTTTTGGGGTGGACTGTTTCTAGACCCATGAGTGAGACATGTCAGTGTGATGTCTGCCATGCCTCCTGACTATAGTGATTTTAAAGAGTGAGCCATGGTTTGTTTTCTAAAATGTTGTGTTGTGCTGTTGAGTGTCAGACTCGGAAGTGTTCATAAAAATTCCCGTACATTTTTACTGCATACAAGCCAACAAAAGTGAAGGATAATTGGTTCGATGCGCTCCCTCTTTGTAGCACCTATTTCATCTCAGCTAAGTAGCTAGCTATCATCAGTGATGTTGATGTGCTAACTAAGAACCTAACAGGCTTAGGTGCTGCTTAGCTACCATGCCTAATTTACATTGCTTTAACAAATCTACGTAGCTCACCTAAAATCTACATCAAGGCCCTAGCTAGCTAACACCAGATACTGTAGCTAGGTCATGTTCTTACTGAGGAGTTGTCTATAATGGACATGTTTAGTTAGATAAAACTTATTTCAGCTTGCAAATGAGTTTATGGCATCTGTTTGGGCAGCACTTTGGCTTTCAGTGCCATGACGTCCTCAATGTTGTAATCGTAAAATATTATGTCTTGAACGTGGCCAAAAACAACAGCATGAACATCAAGAGACTTGTATGAATTCAATTTCTCTCAAATGTAGATGTTTGGAGTTTCTATGAGATGTGTATGTATGTCTGATTTTTGCAGGCTAGGTCACTGCTTGGCATCATTTATCCACTGACAGGACGCTGAGCCATAAGGATCTTCTAGAGTTCCACCATTTGAAAGTGTTAGTTTAGCCAAATAGCACTCCCTGTCTTTTAGTGCTAATCTAGACTGCTAACTGTCTGGACTCCTGATGAAAGAACCTGGGCCTGAATAAGAATTAAAATCTGAATTTGATGAACTGACTTTGAAGTACTTTGTGCAACCAACATTTCAAATGACATCATTTACATCTTCAACACTTGTGGCACAAATATCATTCCACATCCCCAGCACCAAAGCATATTGAGAAACACATACAACAAAAAACACTGAGAAAACATAAAAACTCTGTTTTTCTACTAAAAAGCAGCCACAGAACTCACTGTTTACTTCCTTGTAGCTGGGTGCTTTCATTTTGTGAACGACGACTTCTGTCTTGAGGTTAGATAACCATCTGCTCTCATTGCTCATGAGAACACCTTATCTAACCAAATACACACACAGCCACATAATACACCAAGACCTACACTGTAAATGATCTTCAAATGAAATGAGTTAACAATTAACGCGTGATCTTGAAAAGCATCCGATATTTATTTTGTAGTGAAATGCATCAACATGTTGGTCTATTTTCACTTTGGTTAATGGTTTTTGACTACCTGCTTATAGTGATGCAGTGGAATTTAACCAGTGGGTCACCTACCTTCATCTCAAGCTTAAAAAAAGCCAAAACAAAAACAACCACTATTGTAACTGTGCTTGCAATAACAATGTCCCCTATGACATCAGAGATGCACATAACCACAGGAGTAATAAAATACAGCAACAACCAGCAGATTAGCACCACAATCACTAAACACATTACAGATACCTCAATATAAATATATTTAATGTGTTTCAGAGTGAACTTCTCCTTTAATTCCAGGACGTAACGTCTGAGAAATACGGAAGAAGTACGGACGGTCTGCTGACAGGTGTTTCCAAAGCAGACATTCCAAATATAACTGATTAAATTCAGAAAAGAAGAAACCTAAGATTTTGAAAGAATAGGCATGCAGACGATGTTCCTGAACGTTACGTTTGATACTTTTATAAATGAAAACGCAGTCTTTCAAGTTATTCTTTTTTTTATTTTGCACAATCAATGTATTTAAGCTCTCAAACTGCAAAAACGTTCACCAGCTCTCACACGACATTCATGTGATTCACAAAAACTAAACGGTGCAAAAAATCAGAGGACAGGTGAACAGCTTTTGTCAAACTTCTGCACTTCATGTACATTTCATCATTTGCTTAGACACTGCAGATAATTCATAACAAAAAGCGTAAAACACAAATATGACTTAGTGTCTATGAGCAAGAAATAGACACAATGTCGTGAAGTAAGTGACAGCTGCAGCTCTGCAGATCAAGTAGAAGCAATAGCAAAATAAAATTTCATATAATCTGTGTTTTACATAATACATGGTTATTTTTTTCACTCAATGTTAGCTAGATATGTTAGCTAAGTTAGCTAGACAGTTCACATTTGATGAAAAGTAAGTTGAAAAAAAAAGATATTTCTTGTTGCATAATTAACTTAAATGTGGCTCAAAATCAGTGTGTAGTAGTATTCTATCACCATACTTTAATATTATTTATTCGTTTGTTCGTTTTTGGGTCTGGCTGTTAGGTAGAGAGAAGCTAGAGTAAAGTGCAAAAGTTTGCACCCCCTTTGGTTTCTAGGCAAACAAAATGGGAAAAAAAACAAACCTTTATTATAATAGACGCATGAATATTACATGAAATTGAGTGACAGCATTCCTCTTTCTTACCTCAAAAGTTCACATCCCATTTTGCTTTATGCAAGTAAAGTGTCTATTGACTTAAAAGGAAAATATTTAATTTTGATACATTGGATAATGAGGGAACATCTACAGTATAAATCTATGCAAACGTTTTCACTCACCTAAGACATCAATAAGAGCTGGATCCTCTTCACCCGGACAGCACTCCCTGCTGAAAAATCCAGCTTGGTCTGACCAGCTACCAAAACACAAGTCGAGCTGGTCAATGACCACCTTTGCAGCTGGTGAATTGTTTTCCAGCTTCATTATTACTTGTATAAATTGATCAGTAAATGTTTGAGCTTTTCTAATTGCCTTAATGTGTTATTTTCTTAAACTGATATCACATTAGTAGCACTTTCCAGCTAGTAAAAAAAAAGTCCACCAGTTTGACCAGCTCACCCCGCGTTTTGGTAGCTGTACTGAACAATAAGGCTGGAGATACTGTAGATTATGGCTTTTGGGTTTTTTTTCTACACAAACAACATGATGTGAATGTTCATTCAGACTCACCTACATTAGGTGGGTCGAAAAAAGAAAGATCTCTTCTGCATATGATCACAAGTCATGACTAGATTTCTGAGGAAGAATGAATAAAGCTCACAGCACAGCAGCCACACACACACACACACACGCACACACACATCACTTTTACGAGCCTCAGATGGGGATCTGAAATGGTGCCGGTTCGTCCTACACACACATTACACAAGTACAGTAAGTGTGTAATGTAGAATAGAGCCTGTTCTAATACTTGCTCTAGCGCCTGACTGATTAAAGCTCCTCGTGAACCAAAATTTTGATTGGTCACGTCAAAGTGTAGCAACTATTAGTATCTGATTTTTTCCTCTCATCCATACAGAGCTAGCATTAGCCTGTTCGATCCACAGCACTACTAGCTAGAAGGACAGCAGGCATTTTTATCAAGAAAACGTATGGAAAAATCTGTCAATGTCAGATAAACATGAATGATATGCACAGAAAAATTTGGGCCAGCTGGAATTACATCACAGCACTCTAAAAATATCACATGAGACTGAAGGACACTGAACAAATTATACATGCACATCTTTTTCCCAGTTATCTATGAGTAAAACACTTTGCTATGAAATATGCATACATAATTACATGATGCAATAATGATATCTTTGTTGTTATGATTTATAATAAAGTTCCCATCCACTTTTAGAAAAAGTAATTGTGAGTTCAGTTGATTTCTGTGGCGTTCACAAGCATGAGCTCACGCCTCAAATGCTGTCTCACTTGCAACCAGAAATTTACTTCACACGCCTTCAGTGTGAACTGACCTTTGAAATGGACCAGACCCATGACCTATGTATATCTTGGCAAATGGTTTCAGATGTTTATTTTAAGACTTCTGCATTATTATATCAGTAAAAAAAAAATCCAAACATTACTTTTCCAATAAAAACAAAAAAAATGAATGCACAATGCTGGTTTTCAGGTTTTACTTTAAAATAAAAAAACAGAAGCAAGTGCAGCAAAGTCTTCAGAAGAACCGTGACACGTTCTCCAAGATACCAAGAAAAACTTACCCACCGACATATATATATATATATATATATATATATATATATATATATATATATATATATATATATATATATATATATCTCGAGGCATGGACTCCACAAGACCTCTGAAGGTGTGGTATCTGGCACCAAGACATTAACAGCAAATCCTTTAAGTCCTTAAAGTTGCAAGGTGGGGCCTCCATGGATTGGACTTCTTTGCCCAGCACATCTCACAGATATTTGATCAGATTGAGATGGGGAATTTGCAGGCCATGTCAACACCTTGAACTCTTTGTCATGCTCCTCAAACCATCCTTGACCAATTTTTCCAGTGTGGCAGGGCGCATTATCCTGCTGAAAGAGGCCACTGCCGTTCAATACTGTAGCCGTGAAGGGGTGTACTTGGTCTGTTTAGGTAGGTGGTATGTGTAAAAGTAACATCCACATGAATGCCAGGACCCAAGGTTTCCCAGCAGAACATTGCCCAGAGCATCACACTGTGTCTTCTGGCTTGCCTTCTTCCCATAATGCATCCTGGTTCCATCTCTTCCCCAGGTAAGTCACACACACACACACCTGGCCGTCCATATAATGTAAAAGAAAACGTGATTCATCAGACCAGGCCATCTTCTTCCATTGGTCCATGGTCCAATTCTGAAGCTCACATGCCCACTGTAGGTGCTTTCGGCGGTGGACGGGGTCAGCATGGGCTCTCTGACCGGTCTGCGGCTACGCAGCCCCACTGTGTGTTCTGACACCTTTCTGTCATAGCCAGCAATAACTTTTTCAGCAATTTGTGCTACAGTAGCTCTTCTGTCGGATCGGACCAGACGGACTAGCCTTCGCTCCCCATGAGCATCAGTGAGCCTTGGGCACCCTGTTCACCGGTTGTCCCTTCTTGGACCACTTTTGGTAGGTACTAACCACTGCATACCGGGAACACCCCACAAGACCTGCCGTTTTGGAGATGCTCTGACCCAGTCGTCTAGCCATCACAATTTGGCCCTTGTCAAAGTCGCTCAGATCTTTATGCTTGCCCATTTTTCCTTCTTCCAACACATCAACTTCAAGAACTGACTGTTGACTTGCTGCCTAATATATCCCACGCCTTGACAGGTGCCACTGTAATGAGATAATCAATGTTATTCACTTCAGCTGTCAGTGAGGGGCGTGTATGTATATACAGCTTCTATAGTGAAGGATGTTGCTTTTTATTATCGAAAAAGGAATAGATGGAAATTGGCAGAAATATAGGAGAATGCTATTTTTCTGAATGACCTCAAGAGAATACCCAAGACAAATGATCCCTGTAGAAATTACTGTAGGCTAGTTTAATCCATCCATGTGCTCATGTGGAGGTGAACTCTTCATCTCTTTTTGTCACATGGGTAACAAAAGCTCATATGCTGAAGGGAGAACATGTTAATGTTTGACATACAGAACCAAATGTATGCTGATCATTCCAGTTTGTGCATATTTAAAGATAAACAGCCTACAGCTGTGCTATTCCAACTGCCACGCTGTGATCGGTAAAACAATTTGCCAAGATAAACACGGATATGGCCCACTGTCCACCAGCTACAAAGAGACATTTGAAAGCACTCTGCCTTTGCTAAATATGTGAAAA
Source organism: Pangasius djambal (assembly GCA_022985145.1). Classification (NCBI taxonomy): domain Eukaryota; kingdom Metazoa; phylum Chordata; class Actinopteri; order Siluriformes; family Pangasiidae; genus Pangasius; species Pangasius djambal. The sequence goes on from CM040991.1 coordinate 19,492,054, forward strand.
CACTCAGTGTTGCTAGTTGCTGCTAGCTGCTTACTTTAGCATTGAGAGTGTCTGAAGAGTGGATGCTAACACTAGCTCAATAATCAGAAAAGTAGCTAGTAAAATAGCTAGCTAGCTTAAGAAACTACAATCAAAGCTACATGATAGTTAGAGCAGATGAGTTTGATTCTCAACAGCTAGCTAATAAACTTTATGATATGTTAGCAGGTTAGCTCTCATCATAAACGTCTGATAGTGGTCTCCAGACTTTAGCAAGATAACAAGCTAGCTACCTATTCATACTCAAAAAGCTCAAGAGCACAGCAGATTGTGATAAGAGAAGGAGGCCCAGTAGCAAGGCTCGAACCGGCACTGATTTGAAGAGATGAATGTGCAGAAAACAGACTGCAATGTGACACAGCAACAGGTAAGAGCTACGTCTAAAAACCATGACTCTCACACATTGTAGCTGTTATGTATTAGCATTCTACAAGTCTTGGACAGCAGATATGTGGTCATCGGTTAGAGTCCCCGCTCTTGGCTGGGATCTGGCCCTGAGGTGGTCTGTGTTCCCCCAGCATGGCGGCAACGAGTGCTTCGGGGACGCTGATGCCATTGGCAGGGCTCAGAGGACTCAGAGAGGGTGAGTCAGGGGAAAACAGACGCTCCTTCTTGGTGTTCGTGGCCTGGCGGGGTGGAACAGGCGAGTCTCTGGGTTTCAGACTGAGGGACTGCAGAGAGGGCACGGCTGGGCTGCGACTGCGATGGTGCCGCTGCTGGCATTTATTAGAGCGTGTCCTGGGACTCGGACTGCGTGAGCTGGAAACCAGCAGGACCATGGTGCTGTCATCCTCTGAGCTTGCATCAGAACTGTCTGAGCGGGATGGACACGGCAGAGCAGGAGGGGAACAGACAGGTAACTGAACCTGGAGGTGAGAGTTTGGAAGTTTGGAGAGAGGAAAGGCAAAAGGAAAGCGGAAAAAAATGCAGAGAAGAGAAAGAGTGTCAATATGGAGCAACTGTAAAAAAAAAACGAAAAAAAAAAGAGTAACTATAGTCTCACATTCAGCATTTGAAACTCTGTCTTGCTATAAGCTGTAAATATTTTTCATCATATTATACAGTATATAACACTTATGTTTCAGCAGTAATTCTGAAAAGATTGATGATTAAGGGTTCAACAAGCAATGCAGAAGTAGAAAAAATGAGCCAGTAAGAAACTATAAAAGGTGTTTGTATATATGGACGATAATCCATTTTGTAAAATGATGCTTTTAGGCCCTTAATCCCTTCTCAGGTTACAGACACGCCCCATCTTACTGCTGTGATTAGGCAGTGATTGCACTTCAGTGTGGCATGGATACAACACACTGATGAAAGTAAAATGCACCAGGGAATTACATGCACCTCAGAAGTCAGCGTTTAACTGTTAAAAAAAGCAATCTGTTGATGATTGTTTTTCACTCTGGATATCAAGTGACATAACAGCAATGAAAGTTTTGCTTTTCAATGTGGTAAGTTTTCTACATGTCACTAATGAAAAACAATGCTGTTTGTGTGTTGGATTTGGTGTTTTATCACTGGTTTGATTGCTTTTCACTCTGGAATCTTCTCAATAACATACTGTCTAATAAGACAGCTAACGGGCAGCACAACAGGTGTGAATGTGTGGGCATGCTGCCCATCCATGGTGTATTCCTGCCTCATGACCATGACCTCATGACCAGATGCACACCTGCGGGGAATTCTGCTAATGTTCTGGGTTGCAGGAGTGTTGCAAGGAGACAGACGAGCGCCTCAAGAGAGAGAGCCAACCAGCACAGAGCCGTGTGTGTGTGCGTGCATGCATGTGTGTACTTATAAAAAATTTAAAAAAAAAAAACGCTGAAAAGCGAAAGTAAAAGATAAAGAATAAAATGCCTTTTGAGTTGTTCCAAGCCTGCCTCCAGCTTCCTCATTCCCTACCCGAACCTGGGAAACATTACAAAAGCATTTACTGAAAGTGAGAGTTAGAGTGGAAAAAAAATCTAACTTGCAAGGATGTGCTTACTAACAATGATACTAATCTCTTAAGCCCAAATAAATAGCTTGCTATGTAGTACTTTCCATGCTTAATTTAGATACAGTAATAGTGTATATGAACATTCAAAGAAATGTGTGGCAGCTGTGAGTTGCTACAGTGAGTTTCTGGCAAATGACCAAAAAGTGAAGTGAAACCATGTACTCAAATGTCCAGCAGTGAGCAATGAACTTGTGATCAGCTGGGTCATAGCCAAAGGCTAAAGCATTCTTTGTGTTAGGACTAAATGAAGGACGATGGTAAATTTGAATTGCGCATGCGTTTACTTAAAGAGATCTTAGCAACTCAACCTGGAACGGTTCTGTGATTCCCACAATGCTGTTCATGTTGTGGCTGTAGTAACCCAGCACGTATTCTCCTGCGTCTCTAGGCAAATCCTCTTCTGGAAAAGTCACCTGGAAGCAAAATGAAAACTCGACTATACAAAGCAGATATTGGCGCTTGCTGGTTCGACCATCGTAAGGTCTTTAGTGTAAGCTCACACACTAAGCAGATTGTCTGAGTGCTTTTCAGGCTTATGGTGCTTTTTTTTTATTACCTGAGTGGAATGGTCTGATTTGGCCCAGACATAGGCTGCATAGTCCTTGTGGTGTTTGAATCCCACCTGACAGAAAGGAGGTCACAGAGAACATATAAAACAGCATCTAAAACACACATCATGACATTTGCAATACTGCAAAGTTTAATCAGAGGTCATGTTTTCACTGTGTTTATGAGAGGATTACATATGTTCGCTCTTGGTCACTCAAACTTTTCCGATAGCTCACAGTTCAAGATGTGACACAATGTTGACATTTCTTAGTATGGTGCAAATCCCGGAAAATCAATTAGATAAGCATAATTGTCTTGGATTGAGTCTGTTTTTAATAATTTACCAAAACATCTGAAGGACATGATGTTGCCAACAATTTTGAAATGGTGCATTTGACTGCAATTTGACAGAATTAGTTAGAACATGGTTACATTTGTAAAAACACTGTTGCTAGGTAACTGGTAACTATGACACTGAGTACAAGCAGCAAAATTACTAACTAACAAGGGTAATGAATTAGCTAGCTTACTGTTAGCCTTTAATGTAGAATCACTGCGTACTCTGACTTCCCACTTTTGAAAAAAGTAAGCCACAATGTTTTAATCCTCGAGCATTATTAATGCTTGTGTATCATAACGTAATGCAACGGTTCAATAAAAAATACTTTTTTTGGCATCCATATAGCCTTACACTTTATCCACCTCCCTGTGTTGAAATTCCAGTTGATTGCACCATAATGTCATGAGCTAACACACTGACAGGTATAACAGGAATGTGTGTAACTGCTATATGCCATGTCTCTTAATCGCTACCTTCATATCTAACAGTAACAAGTTTTTTGGCATCCACATTGTTCATTAGCTTGGCAACAAAGATATTTTATCTTCAGCCACCTCTTGTCTTGAAAGCACAAATTCCATTAAAGTAAGCATACAGTAGGCATGTGCTGATAGTCGGTTACACACCAACAGGGATATTTAACAAGCGCTTTCTTTCTTGGCACATTTCTAATAAGCCTTCATTACAGAAGGGTGTTATTAATATGCCTAGAAAAACACAGACAGGTCCAGTTGCACACACGGCTTTCACGCTAGTACATGGATGGTTCTACATTTCCACTCCTTACTATGCTCATTATGTAATATGAATATTACTCGTGTTGCACTGTTTTTCATGTATGTACTGGGTAATACGGTTTAAGTTTGTAATGTAAAATAGCAAAGAATCTAATAAGACTAATTTATATGACAACGAGTGACGGCTGATGGTGATGTTAAATGGGAGAGCCAAAGCCGAATATCTATCCATATCTTGACAATGGAACTATTATTGTTGAGCAATGCATTACATTATGGCAAAAATAATAATAATATTAGTGCAAAGTATACACACACACAATTAAAGGCATATAAAGAGCTGCATTAATGATTTCTAATTTTTATAACGTTTCAAGTCGTTAATGCTCAACTGGCTGCATGTTGTGTTCCTCCAAATATCAAATATGCAAAACAATCAAACAACAAAATTATGTTGGTTCGGTCATCATTTGTGTTGTTTATACTTTGGACAATGTGTGCGTAGTCTAACTTTTAGTTTCTTCTCCATCAAACTGGGGAAAATAGGATGATGACGTAAATAATCCGCTTTGTTCATGTTCATTACATGTGTGACTGAGTCTGTACACAACTGTTGATGACGTGTTATGGACACATCACCAAAGTGGGATGACAAATATGAGCCCAAATGGAGATCAAATGTAGGTGAGTAGACGCAATTTCATGAGTCAAAAACTCATAACTGGTAACCCATTCTGATTGAGTTGGTGCTTGGCAGTGTCGTAGCACTGTGCAGTGAAAAAAAAAATCAACAGAAATCCTCATATACAATTATTTTCCACCTCATTTTCTCCAAATTTTGTCATTTCCCACTCACTAGCCAGCTGTCCTCTTTCACACAACAGTGAAGACTAACATGTGCTTCCTCCAGAGGAAACACCAAATGCCCTCTTCTGAAAACAGGAATTCACAGACTCCTATGCCTGACCAATGTCGCTCTGATTCACAGGGGAGAGAGTACGGCCAGTTTTGCTCTCTTGACTCCTGGCCACGGATAGCCGTGGCATTCAAATGCGTGATCTCTTGATAATGCCGGGGCGAACGCTTCCGCTGCCCAGTGAGATAAATCTGAGTGTAGTTTTGTATGAAAGCGAAAAGAAATTCTACTCAGTGATTAAATGATATTACTTTCACTCTTGCTAGTAAAGTAACACTAAAAAGCCTGTTGAAAAAGCCCAGAAGTGATGCTGCCAAGGTTCATTTTAAGTTCAGTGGTCGTTGATGACCTGCATATGAATTGCATTCTTTCTTACCTTGTACAATCCCACCCAGTCCCAGGTGCTTCTCTGGAAACCTGATGCTGTAGTAAACTTGGCTGTCGCATCCGACACTTTGGTCCACTCCTTTTCCACCTCCAGCTTCACTAATGGCAGATCCAGCTTAAAGGGAAACTGCAGAGACACAAATATTTTAGAGCAGTTGAATAAATGTATAAACAGCTGTATAAACAACTGGTCTCTATATAAATGTCTTTAAGACTCAACATCTTTGTTTTGTCTCACATGCAGAGAGAAAAGAGCAGAGACAGGTTTGTGGTCGCTAACGGTGTAGCCCATGTGACTGCGGTAAAAGTGCTGCGTGACCCGTGTGGCCCCACCAAGCCAAGAGGTAAGACCCCGCTGCAGCGCGGCATTGTGCGACGGCACGGGGGAACCCGTCCTTCGGAGGCGCCACAGGATTCGGTCTGTCCAGGCAGGTTTCCTCTTCTTAGCACTGACAGACAGACAGACAGAAAAGCTTGTGTAAATAATGACAAAGTCGTCAAAATCACTTTAGTTCTCACAGAAATATACACACCTTGTGTCATACGTGTGTGTTCCCACATCAAACTTGTAGGTAGGTGGGAAATTCAGAGGGCCTTCCACAAACTCATCCATCACAGACTCACTCTTCTTCGCTATGTTGAGCTGAAAGATGGGAACAAAGTTGAAAACATGTATAATAATAGATTTCTAAATTCTACATATGATGTAGATCTGTACGAAATGCTGGTCATTTACGTGGCTACAGTCACAACAATGCTGTTGCTAGGCAGCTGGAAAATATTAATTCCGAGCACGAGGTAGCTAAATAACTAATGCTTGAGGTTTTCTAGATGCCTTGCAATTTCTCACTTGTTTAAGATTTCTCATTATTAGCAGCAATTCAGAAACAGGGCTGTTGGTCTCCCTAAATATTTTGATATCATTTTTATTTTTTTTATTAAGTAAAACACTCTGCAAACTAAACTAAACTAAAGCATCTTCATCATAAAACACCATCATAAAACATCTTCATGGCGTTTAAACAGAATCTTTAATAGTGTGAGGACGGCCGAGCTGAAAGCACAACGCAGTATCAGTGAGTGTGGTCACTAAAAGGTGCTGGACACACACAAAAAAAAGATTTGTGAGTGTGGAGGAGTAAAGCGAGCGTACAGAGAAACTGTCGTGTGTGAGCACACTTCAGTTCTGTGAGCACTGAAACACTTTGCGAGCAGCTTGTGCTAATTTTTAATGACCATATACATTGATATTGGTCTGCATGCTAAGGGTGACCACCATTGCACTCTCTATTAAAAATGGTGTTTAAATGTTATAACATTTTAGACATAAATATTAGCCTGCACTTGCAAGCAATCAAGTTCTTATCCTGGATCTGTTCAGACCAAAAATGTGGTGATGGGGTGGACTCTTGTGGTAGGAAAAGGAACTGCAATGAACTTCAACACCCATTACAAAGAGGATTATTATATTATATTACTACAGTATATTCTATTATTGTACCAAATATTATTATTGGTAGATTGTATCAGATTTTCCATCTCAGTGCTGATTTCCAGAATGAGTATTACATGTCCTTATTCTACAAAGAAGCCCCTGAAACTGTACACTCTCCTGCTCTCTAAGGGGCTGAAATCAGTCGTCCCAGAAACCCGAGAGTCACAGAGGCCTCACCTGATCTTTCTCCCAGAGCACAGACAGTTTATTGTTCTCTATTGCACTTTTCACCACATGGATATCGTAGTCATCGATGCGAAAGTTCAGGTCACCGAACCAGAACACGACACTGTGGAGAAAGAGAACACACATCATGTCTGATAGCCCGACAGCCCGATGGTAGACCTGGTTTTGGAGTCATAGCATCATTCATAGCAACATTTTCCTCAAAAACAATTTACTCAGACTAGTTAAATAAATACCCTAGTAGAAAACGTCAAAAAATGAAAGAAAAAAAAAAAGATTTCCAATAAATATCCTTCCATATTGCCATATCATTTCATTCTAATATAGGGTTCTTTAAAGGTCACTGTAGTGTGTATTGACCATTCTGGTCAAATAGTTCAGTTAAACCAAACTTAAGCATGCTTTTATATGTGAGTGGAGGTGGTAAAAAGAAATTCCCAAGTCTTTACTAATGTAAAAGTTAAAGTTTTTTTTTTTGTTTGTTTTACTTATTTCTTTTTTTAAATTTGTTATCTCAGAGTAATATGACCTCAGTGTACAGAGATTAGTCAGAGATTTTGTTGTTTTTAAAAGTGCTTTAGAAAAAATATGGAATAACTGGAAAACTGTCTTTGCTACACCCCTGGCCCCACCCACTCGTGGTCCAGCACGCCCACGGCAGCTCCGCCTTCGAACTGCTGCTGCTGCAGGATGCTCTCAAAGTCCTCAATGCGCTGCTCCAGGTTCCGCATGTGAGCCGGCAGATGGCAGTTTAGAAAGCACACGGGGTGACCAAACATCATCATCCTCACACTCACTCCACCCTTATTTCCCTTGGAGAGAAAGAGAGAGAGGGAGAGAGGGAGAGAGGGAGAGAGAGAGCACGTCATTCTCACATTCACAAAGAAAGAGAGCCAGATTCCTGATTAACTCAGAGCTTTAATAATCTCTGGAGTGATTTATGAGGATCGGGAGGCGGATCCAATTGCAGGTATTTATTAAGAAAAACACAAACAAAAGGAACGAAGTGGAAGCACAGATCATTAAGACACAAAAACGAGCGAGAGCACGAACAATGCGGTATAATACATACATGAGACTCAGCATAACCAAGATGAAACATCACAACACACAACAAAAGCTTGACAATGAACCACAACGAAACCAGAACTTAAATAGGGTTACAGGCCTGTTTTTCTCCTTACATTCCTATTCATTACCCTGAAATGTAAGGTTCTCATACAACAAATGAGCTCCTGGATGGTAAGCAGTCTGGTTACAAGGCTTGTATTTGACAGAGACTGGCCTTCTTGTAGCCACTGAAGATTTACACAAAGCCAGAGAGAATTCTACATTTTCATCTTCACCTTACAGTTCTTACTGCTGGAGTCCCTCAGGGGTCAATACTTGGTCCACTCTTGTTCTCTCTTTATACTAAACCACTGGGCTTAGTGATCAGGTCTAATTGGTTTATCACTGCTACACTGATGACACATAACTTTACTTCTCTTTTCCTCCATCAGAATATATCGATCTGCTTTTCTGGCATCTCTCTCCCTGAATGAACGACCCATCACCTGAAACTCAACCTTGACAAAACTAAACTGAAACACTTACCAGTGGATAACTCTCCCCTGCTGGACCTGTCCATCATCATCAACATCCTCACAGTCTAAGAATCTTGGTGTGCTTTTAGATGAAGGACCTAACTTCTCCCATCACACTGCATCCATCACCAGATCCTGCAGATTTCCTCTTTATAACATCAGAAGAATTCAAACCTCCTCAAATGTTTATATAAGCTCTAGTAATATCAAGATATGACTACTGCAACTCTCTTCTTGCTGATCTTCCTTCATATGCAAAATCTCCTCTAAAGAGCATTCAGAAGTCTCATACCTGCCTGGCTCAGAATCTTCCAGATTTCTTTCAAGTGACCCTCCTACTGATGGGATCCATGGAATTTATTTTACAGTTAAAGTGGACTCTAGCTGTAAAACATGTGAGACTAATTGCAAAATATAAACATAAAAATGTTAAGGTTCAAATAAAAATAGACTTTAATCACTGACTTTAGAAGAAACAGCTCTGTTATGTTGACTCCAAATCGAAAATTCAAATCAATTCAATTTTATTTGCACCGCGCTTTTAACAATGGACACTGTCACAAAATAGTTTTATAGAACTATATAAATTCCAGATATAAATTTAAATATATACATTTATCCATAATGAGCAATCCAGAGATGACAGTGGCAAGGAAAAACTCCCCGAGACAACATGAGAGAACCATACTCAAAAGGGAACCCATCCTCATCTGGGTGATAGTGCAATTATAAATAATTTATCTTCTATAACTGTATACTATAAAGTCAGAAAGTGCCAACTGTGTTAACAGGAACTTATGAGCAATTTAACTTAACTTGAAGTCTATTGTATCAAACTGGTTATTAACTGTTCAATGATGGAGACTTGACTGAAAACTGTCCTCAGCAATTGTAGTTCTAAGGCTATCTAAGAAAGAACATCCACAGCCATCCTTATGGTTTCTAAGTGGTACCTTCCACAGTAATCTCATGGGGCTCTTTAGACTGTCCGTGTGGGGCCATCCTTAGAAACAGTGAGTGATTGGAGAAAAGTGATTCCAACCATTTAAGAAATATTATTGATGTTTAGCATTTATCATCATGG
>CM040991.1:19501474-19550772 GCA_022985145.1 Pangasius djambal
AGCGAGAATCAAGGGGAAGGTGTACAAGACAGTGGTGAGACCGGCCATGCTGTATGGTTTAGAGACAGTGGCACTGAGGAAGAGACAGGAGTCAGAGCTAGAGGTAGCAGAGCTGAAGATGTTGAGGTTCTCTTTGGGAGTGACGAGGTTGGACAGGATTAGGAACGAGTACATCAGAGGGACAGCTCATGTTGGACGTGTGGGGGACAAAGTTAGGGAGGCCAGATTAAGATGGTTTGGACATGTTCAGAGGAGGGAGAGGGAGTATATTGGTAGGAGAATGTTGGACATGGAGCTGCCAGGAAGGAGGAAGAGGAAAGCCAAAGAGGAGGTATATGGAGGTAATAAATGAGGATATGAAGCTAGTGGGTGCAGGTGTTGAGGATGCAGAAGATAGGGATAGGTGGAGAATGATGATTCGCTGTGGCGACCCCTGAAGGGAAAAGCCGAAAGAAGAATAATATAGCATTAATCATCATGGCCTGGTTCTAGTTTCTCTTTACAAGCTGCTTGATATAAAATGAAATGATGCGACCAATTCACGTTTGAGGAATATAGCTGAACTGGTAAGAGCTGACTTCAGGGCAGCGTACATAACATCTGTTTATGCTTCTTAATGACAACTGACATAAAAAATCTATATAAAGGTTTATTACAACAGACATTACCTTTACGTGATTACGTGTCTCATACATATTGTTATTTAAAAGCCTATGAAGGTGTCATATGAACAATGGCCTTAAGTGTTACCATTAAACTAATAGATCTGTCACTTGTAGTGACACTGTTGCTCAACATTCTGTCACTACTTTGCAATGGCTGTGGGATGGATGACTCGTTCAGTGGCACATTCCCACTTCCTGAAGTGCTTTTGTGTCCCGCCAACGGCTTGAAAAATTCCTGTTCAAAAAGGAGCATTAACAAGGCTTAATATGCATTACCCTGTAATGGACTGCTGTTAATCATCAGGAGCTGTGGGTTGTGATATGACGTGATGGTCGGCATGATGCAGCACTAATGTGACAGGACAGAGGACGGCTGTATTCCCTAAGGGACATCATTCACACACCACTCACGAGCATGTAACAGTATTTTCAATCAGATTTCAGTTTCAGAGGAGGGTTTCTCATCCAGCTAAACACTGGATCTCATTTTTACATGACAGATTTTAGACTGATAGGAATCAATTGAGTAAGTCTGTGCTGTCTTTAATAACTAAATAATAACAGTTGTTAGTAGTGACGCAGACTTTTGGACCTGACTGAACATGCTGATGAACAAGAAAAGCGATACGTTCATCATGCTTATTGTTTATTGTGTTCACTCTCTGTTTAATACACTGGGTGGTTAAAAATACTGCTTCTCTGTGTGTGTGTGTGTGTGTGTGTGTGTACAGATGAGCTGCTGTGTCCTAGTGCACACAGCTCAAAGGAGACTGCAGCACAACCTTGGAGCCATGACGACATCAGTACACGAGCCCTGTGATGTCTATACCCAGACACACACACACACACACGCAGACAAACATACACCCAACCTAACCTTTCTCCCTCTCTGGCTAGCATTGATCATCAAAGATCCACCTAAACACCAGGGTCAAAGCCTAACACACATCTCTGATGTTAAACATCAAACGTATGAGAGGAGCAGAGCCACCATAGTGGCGGAGAAATAAACAGATATAGCCACTTCTAAGTTACGTCATATTTCAGAAGTGATAAAATTTAAAAAAAGTCAAAATAAAGTGTTAGTAAGGTTTCATGCTATGATGAGCTGCCAGAACAGCATCAATACTCCTTGGCACAGATTCTACAAGTCTCCCTCAGCTGGTGTTTTGATGATGGTAGTGGAGAGCGCTTTCTAACTCATCATTCCAAAGTCACCCATACATATTCTTCGCTTTGAGATGTGGTGAGTGTGAAGGCCATAGGATATGATTTACATCATTGTCATCCTTATCATACCATTCAGTGAGCCTTGGATTGGGGCGGAGCCATCCTGGAAGAGGCCACACCCATCAGGATAGAAATGTTTCATTATAGGAAATAGCCTGCTATAGCACTCAAGCAAAACTAAACACAATGGTGCAATCTGCACATAATTATGGACTGGTCAACCTTCACTATAAGCTATGTGTGTTATGTTAGCTTTAGATTGCATCAGCATCAGCCTTGTGGTTGGTGGGGATGAAGTGTACATGCTAGAAGGTAACCAACTAATCAGACGGTGAACTGTAGATTGCTCCCACAAGACCAACATTGTATGTAAATAAACTGGAATACAATGATGTATGAATGCATGACTTACCCAGCAGCCGCCAAGGCCAGTTCGTGTGCTTTGGGTCTGAATCCCACGTAGAAAAGGCAAGTGGCAAAACTTGGAGAAAACCAGGAGCAAAACGCCCTGCATCCTTTGAGACGCCACCTACAGGCCAAAACAGGAGCTGCACTTAGATCTCACACATTATCACTTGCTTCAACAGCTTGAGATCTGAGCAAAATTTTCCTCCAGCACTGATCTAACACACTTAGTCCAGACTAATCATAAGCTTTCTTAATACTTAGCATGGGAAGAATGTTCTTACAATCTAGTAAACTATGTTCTTGCCAGTTTGGCATGTAACACTCTAGTAGGAGGTTGACACGTGCTGTGTACTTGCCTTTAGTGCTTGCATCTTCCTGTTATGTTATTGTAAGGATTTAATTGGGATTTAGGAAGCGAGGGAGGTTCTATTTTTTCATGGGAGGCTAAAATTTGGGAACAGTAATGTTCAGTGAATGTGCTGCTAGAGTTAGAGTTAGAGCATTTTTATTGTCATTCTAGCCATATACAAGTACACAGTAGAATGAAACAGCGTTCTCCAAAGCCAATAAGCTATATGCTCTATGGCGTTCCTGACACTGATATTATGAAAATGTAATTAAAACAAGTTTTCAAATTATATAGCTCTGTTTAAGAACTTAATTTATTTAAATATAATTGGGATGAGCAATAAATATATGAAACCCAAAAAATATAGAGAAACTCACCAACACCGTCTGTGAGTCACTAGCCAGCTATTGTGAGTTATCTAGCTCAAAAACGTCACAACTGGGTAACGATACAAACCCCACAGTACTGAATCCTTTTCCCTTTTCCCTTTAACTTTCTCATGCTATCTCTGTCTAACCTGATTGGCTGTGGCTCCTGCCGATCACCTGTAGTCTGACTTGTTTTGTGCCTGTTGAGGCCTGTTGACACGTTTGATTTATCTAAACTGGTGTATGATGTATACTTACTAATTGTCTGCCAATTACAAACTGACACCCCAGACACAATGAAGACTATTACTTGATGGACTCACAGCAGCTCAGGAACATCATATTAAAATATTTTTTGTCCTTTGACTCAGTACACACACTTATTCTCACTTACAACAAAAATCCATGATACAGTACAGTGACAAATGAACACATTTTGTTTCAACAGCTATGGTGCATGCATACACAGCAGGAAAGATTCATGTTTGGATTAAACTCTGCAGAAATGTCTAGCAGGATCCAAATGTACACCTGTACTGTTTTATAGAACAGTTTTTATTTAATCAGTTATTAAAAGCTAGTGCAAATTTCCCAAGTTATATTTCTCAAATATGATTCCATAATTGTTCACTATTATATGGCCGAATTAGCGTGAAAACAGTAGTGATGATAATAATTAACACAGAAGACTGTGTTGACTGTGTCAGCATCATTTAGTCATTACGACATGACAACACAGTGTTAACCACAGCAGTTTGAAAAAAAAAATCAAACAAGATCTCATAAATAGATTTCAGATTCATACAAAGGTTTCTGACACAAGCTAAACAAACTGATTTTTGTCTTCATTTAAAACAATGGATTCTGTGTCAGACAAAGTTCTTGGAAGTCAGCTGAGACTTTTAGACCTCTCTGTTGATTTTTCCAGAAGCATCACATCACTGACCAGCACATAACCGAAACGGCCGAGTGTGTCCATGCACAGCTCACTCCACTGGTCTATGAAGAGCGCATCTTTCAGCCTCTTATTGATCATACAGTTCACCTCCTGCAGCCTGATGGAGGGCAAACAGAGAGACAGGATGTGACAAAGAAAGACATCAGAGCAATGACAAAGAGAAATGGCTCACAGAGTCAACAAACCCTGATCCTACAGGACGTCGCTACCCTGGAGAATTTCTTTCCAACCCTTTAGGCTAATGCACCTGCTCCCGCCAATTTAGAGCTCTTTAGAGGTGTGTTATATTTTAGAAGTGTGTCAGATTACCGTTGGAAAGCAAATCAAATGTCTCCAGCTGCAGGTTTGAACACGTAGCATGACATGGTGGGGAAAAACAAACCATCTCACCCAATGATAAACACGTCTGTGCTCCCATCACTGACTCCTGGGCCGAACAGACCGCTGATGTCATCAGGTGGCATCGCCGAGCCGACGTTCCATGTGACGATGTGAACCCTACAAAAAAGAAAACCACGCTACTAAAGGCAAACCATTTGAATAATGAGAGAAGGATGCCATTAGCATGGAGAACACCACCAATAAGAAGTGAAACATGCCTTTAATGGAGAACGACATCATTGTGTGGTCAACAGCAACCATATCATTACTGAGAGAACCACACTGTTAATGGAGAGCCACTCTTGTACTTGGAGTACAATGCCATTAATGGAGAACACTCTGTTACCTAGTCAACAATTCCATTAATGGAGAACCAAATCCTTAACTAGAGAACAATGCCCTTAATGGAGAACCATGTCCTTAATTGAAGAACAATACCCTTAATGGAGAACCATGTCCTTAATTAAAGAACAATGCAATTAATGGAGAACCACGCTGTTAACAGAGAACAATGCCACTAATGCAGAACCACATCCTTAATTTGACAACAATGCCATTAATGGAGAACCACATCTTTAATCAGAGAACAGTGGCATTAATGGAGAACCACAAAGTTAATGGAGAACCACTCTGTTAAAATGAGAACAATGCCATTAATGGAGAACCACAAGGTAATGGAGAACTACATTGTTAATGGAGAACCACATTATAAACTAGAGAACAATGCCTTTATTGAAGAACCACACAGTTAATGAAGAATCACTCTGTTAATTAGAGAATAATGCCATTAAAAGAGAACCACATCATAATTACACATTAATGGAGAACCTGGGAAATTTCACTTTTGCTATTTTCGCCCCTCACGAGTGGAATAAAATTCAGAACACAATGAAAGTCTGAGACTCGTCATTTTAAATGCAAAATTGTAAAAATTGAAAAATTTAAATTGAAAATTGTAAAAATTGAAAAATTGAAACTGAAAATTGTAAAAATGGAAAAATTGAAACTTAAAATTGTAAAAATTTAGTTTTTCAGTTGTTTTTAAACTACACATGTTAGTTTAACAACAAGTTAACAACACTGGGAGAACATTAAATCTGTACCAGGACCAATGTCTAATTGTTGTAGTTCCACAGTCAGACTTAAATCTTTGCATAATCCCAGAAAAACATGTATTTCGGAATGATTTTGCCTGTGCTACCTCCAGCATTCCCCAGGTACTGTTTTTGAAGGACGTTTTTATTACCTTGTTGTCAACATGTCGGCTCTCTCTGAAAATGAGACACTAGTCTCTGTAGGGCTTTCCTTCTTAATAATAAATGAGTAAATCAATAAAGGAATGAATAAATAATGAAAGAAGCAGGTCATTACAGCCATTACAGTCCATCAGTCCTACAGCATATTGTGTAAATGAATTAGGACAGTGCCCAGAAAACATGGATCAAAAATAAAAGTCGTAGCACTACACATATTGACAGCAATGGCGGCATCCATAGACGTACTAATGGGCTTTTAGTGGTGCTTAATGTTTTCTACTATGACCAACAGTTTTTTTTTTTCTGTACAATAAAACAGAACCACAGCTATATACATATGTGTTTCTGTAACATTTGC
Source organism: Pangasius djambal (assembly GCA_022985145.1). Classification (NCBI taxonomy): domain Eukaryota; kingdom Metazoa; phylum Chordata; class Actinopteri; order Siluriformes; family Pangasiidae; genus Pangasius; species Pangasius djambal. The sequence goes on from CM040991.1 coordinate 19,507,448, forward strand.
CTACTTTGTGCAACACTTTATTTTCACAGCCGTTGAATCACACTATGACCTAATACTGAAAATTGTTTACTATATTCTAGTCTATAAACTTAAAGTGGGTTTGTAAATAGCAGCCAGTCCAAGAGCATCTAAGTGAAGTGGTCTCAATCTGCTTCCAAGTGACCTCTAGCACAGTTCAACTGCAGTGAGAAAGCGATTCGACCCTGAATTGACCCCGACTGCAAGATATGAACCAAACATGCCCTGTTTTGGGTTGCAGCATTTTTGGTAAAGATGAGCTGAGAAACTGAGCCACGAAGTGCAAACTGAGCCAAAGCACAGAGCTGTCTGTAGTGTTACAGAAATCCCATGTGTTCTGATTTAGGCCGATGAATAAAAAAAAAGCTTTTTATGTGTATGACTTTAGCCTTATTCAACCCTCAGGGTTTTTTGCTTAGTCAATAGTGAAACATAATTAATTAACTAGTATTCCTTAGTAGTTAATAGTAGTAATTAAGTGTTAATGCTGCTTAATCTCTGCATAGTTACTTATAAGTAATAGAAAAGTATCATAAAACATTACTACAAAACTTATGAAAAATATCATTGATATATAAAGCAAACATCTTCAACTTGTTTTCCTTATATGGCTTGTATCATGTGCATAAAGTTGATAGAAACTTACTATGCCGATAAATGCCCTACCATGCCCTACCCTGCAGATAACTCCAGCTTGATCTGACCAGCTGGTAAGTTATTTCCCAACTTCATAAATATTTGATCAATAAATGAGATTGAGATTTTATAACTGCCTTTACTATAGTGTTGTTTCTTAAAAACATGTCTATGATTTTGCACTAATAGTGATCATTTAGAAACTATTCCCATCGTCCAGTTTGACTAGCTCGGTCTGGGTTTTTGGAAGCTGGTATCTGGTCAGATCACGCTGGATTATCTAGCATGGTGCTACTTACTACTAAGAATGTTTTGTCATGTTTTGTCATCATGTGCCTGGCAGAGCAGCTCAAGATTATGTGGCACAAGCTGCTGTGTGGTATCTGTGAACGGGAACGTGGCCAGTGCAGCTCACTGAGCTCATTCTGTCACTCACAGCCTAGAGACCATGACGAAGACCCAGATCAGGGAAATCAGACAGTCTCCGCTCTAATTGTTTTACCCTCTGTGGAGTCACAGGCTCGAGGGAGACCGCGTCCCAAAACAGCCCTGTCCCAATCCTCAGAGGCTTCAATTAGGTGTAAAATTTTCAAGTTAAAACTTGCGGTTTTCTTTAGTAGAACATCTTCTGTCTCAATATTTGGCCTGACAGTGAAGAAGGTGTGGCTTCTGTACCTGTCAGTCACAGTCAAGGAGGTGTGGCTTGTGTAACTTTAAGTTGCAGTAACGGAGGTGTGGCCCCTGTACCTGTCATTCCTAGTAAAGGAGACGTGGCCTCTATACCTGTCAGTTCCAGTGAAACAGGAGTGCCCTCTATATCTGTCAGTTTCAGTGAAAGGGGCATGTCCTCCCATTTCTCCAAACTCGTAATGAATTACATTTTATCATTTTATATAGAAACAGCTCTAACTGTTTAGATCATATCAGATTGGTGCCTGCTTTAAATGTTTCTTTCATACACTGGATGAACAGTGGTTGATTATGTTCCGTGATGCACACTGCATCACCACAGAAGGAGAGACAAATGATGCATACCATTAATCTTTAGTAGGCCTAATGCTTCACCTTCACTGTCGAATTGCTATGGCAACACATGCACAAGCACCACAGAAAAGCTGAGCCAAAGCTGTTACATGTTAAATACTGATACATATAAGTTGTGCAAAGAGGCATTCTTACCTAAAATCTCCATCATCATTGGAGGGCTTCTTATGTGGAGCTTTTTCTGCAGTGCCAGGACTTATGATGATCGGCTCTGGAGTTTGGCTCTGGAGATTGGGTTGTGGAATAGGGATGGACTGAGTGTTAAGGCTTGGTTTAGGGAGAAGACTCGAGTGTGTATTTGCACTCCGACCAGGTTGTACAGGAGGACTAGGGAAAGTTAACGGGTTGGGCTTGGTGCTGGGGCTAAGCTGGGTGTGAATTGGACTAAGAGGGGCATTTGGACTGAGCTGAGTATCTTTGGGGCTGAGTTGAGAATTTTGTGAGCTCTGTGGGCTGCGGCGTCCTTGTAGTGGCTCCGCAGGGGATTGAGACGTAGAGCTTGTCGCTGGAATAATGGGTAAAATGGCAGGAGGGTCCACGGTTCTAGGGGACTTTACCCCAGATCTGGCAGTAGGCCTGGGTCGGCTGATGCTAACAGAGCCTAAAGAGGTGGACACTGGGCCTCCACATTCCTGCAGGGATGTACCTGATGTCTTGGCAGTGCTGATCGCTGGAGGGTTTAATGTCTTTGTGGTCGGGCAGACTGAAGCTGGAGGGGGCAGGATGGGAACTGAAGCTGGGCTAAGCCTTGGTGCTCCTGTGGATTGCATCAGGAACGAGCAGCTTTGGCCAGGCTGTGCTGGATCCATCAACCTTCAGAAAGAGCCCAGAAAAAATACTTGATATTAAACCATAAAATAAACTTAGGAGGTAAAAGTATGTGACAAACACCCAGTAAAAGTGAGACAATCTTCCAGAAGACATGCCACACTTCAACTTAGCTAGGTAACATCACAACAGGAAGCTTATGTAACTAGCTAGCATTAATTAGTTAGCTCAATAGCCATGTTAGCCTGGGGTTATACTTGATGTGTGATTACACGTGAGGACACAGCGGCAATGCAAGCAACACTGCTCACATACTCACCTGTATATAATTAAAAGCCATATCCACTAGAGGGCACATCAGAGCTAAAACATCCCATGATTATTATGTTGACTTGTACATTTAAGCAATTTCATACTAGCTATTCAGGGACATAGCTGCAGCTATGGAGCAACTTGGAGCTCTCTTAATTTCTCTTTAAAACTCTCTGCAATCGCTGTGACTTTGCTATAGCAATCTGTCATACAAGGAGCACAATAAAGCTTAATAATGCTTCTCAACTTGCCGTTAGGTTACAGGCCCTGCAAAATATATTTTTAATACTCCTCCCATCCTGGAGGCACAAATCTAGCTGCATATGTGCATTTAAACTACTTAGCAAAGAGTAACCAGTCTTTAATTCTCATTCTCTTAATTAATGTTCTCATTCATTTTTATTAGTGGAAATGTCAGAAAACGACAGTAATGAAATGGTAGCTGTAAAAAAAAATTATGTGGAATAGGTGATGAAAGTGTGAAGGGTGAAATGAGGGCGAGCTGAGTTAGTATGCTCTTCACACCTCCTCTTTCCTCCGTCTGATGCTGTCTGCAGGACTGTGTGTGTGTGTGTGTGTGTGTGTGTGTGTGTGTGTGTGTGTGTGTGTGTGTGAGTGAGTAGGTTTGGCTTTCATGTCCCGTCTCTGTCCTGGTCGGGACGTCACGGCTGACATCAGCAGGCTTTTAGAACTATCGCTCAGTGAGGATCATCTTCCTCCCTGCAGATGACAGACACTCCCTCGTTCCCTCCCTCCCTCATCTATCCTGCTCCACTTTCACGTTGCCTGGCAACAACTTCCATGGCCCAACAACCTCTGCTGGAATTTTGCAATCCCATAATTCCTCTTTAAAGACAGCATACTTTTCTTTTTTACCTAGCACTGACTAAGTGATGCTCACTGATCAATCGTTAAAAGGTCAGATTTAACTGAGTAAAACTGTTTTTAAAAAAAAAAGTCAAACCTTCACTACAATTCGTGACTGCATTTTACTCCTACAATGGACTTGATCCACATCCAGAAAAGTGTCTGAGTGTATCTGAGATAATGCCTCGCTCTGGCTCCATCTGCTCGACGTGGACAGATCGGCGAGTTTGCGCAGTGGCATCTTGGGACAGATCTTCACAAACAGACCGGGTGAGATCACATGCACTGCAGTGTTTGATGAGGAAGAAAATGGTGTGAAGTCAAGTGTGGAAGACATCGCAGTGCTGTTTATTCTCTCCTTCTATAGAGATAACTAATAATAGTCTTTCATATAACAATATGCTATAGGAAAAAAACAGCTTAGACAGAGATACTATACACAGTATTAAAAAAACTAAATAATAATAATAATAATAATAATAATAATAAAGACAGAGAAGAATTGACACCCTCTAAAAATAGGCAGAAATACTGAATAAAAAAAAACCTTTAACAAAAATTCATTCCTACATAAACTTAGTAGAAAGAGTAAACAAATTCAATTCGAACAATTTCTAATTTTAAAGAAATTCAAAGACAACGTCAAGTATCATCTGTATATCAATATCACACACTGCAGGTGTTATTAATGTTATATATTCAGTTTTGCTCATGTTCATTAATAATGTTCCAGTGATTATGGAGCTGACTGTACAAGTGCTACGTACGTGCACTTATGTGAGTATTTGTATCAGGGCCAACATTAAAAAGCTGGATTGGTTTGGAATCTGAAGTGATCTGATTCTCAGTCTGCTCTGCTGTGTTTTATGTGATCATTCACACAACGTGGATCTTCCACACAAAATTAAGATGCCAGTTTGCCATCACGCCCATAACCTTTCACAAAATTCAGCAGCATATGCTTTAAGAATCAGCCTAAGATATTGGATATCAGCTGAATATCAGCTCTCAGAGCTCTGATCCCTGTGTCATATTGAGAATGGAAAATGGAAGCATGTGACTATGATGAACGATGACCCTGGTGTCTGGTTCGCTCCTGTTTCTCTACTAACCACAAAGGCTCAATGACCTCTTTGCTGGTAAAAAAAATAAATAAACTAACTAACTAACTCTTGACATTCTTGGTATTCTCATCCTTCTATGCTTCTATGATAGAAGACAGAGGTACAGCTCTTTCACCTCATTTTAATATTGGTTTTGTTCCCAGATTTCTGTTTGCATTTAATAAAATATTTGTTAACACTTCTATTTTCTGATATTTTGCACTTAGCCTATCTAATATATAAAGAAATAAAAATGCAATTATGAAATAGTCATGCCAATAAGAGCAGGAATATATGCAGATTTTAAAAATATATATTTGATGGTTTCATCACTTGTGAATCAAGACTAATAGGGTGAAACAGCTGGCTCGGTGTCTGATCATTCCCTGGTGAATGATTTTTTAATGTGAGAACACTAAGGCTATGTTACAAGTCTCACTGCATCCTTACACCATATACAGCAGTTAGTGGAACAAATTGAGTAAAAAAAATTAAAAGAAATACTGCAGCAGAGCTGATAAAGGTAGGGGGGAAAACAGCAACTCTAGTTTTTTTAAACATGAACCATTGCAGCTTCTGTTGCAGATCCTCTGTTGTGACCAATCACATGCATTTATTTAAATTACTTCATTTAACCTCTTTGGTAAGCTTAGAGAACTGACAACATGGCTGACACTATACGACCGAAAGTCTGTGGACACCTGATCCTCACATCCATATGTGCTTGTTGAACATCTAGTTCCAGGCTTTCCACTAGAGTTTGGAGCGTGGCTGTGGGGATTTGCCAGCATGTGCTTATTCTCCTCGCATCAAGTTCAAAACAGATGTCTCATCTGCTCATAGTCCGTGGCGCTAGTCAATAGTGGTGACATAACCACTTCAATGGTTTATTCATAGACATAGACTAATCACCAATTGAAATGGTTAAGCATTAAAAGGTAACTGTTTTCACCATTCGGTCATTTTACAGTGGGTTACATAGTTTAGTTGAACACCTCTTCTCTACACTATGTACTTCATTATCTAGTACCTACACTCTCATAAATAAGGGTACCAAACTGTACTTGTACTTGTCACTGCCAGGGTATCATCAAGGGTACATGTTTTGTATACGTGTATTTATCTTTCACCTGGATACATGTACAGTATACTTTTAAAAAAATAATTGAAGTTACATAATTGGACCCTGTGGACTGTACACTGAAAAAAAAGGGAATATGTGGTCAGTCAGCTTTAAGAGAACATATTACGTGTAGTTTACATACAAATATTTAGTTTCTCATGTTTAGTCAAAACATGATTTCACTGCTTATACTAAATTTAATTTAAACAAGTTTCTAATTCCTAGTTTGAATTATGTAGAGTGAGTATTAATATCCAACGTTTAGGTTATAAGATCTCGCGAGTATGTTGGCGCTCACAGGATGAAATGACTACAGTAGTAAATTGACCTGATTTAATAATGTGTGGCGTGATAGCACAGCAGGTAACGTTGCTGCATGACAACACCAGTGACCTGGGTCCAATCTCAGCCGCAGTGTTCACGCAGCATTCAAGTTTATTCAGGGCTTCATTATAAATGATTGAATCATGTTGGATGTACTAAAACAAGTTGTGTTAATGTAACTCAATTCATTCACGTGAAACCGATGTACACATTTAAATTAAGTCAATTCAATTCACTGAGCTGTTTTTTTTTTTTCAGTGTAGTCAAGACCACTATTGTAAAGTCCAAGACCAGGACTAGCTAAGATCGATTCAAGTCTGAGTCTTAAGGGGGTCGAGGCCAAATCAAGATTGAGTCCAAATAAAAGCAAGAACGAGTCAAGATTGACACTTAAAAACTCCTTTTGAGGCCAAGCCTTTACCTCAGCTAGTTGGCTTCATTCATGTATTACATCAAAGATTATAGTATTTTCTAGAACCAGGAATTATGTTTTGTCAAACTTTATGCATACAAACTTTCGGTTCGAGTCAAAGGCCACATTAAGTGAGACCAGTGCCCAAGACTGAGACAAGTCACGAGTCAATACAAAATGAAAATGTCTCAAGACCTGACTCGAGTCCCTCAGCCTCACTGAGGACCACTGATGTGCCTTTAAAGCTTTAGCCTAAAAACTAATTAAAGGCACAATGCATGCACATCCCCGGGTAAAAGCTACATACTAAACGTGCAAAGGATGGACCCTTTGGGATACCACCCCAGTGACAAGAAAAGTACCTTTATTTCTGAGATTGTGGAAGTTTATAGGGCAGTAACCTCACAAATCAAACAATAACCTTTTGTGACCATGCAGTACCTCACACAGGACCACTGTACAACCCAAAATGTCCACCCTAAACTTTTTTGCTCCTTATGTACGTCCGCAGTATCGTTCCGTTCTCACTTGGCTAGCTGGAAAACTGCAGCACTTTCTGATTGCTCTGTGCTGTTCAGTATGGTTTTAAAAAAAATAAAATAAAATAAACAACCTACAAATCATTAAAAGACAGCAAAAAAAAAACAACACCACCACCTGCTTGTCAGGAGAGAAACAAATAGTCTGTCTGATTATAACTACTGTACTGTCTTATGCAGTAATCCACACAGTCAATAAAATCACAGCCCATTAAGGATCATATTTTATCTCCATCACTCCTTGGAGTTGTTTATTGTTTATTGTCTCTCCTGCAAGAGATGTAATCAGCTGTACAAGAGCGAAACCCACAGATCGAGCTCCTGGTTTCATTGAGCTCTTTCGTACTGTCAGAATGAAGGATTGGTGAGACACATCAACTGCGATACACATCACATTAATGGCATCTCTGTTTGCGTTGCGAGTTGTTGCTATGGCAGCAATGAAGCGAGGAAGTTTAAGGCCAAAGAACTCACTGTGAACTTCATAAACCCATGGAACGAACGTTAAGCTTCAAACAGTGCACACATTTTGGACAGTTGTTTCTGGATAACATGCTGTAAGATGAATAACTGAGCAATAAGATAAGAAGGTGTATAACCAACACTAGCACAGCTTGTGCAGCGAGGCATCGGTGTAAATAAATGTCCAGACACACGCTGCGCACCACACTCCACACTGAGCTCCACACTCCACACTGAGCTCCACACTCCACACTGAGCTCCACAGCGGCCCTTACTCAGCATTTACACTGCACACCTCTGCATTTTAATCAAATGTTCAATCATCAAATGTGATCACATAAAATTCAATCATACTACCTCATCCGTTCTTTTCTGTGCACAGAGTAATTCTTGTATCAGATGCGACACATGCTTTTGGATCGGGATGTTATAACCATATGGCAAAAATTATAACCTGGAAAATAGTAGGCCTGATGAAATAATATAGATATTGTATATGTAAAATATACTTAAAGTATACTTTTATGAGATATCACGGATATTGTGAGATCTTTTTTTTTTTTTTAATATTTTTAAAATCTTTTTTTTTAACAAGCAACTGATTTGTTAAAGTTTTCCACCGATTGAATTTTGTGAAATTGTAAATGATTTCCTTATTTTCAGTGTTGACTTTTTTTAGACATTTATGTAGACAATAAAAAAAATCATCAAATTAAATTAAAAGCAAATGGCTACACAGTTTACTGTTTTGCTGGCAGTTTGTTAGGAAAACTATATTGTGATACATTTCCTGTATCGTATAAGTGTACTGAAATATTGTGATATGATATTTTTGTCATATCGCCCCACCCTATAATACAGAACTCTCTCTCTCTCTCTCTCTCTATCATATATATATATATATATATATATATATATATATATATATATATATATATATATATATATATATATATATACACACACATATTTGCCTCGGTGTGATACTGATCAGTAGGCACAGCCTGGACGCTGAGGAAGGTCATTCAGAAAGATTTGAGTCCACCAAGTGGAGCCAAAGGAACATTTAGGATAGGAGAAACATTTGGGCTGGAAGCATTTTTGTGTGCGTAATTATTTTTGATAGTGGTATCCTGTACACTATTTTTAAGATAGAATATGAGGCAGTGATATAGGATAAGTCTATTTTTACTGAAATATCTGTTATTACATGCCTATATGTAAAATGATAGAGGAATAAATCACTTGGGACATGCTGTTATAGAAAAATAATCTATGATGGGGGGTGTAATGCAGCCTGACACAGAGCGGAGTGACTGCCACCACCCTGAAGTGGATTATTTTCCAATAACAGTATGTTTTATTCTTCTTATACAGCGGTTTTCCAACGATTACAATTTTTAATTTATTAATAAACAACACATTGTGCTTTTTAACCATTTTAGTTACAATTAATACACAAAGTCATCTGTACTGAAGACTCTACCGTGGTGGAAAAACTACTGACTGTTACTGACACTGTAGCACTGACACTGGAGACTCCTTCCATAAATGTTAAAGCGTCAGAAACAGAAAACATATCAACGAGTATACATTTTGTTGGTTAAATAACACACTTTTTAAAAATCCATTATTACTAGCATCTGCTATACACGTCCCCGTGAAGGAGCTGTTACTATAGAAACAATAACGTATTAGAACAAGCGCATTAATATAAAGATGCAGTTTGAATTACAGCTGGCACTACTGTCAGAGCTGCTGACAGAGAAAATTAATCAACACCCGATTAACCAATCAGATTTGAGAATTCAAAAGCACTGTGGTATAAATGAAATTTATATCTATATATATCTATCTATCTATCTATCTATATATATATACATATATATATATATATATATATATATATATATATAGATAGATAGATATAGATAGATAGATAGACAGACAGACAGATAGATAGATAGACTATAAGAATGACTAAAAATATAAATATGAATGTTGAAGCTAGAAAGTTTCAAATTTATCAGCTTAGATGCCTTTTTTTTATTTATCATGAATATTATAAAAGTTACAAATATATTTATTTTAGATAATGTTTAAAAATGTTTTAAAAATATATATTCTATAAGCTGACAACAGGATTTCTGTTTCTAGCAGATGAATAACACTAGATGAAAGAGGAATTAAAGTAAATTTGTCATCGGAACCGCTGTTACACCAAAATGTGTTAAAGCCGCACCGTGTTACCCAGCGACCGCGCATGCGCAATGGATAATAAGACAAAGTTAAACAGATTTTGTTGTAACCCTAACCCTAACCCCCTACAGTGGAGTTTCAACAGCTGTCCCGGTTTACTCTGCTAATATAAAAATAAACACTGTAGCACAAATAAATGCTAATTAATGAAAACACTGGAGCGTTTACTGTATAGAGTCACTGCTGACTCTCGGAAATGTAGCTTAGCTTACCTTTTACTCACAAGGTGAAACGATAAACCGCCTCAGCCAGTTACTGGTTTATTTTCACCGGGACTCAGAAACACCAAATGAATTTCATCCAGCCATTAATAGCACTAACAGGTCAACCAAAAGATTTTTTTTTTTCAAAGTTGTGGAGCCTAACGTCTTGCCTAATTAGCGCAGTACATCAGCTTATATACAGAGACAGAGAGAGACGCGCGTGAGGGCAGATCGGTCACGTGACCAATAACAGCTGAAAACAGATAAACGTCACTAATATGCACAAACACATCGCGCGCACATGCACATACACCACACACGAACCTGTGTGATGTGATGACGAATGTGGTGGATTTCTCACCTGTCCTGTCCTGTCCTCTCCTGTCCTGTCTTGTCCTGTCCTTGGTGGTGAATGCGTTTTATCCCCGCGTAGGACAGCGACTGCACGCGACACCTTACCGGACAACCGTGCGAGAGAGAGACAGAGAGAGAAAGAGAGAGAGAGAGGTGTTGTGTGTCACCGGTCTCTGTCACGTCTCATCCAACATCTGTTGTTGTCAAACCGAGAGGCGTTAGTGACGTCACGGAGCGTTTCGCGAGTCTGTGAACGCTGTGAGGCAAAAAGAAAAAAGAAAAAAAAAAAAAAGCGCGTGCGGGGGAATCAAACCGCACGACGAACCGTCCTCACGCACGTGCACGCGCGAGTGACACCTTGCTGCAGCCCCCCGCAGGGTCACTCAGTGCCTCAGACTGGGCGAGAGGGCAGAGAGTGAGGGGGGAAAAGTGTGAAAATACTTCACATTTGAACACGAAATAATGGAAAAATGACGTGAAATCATAACTGAATGATGATAAACATTTTAACGTGAATGTGTATTTAAAAAACGTTTTTGATGACATTAAGCACACCTATTTCCATTACTTTATCAGCTTATGACCTAATCCTTAATTTAAGGTGGCTATATGACTGTTCTACCACAGCGCTGCTGCTGAATCCTGGATGCTGATTGGTCAGAAGGCGTTGATTTATTTCCTAGAACAGCAGCTCTGACAACAGTGCAAATCCCAGGTTTATTATAATAATGCACTTGTTCTAATGATCATTACTATAGTTACAACTTAGACAGGCACTTGTATAGCAGATGCTCCACATAAATGAATTAAAAAAGTGTGTTTATTTAACATCTGTGGAAGGAGTCTCCAGTGTCAGAGGTAAAGCTGTTCCTTTAAGTTTTCAGACACAGGGAAAAACTGCTCTTTCTTTATCTTATTGTCTTCAAAAGAGAAAAAAAAAGAGAGGTTGGTGAGGGAAGGACTGTGTATAGCTGCTATAACATAAATGAGAGCAAGGACTAACTTGTCCTTAAAAGTAACTGGCATGTAGTTCTTTAGTAAAAAAAAAAAATTGTTAAAGCTGGTATAAGAAGAATAAAACACTTCTGTTGACATGTTTGGTGTCAGATCGCTGCAACATTAGTTCGGCATTGGTGATGAGTAATTAAGCTTATAGCCTTAAATATAACATTGTAAAAACTGCAATTCAAAGGCTGCAGAACCAAAACAGTCATAGTAACCAAACCAAATCACTGTCTTGCTCAGAACATAGTTTAGTGTCACGCAGCACCATCATCAGACTCAGGTACTCAGCTGAACATGGAATTGGACATTAGAAGTCAATCAGATGATAATATAGGGCTAGGTCCAGCACGATTGTATATTTAATTATTACATGAATCTGTTTATGCACAAACAGTATAACTGAGCCAAAAATAGTCTTTGAGAAGATGACAGCTATGTGGCTATGTACAATGTTAAACTGGTAGCTATAAGCTTCTGTTACTCATTAGCTACACTTGCTTGTAGCTCCAGTGCAAAACTAAACAGGCAGCCTTCACAAAACAAGCACGTCTTGGCTTATAGACTACTTGAAGTAATTGTACATTTCATTTTTGGGTGAACTTTTCCTTGAACCTGAATATGAAGTCGTTGTATCAGAGAGGGCTGACAACCACATTGTGACAAACAGCAATACTTTATTTTAAAAAAAAATTCAGAATAGCAATATACTGTATACTGCCTTCAAGTCCTGTCAGAAATATGGTACGAGGTGAGCAGACCTGAACGCCATGACAATGCTGTAAGTACAACTCAGGAATTTGCATTTTTCTACGAGCTTACAGCACATGGTACGGTTTAAGTGGTAATTTTGCATGTTAACTGTTCAGTTCTTCATTTTCTTTCAGGAAAGCAAAATAAAATTGATGATACAAAAAGAAATAAAAACAAAATAATTTTTCTCATGCCGTCCATTTTTTTCTGACCGAAACCATCTGAACACACACCACATCGTAATCACGACCTCCCAACTCGTACGCACAAACTTCAGAGGAGCATTTAAAGGCAGCAATAGTTACAACATAGTGCACACGTTCTCAACCCTGGTCCTGGCGAAGCACCTGTCCTGCACATTTTAGTGTTTTCCTGCTCCCAGCTCACCCAACTCAACCAATCAGCTGATTAATAGCCCTTTCTGAGTTGAAGTGGGTGTGTTAGAGCAGGGAAAACACTAAAATGTGGGTTCTCCATGACCAGATTTGGAAACCTGTGACAGTGCATTTCTCATTTCAACGTGGTATAAAAAGTCAAAGATCAAAGTTTGCCACCTAGTGGTCATATGCAGTTTTGCAGTTTTTACAGCATCTGCAGGATGGTGACTGGTTTATTTGGTGCTGGCATTCTGTTGCAGGACTGAAGGAGGCGTGTCTCTGTTCCTGAGTAAGCACGTGTGTGTGTGTGTGTGTGTGTGTGTGTGTGTGTGCTGGTCTTTCCCTCTGGTCTGGATCTCGGCCAAATCACATCCATAAACACTCTGACCTGGATAGAACACAGAAAAAAGAAAAAACAAGAGTGTGAAGACTGATTCTACCAGTCCTAGTAAAGGGGACATGGCCTCTGTGTCTGTCAGTCCCAGCAAAGGGGGCGTGGTTTCTGTGTCCATCGGTCCCAGTAAAGGAGGTGTGGCCTATATGTCTGTCAGTCCCAGTGAAGGAGGTGTGGCCTATATGTCTGTCAGTCCCAGTGAAGGAGGTGTGGCCTATGTGTCTGTCAGACCCAGTGAAGGAGGTGTGGCCTATGTGTCTGTCAGACCCAGTGAAGGAGGTGTGGCCTATGTGTCTGTCAGACCCAGTGAAGGAGGTGTGGCCTATGTGTCTGTCAGACCCAGTGAAGGAGGTGTGGCCTATATGTCTGTCAGTCCCAGTGAAGGAGGTGTGGCCTATATGTCTGTCAGTCCCAGTGAAGGAGGTGTGGCCTCCAACCCCTCTAAGCTAACCCTAGGCTATTTTATTTTCAGATCATTAATCACATGTGCATCATCTCAGTGCAGATGGAGAGGTACATTGCTGGGCCTGCAACACTACACCTATTCATGGAAAAAGAGTTCTTTAAAATATCCTCCCACTCCACTAGCATAAGAGGACACTTTAGATGATGTATTTCTTAAACTCTTATAAAATTGATGTGTGCTGGAGATATTTTAATACTTCAGATAAATATAATTCTGGCTTCAGCTCCAATGTCCTTAATAAGCAGGGTGACTTTTTGCCTCCATAACACAGCAACAGCACCATAAAAAGTCATCCAAGCAAGCGCACACTCTCTCTCACACACACTCACACACACACACTATAATGGTGCCTGCCCTGAGTAAGATTAATACAGATATGTAACCTCTGTGGAATGTACAGATTGTGAGGCAAAACTCTCTTTGTCTCTCACACACATAAGCACACACCATATTTTATACTCCATCAGACCTGAGACTCTTAAAGTGCTGTGAACTGCAAAGCAATAACATGTATGCAGGAGTTAAACTGAGCCGCAGTGTAAGAGAGCGGAGCATCTTAATGTGAACTGCAGGCAACCCACCACTTTTGTCCATTTAATTTTTGTGTAGTGTAGTCCATTTAATTTTTTTGTATCTATTAGTTTACAAAAACGGTATTTAAAACACTTGAAATGTGCTGTTAGTTTGGTACTGTAATAAAATGTCTTCTCTATGATAAGACACTCACCTGGCTACACACGTCTCACTATTCAGATGAAAAGAGGTTTCAAAGGCAGTATTTAAGCAGCTACTGAAGATCAGTGAATTAGTGAAGTGAATTACTTCTTTTGCAAAAAAGAAAGAAGGACACATCACTATTAGCTACACATTACCTACATAATCTAGCTAGCAGAACACAACTTTGCATGGGAAAGGTCCATAACGTGTGTCAAAGCTACTACAACATTCTCAAACTTCCAGTTACTGCAATGGTGAAAGAAATGTATTAAGATTTTTCCTTAGACTTATTCTGTTAATGATTTTCTTTGTTGTAGATTAATAATTAATAGCTTTTTTCATTCCCATTATGAATCCATTGAACATTTGTGTTTTTTTTTTAATTATTATTTAATGCATTGAGTTTGTTTTATGAACATCTAGGTGACCAAAATATTTAGTCATAAACAGTTCTTCTCACTACACGTTCTTCATTCACAAATGTCAATGGAGCGATAAACATCTTGTCTGTCTGCTTTAATGAAGAATTTCAGCAGTAATTATTTGCTTTGGGATTTTTCATGACAAAAAAAAGTCCTACATTTCTTAAGGTGTACAAGACAAACCAAAAAGATGTATGTTGTAGTCCAGAAAATCTACAAGTAGTCACACTTCTATGCATGCAGTTCACTACAGCAATAAACTAGCTGTAGGACTGTAAGGAATCAAGAGTGTGTGTGACAGTTTACATTTTTTGTGTGTGACTCACCTTTGGCGCTGTGTGAGTATGTGTGTGTGGTTAAGGGGTCTTCTTTTTGGTCTTGACGAGTCCTTTCTCCACTAAACAGCGATAAAACTCTTGGACATAGGTGTACACACACTTCCAGTCCGGCTCCCGCATCCGCAGCAAGTCATCAACGTCTAGCAGACGAGGACAGCCGCCCAACGTCCTGCATACACACACAAGCACACACACAATGCACAGCTGGACCATCATAGGACCATCATGGAGCAGCTATTATTTGAGTATATTATTGAAACAGCCTCTGATTGTTTAATCACATCTATGTGTCCTCATGCAAGGGTTTAAAAAAAATAACCAATCATAAGATGGTATGTTTTTTCCTTCCCTCTCCCCCACACAAGCAGAAAAAGCGGAGTCATCTTGCAGTCCAATGGTGGTGATACTGAAGCATCTTAAGCACCAACTTAAGCAGCAACACTAGCAAGATCGTCACAATGTAGGTATCGGTGGTGTTGCAGAGCATAGAGCAGTCCTCTATGTCTAGATCTGACTCCATGTTTTGTTTTCACAAGCTGGTCAAAATCCAATGGACAAAACCAAATATCTTACATTATTCCCATCCAAACATGACATTTCACTAAAATATACATCACGTTGCAGAAAAAAATATGCTTATATATCCATTTCTGACTGTCTACAAGGAACACTGTTTGTATAAGATCTGATAACTACTGAAATGAAAACAGTTCTTGGTAATGGACACAGACTATTAGATCTTCTTCTCACTCTGCGGTTCTGAAGGCTTTCTCAAAGTTGGCTTTGCGATCGTACGGGTCCAGAGTGCAGTACTCGAACCCTTCAGGGAAAAATCGGTGCACCAGAGCGCAGAATGCAAGACCATCAGCCCAACTCGACGAGAAGTTCTGTATATTCACACCCTACACACAAACACACTGAGGTTAGATCCCGTGTAATCATTAGGAAACTGATTTTTCATTCTATCTAGCTTTTTATATCTAAACCATGTTGGCTTTAGGTAAGGGTACAGCTAAATGTAATTGTAAACATATTGTTAAACAAAAAGAAAAGGAACCCCGCTAACATAAATCTAAAGAAAAAAGCTGAAATTTTACAAGTTGTGCTAGTATATGTGGACAGGATTATAGGGTCATGTAAATTTCAGCTCCCCCCACACTCACCTCGTATGGTTCAGTCTTGGCTCTGCACCAGTCCAGCAGCATCTGTTTCACGTCTTTGGTGTTCGGGCCGCCGAGCGCCGAGCCTCGGGGTACTCTGACTCCAGCAGCGGGAGGACGAGCCACACTGTGTCCAGGAAAAGACAAGAACAGACTTACGTTTTGTCTAGTTTATGTTCTTAGCAGGAAGTCAGCGATGGTAGAGAAATGGCAGAAATCATATAATCCTATTTAATAAGACTTATTGATAGGGTACTCTATTTTCAGGTGTTCATAAAGTGTTATTCATAGTGGCAGAGAGATAACGGGTAATACCCATAATGCACTGCAAGCCGACATCAGTTTTAACACAGAGAAATGGCATGTCAGAATGATTGTGTAATGAAATGGAGTGCAAATTATCTTCAGAATTATTATGCATCCCAATTTCCTATGTCAAGCTCATACAAACTAATTAGCATGTTAGCAAGAAGCCTATTAGCTAGGTATTGAATAGTCTACAGTGACTATTCTAGTGACTCTTCTTTGCAACGGAGTATCCCCCAATCCATGTTCTTTTAAGTATACTCAACAATTATTACTTAAAATTAATCCTAATAACCAACAAGCTTGTCTATCAAACACTTACACTGTTAAGGCCACAGCCATTAGAGCACAGTTCAGCTAACCAAGTAAATGCTAGTGATACCAGTTAGCATGACAAATTAGGGTAAACCTTTATTAAACCTGATAAAACTCAGTTTTTACTATTAAAGTCTCACCTTCCCGATGTTTTAGGGAGTGAGCCTGCGGGTGCTGGACTAGGAGACTTCACTTGAGCTGTTTCTACAAAAAAAAAAAAAAAGAAGAAGGAGGTCCGTAAAAAAGAGAATACAGTACAAGCACACAAAGTGAGGTACAAAAATAAAATAATAGTTAGTGTATTTTGGCAATAAATAAAAATATGGCAATAAAAAAATACTTACAGCGCATTTGAAGTCCAACAACCAAAACCATGTTTTGTATTTGATGGCACACACTTTTCACTGTGACTAATTGATATAGAGGTCACACCCCCTTCACTGTGATGATTATGTATGATGTGTGTTATATGAGGGAAACTCACTGTGTGTGTGTGGTTGAACATTGCTGGGGCCATTGGCTGGTTTCGGTCCCACACACACACCCTGCTGGCGCAGGTTCTCCTGCCGCGCCGCACGCTCTCGGTCCCTCTGCTCTGAGGATGCAGCCGCATTGACAACAGGAGAGAGAAACAAGAGAGATAAACAATGTGTCACAGCACACCATTTCATAAACAGTCTCAATAAACAAATCCGTTGCACAGATCGCAAAGCTTAGCTCTGTTATTAATGTTAAAAGGACAATTTTCCCTGAAATGTACTTGATCCTCAAAGATATGTTTGGTGTTTGAATTATGCTTTTCTGTTTTGTTTAGTTTTTTTTTTTTTTTTGTTAAATCTACAAGGTATTTGTTAGCTACATTTGTTAGCTAAATCTACAAGGTATTTGTTAGCTACATTTACTTAAAAAATCAAACCTTAGACACCATCTATGTTTTGATCAACTACAGAAAATTGTGTATATTTGATTTTCTGCCAAACTATGACTTTAATGACCATGATTGTGCCAACTGCCCTGACTCTCACCCTACAAATAGATGTTGAGATGCTATAAAAACACAGCTCAAGAACTTTGCCACTTTTGGGCAGATTTTACAGCACTGTGGGGATGTGACCTGCACCTCACCCCGCTTTTTCTTCAGCAGTTCTCTCATGGCGGCACGGATCATTCTTCTTTCCTCGAAATCTGTAGCCTTGTCCAGCTATATATATATATATATACACACACACACACACACACACACACACACACAGAGAAAAGAAACGTTCAACACAATATAGCAGTTTTTTGAGGTGGATCTGAGTCTGAGCTCATTTGACGCCATGCATTTTAAAGATACATCTTTTTTTTTACAGAACTCACTCACATACACACACACACACACACAGTACTGTGCAAAAGTCTTAGGCACCCTATTTTTTTAATACAAACTTTGTTATAGATTTTTATTTTATGACGTCTACATTATTGATTCAGTACAAAAACATTTTAGATTCCAAACATTAGTTTTCCAGCACACAATTAAATGTTACAGAAAAATGTTTGTATGTCAGTAAAGAAAGCAGCAGCAGATTACATAAGAGACACTTTTCAGACAAAAAAAAAAAAAAAAAACATAATGAAGGCTGCTGGGTTTTGCTGCAAAAATAAGAAGCAAGTGTGACAGTCAAAGTCTCCAGAAGAACTGAGGCTGCTTCTGCAAGATGCTCAGTAACACTTACAGCTCATTTCCTTATAAAACTGCACAAATTGTACCTGAGACTACAATTAAAAAAAAAAAAAAAGGCAAAGGATCATCACAAATATTGACTTCGTTTCATTTATTACTGTTTACTGCTCTTTATAGTATTTTTTTTTTAATGTAGAAACATTTAGTTTCATTATTTTTGAAGGCATCTTTGCTCTTCAATTTGTTTGCATGTGCCTAAGGCTTTTGTGCAGTACTGTATATACATACACACACACATTAACTAAACACAGTCCCAAACATTTTCAGCCCAAAGAAGGTACTGGAATCCAGTGTTTGCTAGTTGTTCATCTCACCATGTCATTCAGCACTTGCTCATCCTGGATGGCTGCAAGCTGTTCCTCTGTTAGTGGACCTGCACTGACCGCAGCCATTTCTTTATTCTCTGTAATTCCCTCCTTTTCTGGGGAAAAAAGAAAACAGAGAAGATAAATAAGGACACCGAGACATGAAGTTGACATGAAGTAGTCTAAGAATCAGTATCTTATCTTACATTCAACAAGATATACACTTTCTCAGGTCAGGTGTTAACATGAAGATGTGCGTTATGAATGATTTGTACAATTACATGAAGAATATAAGTGTGATGTACCAGTGTAGTGCACTGACAAGGATAATATGGGAAACTAGGAAATATGGACCCTGAGCATAAACTGGCTAGACTGAAGATAATGATTTATTAGCTTGCACATAATGGCTAAGTCTTTTATACATGTAGAGACAGAAACCATGTAGAGGCAGAAACCCAGTGGAAATGAGACAAAACTAAATATAATATATGGCAAAATATCAACATTTTCCTCGAGTATGTTGGCAAATTACTAAGAAATAAGCAGTAGGATTAAAATTACACTGTGGTTACACTTAATATCAGCTGCTATTTTTAGCACGGATAATGCAAATTGGTACGCCTAACATTTTCCTCAGGTGTGCTGGAAAACTACTTAGTAAAGACTTTAAAAAAAGACAAAATACATGGGAATCAAATTTCTTAAAATATAAAGGGGCACAACTGCAGTGTAAATGAGACAAAATTGTCACGAATATCAACATTTTCCTCAGATGTGTTGTTAAATTACTAAGAAAAGACTGAATTTTACAATGTAAGTACACTTAGCATCAACTGCTAAGTTTTAATATGTATAATGCAGAGAGGTACTGTGACAGTGTAAATGAGAAAAGAGTCAGGAATCACGCCATTTAAATTACTAAGAAAAGACATAACCAAAAAAAGAAAAAGAAAAGAAAAAGAGGTGCTAATCAAACTTCTATGGGTTCTGAGCTTCCATTGTCTCACAACTGATAATTGAGGCTAACATATAGCATTAAGTCTTTTATACTGACCACTTAAAGGGACACAGACTGGAAATAACGATAACATTCTCTGGACTATAAACATTTTCCTCAGATTTGTTGATAAATTTCTAAGAAAAGAGCCAGAATGTCCCAATTACACTGTAACTACAAGTAGCATCAACTGCTAAGTTTTAATATGGTTTTAATACAAATAACGTAAAGCCACAGTGACAGTATTAATGAGAAACAATTGTCAGGAATATCAACATTTACCTCAGACGTATTGATAAATTACTAAGAAAAGACAAACAAAAGAGAAAAGAAGAAAAAAAGAGATGCTAATGGAGATTGCAACATTGCATTACGGCTAATAACTAAGGAGGCTAACAGTTTAACTAGCTAATTTAACACACATCATTTATACCAACTATGTAAAGTGCTACAATGTAAGTAAGAATAAAAGACACAATTGTCAGGAATATCAATATTTTTCTCAGATGAGTGAAAAACACTCAATAGGAAGAATTTTCACCGTAATTATGATTAGCACTGACTGCTAAGTTTTAATATAGATGATGTAGAGAGGTACGGTGACAATGTAAATGAGAAAATAGTCAGGAATAGCAATATTTACCTCAGATGTGTTGATAAATTACTAAGAAAAGAGTACAGCTACATTTGCACTGTAATTACACTTAGCATTGACTTGTAAGTTTTAATACGGAAATGTAACGCCACAGTGGCAGTATAAATGAGACAAAATCATCATGAATATCAACATTTACCTCAGATGTGTTGATTAATTACTAAGAAAACACTCAATGTGACTAAAATTACTGTAATTATTTAGCAGTGACTGCTTATCCAACTTACACAAGTTCCAAATCTACTGAGAAACATCAGTGCTGCGTATCTAAAGATTTTTACTTCCGCAGTCATGAATACCACAAGAGTGCTGTTTTATGAAAAAATCATCACAGAAACACAGTGAAAATACGTCCCTGCTTGAATGCAGTATCATTTACAGAATGGTCGTGAAGTTGAGGTAGCAGAAAACAAAAAAGCCTTTTTTTTTAACTCAATTCAGACATTCTGACTTTTATGCTGATCGTTTAGAGTTTTGGCATTTTTTTTATGCCAGTATAAGAACCACTGGGACAGATGGTTCACATCTAAAGCTCCCTCATTGGGGCCGGTATAAGAAGCTATAGGGTGAGATAAAATGAGCAATTCTGTATTTTTCCATTCAGAGGAAAGTAGACTTGAATTTGGACTTAAATGGAAGAAGCCATCTGCTATCAGAAGGCTGATCTCAGCGTAAACACCGAGTGCGCTAGCCTGTGCTGAAATAAAACACACAGCAGCTGAGGGATACATGTCTGCACCTCACGTGTTGTGTAAAGGCGACTGGCCATATTCCATACACACACATACTGTATACACACACACACACACACACACACACACACACACACACACACACACGGACTGAGTCACTGTGAGAACGAGTGGGTGTTCTGAGAGTCCCAGCACTCTATAGTGTAAACAGACAGGCTGTGTGTTATCTAAATAATACAAAACTATGTATAATTGAGATCACATTATACACACTCTTGCATCAGATAGAACTAGTGACATTGCATAAAAGAACAGTTCACTGAAACATCCATATTTTCCCCTTACCCCAAAGTTAGTCGAACAGCCCAGATGTTTAGTGCCTGACGTCTGCTTCTTTCTCACAAATGCAGCTAAGAAGTAATGGAAGACTGTCTCACCCAAAACCATTTCTGTTAATTTCTCCCTCAAACCACATGCAGTTCTTCAGTGATGTCACTCAGACGGGCTGATGTGGTTTAGGACACAATGGGACCTACTGTAATCTAAATATGAGCATTGGCACATTCCTTAGTGCCATTATCATTCCATATAAGAGTTTAAATTTACAACACTGACACATGGTCAACACATACTACAGTGTTAGAAAAAAAAAGGTTTAATCTGTAACACCTGAATTGGTTTTTCATTTTGTTTCACTGGGGAAACTTTAAAGTTTCTTTGTAAAACCCTACAGCAAAAGGCATTGAGTAAAACCGCTTTAGAAATCTTAAAGCATCTAAAGAACGTAACAAAGTAGGCCTTCAAAGGTTGAAGGCTCAGTTGAAGCAGATGATAATACAGTTCCATTGTAAATTTAATCCAGTAAAGAAGGAATTCCTTCTTTTTTGCCAAAATATTTATTAAAAAATAAGATTGCATAGCATAAAGAACAACGTTTAAAGTAAGTATATGAAGATTCGGACATGTATTTTTATTAGAAAATGTTCGGGTTAGAATGACTCCAGTTACTTACCAGTTGCACCAAAGCTGTCTTGGCTAATCGACTACATTTCATTTGGCGTAAGAGGAAAATTGTTAAAAAAAAAAAAAATTCCCCCACAAATTATAGCATGTTGGCCTTAGATAACCTTTATAGTGTAATAAATACATAATACTTCAGAACACTATAAGATCAGTCTAATTCTAGTTAACAAACAGGACAGGCGACGACACTCACCTGCTGCTCCTGCTCTTGCTTCTGTTGGAGATGTTGGAGAGGTCTGTAGAGTCGAGCTGTGGAAGCTACTGTGTGCACACTCCCCCTCAGATCAGCCAAACTGAACTCACAGAGTCGGACTGTTTGAGTTCTTCTGGGCTCTCCTGAGACGCCTCCCAGGCTGAACATGGGCCGAGAGCCAGGAAACAGCCGAGGAGAAGCAATGAGAATGATGAGGATGATGAAGAAGATATGAGTGCTAGAAAAGTGAAGCTGGTTTGGAACAGTGGGAGAATCGTCCAATCCAATATCAGGGTTTTCAATACAGCTTCCAGCTCCACGTTTCCAAAGAGGATGACATTATTAATCGATTTTACACAGCAGTGATTTGTCTAGAGAAATTACTGGAATATAGTTTAAAGTAGACTTTAAGAGGATTAAAACGGATCACTCTTAATTCTTCAGTAGTTTATTCAAATGTGGGAACACTGTTTCATCACTGTCACTTATTAAAAAGGGCCGAAAGCCAGGAAACCAGCCATTACATTGTAGGTGGCACTACTGCCAGTGCTGCTGTTATAGAAAAAACACTTTCTGACCAATCAGAATTAACCATTTAGCAGCACTATGGTATAAACTGGTATAGCATAGCATTAACAATACAACTATTTCAGATTTCCTAATCATGCTATACTGCCATACTGACATATTATTTACTGCCCTTTAGGCCTCAAGTGTTTCAGTCCTTGTACTATGAGTTTTGAGGGCCTTTTTCCAAAACACAAAAATAGCCTTTTAAAAATCTTATTTTAAACCCAACCTAGACCTTTGAGCCACATGTTGAAATCACACCAAACTTTTTTTTTATGGTTAAATCCTTTTCAGGGAATTTTTTTTTGAGTACACAGATTCGTCAAAGTGAGAAAATGGTCACACCTGTTTTCTTTTGAAGAAAGAGTCAGAGTTTCGAACATGTGACAAGTGCATGTTATTGTGTCACAAAATACAAGAGCAATTAACTAACATTATGCAAATTCAGGCCGTTTCTAATTTGCATATTCATAGAATGTTTTTTTTTTATTTCTTGGTTTCTCGTACTGCTTTCCAATGAGATTTTCAGATAGCAGCAAAATGATTTAATAAAAGAAATGTTTTGTCACTAATATTATAAATATAAAACTGAGAGGACATTTTATTTAACATACCCTTCAATGTGCCACTTCAAGCCTTTAGAAATGAGTAGAATAATAAATTGTTTAATATGTTTTAATAACCACAAAATACTAAAAATGATCTGGAAACATTAAAACAAACCCATAGCAGACATTATTTTGTATAAGAATATACACATTTATTTTAACTGGAAAAAGGCCAGAATCTATAAATATACATGAATATGCAATTTGGAAACATTCGCACATCCTCCTGCCATCACAGACAGTTTAATATCACTGGCTAACTCACTATCTAACTTACGTTTGTTGATACAAACTGGATTTCAGTATCGGAGTCTCAATCTGCATCATTATAATTTATATTACAGCAACCCATCCTATTAAAATACGCCATAGCAACCAAAATGTTGTTCATAACAAACATCTACATAACTAGTTCTGTGGCTAAACGTTTTTGTGTTCAATGTCACATTCTTCAATCTCTGACCTGATTTCATTTAATAATATTATTATCTGTTTTATAAGAACCTACTGAGAAAGTGATTTAAATTTGACCCAATCACCAATCTGTATAATATGAATCATCCATACAAGACTATAAACCAGTATCAGTTCTCAGCTTTAGTCATAATATACTAAAGCGGTTATCATTACTAACTGTACAAACATCATGAGGTTCAGTTTAGTCTGGTAGTTTAGTGTCAGTGGTTAGGGTAGGTAAATTACTTATACCTTAATAAAGTTCAATCTCATGACTCGCAGAAAGCTATTGTTGGGCTCTTGAGCAAAACCCACAACCCTCCACTTCTCGGCTCTGCGCTTGGAACGGATTCAGCCTCTCTTGGATGTTGGTTTGGATAAAAGTGTCTGCCAAATGAATGGATGTAAATGATTATGTAAGCAGGCTGTGCAACTACAGAGAGAGAGAGAGGAACGCTGCCTTATTAAGGCACAACAGGAAAACATGCTGCCTGGCTTCGTTGCTGCTGTTTACATAGGCTACATCCTCTTCACGTCTGGAGACAGAAGTCTCAAACACACACACACACACACACACACACACACACACACACAGGTCCTCCTACTGTCATGGCCAAGAATGCCCCATATATTCTTGAGATTTCAAGTGTCAACGTTATCTCTGTACACCACGTGGTCAAATAAAGTTGTTTTTAAAAGTGCTTTATAAATAAATTTGACTTGACCTGATCTCCAGTTTGAAGCACGTTGAGGTAGAAGGTGCTAGTTATGGATCAGGGTGCCTTTAGCGCCATCATGTGTTAAAAAGCAGTCATTACAACAAATAACAAGCATTTTAAAAAGCATTTAATACAAGCTCTAGTCCTGGAGATCCCCTGGAGGTTCTGGACATTTCCCTGCTCTGCCACACTCAGCTCAACTCAGTCAAGGTTGGTAATTATCTGATTAGTTAAATCAGTTGTGTTAGAGCAGGGAAAACATTTAAATGTAAGAGTTCTTCAGGACCTGGATTAGGAACCTGCACAGTCCCAGTGGTGGTGAGGATTCTCACTCCTCAACGCTAATCATTTCTTTTTTTAACTGAGCTGCTTGTACGATACTAAACCACTGTTAGAGTCAAACAGCTCTAAACTATACTGTAGTTTACTCACTGACAGTTCTAAAGGTATCTTGTTGAAAAAAAGAAGAACGAAGAACGTTAGTCTTCAATCGTCGTGTCCATGTCTGCTGATTAGAGACAAGAGTGAGCATTGAAACCAGTCTTCAGACGACGCGGGAAGCTTCACTTTTTAGAGAAGACCGTGAAGTGAGGAAAGGAGACGGAATGAGGATAGAAGGACAGATGAAAAGGGGAATGAAAGAGTAAAAGTAGAAGCAGTGTTTAGCGTGAGGTAATTACAACTGATAACTATTTTCCTGGTGTTTACGTGTGAAATAAATTGTCCATTTTTAATAGGCCATAAATAAAAATGAAGCTTATATAAGCGAAGTATGACAAGAGACTGGCGACATCTTTGAACAAGCATATTTATTCAGTCAGCCTTTCCATAATTGTAACATACATAAAATATAATAAAAATTATTTACATCTTACATTTTAGCAACAGGAGAAATGTACACACCGCAGCTGTACACTCACAGAGAAGACAGCTTGTCCTAAAGTCACTCAGTGCAATATTGTGTCAAGAGCTTCTCAATCCAGTCCTCATGTCCACGTCTCCATTAGAGCATGCTTGAACTCATGAGCTTCAGGCGCATTTCCACGGCAGGAAACTGGACTGATGTTAGTAGTTGTTTTTTTTTTTTTTTTTTAAAATAAACCAGGAATTATATAGGAGGAGCTTGCTATACTATACTTCACTGATTGATCAATTTTAAAACTTTGCTCATTAAACGAGATGTTCAGAAGATGCAGAATGTTTGCTGTGAGATGGGAGTGTATTTTTTTAGTGTTAACATCATATTTACACAACAACAACAAAAAAAATCTAAAGCAACACATAACCACGCACTCAGCCTGGTCTGTGCTGAGGCTAGAGACTCATCCAGGAACTGTGGAGCTCTCGATCAGGACAGTTCTGGAACTATTTAGTTCCTGAACAATGTTCTGGAACTCTTCAGTATCTGGAAAGGATGCCAGAATGTTTTAGTTCATGAAAAAGGTTCTGGAACTCTTCAGTTCCTGAAAAAATATTCTGGAACCCTTACATTCCCGAAAAAGATTCTGAAATTCTTCGGTTTCTGAAAAAGTTTCCAGAGCTCTTCAGCTCCTGAAAAAAGTACTGGAACTCTTACATTTCTGAAAAAGATTCCGAAACGCTTCAGGTACTGAAAAGGTTCCAGAACTATTTGGTTCTCTATTTGGAATGCTTCAGTTTCTGAAAAAAATTCCAAAATTGTTCAGGTAATGAAAAAAGTTCCTGAAAAAAAATCGCAGAACTCTTACATTCCTGAAAATGTTTTAGAGCTATTCAGTTAGTGAAAAAGTTAAAGAAAGATTCAGTTCTGAAACTCTTCCCTTCTCCTGAAAAAATGTTCCAGAACTCTTCAGTTCCTGAAAAACTGATACAGATATGCCTACCTACAGCGTGTGTGTGTGTGTGTGTGTGTGTGTGTGTAGCTGAAGGAGGACGTGCTGGATTGAGAAACTCTGCTCCAAGCCACTGAAGAACATTTTCCAGCAACACCTCTGACCTTCCCTAATTCCACAGTGTTCTTCTTCTTCCTCAATCAGTACTTCACTCGCTTCATAAAACCAAAAAAAAAAATGACGATCAATAATCTGTTAATGAATAAATCCATAAAAGGGCAAATCAGAGGACAGACAGATGAAGCAGTAGAGATATGGATCAGCAGTGCGCTATTTAAGAAGACAATCCACTGACGAATAAAAAAAAAAAAAAAAAAAAAAAAAAAAAAAAGTTAAAAAAACCCCTGAAACTAATTCTCATGACGTGATAACCAAGTCGACGGCTTTTTCTATTGCTTTTTTTATCGATACGCTTTTTATTCGTAACCGTGTGACTGAGAATGACGTTTTATTTCTCGACTGCTTTATCTGTAAATCCTTTGACTTGCATGTGAGCACAACAAGCAGTTTTGATGCCATGATATGAGGAAGGAGCTTTTAACAGAATAATAATAATAATAATAATAATAATAATAATAATAATAATAATAATGAGGTATTTAACTCCAAACTAATCACTCACAGCAAATCCACCAAACAGTCACGTTCAGCTGAGGAGGCGTAAACACTGAGTCAGAGGCATGAGCTGACCGTTGCCAGGCACACTATGTTTTCCTCTTCTCTCTAACAAAATGTGATCAGACACAAAGCACTGATTTTCCAAGGATCTTCTTGCAAATGTATCCATTCGAGGCTTTATCTCTGCCCATGTATATGACGTCCCGAAGCTGTAGGGCTGTGCGCTATGACAATATATCATTAGTGTGATAAATGATGACATGAAACGCTTCTCTGAGAGTATCCTGAGTTTCTTCAGTACTTCTACAACATCGACCAAATCTGTTTGTCCTAAGAGCAACTTATTTTAAAAATAATTCATTTTTCTTTATCTGTTTTTATCATTAGAAAACGTCTTCTAGAATCAGGATATGACATTACTACCATATCACCGCCCCTCACTCTGTACCCTGTACTTTGTTTCATTACATTTTTGTTTCGCCAAATCGACATCTTCGCTGAAGGTTCACTACATTACAAGCACACTTGTTTGTTTAGGACGTTTTTTTTTTTTTTTTTATCCATCATGTGTGTTTGAACAAAGCGTGATACATTCCAGCAGAATTAAACCGCTGTTCCTGAGAGCTTCATCTAGCTTTATCAGTGTGAACAATAAAAAGATTTAAATCCTTTACAGTTGCATTAACGCAGGCTGAAGAGTTCAGTAGATCATTAGTGTAGATAACAGATATAATAGATAATTAATTAGTAGATCATTTACATTTTTTTCTTTGACAGAAGCAGCAGCATCATAGGAAGGACGTTATCAATTATTATACATTTATTTCGCTCTGAAACATACTGCTATCCTAACTGCACTGATACTGCTGACTGTTCAGTAAATACATTTTTATTATGCTAGACACTTTAACTGATTTCCCATCATTATTTATTATTTATTTTATGTGAAACCCCGAGAGATATCTTTTAAATGGAGATACAGTAGATTTCAGTTTGGCCATCATTCCTTTGTTTAAATAGAAAAACGTGGTCACAGTAAATTGGCATTATTGTATGCGTGTCCTTACACATGCTCATGGATATGATATGGAATACGTGTCCAGTGGCTCTAATTTTAAAATCCATAATTACCAAAAGTGTCCAAAAAAAAAGGAACAGACTCCATTTTGGAATGACTCTTCATAGGTTCTAACAAATGATTGGCACATGACTAATTCAGCGTGGCTTTAACGATATAATTTTCAAGTTCTCCGGGTTGACTGCACTCTCAGTTACTTATTGTAGCACGACCTTGGGATGGCTGTCAGCTCTGATACCAAACTGACACCAAACTCTACCTACTGACTCCTGAAAACAACGCTGATATAAATCCACTTCAAGCTAAAATGGTCCTTGTAATGACCAGTGCAATTTACATTGAATAAAACGCAAAAATAAATAAAAATGACTTCTACTCTCCGTCCAGCAGATGACGACATACACGCAGCTGTGAGTGATATGACCTCTACTGGTGCTGCAGTCTGAGTAAGAAATACAGCAGGAAAAATCCCAACACCATGAATAATACTGAGTAACAAACATCAAGGAAAACGTCACATAGACAAAAAGCACAAACACAAAAACTTTTGCGGGACAAACACGAAGCCATTTCTGTTTCGGTGTTCATTCCGGCTGTGCTAAAGCCATCCAAGTATCCTTAGAGACACAGGCCAGGTCTAATAATAAAACCTCATAATGAGGATTATATAACATGTTCCAGCTGTTCTTTAGTGAGTAAAGACATTAGCCATTGTTTCTATAGTTTTGCCCTCAAGCTGTGAGGCTAATATAATGGAAGTCTATGTCACCCCAAATATTTTTTTTCTGTACACGTCTGCCTCGAACCACTTCCAGTTCTTCGGTGATGTCACTCAGACCTGCCGGTGTGGCTTCGGAGACTGTAGGACTTTCTGTCATCTATAAACACCAGCAAAACTTCACAGCGTTGCAGAAGGATTGAATGTTATGGAGGCGGCCATCTTGGACAATCACTTTGGAGGCGGGGTTGTTTGTAACATTACGAGCGCACCGATGAGGACACGCCCCTCTAAGCCCCGCGTTACAACGAGTGCAAGCAGAATTGTAAATGAAAGCTGGAATTTATGACGTAATAAACGGTTACGCTTTAAACTTGAATTTGTAAATATGCACTCTACCTGCTACTTTAGCCCACACAACATTGTTTTTGAATTCTCAAATCTGATTGGTCAGAGTGTGTTGATTCATTTTCTATAACAGCAGCTCTGACAGAGATTCTCAAATCACAGGTTAATATTAATGCACTCTTTCGAATGCGTTATCATTTCTATAGTAACTGCTCAATCACAGGGACTTGTATAGCAGATAAAGGGAAGCTTTCTGTAAGGAGATGTTTATTTAACACTCATGGAAGGAGTCTCCAGTGTCAGTTTTGTAACAGTCAGTAGGTTTTCTGACGCAGGAAAGTGTTCACGACAGAGGAGTTAACGCTTTTCTGTCTGTCCGTAATGTGACAACCTGTGTTTTTTTTTGTCTTATCAACTTCGAGAGAGGAAAAAAAAGAGAGGCTAGTGAGGAAACAACTATTATATACCATTATAATATATAATAATATAATAATAATGTTATGTTATATTCACATGCTAACAGGAACAAACATCCCACCAAAGTTACAGAAATGTATCTATAAACAGTTAAAAAATATATGATGTTTTGTTCTTTAGTAAATTAATCATTGTAATCACTGACAAACTGCTATGGTATAAAAAAGAATTAAACACTTCAGGACATGCTGTTATAGAAAAATTAGCAACTTCCTACTTTACAATATCTTTTGAAGTGAGTGTAAGACAATTTGGCTATGTGTTTACGATAAAAGGATTTTGGGTGAAACAGACTTCCATTGTTTTCTAACATTTCCCTCATAGCTTCAGAAGCAATCTTCAGACACTAATCGTATCTTTGCAGTAAGTGGAACACTTTTAAATATTTGTCAGACTGTTTGTTTAATCCCAAGCCTTTGAGTAAACCTGTTCATGGCTGTTTCCTCTAAATAGGGACAAACGAGGCCTGTCAGTTTTCCTAAATGTCCATCCTTACTGTAAACTAAACAGAAATGGAGATGATCTCGCCAGTGTGCAGTTTATGTAAACGTAAGCTTGAGAAAAAAAAACACCTGACGCACAAGAGCTGCCTTTACAAGCTCCTTCCAGACTAGCAGAGCGAGAAGAACAGTACCTCAAACCACCAAAGCGGTCATTTCTTCGTTTGTGACCACTGAGTTTTTTTTTTAACAAAAAAGAAAGAAAAAAGTGCTTGAGCAGTTCACAGGCGACCTGCTGAATACTGGTGTTACCCAGAATCCCACAGACACCTGCGCTGTGGCTTCACAGTGGAGATAAAGATCAGTCATCTGCACTCCCGCAGGAGTGTTTATGCCAACCGGTGTGTATTTAACCGAAATGGAGGTAATAGGAAAAGTCAGAGTTTCAGAGCTTTGTGAGCTTGGAGATAACTGAAACCTATTGGCACAGTAAGGAGGTACCGGTACTGTGGCTCAAAACACATTTAGCACTTTTCCACCAACCTGGTACTGGTGCCGATGGAACCGTTCTGTGCTTTACACAAGTTCCTAGCTGGCCAAACAGAACCAGCGACATTAAGTAGCAAGAATATGGTCACGTTGTCACCGTGACAGCAACATAAGCAACTCATGACCCACAATGGTTATTACTACGTTATGCTTTCGTAAAAGGAGTCAAAAGTTGGCTAAGGTTCCCTAAAATAGGCTCGCTGTGCAGACACTCGCACCATGTTGGTGGAAAAGGAGTAACCATGTATCACAAGAGCTCACAAGAAAAACCAGCTGAACCTCCAGATAGGATTCATTGGCCCTTCATGTGAGGAAGGACCATAGCTTACAATTTCCAGTTTGTCTTTCTGTCCTCAGTCCATTTTTTCATGGAATCCTATCTCTGTCCTCCTGTCAGACTTTAGAGCTAGTTGTGGAAACAGTTCTAGGTCTGCTGATGGTTCTACGTCAATGTAGCCTTCAAGAGAGGATTCTTGAGGTGACTCAGTGTCATCATACAGTTCTAATGAATGTCCTAAGTCATGGACAAGGTCATGGGCATGGTCTAGTGCTTGAGGTGGTTCTAGATCATGGTCTAGTGGTGAAGATGCTTCTAGGTCCTGGACTAGTTCTGAGGATGGTTCTAGGTCCTGGACTAGTTCTGAGGATGGTTCTAGGTCATGAACTAGTGCTTGAGGTGGTTCTAGATCATGGTCTACTGGTGAAGATGCTTCTAGGTCAGGGACCAGTTCTAAGGATGTGTCTAGGTCCTGGAGTAGTTCTGAGGATAGTTCTAGGTCATGGACTAATTGTAGGGATGGTCGTAGGTCATGGACTACTTCTGAGGATGGGTCTAGTCCATGTACTAGTTCTGAAGATGGTTTTAGCTCATGGTCTACTTCTGAAGATAGTTCTAGGTCTTTGTCTAGTTCTAAGGATGGTTCTAGGTCTTGATCTAGTTCTGAGGATGGTTCTGGGTCATGTTCTAATGCTGGAGGTGGTTCTGAGGATGGTTCTAGGTCATGGCACAGTTCTGGAGATGGTTCTAGGACATGATCAATTGTATGTGGTTCTTGGACATGGTACAGTTTTGGAGGTGGTTGGAGGTCACAGTGTGGATCTGGAGATGGTTCTAGATCATGATCAAGTGCTAGATGTGGTTCTTGAACATAATTCAGTTTTGGAGGTGTTTGGAGGTCATGGTACCGTTTTGGAGATGCTTCTAGGTCATGTTCTATTACTGGAGGTGGTTCTAGATCATTGTATAGTTCTTCCCATGGGTCAGAATCATCATACAGTTCTAGAGATGGCTCGGTAGAGTGGCATATGTCTGAGGAAAGTTCTAAAGATGGCTCCTGGGACGAATCTAAACATGAAGACGTCTCATAAGTGCATCCTGAATAAGGTTCTGCCTCATCAGTGCAGATCTTGCCATTTGAGGCTCTTGCACGGCGGGCATCCACGTATGCGACGATGAACTCCGAGTTCTGGTAGATGATCATGCCGGTGAGTGTGAGCACGGCCCCGGCGCAGCTCAGAGCAGAAAGCTGACTGCCAAAGAGCATCTGGGAGAGCAGCAGGTTTCCCACCACGCTCAGGTTGCCCAGGATGTGCAGCGTGACGGCAGACGTGAGGCTGATCACGCAGCAGCTTGCCAGGTTATAGAGCACAGAGCCCAGGCAGCTGAGCACTATGAAGCCCCACAGATGGCCGTCGTAGTGGTGGAGCGACTGAAGAGCAGCCCAGTTCTCCAGGACCAGAGCTGCTACAGCCAGGATGCAGAAACTGGGGATCGCCATTAGGTAGAGCAGGAAGACAGAGTTGATCTTCTCCTCCTGGAGCAGAATGCCTGAAAAAGTACAGGACACGCAGGTTAACAAAGACACAGACACCCTATATGGCCAAAAGTGTGTGGACACCTGACCGTCACACTCATATGTGTTTGTTGAAAATTCAATTACAGACTTAGTCCCCATTTGCCGTAATAATAACCTCCAATCTTCCACTAGATTTTGGAGTGTGGCTGTGGGGATTTGTGCTCATTCAGCCACAAGAGCATTAATGATGACAGGCACTGATGTTACATGAGGCCTAGGGTGCAGTCAGCATTCCAGTTCACCCCAAAGGTGGTCAGTGGGGTTGAGGTCAGGGCTCTGTGCAGGACACTTGGGTTCTTCCACCTTAATCAACCGTGGCAAACCATGTCCTCACGGAGCTCGCTTTGTGCACAGGGGCATCGTCATGCTGGAACGGGTTTGGGCCTCTTAGTTCCAGTGAAGGGAAATTGTAATGCTACAGCATACAAAGATGTTCTATACAACTGTGTGCTTCTGACTTTGTGGCAACAGTTTGGGGAAGAACTACATATGGGTGTGATGGTCAGGTGTCCACATACTTTTGGTCATATAGTGTATGTTAGGCTCTCGCTGTTACCAGCTCAAAAATATTTTATCACATTTTTGCCTTACCACTGGGTAGGCCAGGTCTAGAAGAGCCAATTTTGTTGAATGCTTGATGGAAACCTCATCACTGAATATAATTTTGTCTGAGGCAAGTTAGTTCCTGTTATCACTTACATCATAGCAGCTATAAACAGTCATTCCCTCACCAGTAACTCCTTCTTTCTCTCTCTCTCTGTCTCTCTCTCAAAAATGCAGCTTGTCTTTTTTACTGAGAAACGTCTGTGCAAAAGTCTTAGGCACATGCAAAGAAATTCTGTAGAGCAAAGATGCCTTCAAAAATAATGAAATAAAGTGTTTCTACATTTATAAAAAAATACTATAAAGAGCAGTAAACTATAAGCACATTTTAAAATTCATTTATTATTAGTTTATTATTATTTACTATTAGTTACTCTGATTTTATGAAGCGTCCACCATACAAGTTCCTGTGTATGAGCCGTTACTCTAGAAACAGTAACGTATTAGAACGAGCACATTAATATAAACCTATACAAAAATAACGCACACCTTCTGACCAATCAGATTTGGGAATTCAACCGTGCTTTGGTATAAAGGGCATTAATCAACACCGTCTGACTAGAATTCAGCATTCACCAGTGCTGTGGTTTAAATGAAAACTACGAACATTAAGACGCCTGTGGGTTTCATGCTCCATTGTGACTTATAACCCACGCAGTACGGTTTATAATGTACGCACACACACATACAATCAATCCAGAAACTCCAGTGATCTCTTCATATTAGCAGGTGAATTTGGAGTCTGCTGGAACACGTGCTGACTCGGTGTACGGCACACACCGTGAACAAGCCTGCAAAAATAACCCACTGAAACGTGACACTAACACGTCGACCCAGATGAGTATTTGTGCCCGGTTACTCAGCTGTGCGGAAGCTTTGGGAAGAGGAGAACTCAACTCAAAAGCAATCCTCTTCCTTATCTCTCAATCTATGTGTGTTTTTACACCAGATGAGGAAATGTACCGAGTTAAAGCGGAAAAGCGGTATCGTTAAAATATCAGCTCTGTCCGTTCTTTCTTTATTCCAAAGCATTTAATAAGCTATGGCATCTCTGTTGCTTGTTTAGTCTCGCACTCGAATTGAAATCAGGCAAAAATGTACACTGAAATCATCGCACACTCACGTCACAGTGCCTTGTCGAGTTTTTCGGTATCGAAAACGGACTCACTCGTGGTTTTTGGCGTAGAAAGGCCCACTGTTATGTAGGAAGACGAACAAAAGGACGATACAGAGCTAAAAACCAGAAGTAGGTTTTCAACATTGAGAATTTGGCGTCAATCACATGTCACCAACATCAAACTCAGACATGGTTTCACTTAAATTCACAATTCTTTATGAAACTGTTCACATACAAAAATTATTATTATTTTCAAACTGCAATAACGAGGCAAACTTGGCTTGGTGGGTGAGGAAGGATATTTGGGGTGAGGAGGAAATCGCATACACTTTATCTTTCACCAAACTGCCACCTTAACAAGACATCACATGCATACACGCATGTTATAGTGGTGAAATGTTTACCATGATAAGGAAACCTTGAGTA
The DNA here is from genome assembly GCA_022985145.1 of Pangasius djambal. Lineage (NCBI taxonomy): Eukaryota > Metazoa > Chordata > Actinopteri > Siluriformes > Pangasiidae > Pangasius > Pangasius djambal. Next base: position 19,542,173 of record CM040991.1, read on the forward strand.
TCCATTACCAAAACCAATCCGAAATTTTTTTTATTGTTAGCTTTAAAATGATTGTATTTTAATGAAGCACTTCTCTTAAATACATGGTCATGTACAGTGACAATACTCCAACTCTCACTCAACTACCCTATACGAACAAATACATATCCATTAACATGATCTAAACAAACTGCATGTTTTCTTTAGTCAGGAAAACACTTAAACATCACTTTGCAACTGTAGGAAATAACTGCAATTTGAGTCTAATACTTATTCACTACTTCAGTACCTATGCAAATTTCATCAATATGTAATCAAAATTGTTTCCAGTGTAGAAAAAAACCCAACAGTAGAAGACAAATCCCTGTAAGAGTTTTACATTAAAAATAAAAAGCATTTTATTAAATCAGGTTGGACTGTTACAGAATTAGAATGGATTCTTTCTTATTTTGCCTCTAATATCCAATTCTGCAGACATCAGCTCAGTACTGATACTGGATATCAAATCGGTGCCCTTCTGCTCTCCTCAGCGCTGTGGGCTTTTATAACTGTGTGACCTAAAACCTGACTCTAAAGCCTCAAGTTCTGTGTTAATTAGATCAGTGAGATGGAAAATCCCATGTGTCTTTAATCCTCCCTTTAATCACGATGTTTCAGAGCTTGTTCTGCTCTGTAACATGCAGACGTGCATGTCTCTCAGGGTAGAATCCATCCATTCTGTGTACCGCTTATCCTACACAGGGTCGCGGGGAGCCTGGAGCCTATCCCAGGGAACTCGGGGAACAAGGAGGGGGACACCCTGGACGGGGTGCCAGCCCATCGCTCACACGCCCATTCACACACTACGGAAATGCCAATCAGCCTACAACGCATGTCTTTGGACTGGGGGGAGGAAACCAGAGTACCCAGAGGAAACCCTACCGAAGCATGGGGAGTACAAGCAAACTCCACGCACATAGGGCGGAGGCGGGGTTTGAAACCCCAACCCCGGATGTGCAAGGCAAACGTGCTAACCATTAAGCCACCATACCGTCCTCAGCGTAGAATCATGTGATTCCATGTTTAATAAAACCAGGTCTCTTTCTCTCTCTCTGTATGTTAGTCAGTGTGTGTGTGTGTGTGTGTATGTGTGTGTGTGTGTGTGTCTAAAACACGGGTTTAATTACTCTACTGTGGACACCACTTAACATCATGAAGTCCAGCTGAAAGCAATTTGTCCATGTGTCCTAAACAACGCTTCTATCAAGAGCTTGAGGGCGTGCTGTTATAGGTGAATAATCAACGATGGGGTGGTGTTCCTATAAAAATGTTTTATTCCCCTTATACTACAGCACTTTTTTACAGCATTTTTTAAAAATTTCGTTACGTTTAAAGTAACAAGCACGTTAGTTCCTTTTATTGCTTATGTTATAGCAGTTGTAAACACTCGCTCCCTCACCCGCCTCTCTTTTTCCTCTCTAGTGTTGTTAAAAAGACAAACAATGCAGGCTGCTGTCTTATTGAGACCCTGGAAAACACTCTGTCCTGGAAAACGCCAAGTTACACGTCAGCTTTACCCGTGAATGCTAAAAGAAAAAGTGTCTCCTTACAGAAAATTTCACCGTATCAACAACGGTAAGGGTTTTTAAACTGTTTATGTGGAGTGACAGCAATACAGTGAGGTACTGTGGTTTGAATTATAGCTAGCACTACTGTCAGAGCTGCTGTTATAAAGAAATTAATCAACACCTTCTGACCAGTCAGAAGCAAGAATCCAACAGCGCTGTGGTATAAACACATTAGCGTATTATCATGATCGATCGCATGTGAGTACTCGATTACTGACTGAACGGCATGGTCCATAAACGAGACTTTATAGACAGTGTGCTAAAAATGTGGGCGTGGCTATAACGTCACATATAAACTACACAGCAATAAGCGGCGAATTGGACGATTCTATTTACTCGTTTACCAGCTGTCTTTTTTTCCCCTGTGCACGTTGTGAAATGGTTTATTTTTGTAAGCACTGAATAAAAATAGATTACGCTTCCTGGGAGTGTGCTGTTTGTTTCAGCATGTTAGGAAACACATCTTGGCGTGTTTTCACACTGGGTCTGTTTTAGTCACCAGATCGATGACTGAGCGTTTGTGCATGTGTGACCACAACACCTCCAAGCCTTCATGTCTCTGAATACCTCTGTTATACAGCTCAGCTCTACATCGCTCCATCAATAAAGCTACGATTTCATCATGAAGTGAGATAAGGCTGGTGGTACGAGCAGAGCTGAAACGTGTGTTTGAGCAGGACATTTCAGCTCCGCTAGTCTAAAACAGGATGTGGACAGAGCGGGCGTCGGTGCTGTGCGCTGTGTCTCTGACAAAAAGATTCCACAGCAGCTCTAACAGCCGTCTGGGAAGTAACAACCACGGAAAAGAGGTTTCATAGGACCAAAAGTAGCGCCTGACGTCAGTCAGCTTCCATTCCTGGACACGGCTTCTCTCAGGAAAGAACATTCGTTTAGAAACTTTACACTGCCAGCTAAAATAACAGCCCGTTTGACAGGTAGCCTCGCTGAGGCAAATATGGTTATCACATGAGTAATGATGACATGTGGTGTGTGTTTGTGTTTGTGTGTGTGTGTGTGTGTGTGTGTGTGTGTGTGTGTGTGTTTGAGTATCTGTGTACATACTTGCTACAGCCACATCTTAAATAAACACTTCTGACTTCAGAAAGTTAAATAAACACAAAGTTTATAAAGTTTATATAGATATAAAGTTGCTAGCTAAGTAGCAAGCAAACTCATTTTTTTATCATCGATCATTGATAAAAAAAAAAAAACCTTCTAAATAACCATCTACTAGTTCCTTTAGCCCTCTTTTTCTTGATGAAAAGCAGAGCTAGTAAGGGAGGGAATCTCTAATCACAGCACAAGTAGACTCACTTTCGATTATTTATGCATTGTTTATATTACAATATCATATCACGATCCCCGAGGACATTTCTACAGTATGATAAGTATCACGATACGTAATTTAGCTACCGGACGGTCAGCAAAACAGTAGTGTTGAATTAAAAGTGTAGAAATTATAAACTGTAAACTGAGGTTGATTATACATTTATTTACTGCCTACTAAAGCTAAACTGTAACACTGAAAAGTAGAATAAAAAAGAAGAAAAAAAAAACATCAAATCAACTGCTACCATTCGGTTGCATTTCGTTTGTAGTTATTAAAAACGAGAAAAAGAGTTCACGTCACCAACGATATCTCAGACCAGTGTAGCGTGACAGTATTTATCATGATATTGATATTTTATCATCATATTGCCCAGCCCTACAACATCATGACCACTTTTTTCTGCTTTTGTAAATACCTGCGTAAGAATCGATGATGTTTTGCACATCAGTGCAGAATCTTTCTGAGAGAATCAAGAATTTATTATAATATATCCCTACTGTGTGACTTATTAGCAGAGCTGGTTGATAAGATATCATGTTGGTATTCTGATAAATTACATCACGATACACTTCTGTCCGAGTATCGCAGGTATCGCAGGTAGCACTACACACTCACACAGGAGCTGACCGGATGTTAAAATATTCTTTATTAAGCGTTATGTCTTTTTTTAAAGTTTTTTTTTTCTGGCACTCTGATAGCAAAGCACTATATTTAAGCAATATCACACTCGCAGTCGTGCCGTTGTACTGAATATCAGCACGTCTGTAGTTCAGCCGCAGGTAATCACATCCGCGCTGATATTCAGTACAACAGCACGACTGCGAGAGTGATATTGCATTTATATAACGGTTCTATAAACAAGAAATGAAAATCGAGTAACTGACATTTCAGACAAAATACGGACAAATATTTTGTATATTTTTGCTCCATCAATGAAAATAGCTCCCGAAGAAGCCATAGCTGGTTGCCATGGGAACTGACTGTAAGTGCAGTAAGCGTAAGTGTAGTAACGGTTTCAATGTAACGAACTATTGCTAGAATTGGATTTTTTTTTGTAGCAAAGTGTGAGTACGCACTTTATCCTGGTCATTGTCGCAGTGGATATGGAGTCTATCCCGAGAACACTGAAGCAAGAATACACTCTTGATGGGACACCAGTGGATGGGTTGGCTACATGTAAGTGTGAACGTGAACTGGTGTCCCATTCAGGCTTATCCCCATGATAGGTTCTGGATTCACCATAACCCTGACCACGATAAACTGGTTACTGAAGATGAATGAATGAATTAATGAATGAAGCTACATATCAAGGGTACAATCCCAGAGACAGGGAAAGGTACAGTTTGTTTCTTAGAATACAGTGTATTGTCAGTAATTAAGGAAAATGTGTCAAACCTAGTACACATTAAATGTCTTGTTGCTATAAATGCAGTAAAATTGTCTCATGCTGACTGATGGAGGTTTTCATACTCACTCTGCTGGATGCTCTTTACTCCCCGTAGCATGGTGGCGGCGAGCACGAACAGACAGCCCGTCTGATCAAACTGCACCTCGCCCATGATGCTGAACGAAGCCCCGAGGCAGATGGGCATCATGGCTGTGTATTTGAGGACGTGATGCTGTTTGCCGAGCACCAGAGATGAGATAGCCAGAGTGAAGATCGGTGTGGTGGTGTAGATCATCTGCGCGAAGGACAGCTGCACGTAGTTGAGCCCGACGTTTCCGAAGGCGATGCTGGCGCAGAAGGTGAGGCTCAGCAGGAACACTTTGCACTTGGCGCTGGAGGTCAGGTCCTGCTCTGCCACGCCTTGGTTTCGGACAAACCAGTACTTTACGACTCCTACGACTATTGCCGTGAGCATGTGCAGAGCCGACAGGAGGAGCGGGTATCTGAAGTTATACACCGCAAAGATCCATTTGTTCAGGCTGGAGATGGTGGTTCCCGTGACCAGCCACACCACCACGGCTGACAGAAGGTGCAGCGTTTCAAGCGGACGCGTCCTCCTCTGCCCGGTGTCCCGGGTCTCCTCGCTTTTAGATGGGCCATCATCGGCGCTGATCATGTTCGCTTCATCTTCAGCTCTGTTGGCGCAAACACATCTTGAATTTGTGATGGAAAATAACAGCACGGTCATTCTTCAGACTACAGGAACCCAACACTGGTCCTGGAGATTTCAGTGTTTGCCCTGCTCTGACACGCCCACTTCAACTCAGGGAGGACTGTTAATTAGCCGATTAGATGAATCGGGTGTGTAGGGAGCAGGGAAAACACTGAAACATGTAGGACCAGGGTTCTCCAGGACCAGGGTTGGGACTATGAGCAATAAGGATGGATAAATCAAGTCTTAAACTAAGCTCCAGCTAGGTAACTCAGCCAAACACCTCTGTGATACTCGAACTGCAATGTGTGTGCGCCAGTTATAGAAACATCCATGATTTCATTAAGAAGCCTGAAAACACCACGTGCTGCCTTCCCAACACGTGTTTTCATTATCATTAATATGATATTATTCATACCGAGGGGGCAGGGTTCAGGAATGACGCAATCAGGTAGCAACAGACATTTGTTTTGCCCTTGGAAACGGTGCACGTGAAGTCCCACGTGCCCAGCGATCTCGTCTGCGATTGGTCAATCAGAGATCGTCGAACGAATTAAAACACGGAAGTAAATTTCTAACGAGAGGAATTACTGGAAACAACTTCAGGGAAAACACACACACATATACCCAAGGCATTACATGACACTACCGAATCACCGTGAATGATTTATGGTAAAGATATATTTAGAAACGTCACCATTTTGAATTCGTTTTAGAGAACTACATGCAAAACCGCTACCTACGGCGGTGGGCGGAGTTTGTAGAACGTCCTGTTGTTTCTGACGTCTCCGCCCATGCAAATGATTATTATTAATAAGGCTCTCACATGTTCCCAATTTTGCAAAGCAAATAACAGACAAAATATTTATGCATTAGGACATGACTGCAGTCAGGAGCACACATTCACGCCACCTATAGCCTAACCGCAGAACCTACCACTGTATCTTTCGTGTGCGTGGGTGTCACCTACATAATTTAGACTTCAAACATAGTAAATAAAGAAAAGACAGATGTTTCTGGGTTCATAAAACGAGATGTACTACAATGTTTCAAAAGTAAACACTAAAATACGTTTCCTAGCCCGTGTCCCCGTAAAGAAACATGTAAATGAAACTTTACGTCACCCCTACACTGGGTTATACCATTTCCAGTCTGGTCCATATACTCATTGATTGTGGAGAGAACATTGAAATTTAAATTCTATGAATTAGCAAGCTTAATCTTATGATTTGAAATATAAATATTAAATATTAAAGACTGTAATTATTAGGCTCGAGCATTGTTATTATTATTATTATTATTATTATTATTATTATTAAGCTTGGATCTCTGTATTATCATCCTTTAAAAGCACCTCATCACCAGGAATATCGTTATAACGTTAGTACTCTCATTCAGTAGTGTAATAACACATTCATAACACTGTTAATTTAAAATAAAATAAGAAATAAAAGCTACATAACGATATGAAAACAGCTAAAGGTCGTGTGTGTGTGACTTTGTGGTTTAATATTACATCTATATTTCTAGCATGAACACACTGAGCCCTGACTGCGCAGCTTAGAGAAATAAGGCACTGAGAAAAGAAAATTAATCATCACACAAGCCCCAGCATCTTATAATAACCTCCTAACGACCTCATGAAGCCAAGCGATATGTTTCTCTAGAACCTTACCCTGTCTGAGGCTCTGTTAAAGCTTGATGAAGGTCCTCCCGGCGCGGGTGATGGAGGCATCGAGCGCTTTCTGTCGCTGTTATTGTCAGACCAGCTGTGTGGTGTGTTATAAAGCTACAGCTTTCGTCCAACCTGCGCACTTCTGTCGTAACTGGAACTGGCCGCCATTACTGGTGTGTTCCAATCAGCAGCTGTTGCTAGCTCCTGCGATACGGCAAAGCGTCCGCCATATTGGAAGAGGCCATATTTAGCTCTAAGCTAGTGGAAGTCTGGGGAGATGTAGGACTTCACAGATGAAACGTTTTCAATAACAGCACATCCAGAAGTGTTTTATTCCTCTTATACAGAAATAAGAGAAGTACAGAAATTTGTCAACACTTACAATATTTCATTTATTAATCAACACCTCCATACTTTTATAGTTAGCTTTAATACAGTGAAACACTGAGACATGAGTTCCTGTTATCACTTAAGTTATAGCAGCTATAAGCAATCATTCCTTCACCAGCATCTTTCTTCTTCTCTTGAATTTAAGAGAAAACTGTTACAAAGCACTGTTTGCTGTTACAAAGCACTGACAGTGGAAACTCCTTTCATAAATGTTAAAAAAATCATTGGGCCTCATTTATAAATCTTTTAGCGAAGTTTTGTGTAAATGTTTGCATGAGAGAAAACCGAACTAGAATTTTCCACCAGATTTACAGAAGTTTGGGAAATGTTGATTTTCTTTGTACTCACGTGCATATGTTGATCACGCATATAGTGCAAAGCGTGTTCGTGACGCCCACAAAACTCCATAAAAGTTCAAGTGCACAGACAGCCAGGAGCATGAAATGAACAATCAGGGTAATGTCCAAAAGATACAGATGGAAGTTATTTAGACTCACTTCTATGCCAATAAAAATATTTAATAATAATAATGATGAGAGCTAAATCCTCCATCAGCTGAGGCATATGTTTACAGCTTGCGGCTCTGTGCAGACAGAGCAGCCCATCCTCCATTTACACCGTCATTTCTTTTGTCATAATTGAATGATTAGTTTATCGTAATTTATGGGTTTGTTGGCTTGCTGTTTTTTTAATATTCTTTAAATAATGTCAACAGTATAAAGTGGCTGGTTTTCACAAAATGTTCTCGATAGTATTCTTATTCCCTGTCCTAGTGAGCTAGCATGAGGATGTGTTTTTGACTCCAAAGCACTTCTGTAAGACGCTCTGGATAAGGGCATCTGCTAAATACTGTAAACATAATAAAAATGAACAATTTAAATTAAACAGTACATCCCATATATAAAAGTGCAGTAATCCATCCAAATTATGATTTGAAGTTGACCAAATCATAAATCAAGGTTTACATTACTCTTCTTACGTGTAAATGTACACATTTAGGATAGATTTTTGTAAATGCTCAAACAACTTACATATTCATATCCAGATTTATAAATGAGGCCCATTGATAGTACATTCACTGAACATCATTGTTATAGAAAAGTAATCAACCTTTCTGCCCCAAACAGATGCAAGCACTGTGGTATATAATACAACTCAGGAAAAAAAATGAAGCTAATTTCTTTACGCAAAACAAATGAGAACCTAAACATGTGGATGAAACTCGAGTTTTAACTGTAGTTCATTGGACAGGATGCTAGGGAGTATGGGAACTCAGTAGAGCTGTTTGAAGTTCTTGCCCTTAACCTTTTAACTAATCAAGAAAAATGAGCTCAATTTAAATGCTGCTTCGCTCATCACTAATCACAGCTCTATATCATTTGGTCTTTGCTAGTGTGAATGCAGGGTAAAAGATCTGAGACTAAACACAGGGGTCATCAATTCCAGTCCTGGGGGCTGGAGTCTAGTGTAGTTTAGTGTTTGCCCATTTTCAACACACTTATTCAACTAAATAATTACTA
>CM040991.1:19556619-19606960 GCA_022985145.1 Pangasius djambal
GACAGGAAATGTGTCAATATTTGAAACACTGCATTCACTTTCAAAATTCAAATACCACCTGTTCATCACTGGATTATCAGCAAAACCTTTGAAAATCACAGAAAACCCTTTGGAAACATTTGAGAGCTTCTTTTTTGATCAAAACATTGGCAGAATTGCCCACCAAGACCATTATACACCCTTAATCTGGAGGGGAATAAAAAAAAGATACATGAATTGTGTTTGTTAAAAACAGACTGTAAGAGTTTTAGCTTAATTTATCCGTTTCCAAAAATATTTTAGAAACCATCTGAAGGTCATTAGGTTATAAAAAAAAGATGCGATTCCATTTTGCAGACACACACAGAAATACAGAACAACCCAGCAATTTAGAGCATTACTTGCGGCACTTCTGTAGCTAATTCAAATGGTGGCCAATAGCAGAATGTTCTTAGATACATAGAGAGAAAAATAACACGATCTATTAATATCACGTTGATAAAGTGCCTCAAAGCTACGACCATTGACTACCTGGTTTTAAAAAAAAAAAAAAAAAAAAAGATCAATAAACCCCTATTATTAACTCAGTCTTTATGTGGCAGACCAAAGCCAAATCTATTCAGGTTTCTGTTTACAGAGTAGAGCTTAGATTCTGTGACACGCAATCAACTTTTAATAATGAAACATTGATGTGAAAATGATTTTTGATCATTTTCCCCAAAATAACAGTTCTGCAACCTCTTACCTTCGGCCATGTAGCTAAGGGCTGAGAGCTATTCAGGTCATCTACAGTTTCCATTTTCATAACCAACTTTATTTTTATATTAAGAGTTGAAGATTGCCAATTACTGCTGTTCCACTACCTTTACAACAGGAGTTTTAAAAAGTTGCTGACGACAAGCCTTCCAACAATCCGCTTTGACCTACGTTCTAGTAATGCCTCACTCTGAATAACTGAACTCAGCCCACTCGGTCACAGGAGAACCCGTGTTGGGGGCGTATTTAGCATAGCCCTCAGCCCCTTTATGGCCGTTCACAGCTCCTGTATAAGGGAATGGAAGTGACTGTGGCACACGCGCACACACACACACACTTACCCCATGCCTCCACGGTTCATTCCCCCACGCATTCCTCCTCTCATCATGCCCCGGTCGAACCCCCCTCTGCCACGCCCGCGGTTCTCCCCCCCTCCCATTCCACCGCCATAACCACCGGACTCGGAGTAACTGCCGTTCTGGTGGTCCTGCCTGTAATTACCTGAACAAACAAAACAAAACAAAACAAAACAAGAAAAAAAAAAAAAATCAATTACAAAGATTATCATTAGGCTTTGTGGCTGCAGCTGATTTAGGCTGAAACCACTTCCATGTATGCCCCACCCTACCATACTGACTAGGGGGTTTGTAGTCGTTTTGTCCATAAGCACCTCCACTGCTGCCCTGCTGCCCATACTGACTGGCAGGAGGCTGGCCGTAGGACCCAGAGGGCGGGGGATAGCTGGAAGGTGGAGGTTGCTGTGGGGGCGGAGCTTGCTGCTGGTATCCGCCCTGCTGGCTGTAGGAGCTCTGCTGTCCGTAGCCGCCCTGCTGGCTCTGATAGCCGCTCTGCTGCTGCTGGGAATACGAGTTCTGTTCATATCCTGGAGTCTGCTGACCACCAGAGCTGTAACTGACAAGAGAATAAAGCTGCAGTTAAAATCATTCAGGACAGGACCTGTTCTTATTCCAGAAGTGGGCTACAATAGCTGATTTCTTTTATTCAAAGCACGGACATAAAAATCTATAATTTCCTTGGGAATAAATAAGGCACAACGGCTATTCATAAACATCTTGGTTCTCTAAACTTAGCGCTGGAGAGAACCGCGCTGCTAATTATGAATAGAACGTGATTATAAATAGCTGCAGTACCTGGGAGGTGCTGAAGAAGCAGCGGCCTGCTGTCCATACCCGGTGTAAGCAGGCTGGGCTCCGTATGCAGCCTGGCTGCCGTATGAGGCCTGATTAGTGGTGGAGGAGGCAGAGGACGCATCATAACCGCTGCCTCCGTAACCCTGGACGGGCTGAGAGTAGCCCTGAGGGGCGGCTGGAGTAGCGTTATAGCCACCTATAGACAGGAGAAAGTTTACAATTAAAATACACTTATGCTCAGACAATTTAAATTAATATCACACCAGGGTTTCTACACATTTTCTGTCCCAGACTGTGGATTTAACTTTTTTTTAAAAATTCAATTCCTCTGATAAATAAGCAGCATAATCTCAGCACAGAACAGGTCAAATAGTTAAATAAGCACTATAAAAACCCTCACCGCTGGCTGGTGGTTGCTGTCCATATGAAGACCCATAAGCCTGCTGGCTGTACCCTCCAGAGGAGCTGCTGCTCTGGGAGTAGGCTGAATCAGCAGGCTGGGTGTAGGAGCCGTAGCCCTGCTGCTGACCATATGACTGCTAAACACACAAATCAATGATGGTAAGGCCATACTTTAGAAATATTTTAATACATGACTTTTTTTTTTTTTTGAAAAGTTGAGATGAAAAAATTCAATATTAAAGAATTTTTTTAAACCTGATAAGACTGACTTATGAGCTTCGATATGGTATACACTCCTGTACAATGCAAGTCTGTTTGATTTCAACTATATTAAATAAATAAATAAATAAATCATCATTTGTTAAAGTCCAGGTTCAATACTATATTACTCAGAATACCCAGAAGCGAAATTCACCACAGACCTCACTGTAACCATGGAATACAGACTGAATTAACATCCCTTTTTTTTTTTTTTGGGACTGGTCTGCCTTTTTTTTTTTTTTTTTAAAGTTCATTTTTGTGAACATGAAGCGTAACTCATAGAAACCAGGTATTAATACTCTTAGATACCATTACTATTCTAAGATGTCCAACAGAAATACAAAATGCTGGCAGAAACAGGCCAAATGTGGAGGAAAGGCACAAGACAATAAGCACAGAGTCTTGTACACACGTGTTTTTTTTTCTTGTTTTTCAAAATGTCGTTGCTTTGAAATAATTTATGAGGTCATCTCATAGCTGGTTGGCTTGACACTTTAAACTCTTTACCGAACAACCTTCTAGTCTATGGAGAAAATGAGTGGGAAATTTACTTCTGGACCCAAAGCCTCTGAAAATCAGCAGGCTCTTGAAATGGCATTTTAAATAAACAAAGATGCTTTTGAAATAGACATTTTAAGAGACAGTTGTATCCCCTAGAACAAAACCAAAGCTTAAATGCCATCTCCCATACACCTGAAGGGTTTGTTTTCCCTTCACTCTGAAAGAGGACTTGACTAAAAGGCAGTCTGCTGAGTGAGTGAGGGAATTTACGGCTGAGTGATTTACCTGGGTGCCTTGCTGATAGGCCTGAGCAGGCTGGGCAGCATAGGAGCCATACCTGAGCAAACAAACGCACACATTAACTAAACTACTACACAGGAAAATCAAAAGGAAGCAGCGTTCAGCAGCCTCTCAGGATTATAGACATATAATGCAAATGGTACAGCGTGCAAGACAACACATTATGAGCCAGTAGTAAACTAAAGAAAACAAATATGATCTGCTAAATGGATAAATAAAAGGGGTGGAAAAAAAATTCTTACCCTTGCTGGCCTCCAGCCTGTCCGTAACTGTTATAATCTGCAGCAACCAAAAACACTGCATGTTAGGAATTTTACAAAAGTTACGGGTTCCACCAACTGCAAAGGGACCAAAGAGCAACTGCTCACTGTCTGTATTTTTATTTTCAAATTTAAGTCACAACACACTTTGAGATACTGTAATCTAACTTTTTTTTTTTAAACTCTGATTGGAAGCAACTAATTTGAAACTGTTTTACTGAATCTTGTAAAGTGCTCAATTTTACAAAATTTGCATTTTCTCCTTTTAAATGTCTATTTATTTTTTCAACATTAAGCAAGAAATAAACCACAAGACATGCCGTCCTAGAAAAATAATCCATGATTAGGTTTAAAGGAACCAGAAAACGAACAACTCTTTCCCAAAGCATAAAAATTACTGATGCTGACACTGGAGACTCCTTCTATAAATGCTAAAGAGACGGCTCATTACAGAGAAACTTCACCATATCAACAATCATATGTTTTTGTTTAAATAACATTAACACGAACCGTTAACTACAGAAACGATAAAGTATTTGAACGAGCGCATTAATATAAACCTGTGATTTGAATTACAGCCGGAACCACTGTCAGAGCTGCTGTTATAGAAAATTAATCAACGCCTTCTTTCTGACCAATCAGGTTTAAGAACTCAACAGCAGCTTTGGCCCACCTTTTTAAAAATGTCAGCACTGTTTTGCTGGCGGTTTCTTAGCAAACCTACATACTGTGCTACATGTGTGTTTTTGTCATATCCCTCACCCCTAAGCTGAACTATATTCATCAGTACTCCAGCACTTCCGGTGTGTGAATGATGCTGAAATGCGCTCAAGATAAAACAAAGGGGATTGGGCTTGTTCAAGATGGCGGCCGTGACACCGTTAGTGCTCAGATGAAGAAAATCTCTCTGTCTACCTTCACAGGTTACAGTAAGTCAGGGTCCTGTACAGTTAAAGGTTTTTATCCCTGCATAAACATTATCCACTGTAAACAGAGACATGAGTAGGAAAGGTTCATTCTGCGACTGAAAGGATAACTGCCTCTAATCCTGTAGTTTGTAATCCCGATGAGGCAGAGAGGCATTTTTAATGTGCAGGTAACCCACAAATGTCAACCTTCTCAAGATGTAAATCTTATCCCTAATCCATTTCCCGGACATTTAATGTGATTTCAAATCCATTTCTGGATCAGAAGCTGGAAAATGAAATTGTTTAGGCTAACGTCCACGCACAACCCATTGTGTCCTGAACACAAAGAGACGACTTCAGAAATGCATTGCTGAATCATAACATACGCACCATTAAACTTACAAGTTACTGAGTATAGTAAATTATGTGATTGAAACAAAACAATATCTAAATAAACTGTTAAGCTGCGGTAATTAACGCTCAACCCCCGGCCTGTAGAAGCACGTGAACGGTTAAAACGGCCAAAGCTAACCGACTTATCCAGCTAACGCCTTCCTTGTGTTTATTCCACTGTTATTAGCAACTTATTAAAACCAAACGGAGCGTTTTCTAACGTTTATGCTAAAGTTAATCTCTCCAAAAATCTATTTCCCTGTCTCTCTACCTAATGTAGCACCCAGCTAGCTACAACACTGAATGCTTTAATTCTTCTATATTCACCCTAATTAATTATTTAAAGCGACCATTTTCACCGCTCTCCAGCTATATTACAGCCTTGCTAAGCAACCGGCCTGATAAAACAACGGCTCAGTCCTAAATACCTGCCTATAGTCCCCTATCTAGGGCGCAAATGTAATTATTTTAGATTCTACGTAGGGCACTGGTGTAGGACGTACGCAGCCATTTGGGATTTAGCCTCCGCAACCCGCTCAGCTAATCTAACAAGCAAACAAAGATAAACGTACCTCATATCGCTATTACTAATAACACAAACTAAATCTAATCACGCATACAATTCCTATCGGCTACAATGACCCTTCTATGAAGAAAAAGAAAAACTGGATGGTTTTTTTTGTCCATACAAAGATTTGAATTACCTGCTGCAGACGCCATTTCGTGGATTTGCGTGTCTCGCTACCAAACCCAGTGCGCATGCGTGAAAATGGCAACAGGGCGCTTCCATTCCCACGCAGTACAATATAATGAAAATGTATTTAAAGACACAATCTCTTTTTAACCTACACACGTGAAGCTTGTTTTTAGCTTTAGAAAACGAGAATCGCTTAAAGTTTACACTTCCATAGTTGACGGCGAGGTTTTTTAATGAATATGTACCGTCTGAAAAATATCGAATGGATCCGTCCGTAATGACGACACAGGTATCCAGGCTACATTACTAACACGCATACTAGCGTACTAAGTAGTACGCCACGAGAGTCTGTTACCATAATTACCATATTCCTCTCTCTTATACTATCTAGGATACAAGTGTGAGCCCTATTTGGCGGGAACGAAGGAATATGGCTGTTCCAGTCTCAACCAGATTTATCCCTGCTTGTCATAAAGACAACAGATTTGCCATGTTAATGTCTACATTCATATTGTAAAGGTTATCTGTAACATTTAAAGAATGGCTATGTTTAAGCATTCATTTAAAGGTATTTTCTTTAAAGAGCATAGCCTAATGTACTGCTGTGTTGTATAGAATAAGAAATATGATATAGAATTATAGTGTTATTATAAGTAAAAGCATCACATAGCCTATTTTATTTTATTTTGGATCCCTTATTTTTGTGACTTTAAACTGTTATAGATGTGCAATTGTGCTTAAATTAAAAGACAAAATAGACTAACTCAGCCAGTTTGAATGATATGCAGGCCTGCTCTCTTGGATTATCTGTATACATTTTAAACTTGTTTACTTTCCTTCCTCTGTTTTGTACATGTACCTTGGTGGTGTAATTACGTACTGATGCAATGTCAACTAGTGAGAATCCCATTTTTCCTAAGTGCAACACCCTGGATGACTGCTGAAATGTCAAATAACTATATATATGTAACAAAGCTGGAACAGTATAGCAAAATAATAATAATAATAACTTTTCACATTCATAACTTCATATTTATAACAGTCTTGCTCCCCAACAAGATTAGAGGAAAGTTTTTTAATTCACATCATTTCCCCCTTACCTAAAATTTAGTCAGATAGCCAAGACATGTTTAGTCCCTGACGTTTGCATCATTAATTTTGCGCTGGACCTACAAGGTGAATGTAGCTAACAATCAGATCAGAACAAATTAAATCTAAATGCATCTATATATAAAAAAAAAAATGAGTGATATAAAAACTACAATTTGCAAAGCCAACTTTCTAATGCATTTATCAAGTTTTTCTTTCTAAGTCTACTAATTTATAAAGTCTAAACCATTCACATGAAAAAAAATAAATTAATGAAAGCCATAAACAGCCAGAAGAACTACAATTTCTCTACTACACACTTCACACATGTTCTTAAAATAAGGGCAAAACCTGATAAAATACAATATCACACAATATGATACTCAGGACATGTGATATTGATATGTGTTCTTATGAGGTGGGCAGAATTATTTTTTCTTTTACTCCTGAGATGAAGTTGTCGAATTTAGAAAGCAGCCTTTAACAAAACTGTCTGCTAAAGTCCCTTATATGAAGGAAATTTGAAGGAGCATCACAATGTGTCCTCCATACAGAACACAATCCAAGAACTTTTCAAAAAAGTTTTAAAATCTCAGCTTTGAATGTTGAATCAAATTACTGACCCAATGCAAGGCATTTTTAAACATATAATATTGTGGTAAAATGGTATACCGTGATAAAAAAGTTATATAATGATATAAAAACTGAAACACTAGCACATGCCTAAGAGTGAGAAATATAACCAGCCATCAGGAATTTTTTTTCCTTTTTTTTTTTCCGGAAATTATGCTTTAATAGTGTACTCAATGAATGAAAAGTTCACTGAATGCATGGATGACACGTATGTAGTTATTTTCCTGTCAATATTAATTGGACATAAATTCAACAATGAGATTTGTAAATCTGCAACTGCGGCTAGCAAAAATTTTGTGAGAACTGTCCTCATATCACATTTATAAAATCTAATTTCCATCTTTACAGCAAAAATGGACACATTTGCCATTAGATTCATGGACTTTTACTTTAAACAGGAAGTGATCTCCATACACTTGATGCTGTATGACTTTTTTCTACTTACAAAAGTTTTCACAAGTTTTCTTGGATGTTTTGTGTGTGTGTGTGTGTGTGTGTGTGTGTGTGTGTGTTTAAAATCCGCAGCTAACTGTCATATCCTCAGTATACGTGACGTACAAAACTGTCTATTGCAAAATACTTGATGGCACTTTTAAACTCTGATATGACAGAACTGAACAAAGGTGATGAATTCAAAGTTGCTGTCTAAAGAGAAATAGAACAGACCGAGGTGTCAAATGGAACCAGCGTTGATATACGGCTGATATGGACGACATGACTCGAAGGCGGATTTGTGTGGGATTTAAAAAGCGTGAAGGAGACATGACGAAGCGCCTGGACGCTCTCTTCACTCCGGCTGAGCTGAGGTCTGTAACGAGGAAGTCTGTGAGCGACAGTACGTCATGATGGACGAGCTGAAAAGCAAACTGTTCCTGTCACAGTAATCCGTCCTGCTCGAAGATTGAGGGTAGGAGGGAAAAATCAAACGGGGCGAATTTGACACCTGTACCACTGTAGAATTTATTCTGAAACTCCACCCTGCAGAGAGAGAGAGAGAGAGAGAGAGAGACAGACAGACAGACAGACAGACAGAATGAGAGTCAGAGTAGACAGAAAATGAGAGAGAGAGAATGAGAGGAACAAAGACAGACAGAGAGACAGAGAGAGGAAGAAAGAAAGAGAACCAAAAAGAGGGCCGAGTAGAGAGCAATACAGAGAGAGAGAGAGTATGAGAGAAAGAGAGAGAAAGAAAGATTCAAAGAGAGAGAGAGAGAGGGAGAGAGAGAGAGAGAATGAGCGGGACAGACAAAGACAGAGATATAGAGAGGCAGAGAGAGGAAGGAAGTAAGAGAGACAGAGAGACAATCAGAGAGGCAGAGAGAGACCAAGTAGAGAGAAATATAGAGAGATAGTACGAGAGAAAGAGAGAGAGAAAGAGAGAAAGAGCAAGACAGACAGAATGAGGGAGAAAGAAACACAGAGAGAGACACACACAGAGAGAAAGACAGACATTTAGAGAGAATGAGACACCAAAAGAGAGAGAGGTCAAAAAGAGTTTAGGTTACATTTGATCAGTAAGTGGTAATTAGTAAAGAATCTCACATAAAGCATCATTACCCTGCTACACCAGTAAACGTTTTTATTACTGAAAGTAATACGTAACATTAGTTCAGTTAGCATTTGTTTTGGTTAGCAAGTTTGCTTAGCAGTTGATGCTAAGTGCAATTCCGCTGTAACTTCAGCTGTACTCAGTCTTTTCCTAGTAATTTACCAACACGTGAGGGAAATACGCCTCATTTCCACTCAGACTCTTTCTGCCTTCACCTGGGTTTGGCTAGGAAGTAGCATGCTAAATCATTAGCTTCAGCTATTAGCTAACTTAAGCTTGATGTCTATATTTCCTAGTTGCCTAGCAACAGTGTTCGCTATATGTTTTGTTGTCATCAATGTTGCTTTCATTCAATAAAAACACTGTAGTAAAGAATGATGACGTCTTTTGGTGTTGTCGGTTAATGCATTACTTAATATTAGTGAAGAAAGATGGAATCTTGGTTTGCCTATATACGTGTGTGTGTGTGTGTGTGTACCAGTGCAAGCGCAGTGCATGCAGGAAGGCGGAGAGTCCCTCCATCAGCAGCAGGATGGAGACGGTGAGGACAGCGAAGATGCTGAAGACAGGAACGAGGAAGAGCACGCCAAGACGCACGCTTATTCTCAGAGCTACACGCATAACCATTGTCCACAGAACCTCAGAGAGCTCTAACACACACACACACACACACACACACAGAGAAACCAAAAAAAACAATATATCACACATTTAATAACAGACACCAACAAAATTGCTTGCAATTATATTTGTATATTGATACTTTATAATATTGTTATTACTAATATTACTAATTATTATTAATATATAACTACTATATTTTCTTGTGTGTGTGTGTGTGTGTGTGTGTTGTTTTGTCAAAATAGCTAAAACCCTTCTCCTTTGTGTAAAAAGATATACAACCTCACAAACTATTCCTTTCTTTTGTGTGTGTGTGTGTGTGTGTGTGTGTGTGTGTGTGTGTGTGTATACTAACGTGCGTGAGCCAGGCTCAGGGCCCACAGGCGCAGGTACGATGCTGTATTTGAGATGCAGCCCAGACAGTACTCGATAGTGTGTATGGCCTGGTGTAATAGGGCATCTCCGAAATCAAACTTTAGGGTAGAGAGAGAGAGAGAGAGAGAGAGAGATACCCAAATAGAGAGGCAGAGATAGAGAGAATGAGACACAGTTTGAGAGAGAGCAAGAAAGAGAGAAATGGCGAAAAAGGTGAAGCTTAGGTTTGATTTATTTATTTTTTTTCCAGTGAAAGATGCACAGAGTAATTTTGAGCTAGACGACGTTAGTCATCTGTCTGTTAAGTGAATTTAGCATCTAAATGATCAGGATTTAATTTTACACACATCTGTACACACAGAGCATTGTTGCAGTAATGGCCTACTGCACGTTTGTTCCAACAACAACAACAACAAAAAGAACAGAATATAAAGGAATAACACACTACAGACTGTTCGGTTATACAAAAATAATCCATGCTGTGATGGTGTGATACATCACATGATGCAAAGCAGAGAATTATTTTAATATAACCGCATGGTCTGGAGTGTGTAATTCCACTTATACAATGGTGCATTGCCAACAATTACAATGTTTAATTTATTAATGCATGATTTACACATTTTAATAGTTTATAGTTTAGATTTAATTTTGTGATACATCTGAGAGAAAGTTAGTTCCTGTTATCACTTACGTTACAGCTATGATAAAAAGTCATTCCCTCAGCAGCATAGCATCTCTCTCTCTCTCTCTCTCTCTCTCTCTCTCAAAAAATGCAGCTTGTCATTTTACAGAGAAACTGGAAAGCGTAAACTGTCTCCTCTGTCCACGAAACTTTACAAAGCACTGTGACTGTTACAAAGCGCTGAGACTCCTCTCATAAATGCTAAATAAATGTCTTCTAACAAAAAATGTCACCACATCAATAATTATATGTTTTACTTTGTTAAACAACAACAACCTGTTTTTCAAATCTGCCTTTACTAGTCTTAGGTTATGTGGAGCGGCCGCTATACAAGTCCCTTTATATAAATATTATCTACACACACACACACACACACACACACACACACACAGAAGCAGCCACAGTTCCTCTGGAGACTTTGACTGTCACACTCGCTTCTTATTTTTGCGGTGAAACCCAGCAGCCTTCATTATGTTTTTTTGTCTGAAAAGTGTCTCTTATGTAATCTGCTGTTTTCTTTACTGATATACAAACATTTTTCTATTTGTGCTGGAAAACTAATATTTGGAATCTAAAATGTTTTTGTACTGAATCAATAATGTAGACGTCATAAAGTACAATAAAGTACAAAAAAAAAATAGGATGCCTATATATATATATTCTTATTCTATATATTAGATATTTATATAGATATTTAATAAGACCAACATAGTGTTCAGGGTGTGTAACCTGGTGTGTGTTGCTCTCCCGTCCTGTGTGATCCTCCAGTCCTTCCTCCTCATCGTGGACTACAGATGGGGACAGATCGTCCTCACTCACACGCCGAACTCTCTCATAACCCTACACACACACATACACAGAGAGAGAGAGAGAGAGAGAGAGAGAGAGAGAGAGCGAAAACAATCAGTAACACACTATATAAGTCACAGAATATGTAAGGTTGTGTTTTATATAGTGCAACTTAAAGTGTGTTTAATATAATTTATTTCTGAAATTAATTTTAACTTGTAAAACATAGATGTTCATACATGTAATTACAGTTTTCATTTTACAAACAAACATGACTGAAGTTAGAGCGTAAATGTCAGGATTTAACCCTTAAAATCACAGCTTATTATCCAGATATTAAGCATATTATCTGGCAACCACAGTGATTGTAACAGAAAGCATATGTAGTTAGAACACACACACATACACACACACACACACTCACCCTGCGTACTCCCAGGCCCTTGGTGCCGTGATGGAGCCAGTAGAGGTACAGTGGTTTCCCTAGCAGCAGCACGGGCACACATAGCAAAGCCATGACCAGAAGGAACACCTGCAGTGCCGTCTGATACACACACACACACACACACACACACACACACACACACACACACACACACACATTAGTATATAACACACAGTCAGGTCAGTATGCACAGATACACTGTGATCACTCACCTGTCCGGGGTAAAGGGGCGTGGTCGAGCTGGACTGCATGAGGAACATGCTGATGAAGTGCAGGAGGATGCTGGGAGCTGAGCGAGACTCACACGCTGAGAAACGCAGCCACTTGTATACAATCAGACACAGCAGATATCCGAAGAGAGACAGCAGGAAGAGCAGCTCAGGCAGGAAGAGCAGGTAGAGCTTAAAGCGCTGACGGAAGTGTCTGAGAAAATATAGAATACATGTAAAACACACATACACTCAGTGAGACAGACAGAGACAGACAGACATGTAACCTTAAGATAAATAGATGAATTGAAAATGAACCACTACCAGAAGTCATACGCTTTTTTTTTTTTTGAACGCAGGATCGGCTAACAGACAGTGAGTAACTCACAAGTGGTTGAAGACGCTGAGCACCACACCGAAGCTCATGTGCAAAACCCCGATGATCACCGACATCTTCATCTTATATGAGTTCAGAAAAGCCAGCCGATTCGTCGCCATGTTCCAAATCTACACACACACACACACACACACATCAGTGAGCGAAAATGAGACCTCTTAATTCACATTTCCAGTCATTTGCCCAGCATTAAAATACAGAAGTGTCCCAGAAAAGGACCCAAAGAATTCAACCAGTGAGAGGAAATCAAGGAGAGTGCCTTATTACTATTAGCTTTAACTCTTTACACATTGCTCACTCTCATAGATACACACGTTTCCTATTAGTTTCACTGAAGTTACAGAATAACTCATAATAGTTGCTACATAGTTTGCTTTATGATACATCACTGTTAACATGCTTGGGAGTTTAAGTAATTAATTTAGACATAATTTTATTTAAGGACCTAAATCTCTATTTATAAATGTTTATGAAAGTCTTTAGAAATGTTGTATCCCATACCGGATCGACGCCCAGTGGATAGGGTCCGGTGAAAACTCCAGACACGTTGGGATCAAGCGTCAGGAAAGCATTCAACTGTAAAGTTTCATTACTATATAATGTAGAAATGGAAGAAAAATAGAGTTAAGTAGCAGGTGCTGTATTTTCTGGATTCTATGTTATTTTACATGCAAAGCACTGTATATTTCAACATTTTTGTATTAGTATTAGTGTCTTTACGGTAGAACATTGACTCCAGCAGTTACGGTAATATGTCGGCTGTGGTGTGAATTAACACTACTGTTTGGTACTGAAATCCCAATGGAAATGAACTGTTAGAAGGCAAACAAAACTTAGAATTTCTGAACTCTGACTAGGAAAAAAACAAAGGAAATGCCCCTCTCAACTCACAATTCCTATTCAGGAACTCGGGACGGTCTCCTCAACACCCGAGTTCAATTCAACATGGCTGTTCACAGCATCAACCATAACAAAGTTTGGACTTTTTTTTTATTTTAAATGAGTTATACTGGATATACTAGTATTTGCTTTAGATCAATCAACATACAGACATATTCGCTTGTTAATTCCGTAACACTGACTCTACAGTTCACTGTTTTGAGATGGTAATTGTACATCACCCATCATAGTAAGCTGGCTTGACTGTTGCTTCCTGAGGTGTCCATGTTTTTTCCCCCCACTTTGCAGCTCGAGGTCAAAAAAGATGTAATACCAAGTTACAACTTCCCACTTCCCAGTAAAGTCGAACGCAGCAAAACAGGACAAACACTAAGTTACGCCAGAACTGTAGGAGGTGCTAAAGTACTGAATATGTCAAATAAACTTATGATATTAATGCAACAAAGCATCATATATGTTGATTTTTCTCCAAAATGTAGAGGAACGTGTCTTATATCCAGATTTTAAGATGCACTAACAAAAAATAATATAAAATAAGTAAGCAAATGATATTTAATGTTCCACTTGCATATGTTTTTTCTACTGCTTCCCTACTTGCCTATAGAGTGTGTGTGTGTGTGTGTGTGTGTGTGTGTGTGTGTCTTACGTCCACTGCTGTTCTGTGAACATGGCCTTGACGTTCCAGCCTGAGCCGAAGATGTTGAGTGATTTAGAGAAACAGTCGTTGTAGATGAGGCCCGTGTAGATGGAGAACACACCCATCATCAGGATGATATATCGCCCCTCGAAAAACATGTTCCACATCTACACACGGATAAAAAAACATCTAAGATGGGTTTTTTTGCATTCTAGCAGGTGCATTGTGGAAACTCCATATCTAAGTGTTCACGCACTCCTCAAACTATTTAGGGCAGCATGGAGATTGCTACCTCACAGCTCCATGATAACCAGGTAATGGTAACGTCATAGATGGTGTCATAGATTTGTCCTTTGCATTGTGGTTCTCAGGTTTCAGTCTTTTCTCTGTCCCTCGTCCTTTCATTGGTTTGTTCGCCAAATGTGTGCACCTGTTCTGTGTTCCTCATCGGTTACTTTGTCTACTTATACTTTGGTGTTTCAATGTCTTGTTTGTGTCTTTAAGTCTGAGCCTTAGATTTCTGTGTTCTGTGTTCCCGGGTTTAGGATTGTGTATATGCCCTAATAAAACATCTGCTTTATTTACACACTTGTGTCCAGCTGCTTCTCAGTACATGCTACAGAGGGTTTCTTCTGGGTTTTCTGGTTTCCTTCCACTTCCCAAAAACAAGGTTGATTGACTATGCTAAATTGTCTCTAGGCATGAATGAGTGTGTGAATGCACTGCAAAAAAAATTACATCCTACCAAGTGAATATAGTCATATTAATTATAGTATTAGTATTATAATACATATAGTATTTTCTATTATAACATTAAACCAAGAAGTTTAATAATTTCTAGACATCTTTACTCATTTTAAGCTTATTCCATTGGCAGGCGATTTTGCTTCTTTCTAGAAATAAATGCTTAAAATGAGCAAAATCAATAGAATATTGATAAAAATAAAAATATTGATAAGTAAAAATGTCTAGAAATAAGTTTATTAATCTTATATTTGGTTTCTTTTAATCTTATAATAGGAAATACTAGATCATTTTGACTATATTCAAGATATTTTCACTTGCTAAAATGTCTTTTTTTTTTTTTGCAGTGTGTGTGTGTGTGTGTGCATGTGTGTGTGTGTGTGTATTGTATTCTGTGATGGGCTGGCATCCCACCCAGTGTGTATTCCCGACTCACGCCTGACACACACGACTCAGACCATGATAAAGCAGGTAATGAAGATGAAGATGAAAGAATGACAAACTGTTTTTCTAAAAATAGCCTTACTGAGCCATTCAGTGTACTTTAAAGTGAGTGGGTGGTGATTCAGGCCTGCAGTTTGCACAGTGCTTAAACCGTACAAAGCAAAAGACACAAGCACGCCTTGGCTGATCGACTACAATCAAAGTAAGGAGAACATTCTGCAATATTCATCTTTGACCAAACCATTCCTTTAAAAGATTAAAACCAATTAACACCAGTGCATGTGTTAGTATTTGAAAGATATACTGATATAATATAATTATAAATATTATAGTTTATACAAATATGAATGAGTATATATCACGATTAGCAGAAAAAAGCAAATAGCGTATGACCAGGATATTCAGATAGATTTCAGTGTCAGAGATAAACACTGCATCTGTCTTAGTTAAAATAATGGATTTTTGAATAAGAATGAAATTGTCCAGGCACATGAACTTAAAACAGCTTTTAATGGTGGACATAAGAGTCCTAACTGTCCTCTCTGATGAAAAGCATTTTCAGTAGAGTTTTAATTTAGTTTCCAGCTCTGACCTCATTTCCTGAGTGCCTTCGTTTGTAGTTTTTCTCGTTCAGTACCATCCACAGAGCAAAGAGCGCCATGACGGCGCCGTGTCCCAGATCCCCAAACATCACCGCAAACAGGAAGGGAAATGTGATGAGAGTGAAGGGTGCTGTGGACAGAACGCATTTCTATTTATACTTTTTTATTATACATCATTAAATGCACTAAACCACTGAAATGCAGGTGATGCAATTTATATGTCTGTGCATCACGTAATTTTTGTAGTCGTGTTTGTAAAACTTAAAAACAAACCTGTGCTCTAGGATTGGTATCAGGAATTGACTGGACTAAATCATTTGGATTTGTTGCTTTACCATTAAAAATCATAAAATTTCACAGTGTCCTGCATTTGTACACAAAATCAGTGGTTGCTAGCAGGAATGCAGGCTTAGTCACCGAGTCCTATAGAGGAATAAAAGCACTGAGTTATCATTAGCAGTACTCACCTGGACTGACCTCTCTGTAATCCCCGACTCCGTACGCCTCCACGATGCTTTGAAAGCCACATGTGAACTTGTTGCTCCTCAGAAGTGTAGGCGGCGTGTCTTTACTTGGGATACGATTCACAAACGACGGCACAGTGGCGTCTCCTTTCCTCTGTCCACATTTGAAGAGATCGATTAGCCCTAATGTTCCTAATGTTCAGTGCAAAATTACACCTTTATCTTCTTTACTAAACAATAGTAGGACAATATGAGCAGTAAAAACAATCTACACAGATTCACATTTACATTCATGGAATTTGAGAGATGCCTTTATCCAGAGGCACGTACAGAAGTGCATGTTCTTATGCTTATGCTAGAGCAGACTGACCCGAATCTACATCTAATACCACCGAGTTAAGGCACTTCTAGAAACAGGAGCTAGCGATGGGGCTGCAGTGGGCTGCAAGCTCAGTTTCTCTTTAAGTGCCATAAAAGCCACTCCTTTGTGCTAGTTTGAAGCCAGATGAATTAGCCTCCTGGATCTGGTTATTTACAAATGATCCAAGCCCACACCAGGACAACTGCAATTCAGAACACAACAACAGTATGTTTGAGTTTCGTCTCACCGAACCCTCCTCCAGAGCCCTCCGCAGGTTGGTCAAGTCATTAACAGGACACCACACTTCAGCTATGAGACACTTGTTGGTGACATCAAAGCTGCACAGGTTGAGGATGTGATAGATGGCCTTCATCTTCTTCACCTGCAGCACCCAGGAGTGTGCTGACTCTGAGGCTTTATGGAGCACCTGCTTCAGGTACTCTTCAGTCCGGTGGAGCACCTAAAACACACACACACACACACACACACACACACACAAGTAACAGGTAACATCACAGGGTTATGGTTAGTGATTCTGTGGCATTTCCTCACTGAGAGCTTTAAATGTTGGTAAAACTCCAGTTTGTGTTCCTCTAGCATGATAAGGAAAAAAGTTTAGAGAATGTAAAGAAAGTACATTATTGAGCTCTTCAGTACGCGTCCTTAAGCTGTCCATTACATCTGCTCGTTCCTCATCGGTCTCTGGGTGGGGATACACATGGCAGTGGTAACTGAAACACACACACACACACACACACACACACACACACACACACACACACACACACACACGTGTAATAACACAACAAGAACACAAGAAGCAAAGAATGCTGAACATATTTCAAAACATTTAACATAATATTTAATAGTTCCTCTTCTACCTGTGTGTGTGTGTGTGTGTGTATATATATATATATATATATATATATATATATATATATATCAGGATTTGGGATCATTCTTAAAATCTGTTTTAGGATGGAGCCATAAACTTTTCTTACTCACCAGTCACAGATCTTCTGAACTTTCTGTCCAATCTGATCACCCCAGAATGAGATGAGGAAGACCACATTCTTACTGATCTCTCCCTGCAGGAGGAAATGGAGAAAAACCAACAATAACACACACTCTATGTGTGTGTGCACGTGTGTGTAACAATAAAGCTGCTGTAAAACATAGAAATGGGTTTGGGTCACACTCACACACACACACTTACTTGAGATAGACACTAAATTATACTTAACGTGTACTACATATTCACCTTAATTTTATGTTATATACAATATGCATATATTATAAAATGTTTCAGTTGATCGTTTTTCTTAAAATAACGAGCGAATAACAGAGGCTGAGTGCCAAAAACCAGACCTCCGGTATTTTATTTCTGTGTCTATTACCCATAATGTATTACCCATAATGCACTGCAATGAAACAGATTTAGCTACATTATCTGTAACATATAGCTAGCAAGCCTGTTAGTTTAGCCTGTCTGTTGGTGCAGAGGCCATTATGTAGTACTAAGAGTACGCAAAGCCCTCTAATGGCCCCGCCCCTTTCACTATGTTGAGCAGACTGCAACCGCTGAGTGTAAAAACTGTCCACAGTCCCACACTTAATTTCCCTGTGGTTCTAGTTCATCATTCACTGCAGCTCACCAAGCTTTCTAGCATAAACACACTACACCAATAAAAGTAAGTGATTTGAGACATCACCTGATTAGCTAACAGGCCACAATAGTGCCAGGTTATGACATTATTTTTGCACTAACTCTTCTCTGTATGTTTATAAATCATAATGATAACTCGTGTATGAAACACTGGTGTTTGGGACACAGCCATAGGGAGGAAGTGAAGCTCCATCATCACTCACCCCAGTTTGGCCCCCAGTCTCTGCATGCTGGTGCAGCCGGCCACAGACTCGGGCTCTAGAGATGGGAACTCTTCATACTGCGGGCCCAGAGCCTCGTGCTGAACACACACACACACACACACACACACACACATACACACACAGTAGAGCTAATTGAGATGACAGTATGTCTGAGATGTATGGGGTTAGTGTCTGTGCTTGTGTGTGTGAGTGTGTGTGTGTGGGTGGGTGGCTCACCCTGGAGCGGCTGTGCATGAAGGTGTGTGTGATCCTCAGCATGTGTGTGTACTCTGTAAGCTCCAGAAGGTTCCGCTGGAGTTTCTCTTTGTTCTTGGCCACCTCACTGAGCTCCACCTCCAAACGCTGCAGCTGCTCCTATACACACACACATACATACAAATAAGTTATATAACACGCTAATATGTTCTGCATAACAATATTAAGGTCTACATAGATAGATAGATAATCAAATACCATGAATCCTTTATAATTATAGACAGACATGCTGATCATAATATACACTTCTCTCTCTCTCTCTCTCTCTCTCTCCCCTGAGAGCAGACGACAGACGATACTCGCGTGAAATCAAAACATACACACATTAACCAGATTAATTTCCTTTCAATCACTCGACCTTTAAATATCACAGACATGGTTAAAATATGATCGCATATATATTAGACAGATAACCTGATGACCTCATTTCATACATCTGCTTGACGATTAACAAAGTTACAGCAATATTAGTGTCACTCCAGAGTGATGTAACAAACATCTGAGCCTACAAACGTGTGTCGCTGCTTCTGTGAAAAAAATGCACATCTCAATATGTAAGAAAAAAAATCTCCTGTATGAAAGATACATTTTAAGGCAGGCAACAATATGATAAGATAGACAGATAAACAGATAGAAACTGAAAGAATGCTTATTACCATGATCTCTAGCACATGCTTGGGAGCAGGAGCTACAGGACTGACTTCAGGCTCTGGAATGGCAATGTTGGCCTTTTTGATTTCCCTTAAGAGGTATCCTGTGTTTACACACACACACAGACACACACACACACACAAAACAAGATTCCATCATTCTTCGCTAATATTAATTAATATATTAACTGAATACACGTAACACAGAGATGTATGACTATCAATGAAAAAACAATTAAATAGCAATTGTATATAAATGCAGTTGCTGTTACAGCACTCGGGTGAAACGCTAATTAGCAGTAGTACTCAAGCTACTGACTAGCACACTGGTGAACACTGGTATGTGGGTTTGCTTTAGAGGTCACTAAAATGTGTCAGCGGAATCCCTCTTACCCAGAATTCTCTCCATCTCTTCACACCTCTTGATCTCGCTGACGAAGCGACGCTGGAAGGGGCTGACGCTAGGGTTGAGCTGAAATGAGACATTAACCGTCACCTCACGTCTCAGTCTGGGCTGTTTTGCACTTTAATCAATATCTCACAGACACACCATGACTTACAGATGCTAAACCCCAGCGTAGTATTATTACTCACTATAACACTGTTATATCAGTTATAGTATTCCACATTGTACAATGGCTGCATAAAATACTCATTTCTGATTGGTTGGCATTTCATATTGAGCACCTCTAGATCCAAAATTTAATCACTGTGCCCATTTATATCACACTGGAATGTAAACGTTACAACAATCATAAATTAGGTGTACATTTATGCTTCACTATCATCTTCCCTATCACACTGCTCAAGGAATTAGTTATAGGCTACCAGGAATGAAAACGTTTTAACTAAAATCTACAATAACACCCTCTGAGCCGTTACCATAGCAACTATCATCTAAAGGTAACCTATAAAAAATTATGAGTGGTTTAGAAAGTTGGCTAAATAAAAAGAAACAACTTGTATCATTCAGTTATACCGTGAATAAGATTATTTTGAAACTACTGTCAGAGCTAGAGCTACAAGTTATTAAAAAATGAATCAACACCTTCTGACCAATCAGAACTGAGCTTTCAACAGTACAGTGTTGTGTTTTGTCCACTGATGTGGACACTACAATACCCAGCATGCATCACTCAAACACCTCACCCAACTTTTTAGTAATTCTGTGATCAAGCATCCTGGGCTGGGCATCCTGGTTTTCTCAAATCCATCGCAAAGTTAAGATCATCGTAAATAGGCGAGAGTGTGTTCAATGTGATTCTCGCTCTACCGTTTAATTGAATGATCTTCGTGCTGTGATGCTTTTAGGAAATCAGCCCAGGTCTAGCCATTAATCTAATATATATTGGATGTCCCATAAGTTCAGCATCATAGGGTTGTATATTTTCATATTTTCACAGACCGTGATGGATGTGAGCAAGCAAAAACTAACCCAAATAATTCTACTCCTAGGAATTTGTGTACTGAGAAAAAATGTGGACATATACAAGTTGTCTAAAAGCTTTTTTGAAAGCATTTTTGATTTTTCTCCTATGAGATATCCTATATTAATAAATGTATTAATGTTAATTAATATTATATTAATTATATTATATTAATATTATATTAAGAATATATGTTATCTAATAATGCTATCTTTTGTACACTTTTCTGGCCACAAGCTTCAGAATCTTGAAGGTTGCAATCTGATTGGGCCTATGCACGTCCATGTTTATCCACACTTCTGCGTGCCTGGTTTCAGCAGAAAACAAACCTTTTAACATCTTGAAACAATGAGCTATTCAGAGAAAGATATATATTCACTGGACTTCAAAAAAGTTCACGTCTTTAAAAGTTATTTTGTTTGTTGATGTTTGCTTGAAGCAGTTCGTGCTGAGTAAATGAGATAATAGTCACGAGCTACGGGAAATGTATGTGGCTGATGATCTGTCAGGCCACGTCAGTCAAATGAAAGTAAGTAGTTTTTGTTCACATTTTGTGACAAAATAAACCTTTCGCAAAAGCTAGAAGTCTGGCATGCAAAACTTAGATGTGTACAACAGTGGTAGCAATGATTTTGCCCAGGGTATCTCTTTAAACACATTAGAATGTTTCCTTCATGACTGAATGATATCAAAATGGTCATTTTATTTAGCTAACTTTCAACATACTACAGAAGACTGTTGCTATGGTAACAACTGGAGGGCGCTATCCTGCTCTCTTCTTGTTGCTTTTAATTAAAACATGATCATGCACTGTAGGCTATAAATCTTCATAATAAAAATTGTTGGTTTAAGTACAACATTAACACCTTTCTGTTCAGTAGCAAAGGAAACAAAAAAACCTGGCCTAAAACGCTATTTAGGATCGTTGTCATGGTTACATTTCAACAGCGTTACACAGTACAAGGAACACTGATTTAGACCTGTGATTAAATTGCATCCTGATATAAGAAAATATATTCTCTTTGAAAATGGGAGGCTATAAAAAGATGGACTGATTGACATGATATTAGATTTGATTATTCACGCAGAACTAAAGTGTCTAAGAACAGGGGAAACTGAGAACACACACACACACACACACAGTGACCTACACGGAAACCACAGAAGGGTATTAATCTGTGCCAAAGCACCGCAGGCATCCTAGAAAACACAGGCTTTTAAACAGATTTGTGCCACTTTCTGCTGATCAATTGATGGGACATGAACAAACTAGTTGCTTGTCAGAACAGGACACCGTATCCCACAATGCAAAGCACTCACATAACAATCCTACGGGTGCAACAATTTGCATACATTATGCATATAATGCTAATCCTGAAGATGCATGACCCAGAAGCATATGTATACCCTCCTGTGAGAAGCACAACCTAGTAGACAGCCTAAGAAAAAGGAAGTTTGCACTCACATCTCGGAATTGGACGAGGCCCATTTCCCCGAGCTCGCTGATGCAGTCGTATGCTGAAGCTGACTGCAGGAAGAGCTGTGCCAGGCACATCTCCTCGCTCCTGAAGCTCGAGCCCATCTTACTGCAGCCGGGGGGATAAAACAAAACCCTGTCTACACCAGAACAAGGGTTGCCAGATTGGTGTCACTGATTCCTGCAGGGTTGCCAGTTCACATTCACATTTTAAACTCGGTCCATCACTATTACAGTCACGTCCATAAGTATTTGGACAGTGACACAATTTCTGTAATTTTGCCTCTGTACACCACCACAATAGATTTGAAATGAAGCACTCAAGATTTATTGAAGTGTAGGCTTTCAGCTTTAATTCAAGGGGTTTGACAAAAATGTTGCATTAACCGTTTAGGAATTACAGCCATTTTTTACATAGTCCGTCTATTTTCACAGGCTAGAAAGTAATAGGACAAATGACTGATAAGCAGTTTCATGGCCAGGTGTGGCCTGTTTCCTCCTTATATCATGACAAATTAAGAAGATAAAAGGTCTGGAGTTGATTCCAAGCATTGAATTTGCATTTGGTAGCTATTCATGGGAACTCTCAATATGCTGCTGAACAGAAAGGCCAGATTAGACTGGCTAAAAAGCCTCTAAAAAAAACAAACAAAAAAAAAAACTGACCAGTTCTGGAACAAGATTAACTTGTACCAGAATGATGGGAAGAGAAGAGTATGGAGAAGGAAAGGACGACTCATGATCCAAAGCATACCACATCATCTGTCAAACATGGTGGAGGCAGTGGTATGGCATGGGCATGTATGGCTGCCAACGGAACTGGGTCACTAGTGTTTATTGATGTTCTGAGTGCTGACAGAAGTAGCAGGATGGATTCTGGAGTGTATAGAGCTATACTTTCTGCTCAGATTCAGTCAAATGCTTCAAAACTGACAGGACAGCATTCACAGTACAGAAGGATAACGACGATGTCCGATGACCTCAACCCAACTGAGCTGCTTTTCACTTACTGAAGACAAAACTGAAGGCAGAAAGACCTTAACAACAAGCAGCAACTGAAGGCAGCTGCAGTAAAGGCCTGGCAAAGCATCTCCAGGGAGGAAACTCAGCATCTGGTGATGTCCATGGCTTCCAGAATATCCAGCTATTAAAAATAATCCTAATATTTATGATTATGTTGGTTTGGTCTGTGAAAACAGATGGACATATGAAGGGAATATCTCGCAATGAATTAGTCGCATAAAAAAACCTTTTATGTCACTTTATTTGTCCCCAACTAAATAACATGTGTGTGGGCAAAAAATTGATCAAAAGCTATTTTTCCATATAGTTATTGTATTAACATAAAAAGCACACATCTTGGCCTCTTAATCTTTAGAGAAAATGGCATCAAATCTATTAGGATTTTAAAAAGATATATGGTTACAGTTTGCTTAATATTCCTCTTCAATTTCTAATACTCAAGTATTTATTAGTGAATATTGGCAAAATATATTATTTTCCTAAATATTTGTAAATAACAGGGTTGACAGTGATGGGTTATCTGGCACTAAATGAAGTAGTCAAAAAAGTAATCTTTTAATTTTCCTTTTAGTTTATTCTGATGTGTGTTTTAAAATATTTAGAAACAGATCTCAGTTTAAAAGGTTCTGACCAACAGGGAAAAAAAATGAGAATGACATCACTTAATACTTTCTTAAAGGCACAGAAGTTCATTGTTGAATTATGTATTTGTTTTAAAAAAAAATCTCCTCAGAATACTACTCAGATTGTGAGCTTGGCTGAACTTAAGCGTTAAATGGGTTCTCTCTGTGGCAGCTGAAGTAGTTGTGGTTGCTGTAGCTGCTTTCATACGACACTTCTCCTGGGCAGCTCTCCATCTTCTGCGTTTCAGTCTCTGCTCTTCTTTCCCCCTTTCAACCTGTCCTGCCTCAGTTCTTTCTCTCTCTCTCTCTCCAAATCCTGCTGCTTTCTCACAGGGTCAGCATCTCTCCTTGTCCTGTATTGTCTCTGCCTCTCTGCTGCTGTGACTGGTGCCATACCACCGAAATCTATATACACTGAAACGAAATCCAAACATTTCTTTAACTATTTGAATAGAATGAAATTGTGAATTCATTTTCTTAATTTACTGCGAATAAACTCAGGCCTTTTTGGTGTCATGGCTACAATGCAATAGTGTCAACCCTGTTACAAAAGAGCACTAACAGGGTTGACGATAACAGGGTTGACGATTAGCATGCTAAATCTGCAATAGCTAGCAATGTAGTGAAGCACATGGTGAGGCAGCCCGTTTACTCAACTAAGATTCTAATCACATTTTCATATATTTTTTAATTTTATTTTTCTGCAGGATTTACATTAAACAGGGCTGACGAGTTCTGTTTTTCCCCATGTGTCAGATGTACAAAAACATGTTTTAAAAAAGAGCTAACTTACCATTCTTTGCATGCTATGCTTCATTGTAATGAAATGAAGTCACTTCAGATGACCACTTCCTGCAGTTTTCCCCCCATTAAAACACAAGTTTAAAATGATTTATTTGCACTATTTATGCACTAGAATATGATTTTCATTTTATGTGTAAAATTAAAACTTACATTTTTAAACAGTGCTTTCATTTTTTAAATATTAGTTCATTTTAAGATAAACACTGTTAGTTGTTAGCCATTTACTAAACTCAGGGTCATGCCACTTTACTGTGTTTGCAATGTCTGAAAGAATTTTAATATATAAAAGAAAATATCAAATATTGGGTGTTTTTATTGACAAAGAATATGCAGAAATGGATCAGGCAGCTAGCTTTATGTATTTGTAAACTATGTATGTTTTATTTGTTAAAATATTAAAGGGACAGAGATTGTATTCAAATGCTGAAATGACCCCTAAACGGTTAATACAATATTTTTGTTAAACCCCTTGAATTAAAGCTGAAAGTCTACACTTCAGTCACATCTTGACTGCTTCATTTCAAATGCACTGTAGTGGTGTACAGAGGCAAAATTACACAAACTGTGTCACTGTCCAAATACTTATGGACCTGACTGTATTTCAGTTCAGTACAGACTATTTATAACAATGTCAGATGAATGTTATAGTGTCGTCATGATATCATAATTTAACCTCAACACTGAGGCCTTAATGTATTGTATTAAAATGATGGAAGTAAAAAATTAGTGATGGAAAACTGAACATTCACAATTCATAACAGCAAATAAATTACTAATAAAGAATACAGATAACACATGTTAAAGCATATTAAGCATCAAACATCAAAATGTAAGAAGAATTAAAATCCATCTTTCCTTTTTTTTTTTTTTTGGAGTATTCATATTTCTAAATGTAACTTAATGATGCCTCAATCTTTAAGCAGCCTAGATTATTTCTGTCCCGTTTTCCCCAGCATTAATGTCACCCAAAGTAATGCCAAAGCTTTCTGTCACAGAAAAGCTGGCTAGCCTACTTTGCGATCAAAAACTCTCCACTGAACTTGCACGCTAAGACATGTGCTCATACTGTTAACCTCTGTCATGTGAATATAGGCTTTTAAGTTTTAATAAAGAATTTAAACAATTGTGATTTGCTAACAAGTGAAATGCACACCAAACATACAGTCAAGCTGGTTATATAGCAAGCTAGTTTGGTGTGGATTAAACTTGTTATCCAGACTAATAACTGACCATTTTTGAAACAGGTGAGAAGATCATTTTATTGGATAATTTCCATGATTTTATTCTGCGATGTTAACCCCAGTCTATATTCCGTAGAGGAAATGGCTGAATAGGCTGTAATGGTGATGCAAGGAACATGATGTCGTGTGATGTCAGTACCCCAAGAGTCCTATTCCTCTCATAACACAGCCATATGTGTTAATATGTTATTAATTAAAGAATTATACTTTTTAACCAATTATAGTTACATCTTGTGGAACGACTGTCAGAGCTGCTGTTACAGAAAATTATTCAACACCTTCTGACCAATCAGATCCAAAACTTTAACAGTGCTGTGGTATAATTCGCAATAAAGTACCACAAACTGCATCTTTGATCATTAAAATTTCAACCATAACCCTGTTGTTATACAAATATAAAATAGAAAGTTTTACCTAAACCATAATAATAATAATCCTAAAAAAATCTTCTTTACTTTTACGACATCTTCATGCAGCCTGGACAATTAGTTTCCAGTTAAATTCAAATGTAAGTCTTATTCAGCTTAGTGTAATTTCAGCGTAAATTCAGCTAAATGAATGTTAAATCCTACACTATCGTAGGATCCTGCAGTAGGAGCATATACTTTACGAGTGCATTTTTGTTCGCAAAATTGTAAAAGGACCTTTAAAATATTTCACAGTGGTCCTTGAGGTCCAATCATGTAGCTTTAATGAGTTTTTACGACACATTATATCCTCCACATTCTCTAATTAAAGGTACAAATGAGGCAAGTTTGGTTCCCTTTAAGAAACCACCATGATGACACGTGTTTGTAGCCCGAAAGAAGAAATTTATTTATAAATATTCATTCATATCAGGAAATTTTAACAAAACCAACATAATGAATATCTACCAGTTTACAGGACTTTACAGAACTTTAGGTGACAAATGGTTACAATATTGCTGCCCAATATTGCTAGTATCATGGGTCATTTCAGAATTGGAGGACATTTTTTTGCATTTTCATTGAATAATATTTAACGATTAGAAAAACCTATGAGGCCATGGCAGCATTTTGTCATATTAAAATATTTTTTTTTTTTTTCCAGTTTTCTCACATTCATATGTCAACCCTGTTATGGACATATGGCTATAGGATGGAATATCTTGCAATGAATTACTAGCATAACAAATAACAACTGTTCAAAAGCTATTTTTCATTTAGTTATTGTCTTAACATAAAAAAGCACACATCTGAGCCTCTGAATCCTTAGAGAAAATGGCATCAAATCTTTTAGGATTTTTAAAAGAAATATGGTTACAGCTTGCTTAATATTCCTCTTTAATTTTTAATACCCAAGTATTTTTGTGAAAATTGGCTAAATATATTATTTTCCTAATGTCTATAAATAACAGGGTTGACACTGTTGGGTTACATGGCATTAAATGAAGTAGTCCACAAAGTAGGCTTTTAATTTTCCTTTTAGTTTATTCTGATGTGAAATATTTAGAAAGGTGTCTCAGTTTAAAAGGTTTTTACTGACAGAATGACACATTTTTGCAATCAAAACATTTACAGTGCTATCAGCTCTGACAATTGAGAAATTCTAAAGAAGCAAAATCTAAAGAACTTGCATAACAATAAAAACTGTACAGTGTGTAGACATTTCACTAATAATCCAGATTTCACAAATGGAAATATTTGGCTAAGCAAATGTAACTATTTAAAACATTTCATACAATATAAATGTAACATTTTAAAAATTTATGCATCAAATGAAACATTTTACAAAACATTCAAACATTTTTAAAATGTTATGAATTAAACACTATAGATTTCAGATGATTTAATTGCTCAAAAGACATTAATTAGAAAATTTTATAACAAAATACATTAACTATATTGCACAACTTCCACATGGCGTGCAGTAACAGACCTTGGTGGTGGAATTCACCAAACGATGTCATCATAGAGATAAAATATCTGGTCTTCCCTTAATGGCCAGAAGCGGCGGTTTGCTCTTGTATGGTGCAAACATTTCACTTGTGCGTAGCCTTTATCTGTGGCCATAATTATTCCAGGCTACAGATCTTCCTCGTATTTCACAATGCACCATTTTCCGAGTACTTCCGAGCTATCAAATTGAATTTCTGATGGAGAGGATGATGCTGTAGGATCCTTGAAAGTGAACTTCTGTGTGTTGGAACAACTGCACTGGAGTAGTGTGTTGTAAAAACTGCACTGGATGCAGCTCACATTGCAATATATCAGCTGTGTCGGGTGTGTTGTTACAACTTGGCATAAATGTGCATTGTTGATGGAACAGATGTAATGTTGTGTGGCATGTTTTCAGTGGCCTCATTAATTGCCTCACTCGTCACAGAGGTGTTACACTTAAAAAAAAAAAAAAAAAAAAGAGCCTTGGAGAGTTCCATTGCATTAGGTATATAGCATGCCCAGTGCTGACCAGTTTATCCGATGTCCTCTTTAGCACCCTGCCCCCAACACCATCGGCTGCTCCCTTAACATGACTGGCTTCAGAAAAATCCCATGTCCCTGCCTTGAAGCCCTTTCTCTCCAGTGTGGTGCTGAACAAAAAGAACTTGCCTTTATGTCTGTACTGAGTACAGGGACCATGTAATGTGGACACAGCAGGATACTTGCTCTTAATGTGGTTGAGGTCTGGGTGAAGATGAAGATCTTGCCATATTACTGGATGGATGGGGAGATCGGACAAAAACAACCTGGTTCAGCTTCTCCTCCTACATACAGTACACCTGTATGTAGTGCTTTCTGCTCCCGAGCCACCAAAGTGCACAGCTTGAATTTCTTTGCTATATTTGCATAGGCTCTCAGAGACGCCTATTTGCAGTATAGTAAGAGAGTTTTTCCTGTTGAGTTCTCGGCAAAAAGAGATCTGCTGGTTCATGTTGAATGAATGCTTTTTGAATTTGAGATCATCCAGTGCCATTTTAACACCCTTCTTCAGAGTTCTCCTGAAAAGTTCATCCATTGCGCCACAGAGACTCCAGTGGATCCCTCAGAAGTTTTGTTGACTGGGAAGGTTTTCAACGTTGCACTCTTCATACACGCAGGTTTTATTTGCTGTATGACACGAGAACTCTGCAGTAAGGATTTCGTTGGTGCTTGTTATGAAGTGAAGTGACTTGTGGCCAAGTACGGTGACCCATACTTGGAATTTGTGCTCTGCATTTAACCCATCCAAGTGCACACACACACCCGGTGCAGTGGGCAGCCTATTTTGCTGCGGCGCCCAGGGAGCAGTTGGGGGATCGGTGCCTTGCTCAAGGGTCTCACCTCAGTCGTGGTATTGAGGGTGGCAGAGAGCGCTGGTCATTCACTCCCCCACCTACAATCCCTGCCGGACCCAAGAATCGAACCCACAACCTTCGGGTTCACCTTCGGGTTACAAGTCAAACTCTCAGACCATTAGGCCACGACTGCCCCTGAGATGCATCTGGGAAAGCTTCTCTGTCACAAAACCTAAATTTTCATGCAGTTTACACAGTTTACAAATGTCTCTGTCCGAGACTGTTAGACGCATGACCCAGAATGGAAGGAGACGGAAAACAGAGTGTAAGAAATAGATACTTGTGCATTCTCTGCCAAAAATTCATGTCGTCTGTCGACACTGTTTTTAACCTCTTCAGAAGTACAGTGTAATTTTGCTCTTTTGAACTGATATGGAAATTCACCTGAGCATTTTCTGTGGAAGATGCCTAGAAGCTTGCAGCTTGTATTTTAATTATTTTCCAGTTATGAGTTATTAACTTCTTCTCCCTTTACATTCTAGTTTTTTGTACTTCTCTTTTATTTCTGAAATCTCTCTCTTTACAAGAGGATTTTCAGGGTTTTCATCATGTGTGTGTCCTTAGCGACCCGGCTAAATCTTTTCCTAAACTTTTCCTTCTCTCTTCTTTCTTTTCTGAGGCCCTTTTCAAGTTCTTTGATTTGTGAGTGTAGCACCTTCCTTTGTTTTGTTTTTTTTTAATCTTTTCCTTCCTACATCCTTTTGCCTGCAACATATATATTAATTGTTTTTAGAACTATCAAAAATGTCCTCTCCTTAACCTAAACAATAAAAGAAAGGGTTTTCAGAACACAGGTGAGATCTCTTGGAATCTGAATTTCGATTTAGGTGCTACTGGTAATGTTGAAGTGTATGTGTTTTTTTTCTCGTTAGCTGGTGGCAGCAAGGTTAATGAAACGGGTGTGGAGACTGTTGGATTAGGTGTCTAGAACAGTACTTCCCAGTCCTGTAGTCCTCAACTGCTGCTCTGCACATACAACACACACTGGAGCATCAGAAATAGTGCTCTTAGGATCACAGCTCCTAGGAGCATGTTCTACATGACAGTTTTTATAACTGGGATCTTAAGATACAGCACAAGTTGAGATTTTCAATGATGACCAGAAGAAAAAAGTGAGAATGACATCACCTAATGCTTTCTTAAAGGCACAGGCTGCAATGTCATTGCTGAACTACGTATTTGTTTAAAAAATCTCCTCAGAATACTACTCAGATTGTGAGCTTGAATGCCCTGGCTGAACTTAAGCGTTAAATGGGTTCTCTCTGCGGCAGCTGAAGCAGTTGTGGTTGCTGTAGCTGCCTTCATACGACACTTCTCCTGGGCAGCTCTCCATCTTCTGCGTTTCAGTCTCTGCTCTCTCTCTCACTCAGTTAAAAAATGCACCTCTTTTTCCCTTTTAACCTGTCATGCCCCCATTTCTTTCTCTCTCTCTCTCTCCAAATCCTGCTGCTTTCTCACAGGGTCAGCATCTCTCCTTGCCCTGTATTGTCTCTGCCTCTCTGCTGCTGTGACTGGTGCCATACCACCGAAATCTATACACACTGAAACGAAATCCAAACATTTCTTTAACTATTTGAATAGAATGCAATTGTGGATTCATTTTCTTAATTTACTGCGAATAAACTTAGGCCTTTTGGTGTGCCAGCCATGGCTACAATGCAATAGTGTCAACCCTGTTACAAAAGAGCACTAACAGGGTTGACGATTAGCATGCTAAATCTGCAATAGCTAGCAATGTAATGAAGCACATGGCGAGGCAGCCCGTTTACTCAACTAAGATTCTAATCACATTTTCATATATTTTTTAATTTTACAAATATTTTATTCTTTTCTGCACAATTTAAGTGCAACAAGGTTGATGAGTTCTGTTTGTCCCCAAATGTAAAAAACCATGCTGAAAAATGTGACAGCTTCCTTAAAGTCATGTGACTTAAAGCAACAGATTATAACATTTTTCCCCCATTATAACAGGGTTGACAGGAATTTGAGGACAAGTTTAAAATATTTTTTTCACAATTTTTTATGAATTAAAAGATGATTTTAATCTTTTTTTTTGGTAAAATCAAAACTTTCTTTCTTTTTTTTTTTTTTTTTACAGTGTTTTCATTTTTTTTTAAAATATTAGTTCATTTTAAGAGAAAAACTGTTAGTTGTTGTCCCTTGACTAATCCCAGGGACACGCCATTTTACTGCATTTGCAAGTACTGAAAGAATTTTTAATATTTAAAAAAGAAAATAAAATATCAACTATTTAGTGTTTTTATTGACAAAGAATATGTAGAAAGTGATTATGCAGGTGGCTTTATATATTTATAAACTATGTGTTTTATTCATTAAAATGTCAAAGGCAAAGAGATCGTCCTCCTGCTGAAATGACCCTTACAATACAATTAACCTTTGCTATTGGTTTTATTATTTAAGCAAGTAATTATAGATAGAAATAACAATTTTGGTCCATCATTTTAAGATTTCTGGTTAAATTATCATCCATATCTTCTCGTAAACTCGAGTAATAAAATGATCAAAACTCAACAGAAAAATGTTTACTGATTTTGTCCACTCGAGACCACCACATTATCTGAAACTTTCAACTTAGCAACTTTGACAAAGTCTTTAAGCTCCGCCCACTTGGAACAATCACTTCATGTCATATATCCCTGAAAAGCTTGTTTCCTGATTTATATGTCAACTTATGGGTCATTATGATTATACCTATCAATTTCCTTTACAAACCACACTTACTAGACTGGAAACACATTAAACCACATTGGAATTTTAAAACATGTTTTCATTTCCACAGATTCATTAGTTTTTCTATGTTCTGAACCCAAAAAGTTCATTTCTATCCCTGTTTAGAAGGATACTGCATAGGATGTTACAAGGATCTTTCACAAAATGCTGTTAATTGTTGGATTTGCTCTGTATTTTATATACTGAAAAATGACAAAATTATAAAAGCCTGTAGTGTTTTCTCAGTTAAAGAATAAAGAATGATTTTCTGAAACTGTTCTGAAACTTTCGCTTGAGAAAATCTACACAGTGAAACAAAGATTTTAAATGCTGCATCATCATCATCATCATCATCATCATCATCAACAACAATGAAAACAAAGACTAGATTTCTGGGTTGGGTTTGTTAAGTATGCAAATGTGCGCATGCTTAATTAGGCTACATGATGCCTCATTTGCATAAATGTGTAAAATTTTTAATAAGCAAATGTCAATGTTAAAAAGTTCCATGACAAAATGACTTGTAAAAAATTCAGCTGATGAAGAGTGATTGTGATGTGTGTTGATTTAGAAATTCACATGTATTCTGGTTATAATAATGAGTAATTGATGGGGGTTTAATAAATCGGAGCTCACACTGTAATTGCATTATATCTTTGAGTCTTGTCTATATGATTAGATAATTGCATAACCTCTTTGAGTCTTATACATGATTAGATAATTGCATTATGTCTTTGAGTCTTAGACATCATTAGATAATTGCATTATGTCTTTGAGTCTTAGACATGATTAGATAATTGCATTATGTCTTTGAGTCTTAGACATGATTAGATAATTGCATTATGTCTTTGAGTCTTGTCTCTATGATTACATGGAGCAGGGTCTAGCTTGAAGGCAGCCTGGTTTTAATCGCGCTTTAAAATACAATTCCAGCTGAAAGCCCTCACATCAGCATGAGGCCTGAATTAAAGCAGCTGCAGTGGCTTACCTCTTCAGAGCTGCACTGATTAATCGAAGGCGCTCTGTACCTTTAATTTCAGCCTCGCCATTGAAGCGACGGAAACAAGGCGACGAGAAATCAGTCAACAACAGCGCCTGTGCGTCTAGCAATCCGATAAGAAAAGATGAGAATCACCGCAGCTGAGGATGCTGAGCGTTTAAAACGCGGCGCGATGGAAAATCTCCCTCCTGTAATGAGCTGGAGCTCAGCAGCTCTGCCTCAGGTTGCCAGGTGCACTACTATTCACCCATCTTAATAGCAGAAGTGTGGGCGTGTCACTGAGT
This sequence comes from Pangasius djambal, assembly GCA_022985145.1. NCBI lineage: Eukaryota > Metazoa > Chordata > Actinopteri > Siluriformes > Pangasiidae > Pangasius > Pangasius djambal. The sequence goes on from CM040991.1 coordinate 19,589,871, forward strand.
CTGAGTGGGCGTGTCTAAAAGAAAACATTTAAAATCTTTATACTGAAATATTTGTCATGGGTTTTGTGATTCTGGTGGTAATTTGAGGGTTGATTCTGTATTTTTGTTATTCTTGTGAGAAGATAGAAGTCGTCTGCCATGTTGATGTCACAGGGGGGTGGCGTTATTGCGCTGGCGCTGGCACAGTTACGATGGAGTAACTGGAGAAACAAATTCAACCATCTCAACCATAAGTGATCGCAATCAGGTCTCGCTAAAAAACAAATGAACAAGGGTGTCTTTGCTAACGCACCATTTTCCAGAGTCATATTAATGACACGAATAATTGAGTATACACTTATAGAAGGGAACTTATTTACAATCGCACTATCCAGTGTCACCCAGATGAGGATGGGCTCCCTTTTGAGTCTGGTTCCTCTCAAGGTTTCTCAAGATTTTCCTTTCCACCGTCGCCTCTGGCTTGCTCATTAGGGATAAATTTATGAATTTAAAATTAACATCCAGAATTTATATATTTCTGTAAAGCTGCTTTGTTGCAATGTCCATTGTTAAAAGCGCTATACAGATACAATTGAAGTGAAAATTGAATTGAATTGAACTGAATAGGAATTTTGGCATAGAAGTAGTGGAGATGGTGCAAATGCTTGACTCTGAATACAATGCAGCTATATGATGCATTTATATTGAGTTATGGGTGAAAAAATTGGCTTGGCTAGTTAGGGATCTATGAGCTGATGAGTGCGGTGGCATCGATGGCGGTATCAGGACGAAAATAGAAGCTTTGGAAGCTGATCTGTTTGAGCAGAGTGTACAGATGAGGACTAAAGTGCACTAAAGTGCTGCTGCATCACTCTTTTCAGCTAGAGAAGAAGCAAGCGCTAATCCTGTGTTCATCTAAAACCTGTAACAAAGATATTCTGACCTCTGACTAGGAAATTCCTACTTGGATATTCAGGAAGCTGCTCACAGCATCAACAGTAAACACAGTAGCACTTGTTTACTTTAACATCACTTATACTGTATGTACAACATTTGCTTGTTAAATCTATAACACTGACTATACAGCTGACTGATTTGAGGAGGTAAATATACATCGCTCATCAGAGTCAGCTAACAAAAAACAAACATGGAGGCGTCCATGTTTTTCGCATTTTGTAGCTCGAACACAAAGAGGTCCAAAATGACATAATTCCAAGTTCTGATGTCACACTTTCCAGTTAAGTTGAACACAGTGTAAATCCCACTACACCACTATCAGGAGGTAGTTGAACAGCATTGTGGGTAATGTAGGAAACCATTAAAATAAGTGAAAATAGACTAACCTGTCCATGAAAGAAGTTTAAACTATTAAAAGTCCTTTCAGAAATGAACCATGAAATAAATCTTTTGCATCACTGACAATCACATATTGATGATAAATACTGATATGCAAGTCATTCAGAGTGGATTTTGCTTTTCTTTTTCGAGTGTAAAACCCACGGACAAAAGGAAAGTATCGATATATGACATGGGGATGCGACATCACATTGCAGTGATCCGCCATACTATAACGATACAAACAGTTCAGAAGCTTTAAAGCAAGATAATCAGACAAAGCCTATCTGACGTATTTGCTAATACAATCTGATATAGTTACTTTTTAAAATGAGGCAATGAGGCAATCCAGAGATGTTTAATGGCTTAAATTACAGCAATAACAGAAAAAAAAGAAGCTTACTTACCTTCTTCGACATCTTTCGAAGTATCAGAGTGGTCTTGACATTTTTACCACACTACACAAATGATTTACATTCAGGAGATCCTTAGGCCTTGCCTGCTGTTCCACCTCTCTCTCTCTCTCTCTCTCTCTCTCTCTCTCTCTCGTTCAGTCACTCTCTGTTAATATAATTGCGCAGCCTGAGAATATGATGAACGCTTTAAACTAAGCTGATAAACTCAGATCATAGCTAGGAATTAACTGACTGATGTGGTCTTAAGGAGTGTAATCAGGTTGCAGGAGGATCACTGCACCATCAGCTCCAAGGCTTCCTGTCATTCTATAACTGAGTTTAATATTCATCCTCCTGCTAGCTGTCTAACAGGATTGTCTGATGGCCTGATGGAAATATAGCTCACAAACCAAAAATTACATTACACCGCATATGAGTGTTGTTTGAATGGCTGTTGTGTCCGTTTGTCTGCATTTAATTACATTTATTTACAAGTCCTGCAAATGTCTGTTTGTGAATTCCACATGAGATTCCAGCGATCTGAAATTTTTTGAATTTTTGTCAAATTCTTTTGTCATTTTCACATATTGTCTTATTCTTCCCTTATAACTTTGATTCAACTATGAAATCTAAAGATTTAATAGATATTTTCATACATCTTACAGATATTATCTGTCTTGTTTTCTGTGTCTGCAAACACAATCACAAACATTTTAGTTCATCATTACGATAAACAAAGGAATCATAATGTATTGTATCTCAATGGTGCAATGAACAGATATAGCCTATTGAGAAAAGTTATCAGGAAGTAAAATCATATTTGATAACATTATTATAATGTTCTTATTAAAGTTAAAAAAAAATAGAAACAGTTGATCTGCACATTTAATATTTCACATCTTACTGTTAGTAATGATAGTAAAATGATCATAACAAATGTTTACAAATGATTTGTAATTAAACCACAGTCATTTAATTTCCATTTTTGGTCTCTGTAAGGGATTCGAACACAATCTGGCAACCCGATCACGTCTGAATATATTCTGTGCTGTATTGTCCCAGAGGAGGCCATCTGCCTGTCCTTTGTTTAAAAGGGTGTGAATTTGAACACTAGGTTTTCTTGCTGAAAATCCACTATAATGACATAATAACACTCTGACCTCTGTTCAGATTAAATATACACATACAATCACTGCATGTTGTAGCAATATTCACTTTTCCACAGCAGGGTCTGCTGATGTCCCAGGATGTGTGATGTAAAATAAAAAGGTTTGTATGATTCCAGAAGTCAGAGTTACTCCATTAAACATCCAGTAAAGTTTAACTGAAAAAAAAAAATAATCAAGCTATAAATGTAATGAAACACCTGCTGAATACTGGGTGTGGCCTAATATTCTAATGAACATGCGTGATTGACATCATGCCAGGCTAGACTCCAGTCACGGAGATAGTGTTTGTGTGTTATGCAAGGAATAAAACAGTTTGGAGTGTGCTGTTATGAGAAAATAATCAATGATGCAGTGATGCAGAGTTACTGTTACAACCTGAAGTTGATTATTTTCCTATAACAGCATGTACTGAAGTGTTTTATTTGTCTTATTCCACAGCAATTTGCCAATACATTTTTTTTTTACTTATTAAAGAATGTCTCGAGTCCAGTGTTGAGACCTTTTCTGTATTGACTTGGGCTTGTCTCAGACTTATCAACATTTGTACTTGGACTTGTCTTGGTCTTGGGCATTGGTCTTGCTAAATAAATCTTATAAATCTTGGTCTCAAGAGAGAATTTGTAAAAATAATGTGTATATTGTCTTCTAGTAACCTGATTATATGCCTAAGCCTATTGTCTGGAATGATTCTGCAGGATTCTGGGTAATTCTCAAATTTATTTGCGATTTGCGTTTGGCATATACTGTAAATGAAAGTGGCTTGGCCTTGAATAGGATTTGATGGTTTTCATTCTCGAACTTGACTTGGCCTCAGTTAGTCATTGTGTTGGACTTGACAATGGTGTCTTGACTACAGCCCTACTTTTATGTATAGTTATTCATATTTACATTTATGTAACGTTGCATTTATTGTTGTGGAACGTCCATGAAACAAGTTATTTCCTGTAACGTGCATAATATCAGTTATAAACAGTCATTCCCTCACTTCTTCTTGACATTAATAAGACAGAACAAAATGCTTTCTGCTCATGTTACTAAGTAACCACAAAGCACAAAGTGCCCTGTCCTAGAGAGAGAGAGAGAGAGAGAGAGAGAGAGGGGCATACTCTCTCTCTCTCTGTCTGTAAGAGAGAGAAACAGTGGCCAGGAAGTGAAGTATCAATGAGTGCAGGTCAGTGAGGGATGGAAAGTGGTAGCCAGTGATTTTCCTGCACGACAGGTTGTAATTTGTGTGATGGTGCTGAGCTGTGCCGAGCCTGACAGAAACGGAGGATGGAAAGAGTAATCCTATTACAGCTGTGCACCACTGGATAGCAGTTTTTAGAGCTTAAAGCTACAGAATATTGAAAAAGAGCAAAAAAAATAATAAAATTCATCATTATTATTAAGTCAGAGGAGGAAAAATACTCATTATATGCTGTTCCAAAATGACTTAGAGTCGTCCTGTCAATCCTGTAAGTGTAACTCCCAGTAATTCTCTGTCATACCTCAGCTCAGGTGCTCTCTGTATAAAATGAACAGCCGCATAATGACAGAATTTATAGTTAATAAGTGTCAAAATATCTACTGTACATCACTACAAAAAAAAAAAAAGTTGACATTCCTTCATTAATAAGCCTTTTCATTAGTGATTCGATTGCAGCCGATATGCAACGTTTAACATATGTACATTTTTGGGAAGGGTGCCATTAATTCTGTAGTAGACTGTAGTAAAAATTATTTACTTCTAGAACATTGTTATATTTCTGATTTTTAAAAAATATTTTTTACATTCCACTAATGAAACCTGAGAGTTTAATAGGACAAAAAAACAAACAAAAACACACCACACACTTTAAAATATTGAAACATTGTTTATACTTATGGTTTATTAAATATTTCTTTGACTGCCCGCAGCCAATCAGATTCAAATTCCACACTGAACCTGTAAAATAATCCCATTATTACAGAGCTAAAAAATTCTGACTCCAGCAGTTGACTGTAGCGTCACCGGAGACTCTGAGCCAGTCTGTTCAGCTCCTGGGAGAGAGCCGTGACTGTACCCATAATCCTTTGCCTGTCTCTGTCCTGTAGCCGGCCACCGCAGCGCTGGGCGAACTTATCTGGGTGCCAGAGAGCCTGCTGGCGGCGCAGAAACTTCCGGAAAGTGGCTGTGTCGGATCGGTCCACACCGTGCAGGATGACGGCCATCATCTCGTCGACAGAACCACGCGGCGCAGGCCAGGGAATGTCATCATATCCCAGGACACCGCCTCCGGAGGAGGAGCTGAGGAAGACGGCGTCACAGCGCTCCTCATAGCGCCTCTTCTTCCCCTGCTGGGTCTCATCTTTTTTACGAGAGGCACGTTCCAGGTATTCCCTGTGCTCCTTCTCCAGCCGCGTGTGCAGCTCTCTACGCTGCCTCTCCTCCTCCTCTTCGTTTTTCTCCTCCTTTTTTCTTCTTCCCTTCCTGTCTGTCCTCGCTCTGGCATGCTGCTTGGCCTCATACTCCCTTCTGATTCGCTCAGCCCAGTCAGCAAAGTCTCCTTCGTCTTCGTCATCTCTCAGAAAATCTGGAAAACACATGAAAGAGATCATGAAAAACATAGCAATGGTTGATTTATTGATTTACTAAAACGCCACGGCCTAATGGATGTTTATCTCCAAAAGTCCTGATTTTTGGGAAGAGAGATGTGTCTGTGGATCAGCAAGAGCAGAACTTACATCTAATGCTGCATTCATGTCATATGGGAAAAAAACCATAAATCCCACTTTCTGACTGGGAGAAAACTGTAAATAGTGACCTCTGAGTAGGAATTACGACTTGGAAATTTGTGAGCTTTCTAACTGACCAAACCTGGAAGTGAGATATACAAACATGCCATGAGTCCAAGGAAGTAAAGTTTTAAAATAGAAATCTGAGTTTATATTTTATCTTATAATGAACTACAGCTGATCAAATTCACCACTTGCTTCAGGTCTAATGTTTAACATGAACAGTTACATACTAATGCTAGCTAACACTCACTCTGTTGAATAAAGTGTGTAGGCGTTTAAGTGGGAATAACGGGAGGGTTGCCCATCCTCCACAATTCCACACACCATGAATGCAGCCAGTCGCAAACCTGTGATCATGTGACATCACTGATAGCCTCACGTCACCTCCATGTACCTCTTAGCATAAAATATTAATTTTATAATCTTACCCTCATCATACTGCCCAAATGTTTCGAAAAATTCATCTTGGCATTCTCCCAGCAGCTTCTCCCTCCACTCCTGCTCAGGATCAGACCGCTGAGGAGCATCTGCTCCCGGACTCCTCTTCTGTACAGAACCACACAAATACAAAGCTGTGCTTCGCTAATTTCATTTTCATTTAATAATGTACTCAGGAAATATGTTTACAACTGAAAATTACATTGAACAAAATGGATGGATGGATGGACAGACAGATGTATTGTCCCCACTACACTTGCCAAATTGTCACACTACGCTTCCTAGAGCACCTTAGTGGGATGAGCTGATGGCTAAAGGTGCTCGACAAACTACAATCACATCATCATTACAGTGTACAGTAGCTGAAGAGTACGTTCTTACGTTCTTAAAACTTTATTTTTTAATAACTATGACCTGATAGATGAGGTGTTTTATAGAAGGAAAATCACCAAACCATGCTGGTTTCAGGACATACAAGACCAGAGATGAGTAAATCTGATCTCTGTGTTGAGACTGGATCATATCATACCTGTTTAAAGCTCAGTCCCTGAAGCAGCTCATGAGGAGTGACTCCAGCGTTGTTCGGTATGCTCAGTGCAGCAGGACAGTGTTTACGCAAAGGAACTACCAGATCATCATAGTCTGCAAAAAAAAAAAAAAAAAACACTATGAAATACATAGTTAGAGATTCTGCCTGACAGACATTTTAAATCAATCGTTCTTGGTGATCTTGGTGACTTTAACTGTGGCATGGATGTTGGTGCCAGATGGGATGGTTTGAGTATTTCAGAAACTGCTGATCTTCTGGGAATTTCACACACAACAGTCTCTAGAGTTTATACAGAATGGTGTGAAATACAAAATACATCGTGTGTGCCGAGGGTCTGCAGACTGAAACACCTTGTTGATGAGAGAGGTCAGAGGAGAATGACCAGACAGGAAGTCTATAGTAACTCAAATAAGCACTCTTTACAACCGTGGTGAGCAGAAAAGCATCTCAGAACACACAACACATCAAACCTTGAGGCGGATGTGCTACAACAGCAGAAGACCACATCAGGTTCCACTCCTGTCAGCCAAGAACAAGAATCTGAGGTTATCATGAGCACAGAGTCACTGAAACTGGACAGTTAAAGACTGGAAAAAGACCAGGTGATTTTTTCATTCATTTCTCTTTTTTTCCATTTATACAACTGAGGGCCTTGCTCAAGGGCCCAGCAGTAGCAGCTTGGCAGTGCTGGGATTTGAACTCATGACCTTCCAATCAGTAGTCCAACAGCTTAACCAGAATTTCTAATATATTATATTTTTTATTCTAGCAAAACTTTGTTTGATTACATCCGATTTTATTCTGAGTTTCTTCCGAAAATCTTCCCTCTTCATGTAACACGGTTTGTTATGCAAATGACCATGACGAATGCATTGAATATGCAAATGTCCAGTTACGTCATCTGGTGTTTTTTTTATTCTTGAGCGCGCACTAGCTACTTTCCCCTGAACAGAGCTGACAGGAGAGCTGACAGGAGAGCTGACAGCACCGCGCGGTATCAGCTCACCTGTTTTGCCGTGTCTCAGGGCTTTTCTGGCGGCCAGGTGCAGCGGTGTGTCCCCGTTCCGGTCCTTCTGAAGCGGATCTGCTCCGTGTTTTAACAGCAGCCGGAGCAGCGCGTCGTCTCCGTGAGAACAGACCAGATGCAACACTCCTCTTCTCCTCTTCCCCTGAGCGAACTTCAGCTCCACATCTCTGTGTTTCCGCAGATACGACTTCAGCTTCAGCAGACTTCCTTCTTCCACATAGCGCCAAACCTTCTTCTGCTTCCGGGACGCCATCATGCACTTAAATAGCACAGTGGCTAGATAGCTAATTCACTCAGATAGCTAATAAATAAATAGCTAAATCGGTGGATTCGTAATTTCGTTCATAAGCCAATAAATTAAAATGTTAATTAGTTTGGTATGATAATACAAATCTAAGCTAAATAAACTACTCAGCTAGCCCTAAGCTTACCAATACACCGCATTTCAGCACGGACATATATGAAAGTTACACAATCCCGTACGACTGCAAAATAGTTCCCAGCGTCTTTCTAGCGCACATGTTCGTTCCGAGGGATTAGTTCCTGCTGTAGTTTTCTCTTTGTGTCAGTAGAGGTCAGGCTCCACTGACATTGCTTTCCAGACAACAATACATGAATTTTAAAACTTAATCCTCATTGGATCCAGAGCTTATCTTCAGAACACTGGGCACAAGCTGGGAATACACCCTAAATGAGAATCCAGTCCATCACAGGGCGCCATGCACATTCACATTTACACCTAGGGGCAATTTTAAAACTCATTCTATTTAAGGCATGATGAATATGAACAGTAAAATGTTGCTTCAGGAAAGTAAAAAGGAAAGAAAAGAAGAAAAGGAAAATGTATAAGAACATATACAGATATTTTAGTTTGTCGAAAACATCCTTATGTTTTTATTTTTGTTTCATCATCAGCAGATTAAAACTGATATTCATTCAGTTCATTCATTCATCTTCAGTAAGAGCTTTATCGTGGTCCGGGTCATGGTGGAGCCAATTCCGAGAAGACTGAATGCATGGCGGGGCCGATTGCCCCAGATGCGACAGCTACAATTAATTTAGCATAGCCAGTTCACTTACTGGAATGGTTTTGGGAAGTGGGAGGAAACTGGAGAACCCGGAGGAAACCCATAGAACATGTAGGAGAACATGTAAAACTCCACAGATACAGTAACCTGCACTGAGGATCGAACTTGAGAGCTGTGAAACGACAAGGCTACACACTGTGGCTCCACGCTGTCTAAAAATTGGAATTTATAATACAGAAATTGTGCAAGCATTTATAAAAACATTTAATTTTCATACCCCTTTACCCCTACACCCCTCTAGTACTGGTCAACTGGTGGTGCCTAAGACTGTAGTGTCATCAATGGAGGGCAAATAATTTAGTGTCATAGCTAACAAACTTTGGAATGGCATCATGCAAGACCTTCATCACTGCACTTCCTTCTCCCATCTCCCAACTTAAAATGTACGTTTTCCTCTTCCTTCTTCCTACCTCTTAGGGTTTTTTGTTTTTTTAGAAACCATTAGTTTCTTTAAATAGACAAGGGCTATATAACAATTTTTTTCTTAATATTTAATTACAGTTCTTGCTAAAGGGCCCAACAGTGGTTCTGGCATTGCTCCTGGGATTCAAACTGACAATCTTCTGCTCACTAGCTCAGAACCTTAACAACTGAACCACAACTGCCCAAACCTTGCTTTTAGATTTTAAGTTATTCCACTAGTTTACAACTCCTGGTCTGTGGAATAATCCATTTTTCTACATTTTTCTACAAAAAATCCTGTAAGAAGAACATACATGAACACGTGAGATAGACAGTCATGTAATAAGGCGGTTTAAAGTTTGTTTTAGGCTCCTTTGCTGGTCCTAAAAAAGAACCAACACCTTCATAGAACATTTTGTGTCCAGTTTTATAGTAATTACACAAAATATACGTCCACATATTATTATAGTTCTCATTACAGTATGGTATTTAAGCACTAAAGTGAGGATTGTTGTAATTCAGTAAATCTTTATAACATAAAGGGTAATTTGGTCAAATTAGTAGAAATATTTGACACACTCCATGCCATGGTTCTCAGGGGTTTGTGATGTATATCTAGTGGATCCCTGCCTGCATTTCTTTATTTAAATCACCGGATGATTTTGGAGATTACTATCAGCTAGTACCAACGTTGTTATGTTATTATTTAGTTAACACAGTTATAAGATTAACTGACTGGTCACTTGAAAGGATAACTAAAAAAAAGGATTATAAATGTTACCTTTAATCTAACCGCAAGTTTCATTTGGTGTTAATATGATACTCAGGAATTAAAAAGCTGTAATGACTTGAATAAATTAATATGATTGCATGCATTTGTCCTGATGTTCTTAGAATTAAATCTGTTCTGTGATCATAAGGCAGTCCTTGGAAATTGCTTTCCTCAGGAAGGAGACTGGCTGAAAAAAGTTTGAAAACTCCTGCTTTAGGGGACGTACAAATGTTCCCGACTACAACACACACACGCACACACTTCCAGCAGGTCACACACTCTTGTTCAGGTTTTGCTGCAGTGCTGACGCCGTTACAGCGGGCCAGGCGGGAGGTCTCCTGAGTGAAGCACCTGTTCAGGGGAAGAGGCTGTGTATGCGAGAGTGTGTTTGTTTCGGCGACTGTGTGTGTGGGATGGAGGTGTGTGTGTGTTGGTCGTTGTTGCAGGCACGAGAAGTAGCTGTATCAACACAACACACAAAAGTAGAAATGCAGCACAAAGAAAAAGAAAAAGCTGTTGAGAGTTCAGCTGTTGTCTCGGAGGTGTTATGGAATCATCCATTTGAAGCATTTCTAAGAATCACATTTATAAAGTTTAAGAGGTGTGGTGTTCAGATTTCCAAATCATAAAGGTGGAACTGTGTGTTAGAGGTGATTTGGATGCGATTATAGTTATTTCTTTAACTCTATAAGATCTACAACTAAGCCTACACTGTGCTGTTTGTGCACATCTCATGTTGGTGATTATATGATTCAGTTGATTCACTGATTCACTGATTGACCTTTTCTGTTGACTAAACGAATACATTTTGTGTGACTGTTTATCTTTGCAAAGTCACTATTATTTAGTATACTTAATAACAGTGCCTGTATGGCAGACATACCATAATAACCATGGTTTTGAAACCATGGCTACTAAGGCGTAACTGTGGTTTTGAAACTGGTTACTGTGATGGCTTGAAAACCATGTTTGTTCTATAGCAATCATGGAAAAGCTGCTGGAAAGGCAGTGCTGAGATCTGAACTCACAACCTTCTGGTCACTAGAACAAAATCTAAATGGCTGAAGTACACTTACTCTGACACTGGTGTCTTTATAGCAAGTGCAGCACGAGATCATTAAAATTATAGCACCGATCTCCCTCTCTCAGTGTGATGAGAAGAGAGCTGTGTGTGAGTGTGTGTGTGTGAATGGCCTGAATATGCACAGCTGAGCCGGAGGATGGAGGAGGCTGTGTGCTCCGTCGCTCACAGGGCTCTCATTTAGCGCTGGTGAGAGAGAGATGGTTTGAGCACTTACAATGGAGAGGATAGAGGAGGTCATGAAGGGAGCCTTTGTGGCTTTTGGAGGATGAGAACTCCTGCTCTCACACCCTCCGATCCGGAAGGTTCCACGCTTTTCCACCCACAAGCCGTGGACCACCACAAACGTGCTCCTTTTAATAATGCACTGTTCCTCAAAGGATGACCTGGAGACTGCTCTCTCTTTCAGCTTCAGTTATTAATGGCTTCTCCAGGTGCAGTTTTTCACTAATTAGTCCTTCAGGTCTTTTTGAACATCTTGTTGTAGTAAGTGTTACAATTTTGAAGATGACTTTTTAAGCCAAGCAGCCAGGATTCATAAGAGGATGAGCTGAGAGAAGCTCTCCATCCACTGCTATTCATCTTAAAAACTTATAAACCATCTTTTCACTTTTTCTCCTTTTTTTATGACACTAAGCATTCTAGACTGTAAAGGAAAAAAAAGGTTTCATCTATCCTTCTAAAGGGTTTTTCAGCTCATCCCCTGGAGCAGGGGTCATCATCAGGTGGACCCTGCGAAGTACTTCAGCACACTGAACCAAGTATTTAAAAAAACCTTAGCAGAAGTGATCAGTGTATGAAAAAACTGGCTATGGTTCAGCGACTCCTGTAGTTTCTTAAACATAAACCATGGAGGCTTTTGTAGCAGATTCCCTGCTAATGTCAATCACGTGCATTTATTTAAATCATTTACATAAAAGCAGCTCATCGAGAAAGGGAAGAGTTTTCACAGACTTTCATAGATTTTTTTATTTCATGTACCCTGACATGACTTGTTTAAAAGAAAAAAAAAGAAAAAAACAGCAGTTTAAAACAGACGTCTCATCTGTTCAGAGTTTATGGCGCTAGTCAAAAGTGTTAACCAGACCGAAACAAAATATAACCACTTTAAATTGTCTTGTTTATAATCATCAACTAATCATTAAAGGTTAAGCATAAAGCCCTGTTGCTTCCTATGTTATCGCATTTATTAGTCTGCGCATGCCAATAACTGTTACAAGATCCGTCATCCTTCCAGAGATGAAATAAAACACTCTGTGGAAACCTGAGCAGACAGAAAAGAAGCAACAAGCTGCTAGGCAATGATGATGCGTAAGGCTAAAGGAGCAGCTGCAGAGTTAATTTTAGCTAGCTAGTTGCAGAGTTTGTGGATGTTTTATTCCACAAGGAGACAGTTTTAACTTTTGTCATCAAAAAATAAGATCATAAAAATACGCAAAAAAAAAAAGTAATAAAGTGCAGCTTTTGTGAAGAATACACTAATAAAATTCTTAAATTCAACAATTTCTGTATAATACAGTTTTTTTGAATCATTTTGTTATTTGTCTCAATATCTCTATGCTATATTGGTCACTTGCACTGTTGTAAATCAGCATTTCCACTTTTCCATCTTGCCCTGCGTGTGACTGTTAGGTGATGAGGATGTGTGTTTGTATGGACTTTATCACGGCTGCCCAACACCCTGACAGCTCTTCAGGGGGTGAAGCAGGCTGTAGAGGTTCTGTGCTGAAGAGATGAACAGCAGTGATGATGCTGAAAAGCAGGATTTCCCTGAACAGGAACCTTCTCCCCCTCAGCCTCACCCTCAGCAGGGGAGGGAAGATGGAGGAAGCGCAGAGGTGGAGGCTGGGGTTCCCAAAAGGAAACTGAGAGGTCCTCCAAGATCTTCTGGAGGGTCAGCACGCGTTTCCCTCCCCTCGCTGTCGGCTATTGTTAATATCCAGTGGAGCCATTGGTGCTCGTTTCCTCAGGAGCTATTCCTGACCTAGCCTGCTTTTCTCCTCCGCTGGCCTAGTAAACGAGCGATTGTGTCTGGGTTTTTCCTTCATCTCCCTGAGGAATCAGTAGGACAACAAGTCCAACAAGGACATATAGTGTATCTGCTGCAAAGCGATCTCAAGTTTCTAAACTTTCACTGATCTTTGCAGGTTTTAGATCTCATTGTAACAATAATGAAATTCTTACACTGATCCAGTTTGGAAGGTTTGGATGTGGACGTTTCTTTTTTAGTGCATGTAACATTAATCAGTAGCACTTTATCTGAAGGGTGAACACACTGGGCCTTCATAACCCATGCATAAGCCTGTTATAAGTAAGGAACAAAACACGTCAAGTATGTCTCTGGATCCATCGCCACCCTAACCAGGATAAAGGGCTTACTAAAGATGAATGATGAAATAAACAATCAAACAAACAAATGTAATAAACAATCAGCATAAAAGATTATATATATGTATACATATGTATATGTACTTTATATACACTATATATATATATATACACATATACAGTGTATATAAAAAGTCCACACGCTCCTGTTAAAATGAAAAAAAAAAACAAAAAAACAAAGGCCTGCAGGTTTTGTGTCAAAATAGATCAGTATTTGGAGCCATCGATTCTCCCAGCTGAAGAGAAGCAGCCCCATAGCATGATGCTGCCACCACCATGCTTCATCATGGGTATTGTCGTTCTTTGGGTGAGTTTTCATCTTGTCCTTTTGCCTATTTTGGAGAGCTGTCCTGTTCTTGGTGATTCTTGGTCACTGTGGTGCCCCATTTTCTCCACATGTTGATGATTGTCTTGATGGTGTTCCATGGTACATGTAATGTTTTGGAAATTCTTTTGTGCTCCTTTCCTGATCGATACCTTTCCACAGTGAGATGCTTTGTAAGGACCATGGCTTCAGCAGATGAAACCAATATGATGTCAAGAAAATCCTACAGATACGGCAGATCTTTATTTAGGGTTAATCAGAATCACTCCATTGATTACAGGTGTATGATAATTACTTTTGAATGAGTTTGAATGTGATTGGTTCATTCTGAGCACAGTCACATACCCCATTATTAATGGTGTGCAACCAGGGTATTGTAATTTTTCATTTCTTTTTTTTTTCTAATATGTTTCTATTTGTAATTCACGTTGGCTGCTCCATCATATTGGTGGAAAAAAAAAATCTGACATTATTGAACTCAGTTTCATTTTTTACATCACAAAAACCTGCAACGTTAACAGGGGTGTGTAGACTTTTTATACCCACTGTATTTATATTTCCTCCTGGCTGTAGGGAAGGAACTCAGCTACCAGTTTACTTTTTCTGACTGTTTCCTTAAAGGTTTTGGTATTCTGAGTATACATTTACATCTAACGTTCATAAATGTTCACTGCAACATTTTTAGTTGTAGGAACATCAACACTGCAAATAAAACATGTTTCCGAATGTTACTTTTTGTCTACTTTGGAATGCTGTGTGCTCAATAGAGATGTCATGATACCACCTTTAGTATCAGCCGATACCGATACCCATCTGATATCTTTTTTCTTTTAAAAACTATTTTTAAATGATTTTTTTAAAAACTGAAGCGCCTAAAAATACAGCGTGAAAATATACAGCTAAAAACATTACACAAAACAGATGCTTCCACCCAAAAATCATTTAAATTGCAAATATAATAAAGTATAAATAATAAATCAATAAATTTCAATTCTAAAGAAAAAAATATACTATTACGTTTCTTTGTATGTAAATACAGTTCCAAAAAAGTCTCTCCCAATTCCAATCTTTTCCATTTGTTACAGGAAAGGATTAAATTCATTCTTTTTTTTTTTTACCAAAGCCCCCCCCCACACCGGACCACCAGTTTTGCGAGTATCGCCCGATACCAATCCTGGTTATTGGATCTGTAGCATCTTTTGTGCTTGATGTTGTAATAACCTTCATTTGTCTTTATCCTTCAAGCACTTTATCCTGGTCAGGGTCATGGTAGATCTAGAACCTCTCCTGAGAACATTGTGCATGAGTCAGGAATACACCTCTGGACAGGATGCCAGTCCATCACAGGACATTGTTCACACACTCGTTCACACCCAGCCTAGCCAATCCACTTCCCGGGATGTTTTTGGACAGTGGAAGGAAACTGGAGAACCCAGAGGAAACCCTGGGGAGAACATGTGCAATTCAGTAACAAACAGAGCACGCTCAGGATTAAACCCACGACCCTGGAGCTGTGAGCTTATTTCCCGACTGTTACAGAGTAACCTTCTTGGAATGTATCACATGCTTAATGAAGGCTCTAACAAGGTTCTCTGTTAGCCAGGAACGGTTTCATTTGAATTGTGACTAGAAAGTGAGAATTTTCTAACACTTTTTTTTTTCCGAATTCTCTTCCATTCTTTACTATAAACACGTTTTAAACCCCTTGTGAGATGGAATTCACAGTCAGTCTACTCTTACACTTACCCCTACAGCTCAGACGTTCAGGGTGTGTTTCACAGCTCATTCAGGAGCGACACACACCTCTATTCATACAGACAGATGAAAGCGGGCAGCAGCCACACCTGGGCCATTGAAACACACCTTCAGCCATTCAGCGGCTTGACGAGAGCTGCTGCTGCTAAAGCCTTATTCAAATCCATTCATCTCATACACAGCGCCTCGTCTTCCACATGTTTATGGACAGTTTACATAGGTGTGGTGGCATCTCTTACATATTTAAGCTATTTATTTACTCATTCAAGTGCACTAAATGCGTTTAAACAAGCATAGAAACAAGTGTGCAACCTGTAAACTTTAGCTAATCATACACTCTCAGACATGATGTGCTAATTGACAACACATCTTTTTGTGTCATCTTGGTCTAAACACACGTTAGGTTAAATATATGTTAAAAGACAGAGAACACTGCAAAAATAATATCTTAGCAAGTACAATCGTCTTGAATATACGCAGATCTATCTAATATTTCTCATTATGTGATTATGTTAAATGAAAGATACGATTTTAAAGCTTATTTCGAATGGTTGGTTTTATTGCCAGATAACTTTGGTTATTTCAAGAATTTTTTTTTTTAGAAAGAATCTAAATTATCCTCCAGTAGCACAAAACAATTTCAGGCTTTATATTAGTAAAAACATCTAGAAATAGGTGGGTGTAACAATCCTATATTTCATAAAATATAAATATAAACCATATATAAACCAAAAAGCACCATGTGATTTTTTAGCACATGCTGGCCAGTTTTGGGAAAAAAAGTATCCTATCAAATGAAAATAATTTTAATATAGTGGAAAAAATATATGATTATAAGGCCTATTTCTAGACATTTTCACTCATTTAAAACTTTCAATTATTTCATTCTACTGGCGGATTTTCACACATAAAAAAGGTTTATTATCTTTGTTGCAGTGTGTGTGTGTAAGAAAAAAATTAATCTGGAGGACTCAGATCGTAAACAACAATCATCTTCACAAACAACGTCACTGTGTGCGTATTGGTTTCAGTTATCATAGAAATGGACGTTATTGGACGGTATAATGGACGTTATTTTAGTCTTGAATTTTTTTTCTCCAAAAATACACGACTAAAGTGTCGCTTTTAAAACAATCCCATTATAACAGAATTAAATTAAAGTTGTCCCATTAAATGAATTACATCACACTTGAACCTGATTGTGTCAGGAAGTGGCACGTGTGTGTGGTGATTATCAGCTGGAGTGTGTCGTGTTGACTCACAGCCTCGTCTGCTTTAAAGTCTATTGTGGTGTTCATTTGTCAGCAGTGTTCTGCTATTAGCTTAATGAAGAGTCCAGTTAATTACCTCAGCAGAGCAGAGCAGGCGTCGTGCTGTAATGCTCCACAGCGGTGTGATCAAAACAGGAAATGTTTCAGCAAAGAGTATGTATACACACCAGGTGTGTTTGGTGTGTACGATCCAAGTTCATTCATTCATTCAGATTCATTCAGATGCTGGATTTTTTAACACTTGTATCACTGTGAACACCTGGAACAGCTCTAAAAGTCATGTCTTCACTGATTTAGTGAAAAGGGAAAAAATTGTATGAAATTTCATGGATTCTGCTTCACCTGTCAGTGGATAAAT
>CM040991.1:19613749-19647019 GCA_022985145.1 Pangasius djambal
GTGCACGATAAGCAGTACTTGTGCTGCTATCATTTGTAAATCAAACAATTATTTGTGCTAATTTCGAGCCAGGAAATGCACTTTTTTGCTAAATGTTTTGGTACCCTGTACAGTAGAAAAGGCTTTTAGACTCGCAGACTGTAAATGTAATGACTTTGACGTTCTTGAGTTTCTGTCTTCCGCTCATTGATACGTCTCTCTTTGAAGTGTTTGTGTAAGTGACCGTGAGATCCATGAAATCTGTGTAAATGCCGGGATCGGATTGCCGGCCCAAATCATTTTACGACATCTCTGAAAATATCCATGGAGATTTTGGGCGCTTAATGTAACCGGAGACTTTTGAAGGCCACAATCCGACACCTACGCGGCTGAGGTTTAAATCTCTCCAGCTGCTGCTGAGTGAAGGCTGAACAGGGGGAAAAACACCACAGCCCACATGTGCACTACAGAATCGGTGCATGAGCAGGACCTCGGCAGAAGGTCAGGAGAAGGCTGTTTGCTTTTCAGAGCCATAATTTAATTTTCTGGCCTGATGTGCATGCTTTAGGGTCGGTTCTTTATGTCACCTGGAGCCCTGAATACACGCAGATTCTGTAAATGAGGCTTTACAGCATGCAGCATGTGTTTCCTGTGCACATTTTTCAGTTCTGCACTGACAGGTAAACAAATAAACAAGCCTAAAACAACACTAAGGTGACTCCCAGGCCACACACACGGCCTTACAGGAGGCATACGTGTCTGAACACACACACACACACATTTGTGTGGTCTCAATGGGTCTTTCTATACAACACACTGCAACTGAAAATATCTTGGAGGTTGATATTGTTTTATTAATATTTCTCAATATTTGAATTATCTGAAAATAGAACAACAATTTCAGGCTTGAAATAAAAAAAAAAAGTCAAGTAATGGTCTTAATAATACATCAATTTGACTATATTCAAGACATTTTCACCATTTTTGTGCAGTACAGCTATTTCATTATACAATTCAATTAAATTTGATTTATATTGCACTTTTTTACTATTGTCACAAAACAGCTTTACAGAAATCTGGATGTAGATTTAGGTTCCTAATGACCAAGACAGAGGCGACAGTGGCGTGGGCAACTGTTTAACCCCGGATACGATACATTACAGTATAAAACAGTACTAAGTGTGTTGAAAGGATGTTCAGTGTGAGCATATTCTGAATGAGAGTCATGTTTTATTTGTTCTGTCCTGAAGCCTCGTTTTATTTTAAATTAATTTGCCCTAATGTGCACTCGGCTTAACGCCTGTGCTCCTTTTATATGTGATTTAATCATAAACATGACTTCTTTTTCAAGGCTTATCTAACGTTTCAACTCACACCCAAACCAATACACACCCAATGCACACCCACACACACACACACACACACACACACACACACACACATTTTCTCTGGCTCATAATCTTCTTCTGTGCTGCACAACATTAATCTCCAGATTATGCATGTTTATTAACTGTCTTGCTATTGCAGAACTGTTTCATCACACAGTCATGTGTCCATAATTGGTACATTATATACTTGGCTATTCAACACACAACATCATTTTTGTAAACAAATAATGATACACCAGTTTAGTAATTTTGCTAACTTCAGTGTGATTTGTGACCATCGTATAAGACCCAGTGACAGTCATTGGCTGTCCTTTGTATTTGTGCATTTTGTTAATTTGTTTTTAACATGTACTTCCTTTGTACATTATATTTCATTTCAACTTAGCGTTACGTTAAAAAAAGATTTTATTCAGAACAATACATTCTGATGAGATAATATCATTGATTATGTATGGAATAAATCATTTGAGGGAGTGCACTTATAGGAAAATAATTAACAAAGGGGTGGTGTGATGCAGCCTGACCCAAAGCCAAGGAACTGTTGATTATATTCCCATAACAGCATATCACGAAGTGGTTTATTCCTCTTATACCACAGCAATTTGCCATCAGTTACAATTTCTATTAATTAAAGAATGACACGTTGTACTTTTTAGATATTTATTGTTATATTTAATGTTGTGGAATGTCCGGGAAACAAGCTAGACCCTGTTATCACTTACATCATAGCAGCTATAAACAGTTGTTCCCTCACCATCCTCTCTTTTTTTCCTCTTTCTTCAAGTTAATACGATAAAATAAAAAAAAAACGCAGCTTGTCATGTTACCAAACCTGTCTGTCCGGATGACTCAAAATATTTACTGTTACAGAGCACTGACGCTGGAGACTCCTTCCATAAATGCTAAATACGGAAGGAGTTTCCACACAGAAAACTTCACCACATCAAATGTAGGTGTTCAGTTAGAAACTACAATTCATTTTTTTCCCCTGCAGTGTGTGTTAATCAACCTCTAGGTCTTTATATCTGTGTTAGTTTCTGACCTGATGTGCAGGGTAGAGGGGGCCAATACATTGTGTAGAACATCAAATAGGCTACAGTCAGTAACTGTACATGTAAAAACCGACCTATGTGGTAGGTGTAACTGATAAAATGGCCAATGACTGTGTGTATACGTCCGTCTGTGTGATATCTAATCATATTTGCGATATACTATTAGAATTATGTATTGTAGCATGACATTTTCACGTTTCACGCTTTAATAACTGATAATAATAACCTCCCCTGCCAAAACTCTGGCTGTGAGCTCCAATATTTTAATTTGTTTTAGGATAAATTAACCTCATGAGCGCCAAGAAATCACAAATTCTTCCACTTTTCACTCTTCTAATCAAATGTAATCTAATGTATGTTTAATCGTTTTGCACTGTTTTCCATGTAGTAATTGATTATAGTTTGAACTGTAAAGCAGCACAGAAGGGTTTATTAAGGGTAAATATTAGCGCATGTTAGGAGTGGATGATCATACGGATGAGATTATATCCAGCCTAAAGCTCATCGGTGCTTAACTTGGCTTAATGAAGAAGATAAGGGGTCAGCATCTCTTCATACTCAGCATTTGTTCAGAAATGTGTGATTAGGACGATTACAAGCTGTGGGTGAAGGGACTATAGGACTGAAGCTGTTGAGGCACATTTCTGGTTAAACTTCAAGATCTAGATTGGCTACATTCAGTACTGTGACAACTTTCCGCTCTGAACCAGTGCTGCTCTCGAACTATTATTCTTATATTTATATGAGTTATATATAAAATAGGTATTTTCTTACCTTTCGTAGTTGCGTATGTATGACGAAGCATACAGTTTGACGTACTTCGTCAGCATGCGAGAGGTACTTTGCAGGTATTCTTACATATCTATTGTCTTCTTACATTTCTGGGAGTTCTTGCAGACATTGACTGCAATATAATGCCATTGCAAGTGTAGTGAAAGACCAGCAGAGAAGAGCGCAGAAGTGTTCATGCAAATTCCGTTCTCTAAAATAAGACAATCGAGTTTCAATAAACACTTCACTTTTATATTGATAATAACACACTTTATTTTGTTAACATACAACAGCTTTCATACATTTAAAATGTTACTCAAATATGAAAATTTGACACCTGCATTGTTTATAAGTCATTAACTATATGCACCTGCCTTTTACAAAGCACCATTTAGAGTCCATTTACGTTTTTAAATACAAACATTTAAGTCTGTGGTTTAATATAGTTCCTTTTTAATTGCTATTTTCTATTTTCT
This sequence comes from Pangasius djambal, assembly GCA_022985145.1. Taxonomy (NCBI): domain Eukaryota; kingdom Metazoa; phylum Chordata; class Actinopteri; order Siluriformes; family Pangasiidae; genus Pangasius; species Pangasius djambal. Next base: position 19,617,416 of record CM040991.1, read on the forward strand.
TATTCTGTTTATGGCACAAATTTTAATTAAACTGTAATAATACAGAAGCAGAAATGATCAAAAATTGATGCCATTTTGAATGAATGCGTAAAGATATGAATGCACATTGAAGCTTTTTTGTGATACCATGTTCTATATTCTACATTTTCCCCCTCGATTCATTAAAAGAACGCCAGGAGTTTGCAAGTCCACACAAACACACCGCAGTGTTGTGCGCATTCACAAACTGTTTTGGGGTGGTTGAGGGGCTGAAGGGAAATTGGTGTGTAACGTGCATTTCCTGCAAAGACGCCTGTTTTGATTTTGGACAATGGCCGAGCTAAATGGTGGGGGTGAAACCGGAAAACTATGTACATTACCCGATGCTAAAGACATTCCAGCAGTGTTTTACAACATCAAACACAACACATACACACACACTTAGGAGTTTCAGTAGAATAAACATTTTATTTACAGATTATTTCATAGCAGTGTCATACAGCAGGTAATCAATTCATGAAAAAGTTAGCAACCCATTACATTCCATAAATGTCCAGACACACACACACACACACACACACACACACACACACACACACACACACACACAGACAGACAGCAGTGTATCATTTGTAAAAGCTGCCACTTATTAACCCGCCCTCCTCCGACAGCATTTGTCAGTTGCCATCTGGCATTCTCAGTCCCCCAAACACACTCACACACACACGACTCTTTAATCAAGCTGCAACACTTCTTCTCGGCTGACACCCCCCCAAGCCGCTCCCCCCTCCCAACAGTCTGATCCCCAGTGATGAAGACAACAGGTAAATTGCTCAGTAGGAGAAAATGGCACAACCCTTATCTATGTATGACCAAGTGCTTAAGAAATGAAGCGATAAAATTACGGAGGAGCTCGTTTGCTAAAGTTGAGAGCAAACGTCTCTTGTAAGTTGCGCGGACCACCCACTAGGCGTCCTCCATCAGCCCCAAGTCCCCTAAGGAGTCCACATGAGGTCTATGAGACGTCCGACACTAACGTCTGGAACGCAGCTGTCAGTGGGCTCTGATCTCTGGAAGCGATGCCAAAGAGACTGGCACTACAAACCAGAAAACCTCAGACCGCACCAATGTGCTCATCAAAAAAGGAGCAGTCAATATAAAAGAGCAGTCTCTCAAGGTCTTTTGGTGCGATACGCAAGAGAGAGTCTGTGGTTGCTTGTCCAAGATCAGTAGATTTACCGTCAAGTTGCGAAGGCCCCAACGAGATGACTTCCTCTCGTAAAAATCTCTGTACTTCACACCTTAGTGGCTAGAGATTGTGCTTCAGTCTTTTGAGAGGAGAGAGAACTTGCCGGGCTGGGGTGGAGCGCCTTTTTGAGGTTCAGGAGGCATAAAAACTGGGATCTGAAGCGCAGGTCGAAGAAAGCATAGAGAGACGGGTTAAGGCAGCTGTTGAGGTAAGCGAGGCAGGTGGCATACGGATGAGCGTAGAGCAGGAAGTTGAGCAGGGCGCAGGAATCAGGCACGACTCCAAGGTAGGAGAGGGTGTCCATGCTCTTGAAAAGGTGGAAGGGCATCCAGCAGCCGGCGAATACCACCACCAACGTCGTGATGATCTTCAGTAGACGCCGCTTGCGCTGGTCCTCTTTGCGGAGATTCTTGTTGAAGTGTCGCGTCACGGTGCAGCCGATGAAGCCGTAGCACACCATCATGGCCAGCAAAGGGATTAGGAACCCAAAAGCTGTGGACAAGATGCCCAAACCGGCGATCCAAAAGTTCTCAGTCTGGTTGGTCGCCACGAGGCTGAAATCCATTGCGCAGGAGGTCTGGTTGGTCACTTTATCATGCAGTGTGGTGCGGAAGACCAGTGTGGGTGATGCCAATGCGCCTGAGAGAACCCAAATGGCAATGAGCGAGGCCCTCATTCGTCCACGGGTTCGGAGCTGTGAGCTGCTCAGAGAGCGCACTATGGCCATGTATCGGTCCAAGCTGAGGCAGGTGAGGCAAAAGACACTGGCGAACATATTGAGCATCACTACATAGCTGCTGAGCTTGCACAGAGCCATACCAAATGGCCAGTGATACCCCAGTGCCGTGTACACGGCCCATAGTGGCAGGGTCACCACAAATGTCAGGTCCGCCATAGCCAGGTTCCCGATGTAGACATCTGCCGCTCGGCGCTTGCTCTCTGCCTTCCACACAATGAAAATGACCACGCCATTCCCTGAGAGGCCCAGGATGAAGATGATCATGTAGAGGATGGGGATGAGAGTGTACGACACTGGCAGTTCATCATCATACTCGCATGAGTTGTTCACATTTTCCAGATCGTACATGTAGTCAATGTAGTCGTCCGTACCGTTATCCATGATGCCTTCAAGTGTCTAAAAGTCCGAAGCTGTTTATAAAAGTTTCAGAAGCTCAGTTGATCAAGTTTCAGAGTGTGAAGCTCACAAATCAGCTCTGTCCTGAATCAGCAGTGAGGAACAAGGCAGAAGAGACCTCCTTTTTCAAGTGAGTCCAAGTATGAATGCTCTCTGAGAGAGACATGGTGCCTTTTTAAAGCCCTCTAAGCCCACCCCTCCTCCCTCCTCCCTCCTCTTGCCTCTCGTTTCCGCCCTCCTGCCCGCCTCCTTTGCTTTTCTTTATTGTAAACTCCATTACTTTGCACATGGGAGCAAATTCTTCATACTTTTTACATATGCTAGCCATAACATATAATAATAAATAAAATAAAGCTAAAGTTATAGAATAGATGTCATTTTTGCTAAAGAAAAAAAAATGTAAACAATAGAAAAACGATGCAATTAACCTTTGTATTATTGGATAAACTAGTAAAACAATAAATCTTATGTTGCCAATCAGCACTTTCTGATTTGTTCTTTTAGGTTACAAATAACACACTAATTGTTCATTTGTTCTTTTTTTTTTTTTTTAAACACTTTTCCATGTAGCAGTAATTAAAAACAAACTTGTAAAATAGACAAGGAAACTTCTGGGTTGTTGCCAAAGCAAAGTGTACATTTAAAAAGCATGAGAGTGGATTTGTTAGGACAAGTCGGGACAAGAAGTTTTTGCCCTATAGAGATAAACTCAGATCATAATAGCCGATGGTTGATGTGTGAACGACAGCCTATTCAAAAAAAAACCTTCTCCCCATTTCCATGCCAATGCCACTGGCAAAACACACCATTACACTTGTGGAAATGTCAGTTTCATCCCCTACCTGCCTGAACAAGACCAGGATACAGAGGATTTCTCTTCAGCAAAATAGAAAGCACAGAAAGCACAAACTGAGTCTATAACTGTAAGGAAATGAAGTCTTTTCATAACAAACGGAAGAGGAAAGGAGAAGTACAGTGGTAATGCTTGTTCTCATACTTACCCTATGAGATTTTAAGAAAAAGTGGATGTCTATAAATCTATAAATAAATACATGTTCATGATTAGTGTACAATTGTCTATGGTAATAACATACTAATTAAAGTCAAATAATACAAATTGTAATGCACAAACACACCCCCAAACTGTTATATGTTATAGTTATTAACCATCAGCAGGTAATATTCAAGGCTTAACGTGATAAAAACAAGGTAAATTTATTACATTTTATTTATTAGAATTATTAAAGGAGTACATTTTCATGGTGCCTAAAGGTACACAATTATCCCGTGCTTACTCCATCACCCTAAAGATGTCATCCAGGTTACTCAACTGTGTGTGTGTGTGTGTGTGTGTGATCCAATCTTTCACTGCAGTCCAACCCAAAAATATGTTTAACTTGGCCAGCTGATAAAATATAAAAATTGCATCTGCTCGTCAGATAATCATTAAAAACAGGGAAATTACAAAAGCGCATCATCCTTCACCATCTGACTCAGAGATAAAACCTGACACACGTGAAGCAGAGGAGGAACGTCTGCCTTTCTAAAGAGGAATGTCACATCATTTAGGAAGATATTACGTATCTGGAGGAATCCACAGGAAAAAGGTCAACGCAGTGACCGACTTCTTTATTCTGCTGGTTCTATGTTTTTATGAGTTTATGAAATATGGGGGAAAAGAAGACAGGAGATAAAGATGCTTTGGTTCGACATGAATAACAAAGCCATAATATAATTTCTGGTTGTTGGAATTAAACCTTTAAACTCTCACGGCATTGTTTACGTACATTTTCTTTTACCATCCAGAAATGTATCATTAGGTGCTCAAAACCATGACTGGACAAACCACTAGAACAGAAAGTCAAATTTTAAATATGAAATCCATCCATTTAAAAAAAAAAAAAGGATTAAAAACAAATGGATTAAAAAAACAATTATTTTAGATTTTTTTTAGACTTATTCTATTTATGAAGCAAATAAGAAATAAAAGAAAACAATTACTGGTTCATAAAAATGAAAGAAAATAAATAAATAAAACAGTATTTTTTTTCCCTTTAATTTGGCTTTAGGCACTCAGTCGCCCAAACTCACAACAATCACAATTCACCGAAATCAAATGCTTTCAGTGGTTTAGCCGAAATTGATAAACTACTTTTTCAATTAGAGAGAAACTTAAAAACAGAATCTAGAGGTTAAAGAAATTGAAAGTGGTTCTTCATTTTCGACATTTTTTCGCTTCTTTTAGGCAACTCTGATTTTTTTAATTTATAGATTATTCTATTCATAAAACACTAATCAGGAAATTAAAACCAGGCCTTGGTTTATTGTAAATATGAAACAAATGGTATAATTTAGCTAAAACAAAATCTACAGGTTTATGAAATGAATCCCTAGTTGTTATTATTTTTTTCAACTGATTTTATGCTTTCATTTGGAGCAAACCTAGCAATGTAACACTGTACAGTCTTAGCTTACTGTTCAGTGTTCCTCAACTGTTGTCCTGGAATACCCCTGTCCTGCACATTGCAGTGGTCTTCCTGATCCCAGATCACCTGATTCAACTCATCAGCTAGTGAACATGTCTCAACTAGGTTGAACTGGGGCGCTGGTTCTGCTGGTTCTTTATAATGGATGTTAGTCAGCAACTAAAGTGAAACTGATTAGGAGGCGCATGCAGATATCCAGTTATACGATACATCACAATATATAACCTGCGCAATATTCTTATCATGGCCGTTTCTGCTGGTTCTCGGAGTGATGAGGTCTCAATGGGAGGCAACTTTGTGCAGCATTTGTGCTTCTGAGGCAAAATCGGTCCCATTTGGAAGACAGCTGTTGTTCAAGGACCCTTATTGGGCTACACTCGAGGGCAACTCCTTATTAGAGATGGAGGTGCTAGCACTGTAGTATAAATAGTTATTTTTAATCATTTAACGATTAAAAAAAAATTGTCATATTAACAGTCCTAAATGTGTCCTGTTCAAAGCAGATACATATATTTCTGACATGATATGTAACCAAAACTGACCTTATTACATAAATCTTGATTTACAGTTAATATATTTGTAGCTATTTGGGATATGAGGAAATATAGGCAATATACAGCATGTACATATACACACATTACATTATAAGTGCTATTAGAAGTAACTTTTCTGTACTGACTGGACTCTGTGTGTGTGTGTGTGTGTGTGTTAGCAGGCGGGAGACTTCACTCGGCACTCTGTCCTGTCTATCAGCACTGCACCGTCAGTGGCGCCGAGGCCCTGACCCACACAGACACAACTATCTGTGCCCTCTCATACACACACACACACACACACACACACACACACACACACACACACACACACACACACACACACACACAGAGCTCAGGAAGGGAGTCTCCTCTGCTATAACATCATTCTCCTCATGCTTAATACTAATCACAGTCTCAGTCTCAGTCTAATCTCAGTCTTTCCCTCCTCTTCATTCTCTCTCTGTTTCTTTATTCCTCTATCTAGGCAGGAAGTGCATAGTGGAAGGCTGCTTCCCGTGATTGGAACACTGCTCTTTTTTTTAATGCTTTTTTCAGTTGTAATTCAGATTTTCAAGGTTTGCGAGCGAAAGAGGACGTGAGACAATGAGAGAAAAAAAACATATAGGCAAACTGTCCTAATATGTATCATCATTAGAATGGTATACAAGTATTTTTTATTAATGTTATTAATCTTTCAGAGTCAAATGATCTTAATGCATCGGCAGATAATTGAGCTTTTTTAAGGAAATAATTTCATTTTTGAAATTATTATTATTGACAATTAGTCAACATCTAACAAAGCATGAATTTCAATCATTTAAAAGTAATGTTAACAAAATAATTAAAGCTTGTATTAACACTTTATATTTCTGGGTGGATTTAGGTTTGCATTCCTCACTCCTCTAACTACACACCATCAGTTTCCTATTACTTACATAGCAGTTACTGAAAAACATGGTTTAAGAAGTATGACTGAATACTCAAATACTGAAGAGTGAAATATAACTGAAGAGAGTTAATGTCTATTCCATTCATGAGTAAAACTAGTCCACAAAGACCAGTAAGCGCTTTATTTCTGGTCAGAGCCTATCCCGGGAACACTGGCCGCAAGGTGGGAAAATTCACCCCGGATGAAACGCCAGTCCATCGCAGGCCAAATATGCACACACACATTCAGACCTAGGGGCAATTTAGCATAGCCAATCCACCTACTGGCATGTTTTTGGACGGTGGAAGGAAACCTGAGAACCTGGAGGAAACCTACAAGGACATGGGGAGAACATACAACATTCCACATTAACACTAATGAGGATCAAACCCAGGAAACCAGAAGCTGTGAGGAAGCAGCGCTACACACCATGAGCCAAAAAGAACTAAAACCTTAATCATTCTGTTTGTTGCAGTTTACTAGTACTAGCACTAGTGAAGCGAAATTTCCTGGTTCAGGTATATATCAATATTTAGTAACATGTAATTTAATTTATTCATAGTTCAGCACTTATTTTTTAGCACTAAACATTACTACATTAACTACATGGTTAATGTAGCTGTATTTAGTTAAACAAACATTAATTAATATGTATTAATTAACTTTAATTGTTATCTTAAGAACATAGGCTAACTTAGGATACCTGAATGCTGAAGTCTGTGGTTTGTTAATGCAGCAAATATTTAAAAGAAATATATAAAAAAGAAAACCAAAATGAGTAAAAAATACCTATAAATAGGTTGAATTGTGTCCTAACAGTTTAGTAATCTCATAAGAAATACTACAGAAAATTGCCTTTTTAATATGTTTGTTTTTGCAGTGTATTGCTAAAGCTAAATCAGAGCTCTCTCTCTTTCTCTCTCTGTCTCTCTCTCTCTCTCTCTCTCTCTCTCACACAGAAACACACACACACACACACACACACACACACACACACCCCACAGGAATCCTCTTATCTTTCACTATCAGTCTTAACGATGCAGATAGGCAAATTTGATGAGGCAAATGGTATCGCTATACATATTCACGGTGACATAAAGATGGCAGGAGCAGCAGGCGCTAATTAGTTTATCTTTCAGCAGCTGTGTGTGTTAGTTCATGTATGTATGTGTGTGTGTGCATGTACACGGTGGAAGGAGAAAAAAAATAGTCACCGCTTGTTCCTCCTCAACCCAAATGCATTTGAATGACCAGGACATGTTTGATGTGTGGAGTTTGCTTTTTTACTTTTCTACTGGTGCTTTGAAACTAGCTAACAAGTAATGAAAGCATATGGCTACCAGTTTAGCACTGGAAGACTGCTGTGAAAATAACAGGAAAACAGAACAACTACGGTTGACAGGACAGAAGATCTTTGTGTATGAAAGTATGAAAGTTGAAGTAAAAAAAGAGAACGATTAAATAAAAGGGAAAGAGAAAATGAAAGACAAAAGAAAGAGTAAGACAAAAAAAGAAAGCAGGTAAGAGACAGACTGAGTGAAAAAGTATGTAGAAAGACAGAGGGAGGCAGAAGCAGAGACAGAGAGAGAGAGAGAAAGACAGAGAGAGACAAAGGGTGGAAGCAAGACAGAGACAAACAGAGAGAAAGGACGTGAGACAGAAAGAGAGAGAGAGAGAGACTTGAAAAAAGAGAAGGAGAGAAAAAAGATGACAGAAACAGTGAAAAAATAAAGACTTAAGTAGAAAGGCCTCTTGGTGACAGACCCCTCAGAGCAGCTGGTTTATATGTGTGTGTATGTGTATGTGTGTGTGTGTGTGTGTGTGTATTTGTGTGTAAGTGTTTTCAAAAAGCATTGTTGAATAAAGATTGTTTAACTTTAGAGCAAGGATCACATTAAACTTCACGGAAGCTAGCTAGCATAACATAAAATCCAGAATAGAAATATTTCAGGGAAACTAGCTAGTATAGGCAATTAAAGCAAAAACATACTATATAAAATCCAGAATAGATACATTTCAGGGGAACTAGCTAGCATAACATGTAAAATCCAGAATATCTAATCTTTAGGGGGAACTTGATAGAATACACCCAGAAACGCTGATTTTCAGGGGAACTAGCTAGCTCTATAGATAGTGAACTTAGCCACAGTTGTTGTTGTTCCTCTTTCGGCTGCTCTCGTTAGTGGTCGCCACAGCAGATCACTGGACCACGTATTTGATTTGGCACAGTTTTTACGCCGGATGCCCTTCCTGACGCAACCCTCCCCCATTTTATCTGGGCTTGGGATCAGCACTGAGAACGCACTGTTGCACTTAACCCCAGTGGTTGGGAATCGAACCTGGGCCGCAGCAGCGAGAGCACTGTGGCCTAACCGCTAGTCCTCCAGGGACTGAACTCGCCCACAGTGTGCATCATAAATGATTTCTTATTGGCCACATAATGCCCTCCATAAATTGTATAAACCACAACTTTATAACTTAGGTAGTGCACCTACTGTATGCAGTGAGTCGGAAGTCAGACCCTCTGGTCTGAAGATCACTGTTACCATAGAAGCAGAAGATTGGCCATGTCAAGCCTTTTTCTCACAGTTATGGAGATATGTGCTTTTATCATAAGCACAACTTCGAAAAGATATTGTTTTGTTATTTAAGCCAAAGGCCACAAATTAATTACATTATTCTTGTCAGATTTAAGACATAATTTCAGATCCGTGATTGAACGATCAGTCTGTCTGTTAGCTTAATGTTTTCAGGTCTCTCCACATTCAAGAAAAGCCTGGAAAGTACTGCATGGGCGCATTGCTAAGATCAACTAAAATAGTTTAAACTCAGCATAAAATAGCTTGAAAACAAGAAAAAATAGTTTGAAGTCAACAAAAAAAAAATAGTCTGAGATCAACAAAAAGTAATTTTCAAGAACAGAAAAGAAGAAGTTTTGCCCCTTAATGGTAGAAAGTTCATCTGCAGCACATCTGTCTTGATATATTAAAATATAAACTCACACACACACACACACACACACACACACACACACACACACGGCACAGTGACACTGCTGGTTTCGAAAATGAGCTGACATCAGGTAGCACTAAATACAGTGCACAACTAAGAAAAAAAGAGTTCTTCAATATGATTTTTATTGGTTGTTTCACTGTTTACAACTCTTTACAGTATGTTTATATTTTAAAACTTTTTTTCATTATGTTTGAAGGAATCTTAGCGCTACAGAATTCTTTCAGTCTTTTGTACTCTCCTGTATATTCTTCACTCTAATCACTTTTAATAGAAACTTATTACTTTATTATAGTTATAAATAACATGCAGTAGTTACTGAATTATATCCTTTAAGATGAATAACTGAATAATAAGTTGGCAGTTTAAGGATTTAAACTAAACTGTGTATTAAATAGAGCATAAATCCTGTGTGTAATGCAGAATTAAACCCCCCTGATTTACTACCATGACACTGATTTACAGTTTGAGCTCCTCAGATCTAAAGTCTCTGCCGTCTCGGTTCGTGTGTTGAGAGGTCGTAGGTGATTGACACCAGGCTGCTAATCACCAGGACCAGAACGATGGACGAGTTCACACCTTATAACTCTTTACACACACACACAGCATAGCCTCTTACAAATCACATTTCATCCCGGTCCCAACAGAGTCTTTTGAGACAAGTTTAGTTTGTAGAACGTTAAACTGTTGGCTAATAAAGGAAGAATAGTCAGTCAAGGAAACTAGCTAGCATTAACAATAAAATCTTCAGAGGAAATAGTTGGAAAATCCATAAAGCCTGGAACAACTAATCTTCAAGGAAACTAGCTAGAAATATCATAAAAGCTGGAACCGTTAATCTTCAGGAGAACTAACTAGGATAGGCCATAAACTCTGGAATTGCTAATCTTCAGGGGAGCTAGCTAGCATGAGCCATAAAAGCCAGTATAGCTAATCTTCAGTGAAAAAAGGTAACATTAAACATAAAAGCTGGAACACATCTTCAGGAGAACTAGTTAGTACAAACCATAAAAGCCAGTATGGGTAATATTCAGGAGAACTAGCTAGAAAAAACATAAAAACAAGAATAGCTAATGTTCAGGGGAACTAGCTACCATAAAATTAAAAATAGATAACCATAAAAGCCAGAATAGCTAATTTTGTAGCCCTATAAGTTTCTCCTACTTCTTAGCAACATTAGCCTGGTAGCTCCAGTGCAAACCTAAAGAGGTTTGTCTAATCATTATTAGTATTTAAATGCAATTTTGGGCCAAACTGTTACTAAAGTTTGTTGTGTAACTCCTCAGCATTCTATTTGAGGCACTGTAAGTTTTGTCATATGTAAAATAAACTACAGTATCAATAGGAGGACAAACTTCAATAAACACTCAGGACACTCAGGATGGAGAACATCAACAGCAACAAATCTACCCATCATGCACAACATCCGGACACAACATCCGGCCAGTTTTCCTGAAGATGATGCACTTAATTAAAGAAGACAAACATCCTTGAACATGCGGCCCCTATCCTGTGCCTCTGTACTGTTGTCCTGGCATGACCCACAACACTGACTGAGGACATGAAGATTGTTAAATGAGGTAGTGGTGACTTGGTGGTTCAGATTTTGCACTAATAATGAGGAAGACTGTAGGTTTAATTCCCACATCTTGCAGATTCACTGTTGCGTTATTGGCCTAGACTCATGCTTTATTACTTCAGTTATAAGTTGCATTAAACATTATATATATCATCATGAAAAAAAGGTATAGCGTTACTACTATGGTTTATGCTTTAAAGGAAATGTGAGGGAAGTTGCAGAGACATTTGGTAACAGTAATATTTATTGGGCGATATATGAATTTTATACCACAGCGCTGTTTTGCGTTTTGTCTGAAGATGTTGGTTAATTTTCTATAACAGCAGTAGTGCTTGCTGCAAGGTTTATATTAATGCTCTCATTCTAATACATACATCTAATACATCTAATACATCTTATTGTTTCTATAGTAACAGCTCATTTGCAGGGTCTCTCCATATAGTCTACGATTAACAAAAAAAAATAAATTAAAAATGTGTTTTTATTTTAACAAAGAAAAATGTAATTGTGTGATTGTTGATTTTGTGATGTTTTCTCCAAGAAGATGTTTATTTAGCCGTTATGGTTAAGGAAGGAGACTCCAGTGTTAGCACTCTGTAACAGTCATTAAGTTTTCCACCATGGGAAAGTCTTCAGGACAGTGGACCAATGTTAATACAAGGTTTTCAGAAATTTTTGACTAGCGGTGTATGTTAACTTTACAAATGCAGAAATTTAACACAGCCAGATTCGTGAAAATGGGTTTGAACATAAAGCAGGTTACAGACAATTTTATCAGAGTGGATTTTTATCTCTTCATAAACATCTTATGATGCTTTATATTCTATTTTCGCCCATTCAAATATCGGTGATCCGTTGATAAAAACATGTTTACTGTACTTGTTTTTCAGTCTGTGGTATCTGTGGAAAGTGCCACATTGAAATCAGCACTGATGTTGGCTCAGTCTTAGCCAATAAGATGGTCCCTAAAGTCGCTAAGGTAAAATAGCTTGATATCACAGACACACATCAGTGTGGCGGTAAAAGTGGTGAGAGTTTCCTCACTCTGGCCATCCCCCGTATACACACACACACACACACACACACACACGCACCCTTAAGTTCCCAGACAAACATTCACCTCAGCCGTGTGTGTTTCCATTTAATGAGCTGCTGAAACCGTCGGATGCTAATCAGGCTAGCATGTGACAGACACGTTTCAGCCGTAATGGCTCCATAACCGCTCTCTTTCTGTCTCTCTCTCTCTTTCTGTGTGTTTCCCCAGCTGTGCTGATTACCTCAGGTCTCCAGCCGACAATTAGACTAGCTGAAAGATGAGCAGCCGCTGCTGCTGTAGCAAACTACCACTTAGCAGCTCTTCTGTTTATTTAACTCACTGTGGTATTTTGACATGTTAAACACAGTCGTAAAGATTCAGCCTAATCAATTTCATCAAAATAAGAGTTGTAAAAGGCTCAGACCTGTAGGTTTTATTCAATGAGAGCAACTAATGCTAAAATCTAGAGGTAAAAACAAACAAAAAATATCAGAGAGTGCGCTCGAAATAAGATTTACTGCTATTTTCCTAACCAAATCATAACACGTTATGAAACGGGTACATGGCTAGCTAGCTAATGAAACAAGCTGGCAATAATGCTTTCACCAGCTCTCAGTATTCAGCTAGCTAACTTGCTAGTTAACCACAAACTACTAATTTGTTACAAAGCTCCCAAAAATTGTCCCTCTCTTATATTGTAGTATTAAATTAACAGTCATTCATAGTTACTTTATGGCAAATGAAACTGTCCATTATGTTAACATTAGCCACCATGCTCATTATACCTTCTCCAAAGTTAGCTGTCACAGAAAATGACATTAATTTCAAATAAATAGTGAAGTAAACAAATCTAAAAGTTCAGTGTACAGTGTAATACTGCTGCCTACAAACTGTGAGTCAGTGATGAGCCATTTGTGAATGAGTCGGCTCTTTTAGAAGATTTGCATACACGAGTGTTTTTTTCTTTTGTCATAGATGTAAGTAATGCCAGGCAAAGAAGAATCATCACCAGCCATAATATCGCAAAAATGTCTGCTTTAGAAGAAATATAAAAGAGCCAAGAGAGTCGACTCTTATTGTCAAATGATCTGACTCACTGAAAAGATCTGGAATGTCCATCACTACTGTGAATCAAAGCTCTTAAGTAACTCATAAGTGTCCTTTGTCTCTGATTTGTTTCTCTGCAGTTGGATTTCCCCTTTGTGCTTTACAATGTTATGCTAGCAAACATGCTAAAAACATGATGAGGAAGTCAGCACTCAGCACTAGTTCCCTTAAATCTTAATCATTGCCTTTTTTTAGATGACTGAAGTGTGGCCAAGAGTGTGGCGTCTGTTTATTCAGAGTAATGATACGTACACTTTGTTGTCTGGCGTGCTAATGATATTTAGCAGCTCCAGTCAGGACCCGAGCCAAAAGTTTTATTCTTTTAATGAGCCAAGGGTCAGTGCCTACTCCTCCGTATCTCAATAAAGGAGGAAGCGCTATCTCTGGAGTAAACGTGTCCGGCTTGTGTTTGTGGGTCACTGAAGGTAGAAACGTTTCACCTGGAGCAATCTGTCTCTGTCATGCCATTGTTGTGGCTTTGTTTGGGAGAGACAGGATCCTCAGCTGATGTAAATACTTGACTCTTACGCCAAACTTGTGTACAACAGGGATGTCCTGAAGGGTGTGTTGTGCCCAAGATGATGTGCTATTTAGACCCAAAAGACCAGGAGCTGGTTGGTTATTTAAGACTTGCAAAAATAACAGACAGGCGCACCAGTTGAACTTAAGTTGGATGGTATGTAGTCAGGTTGGAAAGTCTGACCTCAGAGTAGTCAGAGTAGTGAGTTTAAAGTTTGTAACTGTGCTAATTACAGAATTTTATTCAATTTTATTCAACCACAACACTGTTGAATTCTTGATGCTTGGTCAGATGATGATGATTAATTTTCTGGCTTCAATGTTTATATTAATGGACTCATTCAAATACATTAGTGTTTCTATAGCAACAACTCACACAGGTACTTGTACGGCACATGCTCCATGTAATTGTTTTTAAAAAAAATGTGTGTAATTGTTTAAATGTCGTCTGTAAGGAGACTTCTCATTTAACATTTATGGAAGGAGTCTCCAGCGTCAGCACTTTTTAACAATCAGAGATTAAGCTGTAAATTGTCTGACATAGGAAAGTCTTCAGCACAGAGGGCTTTCCGGTTTCTTGGTAACCAGCTGGATTTTTTTTTGTCTTATTAACTTTGAGAGAGAGAGAGAGCGAGAGAAAGCAAGAGAGAGCGAGAAGTGTTTATAGCTGCTATAACGTAAGTGAGAATAGGAACTAACTTGTTTTGTGAACGTTTCCACAACAAAAAATGTAAACAAATAAAATGTACGATATGCCACTGTTTAATTAATTAACATTCAAGCTTAACAATTTTATAAAAACAATGAATTTTCACTAAATAATTTAATCTATTATTAATAATATTCACAATAAACAATTATTATGCTGTATTAGGTAAGCTCTGGTTGCTAAGCAACATAACAGACAAAGATTAGGGCACTCTATGGACAGAACAGTGGGATAAGTATAACGATTTTATTGGTACCTGGTGCATTAATTCAATTATTGTGATGTGGCTTCATCGAGGTGTGTGTACATCGAGCATTTTACAATGGCTTCGAACATGGCTCAGCCAATAAGATTTTAGAATCAAAACTGTTTTATAATTATCTTATGATGATCCTTAGGATTTGAAACTCACCTTTGCTGTTTTTTTTAAACTCCAGATATCTTTACTGGTTAATGCTGATTTTTAAGCAGAGTCTGGTTGCGGTGTCTGTATTGGTATTTCTGACCAGCCATCTTAAGGGCAGTTTTACAAATGGATTCTATTTTTTCCTTTTATCCCCCCATCAATCTTTAAATTCATATTTATCGTCACACTTCTGTATATAGAACTTTATGTTATTCTCATAATGGAGGAGACTTCTTACACATCATCATTGTATGATGGGAAACACGGTTTTCACCTGTCTACTTCTCCACAATACTGCTAGTCCTTGTCGCCATGGTGTCTACCCAGAATCCCCTGAGGCTGACGCACTCATCTTTGCCCGCTGCAGCACCGGTGCCTTCTGGGCTGCTACAGGAAGAAGGGCCTGGCTGACAGGAAGTGACCTCTATTTATGCCTACCGGAGCCAGGCTGTGTCTTCAGCCGATGGCTGTCTTATTGATTAGGCCATTGTCTCTCTTCCTGCTGAAAACAGAGAGTGAAAAATAAAGTATGACAGGGAGGAAGGAGGGACGGCACACATCATTGTTCCTGAGTTACAGCAAATCTCCAGATAGGATTTATATTTAGTGCTAACCGCATTAATAGCACTCTGTATTGTAATCTCATATGCTCAGAGTTTAGTGTAATGATAATATCTTCTGCATTAGTGTGTCAGAAGAAAAGAATACAGTTTAAGAGCAGACATTAATTTTTAAAAAAAAAAATGTTAAAGAGAAATGTCATTAAAGAAAGTAATATATCAAGTACATATATAGATGCTGTTCTGGGACCTGCAGAGACAGAAGTCTGCAGAGGAACCGTACCAAGTTCTCCAAGATGTATTCACCAACCTGCATTCTAAAGGAACTGATGCAGGTTTCATTTTTCTCTTTTTTTAAATTTTTTTTATTTTTTTAATTTCTTTTGGAATGAACTCTAACTGACACCATGATGGACACAAACAGCACTAGATATGGCCTAACCCCTTATTTCATACCCTGAGGAAGATAAGATGATGATGCAGGCCAGCTGGAGTTGTTTTTTGGACATGACTGTCACAGGAACATTAAACTCATCTGCTCTCAGTCTCAGCCGTGTTATTCTTTGTACGACTCAAATTATTTTCCAATCCCACTCTCCTCCTCCGTCCTGCACGCTGGGAACAGCAGGAACCATTTAACGCCCGACTGGGAGATAAGAGGTCAAGCAGGAGGCCTCAGATAAGAGCACACACACACACTCGCACTCCTGCGGTCAACACAAACACCAGCAGCAGTAAAAATTCTAAATAAATCCCGAGGGTCTTCCTCTTCCTCTGGGCCAATATGGGGGCTTCAGGCAGCCAAAATCCAGGGAATACAAAGACACACACACACACACACACACGTGACCTCTTGATCTCCATCAGTGTCCATCAATTAGCAGTTTTAATGAACATCACAAAATCCATTCTTATACTTCAGCATTTTTTAAAAGAACTGTTTCACTGTTTAGTGTGGCAAGTAGGCAGTCCATATAAAGTGCACTAGATAGGGTGTGGAAGCCCATTAATTTGTACCCTATATAGCATACATATATTTAAAATGACAAAACCACTATGGTTCTAATTCGGCCTTCAAAGAGGTGAATTTGTGAATTTGTGCGTTCTATAAATGGGACCCTAAACATTCAGTATGCTCACAATTCAAGTTGCTAGGCAGATAGAAAATATCTACCCCAAAGCACATGCTAGCTAAAGAATAAAGCTAACTCTTAAGAATGCAGAATAACTGCAGAAGTTACATACAACTCATACAACTGTAGAGAATATCAAGAACAGTTAGTTGCTAGGCAACTGGGAAGTAAGGAACTAGCCGATGACTGAAGCTAACAAATCAACTAGCTACAACGAAACCATTATAGACAGTGAATACTATAATGTAAAGGTACACTGACAGTGGAAGTGAGACAAAAGTATTGCAAACATCAACATTTACCTCAGATGTGTTGGCAAATTACATGAAAAATGACTCCATCCAACATAAATTACACTGAAATTACATTAGCATTCAAGAGCTAGCCAGTTTTTCACGACTTACAAGCCTCCATATTTACAAACATCAAAAAATTCAACTTATAGGGAAAAAAAAAATCATCGAAGCAATGCAGCTCGACATGACGCACAGTAACCGATACTATACCAAATCTGATTATTTTCCTCAGTATGTCCCACAGTGTTTTATTCCTTCTTTCCACAGCAATTTGCCAATGGTGACGATGTTGAATTTATTAATGAACGACACATTATACTTTTTAACCGTTTATAGTTACAGGTAATGCTGTGGAACGAAACGGTGTAGTGTTATATGCCAATGAAAGTCGTTCTCTTATGAAATAGTGAGTTGTAACAGGATAAGGTGGTGGATTGACAACCGTGATGGGTTGAAATGGAAATTTGTCACACTATTTAATTTTTTACACACCCCCCCACAGTTATTGTAGTTTGGTCACTAAGGTGGGGTTGCAATACAATACACTATTGTACTGTAGGATCAGAGGAGTTGCAGCCATATGGCATTGCAATCAGTCCATTTTAAAATGGAGCTCTTAAGTGGTTAGCTGTCCGTCCACACACGCACACACACACACATGCGCACACACACACACATGCGCACACACACACACACACACACACACACACACACACACACACACACAGGTCATCGCTGTAGAAGTTATTGTGTAAGATGGTTGTAAGCTTAACAAGATATGGAAGACATGTACAGCTAACGTGTGTGTGTGATTATATTACCATGTGCATCATTACTTCACCAGTCTTTTTGTAAGTGAAGGTCACCCCTCCCTTTTTCTCACTCATTCTCTTTCTTCCTTTGGCTTGTTTACCAGAGAAAGAGAAGATATCCAAAGTGACAGTTTTCTCTGCATTGCAGTGTCTGGGTAAAGCGTCTGTAACGTCATTATAGATTACAGGAGACATTAAATGCTGTTTAGCACAGCTCTAACAGTGCGAAAATTCAGTTTTGCTGTAAGCTAACTTTATGTAAACACTTACGATAACTTGGAAGGTTTCATTTTGCCCCAGAAATTTCCATATGAAACAAAAAAAGGATATATTTTAAAGATGTTTATGTGTAAAAGTGTAAGTCCATGTTTGCATGGTAGTGCTGTTTAGCTAACTAGCGCTACCTGAGGTACCACTGTACAAATACGCTATTGTATAGTTATTGCTATTGTATATATTTGAAGAAGCTATCATCGTTTAGCTAGCTAGACAGTTTCACCATCAATGCTGCATTCCACTAAAGGTTGTACGTAATAATTCCCAGCATCTGAGAAGAAAAAAAAAAAGAGAGAAGGGGAGAAAAAAAATGCCCCCTCAACTCTAAATTCCTACTCAGTAACTTGGGATAGTCTGATGATCAGTCAACATACAGACATATTAGCTTGTTTAATTTATAACACTGACTATACAGTTTGCTGTTTTGAGGAGGAAAATATACATCACTCATCACAGTTGTTAGATGGTTGCTAACAGAAGATGAACATGGAGGCATCCATGTTTTTTCCCCCACTTTGTAGCTCGAATGCACAGAAGTTGAAAATGACATAATTCCCAGAAAAAATTCCGAGCTTCGGAGGAAAGTCAAATGCAGCATAAGTCACCTCAAATGAAGCGTTAATAACGATTAGCTTGATTGTCTTGCTGATGCAATGTTGGCAATATACAGTTAATTCCAAAACTATTGGCACCCACCAGGAGGATGGGCAAGATGATTGAGAACAAAATATGAATCATTGTGTGTAATGTTTATTTTATACAAACAATCGTAGAAATTACTTACATTTCCTCTGAATGTGTGTGGCAATATGATTGATGCTGCTAAAGAATTAAAGGTTTCTTTTGCAAACAGAATAGTGATAATGGACATAATGTTTGACATAGTGTGTGTTCCAGGTTCTCCATGGCTGCATCCCAAACCACATGCTACTATCTTAAACAGTAGGTCTAACACTGCAAATACCACTTGCTATTCAGTATGTATTACTGTATTATAGTATTATATTCTGACACACTGTTTAATACTGTGGCATGTAGTTTGGGACACAGCCATGGAGTGTCTGGAACACACAGACAGACAAACACACACACACACACACACACACACACACACACACACACGTCACTACTATATAGCCAACACCACTTGCTAATGAGCATGTATTATAGTATACTATTAAAATGCACTGTGGATAGTGACTGCGGTATCCAAACTACACACCACCCTGCTACATGCACCCTACAAAAATAGCACATATCCTGAGGTAAAAAGTATTAGGAAATTTGATTTCTTTAGGCTCGGTTTCTTCTGACACATGACTACATATTTGGGCAACATGAGCAGCATGGTTCACATACACGCCAGAGTACTCTTTGCTCATCTGGGGGATTAAATGTGACATGCACTAGTAGGACATCAGAGTCAAAACATTCCTGCCTAGCAGGTTTTCATGTCGACCTGAAAAATGTTTAGCGATTTCATGCCAGGGTGGCAGGATGGAGCATGGGGTAGTGTTGCCACCTCACAGCCACCTTCAGGGTCCCTGGTTTGAACCTGAGCTCAGGTTACTGTCTGTGAAGAGTTCTACATGTTCTCCCTGTGTCCATGTGGGTTTCCTCTCATTTCTCAAAAATATAATATAATATATATATATAATATATATATATATATATATATATATATAATAAAAAATGAATGATGATTTGATTTGATGCCAGGGCAGCATGCTGGCGTAGTGGGTAGTGTTTCTGGCTTATGGTTCCAGGGTCCCTGATTGGGTCACAAACCATGCTAGTAGCTAGATTTTGTGTGTGTGTGTGTGTGTGTGTAAGAATGGTGCCTTGTAATGGACTAGTGTCCCATCCAGGGTGTATTCCTGCATTGTGTCCAGTGTTCCCAGAAGGGATCTGGATACAGCCTGACCAGAATAAAGTATATAAGATGCATGAATGAATGAATATCGGGCTGTTTTCTGTCAAACAGACCTGAAAACCCTGTAACTCTAAGGGGAGATGAATTTTGCTGTACCTCATGCTCTGTGTGTGAAATTAGGATTGAAGGCTGGTGCAGGTTAACTAGACTGATGCTAAATCCCTGTCTGAAAATCTCAGAAATGCTCTCTCTCTCTTTTTTTGCTCCTATCAGCCCTCTATCTTCAAAAACTCCTGCTCACCACCACTCCAGTTCCCCCGATCGTGTGTGTATGTGTGTGTTTATCCTGTATCTACGACCACAGTTTCCTTGCCGAGAAGGAAGACGGGAGACAGTGGAGTAACAATGCCAGGAAAAAGCCTCCAGAGATTAGAGCGTAAAAACACTGCTCAAATTAACGACAAACACACTCCTGCAACCCTCTCACTCACACACGCGAAACGTGCGCCATTATGGTGGGGGGATTAAGCTCCAAACACACCCTGATAGCGCCGAGACACAAAGCTGGACTGTAATCGTAAGCTTAATTACAGCCCAACCGTAAAATACTCTGGGGTATCTGAGGTGCAATCTCACAGCACGTTTCCCTCAAATTAACAGCAAACGGTGAGTGAGTGAGGGCTGAGAAGAACATTAATAGTAACAAAGTGAACTGAAACCAAATTAGGTTACTGATCAATTAACATTATTGTTCTGAAGAAAATAAAAGGTTTTAGATTGATGCTAAATAATAGACGATTTAACAAACACTCATTACATGCAAATGTGTGCTTTATTTTGATATTATGATCAACAAATAACAGCCTTAATATTTTCAGTTTAAAGTGCTCATATTTATTTATTAAATATCATTTTAGCAGTTTAAACATTATAAAAAAATTAAGCCCTTGTTATCAGCAAGATAGATTGAAATACATAACCTACTACAATGGGGTAATTTTTTAAAAAAATTTAAAATCTTTTCTTTTATAATTTGTTTCAACTGCCTGCTAAAGAATCTCACACCCTACACACTGGTTCTTGTTATTTACGAACATCGGTCTAAACACTATTTGCGAAATCGGAATTCTATCTTGCAGTCAAAACCCTCATCAACAAGACAACTGCTAGATGAATATAAAACCAGTCACATTAATATATTTGTTCAAACATTGACATGTAATTGCACACAGATGTATCGTAACGCATCAACTGATAGCTGAGTTCATATTTTAAATTTAACAATTACTTGTTCATGATCACGAGTCAGGGGAAAAACAGTGTGTACAGGAAAATATTATTTCCTTTGAGCTAATGTTTAGCGTTAATTTAGACAATAATGGTAGGTAAATGTTAAGCTAGCTAGCTAGTCATGCTTAGCTCCCCCATGACAACCTTACATAAACATTATATAATTTAGCTACAGTATATAGCTATATTTAATACCTTACTTAGATCTTATTTTATGGACCTATTATGTATTTATGTTTATATATTATTATATATTTATGTAACGTATCTAATAGCAAGCTACACATGTTAGCTGGCATTAATATACAGGTTCCTAGGTTTTTTTTAAAATCTTTAAATTATCGACCTCATTTAAACCAATGAACAGTATCTACGACATCAGGACACTCTCTTAGCTTGCAGAAAGCTGAGCCCTTTTTCCACATTGCATATCCACACTACTTCATCACATATATGAAGTTTACCGCAGGAGTCACCATATTTGTAGGGATTTTCTGGTATTGCTGGTGGATGTGAAGTTGTATTTTACTAATAAAAGTGAATTGTAGTGTCTTATCTGAAACCACAAGAGTTCATAACAACGCACGGAGGCATAAATCCGACGATGTAAACGTTAAACATATGCAGGATAGAGGTCGAGTGTGACTGCTCGTTTTATCTCGAAGTCATCCTGCACAAACAGTAAACAGGCAAATCCACTTCCTGTCTGCTCCTGACAGCAAAAGCATCTGTTTGACCTTTGAACTCAGCTAACTTTCTTAAGACACAGACCTTCACACACACACACACACACTGCTGTTGGACACGTAGGCTGTTTTCTACTTTTGTGTATATACACTATATGGCCAAAAGTATGTGGACACCTGACCACCACAGCCATATGTTCCTGCCCCAAACTATTTCTGAAAATATGGAAGCACACAATTGTTTAGAATGTCTTAGTATGCTGTAGCACTAAAACTTCCCTTCACTGGAACTAATGGGCCCGAACATAACAATGCCCCTGTGCACAAAGCGAGCTCCATGAAGACATGGTTTGCCAAGGTTGGAGTGGAAGAACTCGAATGTCCTGGACCCTGACCTCAACCCCACTGAACACCTTTGGGATGAACTGGAATCCTAACTGCACCTTAGGCTACTATATACCACTTCAACAGGAACACCTCTAAACCTGCTAATTCATGCAATTATCCAGTCAGCAATTCATGTAGCAGCAGCAAAATGCATAAAATCATTCAGTTACAGGTCAAGCGCTTCAGCTTCAGTTAATGTCATCAAATATCAAAATATGATCTCTGTGACTTTGACTGTGGAATGGTTTTTAGTGTCAGAAGGGCTGGTTTGAGGATTTCAGAAACTGCTGATCATCTGGGATTTTCCCACACAACAGTCTCTTCTCAGAATGTACAAATGTGAAACCCTGAAACGGATGGGCTACAACAGCAGAATACCACATCGGGTTCCACTCCTGTCAGCCAAGAACAGGAATCTGACGGCACTGGCTCACCCAAACTGGACCGTTGTAGATTGGATGGATGGATGAGTGAAAGCTGTAAATGCATCATTCTTCTTACCCTACAGCAGTTTTCAGAGTTTGGGTTTTCAAAATCTGTGTAAAAATGGTGGATAGAAAACACTACAGGCATTGTGATTTAAACATTTCTCTTGGCTCACTCCCTCTGCTCACTCCCAAACTTCTGACGATCTTAGGTCATGTCCTCTCCGAGTGTGTGAGGTTAAACATGTTACTATCTGTGCTGTGTTGAACTCCCATCAGCCCACAGTTATACACTGCAAGACTTTCCATGATAAACGTGTAATAAATGTGAAGAACGCAGGAATGTGTCAGAATGAAACCAGGAATGTGTCAGAATGAAACCACCTCAGGCTCAATTTGAGGTTTTAGCTGGAGTAGTATTCATGACTGTCTTTACTTGTGGTTAGGAGATCAGAATTCTATTAGCAACTACAATAAGGAAATACAGCTGAAAAGAGCTTCAGATTGAGTTTCTAGTACCAAGAAAAATATTTGGATTGTGTTTTTCAAATTCTTT
The DNA here is from genome assembly GCA_022985145.1 of Pangasius djambal. Taxonomy (NCBI): domain Eukaryota; kingdom Metazoa; phylum Chordata; class Actinopteri; order Siluriformes; family Pangasiidae; genus Pangasius; species Pangasius djambal. The sequence goes on from CM040991.1 coordinate 19,640,391, forward strand.
ATATTGGTCTACACACCAGAGCTTACTTCTGTTATCTTAACATGGAAAAAGCCATGGAAGGTCAGTTAGCTTTGTTGCTAAGTATACTTACAATGTAATATTACTGCCACTGAGTCTATCCTGACTTATTTATCAACACATCAGAGGGAAATGTTGATTGTCTCAATACATTTGTCTCATTTCCTCTATCACTGTGCCTTTACATTGTACACTACTAATATTAAAAAGACTTAACTTTGTCCTAGTAATCTGTCAGTTCCATATTTTTCAGTTGCCTAGCAACAGTGTACTCAACTAACCACTGGAACAGTGAGTTTATCATGTGTTTTCCTACCCATGTTTAAAACACATGAGAGGAAGAAAGAAAAATAGAAAGGGTAAAAAAAAAAAACAAGGAGGGAGACAAAATGAAAAAAGGAAAGTGATAAAGAGAAAAATAGAGACAGCAGACTGGGGATTATGAAGGGAATAATAATTAAAAAAAAAAAAAAAACTCATTAGTGGAGTGTTAATCCCTCAGACGCTCCAAACATCTGTAACATCATCTGCTACTACACCCAGTCAGAAAAAAAAAAAAATGGCAGAGATGGATTGAATTATGACTGAACGGTGGTGGCTGAAAGAAATGCTGTAATGTGTAATACCTGAAAATTGGAGATGTAAATCATCGGGGCTGTAAAGTGTGACAGGGTGAAGTGAAGGTCAGCAAGCACAGGTTATCTGCAGGGTTTTGTGGGTTCACCGTTTCCAAACGTGTTACAACATGCTGTCTAACTCTAAAGCTCATATAGCATATAGGATATGTTTGCTGTATTGACTTGTTATAACAATTAATAATAATAATAATAATAATAATAATAATAATAATTCAATTTATATAGTGCGTAATACACACACACACACACACACACACACACACACACACACACACACACACACACACACACACACACACACACAATGCTGGGAGAAAAAGGTATTTTTTTAAGCTGACTTTTAAAATGTGAGAAGGAAGTGCAATCAGGAAGTTCCTGGCATTCCATATTCTGGGGGCTTTGGCACTAAAGGATTTGCCCTCTGGAGGAGCAGAACATCTGAGCAGGGGTGTAGGGCTGTAGCCTCAATTGCTGGAATCTTTACAACAAAGCAACGTATGCTAACATTTCTGCCCTTAACTGCAATACACAAATTTGTTAGGATTTTGTTTCTAGGATGACAGTCTGGTTGCATTTATTTTGATTATTATTAAGGAGCATCACTAACTTTGATTAATTATCAAAAGCTCGGGTTACTGTCTGTGAGGAGATTCGCATGTTCTCCACGTGTGCTTGTGCTTCCTTCCAAAAAAAACATGACAGTAGGTGTATTGGCTACATTAAATTGCCCCTAGGTATGGATGCGTGTGTTTGGTGTCCTATGATGGACTGGTGACCCATCCAGCCTCACTCCCAGTGTTCTCGAGATCCACCACTACAGTAAACCTGTTACATGGTGTGAATCAAAATTCCTATTTTTCTTTTCTTTTAAAAAGTTTTAAAAGTTGTGTCCACACCTCATGCACCATATATGGGGAGTAATTACGTGAAAACAGGAAGTAGGAAGTAGCCAGTATGCATTATATGACGGGGGTTCATCTTGTAAAACCTGCGCCGAAAGGGACAGGAAGTGAGTGGTGCTGGCTGAACGACAGCAGAAGGAAAAGCAGGAGGAAAAAGAAAGGAGAGAATCAAGGAACAGAAAGGTGTCAGTGTGGCATCATGAGGATGCACATCCGCTACACCTACAGCAGGAGGGGGGCATTACGGGCTAATAAATATCCACCAAACTTCCTCTTTGTGGTTTAAAGTTCTCGGCAGTCCTCCGTACGGTGACCATCAAAGTTAAACCACAGAGCCATCAAAGCCACATTACAGAACTCTGTGTGTGTGTCGGTGTTTACAGTGCCAGTCCATATGTTAGGAAAGAGGAAGCAATGCGGTCGCACACATCATAAAGACATGAAACGGACACAATGTACACCGAATGTAGTAGATCAGCCAAGTTTGCTTTCTTGCTCCGACTTTGTTATTCCACTCACTAGACCTCGCCTGGAAGTGAAGCGGATGATAATATAATTCTACAAACTTTGAAATTTGTAAATATGTAATACCGTTGCTATTTTAGAATTGTTCGTTCATTCATTAATATTCAGTAAATCCTTTTATCCTGGTCAGGATCTGGAGCCTATTCCGGGAACACTGGGTATAAGGTGGGAGAATATTCCCTGGATGGGACGCCAGTCAGTCACACACACTTTCACTTACTCATTCACGTCTAGGGGCAATTTAGCATATCCAATTTACCTACAGGCATCTTTTCTGGGAATAGGAATGAAACTGGAGAACCCGGAGCAAACCCACAGGGACACGAGAAGAACATGCATTGAAACTCCGCACAGAAAGTATCCTGAGCTCGGGATCGAACCGGAGACCCTGCAGCTGGGAGGTGGAGCAGAGAATTTAAGATCCTAAAGTATCTTTTGTCTTTCCAGATGGATGACACACTGCTGATTCAGCAGGAGCGAAAAACAAGCGAATCATCTCAGTGGATTTCCTTTTCCTTCTCTAAAAGTGAGATGGGCGATAAATATAATCTATTGTGATTAAACTGATTAAACAGAAGGAGCAGCTGCATGGCTTCCTTTGAGGTGTAACAGGGTCCTACCACAAAAAAAAAAAAAAAAAAAAACCCAATTGGAGAACATATGAAGCGTGAATCAGTATCTAAAAGCTACATATGGAGAATTATTACGGACATGGACTTGAAAAACAGAAGGTGTAAAATGTACACACTGTTCCCACTTACCCCAAATTTAGTCAGTTAGTCAAGATATTTGGTGTCCAATGTTTGTTTCATTTTACAGGCTGATGCAGCTAGCAATAACAAGCTTATAGCTACTAGTTTAGCATCCTAAGAACTGCACATCTAAATCACACACTCTCGAGTTTTATAACACAGCAGAATTACGTGTGTATTTTAGAAATGTAGAATCCAAATCACTCCTAAAATGACGTTCCACCTTGACACTTGAAGCCACGTCTCCTACTTGAGTGTGGCTTCAGTGAACTGAGGAAGACGCTTGACATCAAATGTGTCTTAATTGATTGACTACATGTTATTTTTTAGCCAAAGTATAGCATCATAGAATATGAACTCCTTTTCAAAATGTATTGTAATATTATTATGTACGTCACTATATGAACATATAACATAATACTTTATATTTGATGTCTTTATTCCTTCAACCATGTTAGACAGCTGAAGTTCTGCCTGGTTTGTCGCATTTTGTTATTATTACACATTATTACCGTCACATTATTCATATTAAAAATATTAAAATAAAGTTAAAATAAAGTTTTGATTAGTAATGATTAATGTTATGACTGTGATGTATTAATAATGACATACTTTGTATGAGGTGTTAGACCATTAGCAGGCTGACTGCTGCATGCACATAAAAGGTAACAGCGTGTGTGTGTGTGTGTGTGTGTGTGTGTGTGTGTGTCACATCCGCTGAAGGATGCGGTGAAATGCTGGGAAAGGAGAGAGATAGAAGACAAAGAGAGAGACAGGGAGAGAGGAGAATGCCAGCACCGTTCAGATGCAAATCTTGACATGGAGCCTAAAGAGTGTGAGAGGACCAGGTGTCCGGGGGAGGATGAGCCACACAGAACACTCTTTCACCTCTCCCATCCCTCGCTCAATCTCTCTTTCTTTCCTGCCCGATTCCGTAACGACGCAGAGACTCGGCATGCATCAGCTCTGTACGATACAGAGAGGGGGGAAATAAAACGGCACAATTTGACGATGTGAAAAGAGGTAAAAAAAAAAAAAAAAAAAACTTACGGCACTTTATAACATACGCTTACTTTGTTGGTGCACGTTGTAAGTGTACAGTTAGTGACTAAATCCCATTCTTTTCCCTGCACAGTGTGTGTTCATCATCCTCCAGCCTTCATTAGTGTAACCACTGCCTTGTATACACTCATATCAACACCATTCACATAATATCTGAGTTGTGTCATTGATATACAGGGTAGAAGGAGTGCCAATACATATGCAAGGCAGCTGACAAACTACAGTGAGTAACTGTACACCTACAAAATGACCTGCATTGCACGTTTAGCCGATGGAATGGCCAATAAGTGTAGCTACAAGCTGCGTGGACGTGATGGCATGAAGTAATACACAGTGCGCAGTGTTGTGTGTTCTTACCTGCGTGTACTGAGCTCAGCAGTTTCATCACACAACTGTCTCTAAATGGAGATCAGACACAAGAACACAGAAAGCCTGTAGTATTATAAGCATCTCTTCATTAATCAGAAATTCAAATGCTAAATATAGATAAAGATGGACAAGGTGCATTTCTGGTCCCGATGTATAAATCTATAGTGTCCAAATATGGTCATGCTATTGACAATAAGCAAAATAGATTAAATCAAGAAAATATGTTCTGTTTATCCATAAATGGTAAAAGAAATGCAAAAACTGAGACCAAAGTGCAAACCCCATCTGTCTAACAATGTCAGTGCTCCACACACACACAGAACATGGATCTACAGATAACATCATACAAACTGCTACTTAAGACTTTCCCGTTAACACGACATCCAAAAGAAAAATGATTAGAAACATACACAGACACACACACTTCATGTTCATGGATTATCAGAGCTTGGTAAAAAGTCTCCCAGGAATGTCGCAATCCACTTTCACGGAAAAGAAAGATTTCCCAAGTGTGCACTCCTCCCAAGTGCCCAGAATCATGTTTACCATTAAAACAATCATTTTAATTTCTCCATATTAATGGTATTCTGGCATCTGATAATTGTCATTGTCTTTAAACAGGAAGTGGTTTAGGGGAAAGGAGTGGCGTCCTCACGTGAGAACGGTTCTCTCTCATAGCCTAATATTTATATTAGTGCATTTTGGCTAAACACATTTATGTTATTCGAACAATCTGAGTCTTAGGACTAGGCATGTGCCGATAATCATGCGCCGTTATATGAATTATACTACGGTGCTTGAATTCTTAAATCTGATTGGTCAGAAGGGGTTGATTAAGTTTTTAAGAGTTTTTTAAGTTCAAGACAGAAATTACAGCTAATCGCTAATTCACAGGGACTTGCTTCACATAAACGGATTTTGAAAAGCGTGTAATTGTTGACATGGTGATGCATTTTTGGAAGGAGTCTCCAGTGTTATCACTTCTTAATGTTCAGAGGTAAAGCTATAACTAGAGGTTTTCCACCATGGGAAAGTCTTCAGGAACAGAGGGATTTGAGATTTCCGGTTTCTCAGTAACAACCTGTGTTTTTTTTTGTCTAACTTCAAGGGAGAGGAAAAAAAGTGAGGCTGGTGGGGGAACAACCGTTTATAGCTGCTATAACACAAGTGAAAACAGGAACTAATTTGTTTCAGGGACGTTCCACACCATTAAACGCAACTATAAATGGATAAAAAGCACTGTGTTGTTTTTTTTAATAAATTAAAAAGTAGTTGTTGGCAAATCCCTGTGGTATAATAGGAATAAAACACTTCATGCTGTTACAGGAAAATAATCATCTTTGCGGTGGTGTGATAGGTTGATTATTTTCCTAAAACAGCACATCCTGAAGTGTTTACTCCTCAGATAAGTAGCATGCATAATGTTTTTTTTTTCTTTTTTTTTCCTTTTCTGGAAAATCACTGTTACCCTTTTGTTTTGTTTTGTTAAAAGTCATCTAGTGGATCATAAACTCATATAATAAATTTACCATGATATGAAACTGAACATCGGCACATGCCTATCTAGAATTCACGTCAGATATGACACAAAAGCGTCATGACCGCGTGACACGAGATCCTGGGGTATGAATAAACAGCATATTTGTGTTTATATCCATATCTAGTGAGTGTCCTTATGGTCAAACACTATGTACTGAAAATACAGGGCAGTACAGTTACTGCATCATTGCCGAGTAGACGTGCGAGTGTGTGATTTAAATCAATCTACGTGGAATTTATCTGGTTTTTACACTCATGGAGCAGTCTCATGGCGTGGACTGTGTTTTCTGACTCTAAGAAATGCTTTTGGAAGAAAAGAAATGCTTTCGGTGTAAATTTCTAGCAATATCCCAACAGTCCTGGGCAAAAATAGAAACAGCTCCATTGCCTAAAACCAAACGTTAAATATGCCTGGCCTACTTATTAGTTTGGCACAAGTCTATAAACTTCCTCCATGGAGAGAGCCCCTCACTTGTCTCATTCACAGTCAGTCTTTGTGTGACTACATCTGTAGTTTTCTCTTTTTTATAGAACCTGGTTCTAATCCAAAATGTTTCTTTTTACTTAATTTAATAATTGAGGAAGCTGTTTCAAAGGTGCTTGCGTGTGAGGCTTCGGCACTGTTTTTCTCATTTAGCGAAAGAGCTTCAGACGGGATTAACAATCCCTTCACTGAGCTGCTTGATTTGCATAAAAAGAAAAGATGTTTTTTAAAAAAATCATAAAAATGTGTTAGTGGATGAGACTACAATCTGAAATATGACAAATCAGAGCTGATAGAGAGACTTTTCAGGCTGATAATGGTCCAATACTGACACCAGATC
>CM040991.1:19659980-19669980 GCA_022985145.1 Pangasius djambal
AAAAAAAAAAAAAAAAAAAAAAAAAAAAAAAGTATAAAACATAATATTTAAATAAGTAAAAAGCTATTGCATGGAAGCAAAAAAAAAAGAGAGAGAGAGACACTGAATTCTTAATAAACACCACAGCGTTGAAATATATTACTCTGAAAACCAGATTTCTGTATTTATTTGTTTCAAATCATCCTGCTTGAAATTCAAATTGTTTTATTTCAGTGTTCACAAATTAAAAAGTTTTCCCAAAAAAAAAAAAAAAAAAAAAAAAAAAAAATTCACAAATTCATACATTTAACGATTCGTGTTTTAGAAATTCAAAAAGTGTGATTGTTCTTGTCTTAAACTTTTCACTCTGAAGGATGAGTTGAATTTGATTAGATTTGTGTAGTTACATATAAAAATAAGTTTCCTCAAATAAATCAGCTGATCTAATTACCAGACCAACACACTCGCTATTTCACCGAGCCAGCCACTGGATTAAAAAAAAACTCAGTACAAATCTCTTTCTCTTTCTGGATGAGCAACACATCAAACTAACGAGGAAGAGCATGTGGAGTCCCACAAGGGTGTATTTATAAGAAAAAGTACACACTCCTAAAGCCTTAGCGGAAGAAATCCCAGCAATAACATTCAGCTATAACCTACAGACATGTGACTAAATCTCGTGAGAGACCTCGTGGGCCGGTCCTAATGATCTACAATGAGTGATGTTTAACCAAGTCACCTGAGCTCTGTCCCTTTTTAACATCAAATCAACTGCTTCCAAATAGAGTTTGTAAGTGAGTTCAGGAAATATTTAGAAGACATTATGATACCTGTGATATTTCAGAAAAGAGGTAATGGTACTTCTGTTAGCTCAGGTTACTCGGTTAGCATTACAGCCTAAATACAACGCTGTAATAATATCAGACGCCGCCATGAAAAGGTTTACGAATAGACGGAATATGGGCACTGATCGGATAAATACGCCCTGAGGCCTGACTGTCTTCATCACGACCTAGTTTCTCGCCATTCAGAGTGAAATGTCATTGGGTCTGTATCAACGCGCTGTTTCCATGATGACTCGAAGACTACAGAAAAGACTCAGTTTAAAAGAAATCTGTCTCCACTTAAACTGAACGTCCCGAGAGCTAAAGCTGGAAAGTTTGGAGATTGTGTTCAGAAGAAAGCAATCAAATCATTAATTTGGACTCCAAAGACCAATGATTTTTAAGAAACATATCTACTACTCAATAGAAATATTACATACACTGTATGTGCAAAAGTATGTGGACACCTGACCATCACAACCATATATGGTTCTTCCCCAAACTGTTGCCACAAAGTTGGAAGCATATAATTGTATAGAATGTCTTTATATACTGTAGCATTACAATTTCCCTTCACCGGAACTTAGAGGCCCAAACCTGTTCCAGCATGACGATGCCCCTGTGCACAATGCGAGCTCCATGAAGACATGGTGTGTGAAGGTTGGAGTGGAAGAACTCGAGTGTCCTGCACAGAGCCCTGACCTCAACCCCACTGAACACCTTTGGGATGAACTGAAACACCGACTGCACCTCAGGCCTCCTCACACAACATCAGTGTCTGATCTCACTAATGCTCTTGTGGCTGAATGAACACAAATCCCCGCAATCACACTCCAAAATCTAGTGGAAAGCCTTCCCAGAAGAGTGGAGGTTATTATAACAACAAAGGGGGAATACATCTAAAATGGGATGTTCAACAAGCACACGAGTGTGACTGGTCAGGTGTCCACAAACTTTTGGCCATAGTTTATATAAAAAACAATTCCTCAGTCTGAAGAATAGTTCTGACTGCCGTGTTAGAAATTACCCTTACTTTGTACCCTTCAGAAGACTGCTGTTTTTATGCTGTGTTCTGAGACTGGAAGCACAAACCCTGCTCATATCCAAGAGTCATCTTTCCAAATCAAACACTGATGATGGAGGTATTTTAAATCCATATCCATGGCGACAATATTGCGTATGTTGAATAGCACGATACATCCTAGAACACACCAGCTGACCTCAGCCTCTCTTCATGAGAAAGAGATCGGACACAAATGCAGAATTGTGCAGCACACATAACAGACCATTCATGGTGAACACACTCGCCTTTTTAGCCTTTAATTACCTCCAAATGTTAAATTGATTTTAGTGCTGTAAAGTCCAGGCCTTGCTGGTAACAACAAAGCTGCGCTGTTTGGAAACCCACTTCAGTCATTATACCAAATAGAAGATCGTCTCTAACGTCTGGTTTCCATGAGGAAATGGGCATCATAATGTAATGACCGAAGACTGAAAAATTAAGGACTAATTCAGAAACGTCTGCTCTCATGAATTGGATCTGAATGTTAATGGTACAGTGTGTCCAAGTCTATCATTCTGATGATCTTCCCCAAACTCTACACAAATAACACACACGACAACCTGTCACAGTGCACATTAACACACACAAAGACTGCACGCCATTTGGGGCTGGTTCAGGCAGCACTTAGCTGGTGTTTCTGAATGAGTATCTGAATACGTATGAATAATATGAATAAGTTCTAAAAGCACCCTTAAAAACAATATTCATGTTTCATTATGAACCATAATCTTAAGTATGTTGGTTACAGCAGTTCAAAATATATCCAGTCACACAATCACACAAACAGAAAGTCAGTAACGTGCATCTAAACCAACGATAAGACAAGACACTACGTCTGATGGCGTGATCCATAAGCTGTGATTAAATTAAACATCAGCAGTAGCCTTATTATTGTTTGGGAACTTAATAACTAGCCCACAAGGTAAGGGCTGTATACGTTTCCATAGTGTTGCAACAGCAATACCAGTGAAATTAAAAATAGTGCATTTGACTTTCAGTCCTCCAACATTTTTTAATCAATTTTTCAAAGCAATAATACATTTGATTTGTTGAAAAAGTATTTTATATGCTCCCGAAAGGTTAAAAAAATAATTCGCCCAGAGATCACAAATCTATAGCCATCCGTGGGTGGGAGCAAAATTGGCCGGGCTCTCTCTCCTGTCAATCACACTGGCACTAGCCAATCGTGTGCATCTGTGAGTTCATGTATGTGGAAGAGGGTGGATAGCGCTCTCCTCTGGGTATGTTACGCTGCCCTGTGATGCTGCATGAGCAGCAGTTTCAAAAAGACGCAGTTGGCTGGCTTCACGTGTCCCCGAGGAAGTACACGTTAGTCTTCACTCTCCCCAGTTGGTAGCTGTCATATGATAGGGGGAAGCTGGCTGGTGGGCAGAAACTGGCGAACATATTGAGAAAATGGCGGGTGTGATCTTTTCAACAATGTAATTTTTTTATTAGAATACAATTCTTATCAAAGGATTTATATCTGACGATGTCTTCAATCAAGAATTGTCGCTAACCAGTATATGATTTAGGTCACATGACCTTCTTCCTGGAAGTTATAGTGCACTATTTACAGTGAAGAAACCATTATTCCACTGTCTAGACAGTGCACTTATATAGGGAGTACGGAGACACAGACAAAGCTTCTGAATACTAAACTTATATTTAAACCAACATTCAAATGATTCGGCCCGAACATCTCATAAACCTGCACCCGCACAACCACTGGCATGTTCAGGATCATGGTCATGGCTGGGCAAATGGACAAAGAGGAAGGATTTTCAGGCTACAAAGCAGCATCTGTGCTTTCATGTGCAAGTCTGAGAAGTAGTCTGGAACAGTCAGAGAGAAACTACAGAGCCTGGGAAGTGTTGCGTGTTGTTTTAGAAAAGCCAAAGAGCTGACGTGATTCACTGTTGTGGTGTTAGCACCCGCCGTCCTCTTTGCAGCAAGTGCTACGAGCTACATCGTTACATCAGTTTCGTCAGTTTACTCATAATCAAAAGTGTACAAACATGATGCCAAATCCACGTTTGCGTAATTGCCATGCTGTAGCAGATCATTACACATAACACTAGTTAGAATTAGTGCATCTTTAGACAGATGTAGCAAAAAAAAAAAAAAAAAAAGTGATACACATTAACTTTATATCAACATCCCTTTATATACGCAAATCTTTTCCAGTGTGTTCTATATAATAAACATAGCAGTGTGCTGTTTAGATGAAGTGATTGACAGAGACTTACAGACGTAGATAGGTATATATCTCTCTGTCTATATATTTATCCATGCATCTGTCTCTTTAAATAGCTGTGTACTGTTTATCTACAGTCATATCTATCTATCTAAAAGTTTCCAGCCTGCAATATTAACCATGGCACGGTGACAAGTCCTGATAGAACAATGAGGCCCAGTAACCCATTAAAAAAACAAGCGCATGAACCGCCTATAGATGAGTCTGTCCCTGTGTGCTGTGTACGTGACTAACTAAGCTAACCACAGCTAACCACATCCACCAGAGCGTGAGCGAGCTTGTACAGGGAATCTGCGCCCGATTGCTGCTGTTTACCGGCTCAGAGCAGGTGCAGCACCTGGTCACCTGTTTAAATAATGTGGACACGGACAATGTTCATATACAGATGATGGCTTGAACCTCGAGCGTGTCCTACAGGCTTGTCTTCTCATCAAACATGTACACACATGTTGTCAAGTCAACAATTAACTCCCTAACTTTAGTCACATGACAACTAGATTTGCTGGATACTGATTACCTGCGTAATGTTACAGGTTTTATGGAGACATTTCATTTATTTATATGTCTATTTTGTGTCTTATTTATTTATTTATTATTATTATTTTTTTTAGATATATGGATATTCCTTAACGTGATTTAAAGTAACCACGCTGACTCTTAAGTGATTAGACACATTAGTAAAGCTCATTCAGGTAAATTTAAGGAGAGCAAGTTCTCAAACTTTTTGTAGGTGGGAACTCCTCAAGTGTTAAAAAAATAATCTACTGAACCCCTCAGTACAGTTTTATTTAAGATAATTTAATATAACCTGCTGTTATAGGAAAATAATTAATGGCATTGCCACTTCACAGCTCTTGAGCTCAGGTTACACTCTGTGTGCACTTTCATGTGTTTCTCCCGTGTCCAGGTTCTCCGGTTTCCTCCCAAACTCCCAAACACATGCCAGTAGATGTGGATTTTATTACTACATATTTGCTCCAGTTGTGAATTTGCATGTGCGTTTGTGTGTGTGTGTGTGTGTGTGTTTGTGTGTGTGTGGGAGAGAGAGTGTGAGAGAATGAGAGAGTGTGAGATGTCCTGGCATCCCAACCAGGGTGTTTTCCCGTCTCACGCCTAGTATTCCGGAGATAGACTCCAGATCCACCGTGACCCTGACCAGGATAATGATTGATCCATCCATCAATCCATCCATCTCAATCACTCACTCACTCACTGGATGGATGACTTTCCTTCACAGACCCCTGGGTCTCCCCAGAACCCAGTTTAAGAACCACGGTACTAGAGCATGTCAGCAAGAATGCAAACTTCTTTAAAAGATGATTAATAAAAACAAATGCTGACCTAAAAGCAGCTGCTACAGCATATAGGATGTGTACTGCAACAGTTTTACTTTTACTGAAAGTGAAATCCGCACTGTTCAGTAATTAAATTAAAAGTGAGATACATACTTTGACCCAGAAAAGAAGAGGGGTGCACAAACTTTTGCACTCCACTCCAGTAACTCGGTGTGACCGTTCACATCTCCTAAGAGCAAAGTAAATCAGGGTTTTAAATCATGAAAGATGAAATAATAAACTACTAAAGAGCTCACGGGTCCACGGTGCTCTGCTGAGATCCGCCGATGAAGCCGTATTTATCCGCTTGTGTCTCGGTGAAGCCGTTCAGCTCCAACTCGGAGCCCAGAGAGTCGCCTTCCTGTCCGGCTAAACTCTCCGTCGTGCCCCGCAGACTTTCCCCATCTTTAGCCTGTAATCCGTTTCCTTGGATATGAATTTTAGCCATTTTCATCCAGCTTCTCGGAGCAGGAGTGACGCGAGAGTCTCGCTGATCAGCTCAGCGCGAGCATCTGAAGCTCCGCCGCTCCGACTGGCAGCACGTCTTCCTTATGGATGCTTAGCTTAGCTTAGCTTAGCTTAGCTTAGCCTAGCTTAGCCTAGCCGGCTAGCTTTAGGGGATTCAGCTGCAGTGACCATTTTTCTTTTTTTTTCTTTTATTATGGCATGACTTTCAAAAGTGGTTTACATTTTAATCTCATTAATACAATGTAATTTACTGAGAATAAATATTATGTTAAAAACATACTGAATACAATAAACAAACAAACAAACAAAAATTCGTTAATTAACTGTCTAGCTAGGTGAGCTAGCAAACTGGCTAATTAGCGCAGGCAAGCAATATAATCATAGAACAGTCTATTATAAATTAGCAGTTAATTGCTAGGCAACATTATTATTATTATTATTATTATTATTATTATTATTATTATTTTATTTACAGTTAGCAACTCGTTAGCAAATCTAGCCCTATTCAATACACAGGCTAGTCGACTATCCTGCGGTGTCTAAAAACTGTGCTAAAAGACTGCGTTCTGACTTTCTGAGGTAGCATTAAAGTTAAAGAAAATCAACTTTTCGCAATATTAACGAATTTACTTTAAATATAATGTTGACCTGTCTAACTCCATCCATTAGCTCCCAAATCTTAGCTGATGCTAAGCTAACGTCAAGCAGAGCTTGGAAGCAGGGTTGCCAGATTTTCATGGAAACCCGTTTTAAAATTCTTCACTATTAACAGCTTGCTATAACCCTTCTAGTAGATGTTAAATAATTGAACAAACTATAAAAAATAACGTTAAATTTATAATCTATAATAAGTAACCATTGATCTAAATAACACTTGCTATTGCAGGAAAATGATGAAGCATGAAGCAGTTAGTGTTAATCTTTCTTTTGTTTCCTATAACAGCACATCCTGAACTTTTTTATTCCTCTTATACCACAAGCAGTGGTATAAGCGGTATCTATCCATTCTCTGTACCACTTATCCTACACAGGATTGTAGGGAGCCTGGAGCCTATCCTAGGGAACACCCTTAATGGGGTGCCAGTCCATCACAGGGCACAATCACTATAGACAACACATGTCTTTAAAGACAGGGGAAGGAAACTGCAGTAACCCCCCCCGAAGCATGGGGAGAACATGCAAACTCCACACATGCAGTGCAGAGGTGGAATTCGAACCACCAACTCCGGAGGTGTGAGGTAAACATACTAACTACTAAGTCACCGGCACCCTACAGCCAGTGATCACAACTTTTAATTGATTAAAAATGGCTGAAAAAGTCACATTTTTAAAAATCTATGCATAGAAGTTCAAACAAATTCAAACAAGTTAGTTCCTGTTATCACTTACACCGATCAGCCACAACATTAAATCCACCTGCCCAATATTGTCCCCGTTGTGCCTCCAAAACAGCTCTGAACCGTCAACACATGGACTCCACGAGACCTCTGAAGGCGTGCTGTGGTATCTAGCACCAAGACATTAGCAGCAGATCCTTTAAGTCCTGTAATTTGCGACGTGGGGTCTCCATGGATCAGACTTGTTTGTCCAGCACATCCCACAGATGCTCGATCGGATAGAGATCTGGGGAATTTGGAGGCCAAGTCAACACCTTGAACTCTTTGTTATGTTCCTTAAACCATTCCTGAACAATGTTTGCAGTGTGGCAGGATGCATTATCCTGCTGAAAGAGACCACTGCCGTTAGGGAATACCGTTGCCATGAAGGGGTGTACTTGGTCTGTTTAGGTAGGTGGTACGTGTCAAATTAACATCCACATGAATGCCAGGACCCAAAGTTTCCCAGCCGAACATTGCTCAGGGCATCACACTACCTCTGCCGGCTTGCCTTCTTCCCATAATGCATCCTGGTGCCATCTATTCCCCAGGTAAGCGAAGTACACACACCCGACCGTCCACATAACGTAAAAGAAAATGTGATTCTTCAGACCAGGCCACCTTCTTCCGTTGCTCCATGGTCCAGTTCTGATGCTCAGATGCCCATTGTAGGCTCTTTCAGGAGTGGACAGGGGTCAGCATGGGCACTCTGACCGGTCTGTGGCTATGCAGCCCTATACGCAGCAAACTGCGATACACTGTGTGTTCAGACACCTTACTATCATAGCCAGCATTAACTTTTTCAGCAATTTGTGCTGCAGTAGCTTTTCTGTGAGATCGGAGCAGACAGACTAGCCGTCGCTCCCCACGTGCATCAGAGAGCCTTGGGCACCCATTACCCTGTCGCTGGTTCACCGGTTGTCTTTCCTTGGACCACTTTTGGTTGGTACTAACCACTGCGTACCGGAAACTCCATACAAGATCTGCTGTTTTGGAGATGATCAGACCCAGTAGTCTAGCCCTCACAATTTGGCCCTTGTCAAAGTCACTCAGATCCTTACGCGTGCCCATTTTTCCTACTTCCAGCACATGAACTTCAAGAACTGAATTTTCACTTGCTGCCTAATATATCCCACCCGTTGACAGGTGCCACTGTAATGAGATAATCAATGTTATTCACTTCACCTGTCAGTGGTTTTAATGTTGTGGCTGATCAGTGTACGTCATAGGAGATATAAGGAGTTGTTCCTTATACCAGTCTTGAAGTTTATATGACCAATAAAACCACAGCTGGTCATGTTACAATAAACCAGAAAGCACAAAGTCCTCTGTCCTGAAGACTTTACAGTAATGGAAAACAGACTGACTGTTTTAAAGTGCTGACACAGGAACGGGGAGGATTTAGAGATTTGGGGGTCCTAGCCAAAATAGCCCAGAATATGTTATTTAGCATTAATAATAAAAATATATATATAATTTGCATTTTTAGGGAGCCCTTGGCTTCTGGGGCCCCAAGGTGGTTGTGCTAACTCGGCCCCTGCACAGGAGGCTTCTTCCATCAATGTTAAATTAACCTCGCCTATAAGAATACTTCACCATTTCAACAGTTAGACATTTTCTTTGTTAAATAACACTTTAAACACTTAAAAAAATATATTTATTTATTATTAGCCTTAGATTATGTACATCATCTCACACAAGTCCCTGTGAATGAGCTGTTAGTATAGAAATGATAACATGTCAGAGCTTCTGTTATAGAAAATTAATCAACACCTTCTGACCAGTCAGAATTGAGAAATCGACAGTGCTGTGGAATTATTTATTTATTTTTGCAAAACTAAAGGACCGCATCAAGACTTGACCCACGTAATTAAGTGCATATGAGTCACACAGACCTCATTTATATCTGTTCAAAATCTGATAAATCTGATTTTTAAGAAAAAAGAAAAACATTTTAGGATTGGTCTGGGATTCCTACCAGAGAAACCAGACCTGATTTTAGTTCCAGATTTTGTACATTTCTGTGGAAAAAGCACTATTTGGGGTGGAGTTTGCTGTGCTGTAAGTCACTGATTGGCCAAACAGTTAGCATAATAACCCTCCTCAGTGTAAGCTGGGTGGCAAAGTGTAATGTTTCCACCATGCTTTTAATTTTACACAAGTGTCAAGTCAGCTCGAAGCATGTAATTGTGCCTTATGCATGCAGCTGTGTTTATGGTAACATCATGAAAGCTGTGTTTAACAGAACCACAGTGGAAACACATCTAATGATATGTTAAGGCCATTCCAAATCCAGTGTCAATTAAAAAGGAGTGAAAGTGTCCAATCTGGCAACACATGAAGAATATCGTTGCCGTAGGCATCGTGTTTTTGTGCTGCTATGACAGCTGAGAGGTTTGGATTCTCTTTGGGCATATAAATAGTTTAGTGCAAAAATTTACACACCCCTCCTTTGAAATGAAACCAACCAAACATGTAAACGCGAGTTTGTTGCCGTTTCCTTCAGTATCAGCATTACACATGGGCAATTGTATGTATATGTAAAGATATGAATATTGAAACAATGAAACAGTATAAGACTTTATTGCTTCTAAGGGGAAATTAATGAAGACTGAATGTAACGTAGATATTTTATTTCACCTGTCTAAGTTGCTAGCTGTTTTCTGTTTGTCTTGCCTGGCCTTTTTTTTCGGTTATTT
>CM040991.1:19674980-19681696 GCA_022985145.1 Pangasius djambal
GTGATTGACAGGGGAGAGAGTGTATGTCCCTCCCACACAGAGAGCACGGCCAATTTTGCTCTCTTGGACTCCTGGCTATGGATGGCTCTGGCATCGTCAGGACTCCGACATCGAAATCGCCACTCAACAGCATAACATAAAAATTGTGTTTTTTTAAAATTTTATTATTACTGTTTTGTCCTTTGAGACGTGGATAGTGTTTATGACAAGGTGTGTGTGTGTGTGTGTGTGTGTGTGTGTGTGAGATTTGGTGTCATTCAGTCATCTTGGTGCATTAAGCCAGTTTTTTTTTTTTGTAGTTATTACGTTATGTTTTTTTCCCCCTTGATGCTATGTTTACAATTCACTTACGATACAAATTCTAACAAACTGACAATGTGAAAATGAGAAAAAGCAACTTATAGTCCGGACATTACGGTAAAATCACACACACAGAAGGGTCAGATGTTACTATACTGCATATTGCTTTGTATTTCTTAATCCAAATATACAAAATAAGACCAAAAGATTGAACAATAATCAAAATAATAAAATAACAGCGAGGGGGCGCATGTCTTTGGTTCATCTGAACTCTTGTAGCTTATTAACAGCAGAAGAAATGATTAAATGCATAAATGAGCCAAATTGAGTACTGCCTTGGTTGGTTTTTTGCCTTTTGTCCTCTGCTGTTGAACATTAAGGACACGAAGGACATGAAGTACATCCGCTCCCCGGCACTCATTACACAGACATATTAAATACATGATCTCACATGCGCACACATCATTTACAAAGGAAAAGCAGCAGGTAAGAAAGTCCACTAGAACTAAAAAAATAAATGAAAAGAGAAAAACACTTCTACAAAGCTTCTCTCTCACACACACACACACACACACACACACACACACACACACGTCTAACTCACCTCTAACACAGCTCGACTATCAGTCGCTTCTCAGCTCTGCTAAAAACGAAGAGCTTATAAAAATAAAACTTTTTGTCTTTACATACCTGACCTAGTGATTTCATTAACAGCTTCCACACATGCGTTTGTGCGCGTGCAGCTCCTCTAAAACACACGTTCTACACTCGTAGGGCACTACAGACGTCGGCTCGCAACAATTTGGACAGCACAAGATATTAGATAACGGGGATGAAAGAGTCCATCTGTGGTCCAGTGTGGCTGGAGTGGCAGGCAAAAAAAAAATAAAAAAAATCTCTTATCGTTACACTCAGTCATTTTTGTTACAATGAACTCTACATATCATGATATTCAGTTCATGATGCTGATGTTGGATTTGGAACACATACATCAAAACAACATGTGAGGAAAAAAAGCATTTAACAAGAAACAGGAAGGAAAAAGGAATCGTTTGATTTAAAAAAAAAAAAAAAAAAAGATGAATATCCAATCTGGTACTTGTTACTGTCTCGTTTGGCACCAATAAAGGATTTAAATAGTCATTTTTCACACTTGTACCTACACATGTACCTCTAGAGGGGACATGCAATGCTTTCTGTACGGTGTATGAGGACAATCTGACTGCCATATCGAGGTGTTATAGAGGTGTGCGTCGGAACTGGGATCCTTCCGGACACTACCAACAAAGACTGCAGCACAAAGAAAGGTCATGAACACGAGACTGCACTGGACGTGACACGTTGCTTGTACGGCACTGTGTGTTTTCCGTGTTCGATCATTCGTCTTCAGTAAATGCTTTATTCTGCTCAGGGTTATTTTTAGATTTTATTTTCAGGAAGAGAACCATATATGTTCATTAGAAAATACTGCAGGCCGGCACAGACAAAAATAACTATAAAAGAAACCTACAGCAGGGTCTGAGGAAAGTTTACCGAGTAAAACTTCGATATAGAGAGCTAAAACCATTGAACAGCCAAAGAACACTTTTTTTTAAATATAAATGTCTATAAATGTGTTTTTAAAGCTTTCAGGCACGGCCATAGACCCCCCGCAGGACCTTCATGGTTCTCTAGAGTTCACAAAACCCCTGTTGGAAACTTAGGGTCTAACGCTGCTTTCGACTAAAACTAGGAAAAACATCCATCAACTCGGAATTCCTACTCGGAAACTCAACTCCGAGGTGTTCAAGTTCTCACTTTGAAGCTTGAACGCACACAGGTTGAAAATAACGTAATTCCGAGTTCCAATTTCCCACTTCTGAGGTAATAAAGCATAAATCAGTCCATAAGTAAGTCCAAAATAAGTTTACTTTTAACTGATTAGACTCCTGTCTGTCTTAACTGGAAGCTGCTCTTAGCCAATCACAATAGTTTTGCCTCCTGAAAGGCCAGAGAAACAATGACAGAGCGCCAGAGAGAGACACAAAGAGAGATAAAGTTAGAAATACAGATGCAGATGAATACAGATGAACTGGAGTTAGAGCAGGAAGATCACTGTACTGCACTCGAGCCACACGAGACCAGGAGATGGACAAACCTCATCTAGAAAATCATATACGATTTATTTTGTTTAGTTAAATCTAGTCCAGACTAGTATGGCTGGGCTTATTATGGGAATTTATTTATTTATTTGTGTATTTAAAATCAGCCGTGTACAGTCATGAACTGCTGCCGTAATTTTTTTAAGCACATTATAGACCCCTGCACTAGCGACAAACCCACTTACCCATAATGCAGTTCAGTAAGCCGTTAATGCCACTCTAAACCCCTGTGTGTCTCACAAAGGCTAAATTCACTCGGACACACACTTAACAGTATCAGCTTACAGTCTTTCTCCAAAAAATAAAAAATAAAAAAAGCACACAATTGACCAAAAACCAGTTTTGCATCTTTGTCTTGCTTTTTCTATGCTGTGCTCTGCTGGCCACGCCCACATTTTAATATCGCCATGGAGAAGCAGGCCTTGCCTGCTTAATCTTTTTTAAAAAAGGTGGGGGGTGGGGGGGGTGGGGAGCCACGTTACCCACATCCTGAGCTGCACTTGCTGAACCGAGTGACATGAAACACACGTTAACCCACCAATTACACAACAGACTCGCACTCGTACACAACACAGGAGCATAATCTTAAACAGCAGACAATCGTAACCAACTCTTACACACATGATTTACATTCTCCCAGCTATAAAAGGGGCTAAAAATAAAAACATCCCCTACAGTGTCCATGCTAAGAGATCGCCCTCCTTTAGAAGCACCTTGGATAACGCGCGGCTCGTTCTCTGATCCAAAACCTACAACTTAATCACATACGATGGAGGCGTAGGACGAGAAGATGACTCATCCTCCCATAATCCTCTGGTGCATGAGCACAAATAGCCTCCTATAGAATCATTGTCCACCCACAAAGGCGAGTTCATGCTCTCCTCTTCTTCTCATGAGCTACTCAGGATAAGGACAGAAAAGAAGGATGGGGCGAGAGACGGTTCCAGACGAGCGGCGGATGAGGAGGAAGACACGAGGACGAGAGAGAGAGAGAGAGAAAGATGACAAGCTCCACCGATCGAGCTCAGTCCGTGTATTCAGCCACGATGGAGAGCAGCACCGTGATGTCATCGGGTTTTCCTCCTGAGGACGAGAGAAAGGGATAAAAATAACATTCAGAATTCATTTCTATAAAGATTTCTAAAAGTTTAGTTCGAGGAAGTCATGAGCGTTTGTTATAATTTAGAGGAATAAAACTGCAATTTGAGAGGCGTCATTTTTAATTAGATTAGCCATTTTTTCCCCTCATAGCTCCAGTGCAACACGACAGAACTCAAAGCATCAAACATGTCTTGGCTGATCAACTACATATAGATTTAGGGTGAGATTGTGTACATGTCTTAAGAGCAGGTTCTTTCTGGTTCTCACCTCTGACGTTGAGGCCGTTATCGCAGGCAAACTGGGCGAAAGGTGACATGTAGTTTGGGTCGTAGGCGAGCTCGTGGGCCTGCTCCGCTATACTGCGCGCCGTCTGCTGGATGCTGTCGTAATTTGTGTTCTGTCATTGAAAACAGACAGTGATGGTTTTAAACTGAGAGAAAAGTGCTGGCAGGTATCGTGATATGAAAGTTTATGTTCAAAACATGCCTGATAAACAAACAAACAAAAAATGTGTGTGTGTGTGTGTGTGTGTGTGTGTGTGTGTGTGTGTGTGTGTGTGTGTGTGTGTGAGCGAGCTTGCCTTGAGCTTCTTGAGCTCCTGCAAGATCATGTAGTCTGGCATGTTGTCGAAAAGACCATCCGTTGCAGTAAGGATGATGTCACCAAGCTGGATGTCAAAAGAAGACCGGTCCGCCATTTCAGGACTGAGAGAGAGAGAGAGAGAGAGAGAGAGAGAGAGAGAGAGGGAGTGAGTGCATGTGTGAGTGAGATCATGACAGCACAGTGACAACAGTAACGTGAAACCTGAGGTGAGACGGCGTGTCCTGACCTGACGTGACTCTTGCCCTGAGCTTACGGTGTTAGTCTGACTTCCAGGAAACAGAATCAGAGTCTAATGCCCAGTTTCCATCTGAGCCGCCAGTGCTGGTGGAAACACTTTACGAGGGGGAAGGAGGAGGAGGAGGAGGAGGAACGGAGTCACGATATGGAAGGTGACTGAAGGACGGAATGGATCAAAGTGAAAAGTGGCAGGATGGCCTGAGTAATCCCGAGTGTAACACAGACAGCGTAGGTACTACAACAGTACAACATATTTTATTATTTACTGATGCTTCAAAATACCCCCGCGTTCATATCTGGGGTACGCTGTCTAAGGAAGGAGAGCATTTTTCAAGTCCTTCTCTTTCATAGTGTTCCTCGTTTTGAAGATGATTTAATTAAATTTCACCAGGAGAGAGTTCCAAGATGGTCAAAAAGTGGTGGACAGAAATACTGCTCTGAGGAATATGTTTACAAATGTGTGTTAATGCAGTTACAGATACATTTGATTCTGTAGATCTTTAGTCATTGATGCCCTGATGAGATTTAGCTAGCTAATATTGTATTAACGTCAAGTTTGAATCATGGTAATTAAAGAAATCCTATTGTCATAAGTCATATCTTGTAATATTCTGCAATGTAGCGCTGTATCTACCAACCTCAGGTTTTGTAGAATATACAAGTTTGTATCATTGCATTTATGTGCAGCAATGCTCTATCACTACTAGACGAATACGGAAAATATGTCCTCGAATCATTGGAAATCCTCTTCATGAGCAACCAATCAATAATGGACTGGTGTGTAAGAGCTATTAGTCAATCACAGTGCAGGACAAAAGGATTTCGACAAAGACTGATGATAAAAATGCATTAATGAAAGAATTTGATTAAAAGTGAAGCTGGTGTCAAAAAAAAACAAAGAGACAACAAAGGTATTGATTATTATTCTCAAGTGAAGCGCAGTAAACCTGGGGTAAGGCAGCTGCCTAATGTTACTCTATATAGCGCTTGCTAATTTTAGTTTTTAGCTTGCTGCCTATGGCTGCAAAATTGTTGGTTTTAAAAAATGTATCATGCAATAAACATTTATAGTGTAATTTGGTTGCTTGGCTCAGTTTAATGTGGGAAAACTTGCTTATCAGCACATGGTCTGCTGCAGGTTTGGAGTCAAACGAGTTCAAGCCAACTATTGGGGGGAATAAAAAATAAATAAATAAATAAATAAATAAATAAATAAGCAAGCCCTAAAATGGTTGTAGTCCTCCAAAATTTACTTCCGTTACCAAGAAGGGATTTTCCCACTGGTTCACAGCTGTCAGATGTGTATCTATGTTCAGTCAATCAACTCATGATTAAATTTATTTATTTTGGTCACTTTAAGTCCTTCAGAGGTGAGTTGAAGACGCCACCACTGGATCTACAAATCACCAATCTACATACATGTATATAAGGCAAACTCTCAGATCTGAACGCATAATTTAACATGAGGCAGACTGTCTATAAACATTACAGGAATAAAGTCCAAAAATAAGCAGGTGTTCTTTCTGTTCCTTGAAATGCTGGGTTCATGGAAGAGTCCTAAAAAGGAGGCTCGTTAAAGGCAGAGTAATAGGAGAAATGTCTCGTGTCTGGTGACGCTGTGGGAGAAAGTCAGGCTGGAAACCATTCCACTACATAAAAGATTAAAATGTCCTGTTTAATTTTAGCGTCACATGAGGAGCTCAAAATAGTCTTTCCCCTGCCAAGACTGACTGGGAAAGCCAAAATGAAACCCAGAATGGTGACTGGTCAAGCTGAGTGTCTGTCTGCTACCTGCTTTCTGATTGGCTAGTTCAGTGCCGGCTTTGGGCTGCTGGTAGGACAGTGAGGTTGAAAGGACAGTCAAATGGCGCTGTCTTTGGCCTTCATGAAAAATGTAAACACTACCCCTTAATTCATTCTCTTACTCACTCACTCACTAGCTCTCTTGCTTTTTACTGTTTTGATTTAGTCTGTAGATTGCCAGAAATTGTTGCCATGGTTACATTGAAACAGCTAAAGTAACATAAACTTGGGTATGCAACTCACCAGAACTGAATCACAATACGGACTCCCTCACCAACTCTCTCAGTCCCACAACAATACCATGCCCCTCCATTACCAGCTCCCTCACTCCTTCACTGATGCCCTGGCCCCTTTACCATCTCCCTCACTCCTTCACTGATGCCCTGGCCCCTTTACCATCTCCCTCACTCCTTCACTGATGCCCTGGCCCCTTTACCATCTCCCTCACTCCTTCACTGATGCCCTGGCCCCTTTACCATCTCCCTCACTCCTTCACTGATGCCCTGGCCCCTTTACCATCTCCCTCACTCC
>CM040991.1:19688577-19703793 GCA_022985145.1 Pangasius djambal
CACACTCCAACACCGTCCCAACCTCATTCTCCCGCACACTCCAACACCGTCCCAACCTCATTCTCCCGCACACTCCAACACCGTCCCAACCTCATTCTCCCGCACACTCCAACACCGTCCCAACCTCATTCTCCCGCACACTCCAACACCGTACAAACACCATCCCCAACTCGTCCCTGCACACTCCAACACCGTCCAAACACCATCCCCACCTTGTCCCCACACACCAACACTGTCCCCACACTGTCCCCACACTGTCCCCACACTGTCCCCACACACACTCCAAGACCGTCCAAACACTGGGCCTCATTCGTCAACCGTTTGGTGAAGTTGTGTGTAAATGTCTGCGTGAGCGAAATGGAACTAAAATTTTCCAATGGATTTACAAAAGTTTGGGAAATGTTTATTTTCATTGTACTGACGTGCGCATGTTGATCACCTGTATAGTTCAAAGCACGTACTTTTCATATAGAAAAGTGCAGTAATCCATGCACATTATATGCTTTGAAGCCAATCAATACAGGTTTACACCTGTTAGTCTTCTTACACGTAAAGCTACACACACTCACAAGCATGAGTATGATACAAACATTTTTTTCTGAAATTATAAAATTTTCATGAATACCAATTTTCTTGTGTAAATGCCCGTACAAACAATTTATGAATAAACCCATTTGCATCCACCTTGATAAATCAGGCCCCCTGTCCCCACCTCATCCACACATAATCCAACACTGTCAGTACCTCATCTCAGCATGCCTCAACACCTCAACACTATTCCAGCCCATCCCTACACGCTCCAATACCACCCCCCCACCCGTTTCCATTCACACCAACACCATCCCCAGCCGTTTCCACTCACTCCAACACCATCCCCACCCGTTTCCATATTCTCCAACACCATGCCCACCTGTGCCCATATGCTACAACAATATCCCCACATCCTCCCCACAGATGCAACAGCGTCCCCACGTTTTACCTGCAAGTCTCAACCCTCCGTCCCCACCTAATCCCTGTACACAGCAACACCATCCAAATCACTTCTGAAGTACAACTCAGGCTGCAAAATTTGGGCCACACCTTATACCAGAGTCATGCCAGTGTTGAGTAACACAAAACTATGTACTAAGGAAAGCCTATGATTCAGCTTTTTCAAGACGGCTGGTACTGATGTTTTTTAACCTTTATGTTGTCTTTTTGTCCATTTTTATATACATCAGAGCATCACATAGTGCCGGAAACCACACAAGAAAAAGTCTGCTCAAGGTGCTGTTGACTAATCTGCTTGAGGCGTGTGTGCGAGGATGAACTGGAGGCTGTAAGTTTCCCTTACTTGTCAAGTACCATAACTTAGTCGAAAACCTAGTAAAACCCAGATATGTGTTGAGAAACACATTTCATTAAGGGGAAAAGGGGAGGGGGGAGATTTGCATATTTCCTTTATTTGGCTGAACTAATCCTTCCTTTCAGGGAATGGTTAAACAGGAACTTCAACATGCAGCTGAGAAGATAATTATTACTTAGCTTTGCAGTGCACAAAAGTAAAGAAGCCAAGCATGTCACGGCTGCTGTTAAACAGCTGGCTCGCGCTCAACCACGTGGTACACCACTCGCACAACAAAAGAACGCGCTATACCGGAAGTAGAAAACTCCAGGGAGGAAAAAAAGCCTCTTTGTGTTGACGAGACTAACGTGAAGCCTTAAATATAATCCACGAGACATGATTATCTTATCTTCTCGCATTATAAATATGAATTACAAAGCACCGTTTTTACTTCTTCCTGTGTTTTGGGATAAACGTACTAACCTGAAAAACATTTAAAAAGAATCAACATTAAGCCGCTTGTGTGTTTATCAAAGACTGATTAAGCATTATGTTTAACAAAAATAAATAAATAAATAACCCAACATTTCAGAAGACAAGCTATTTTAAAATCCAGTCGTATTGTCAAAATAGGATGCCAATGCGCATGCGCACCACTGTCACACGTGTCTCCATGGCTACGTCGGAACTGATACTCGCATAACTTCACTACAAAGAACTATTTTTAAAGAGATCGGATCACTTCATTAAACATGACGCCAAATAAATAAGAAATAATGTTTTATTAAAAAGTAGAGTGACAGAATACTGGTATAAAATACTATTTAGTTGGATCGCGTGGACGTCTTGGTTATTTTGTTCCAACATGGCGGCCTCCATGCTCAACCATTCTGACCTTTAGGGGAAAAACACCTCTGCCATATTAAACTAAACTGTATATTATACAAAGTTACAACATTAAAAGGAGTACCATCCCGAGTGTCTTTAAGAGTCTTTTATTTTTTCTTGTTCATCCTATTTTTAAAAATGTCTTGTTTGTATACATGTCTTAAGTCTGACGCGTTAAAGTCGTTAATCATAATAATATAAATTCAGCGTGAAGCAAAGCAGAGATCAAGATCTACGAAGCAAAATCAATAAGTGTCACAAAATCCATATTTTCTTTAGTGAAATGATTTTAGTTCCGGGTTTGACCGCAACTCGCCCGTCCTCTGGTCTGTTTCTGGGTGAAAGGTCATCTCCAGCAACAACCAGAATAACCAGAAACGCACAGTAACAGATTTATCCTTAGCATCCGTCTGAATGAAATACAACCAGCTTCCTCTTTACAGATAATAATAATCATATTTATATGATCATTATATTTATTAATATTAATATTATTATTATAAGGAGACCCTGAGGGTATTTCAGGTGAGGGTTAAATGTTACCTTCCTTCCTGCCCCCACTGTAATGACCTCGCGCGCGCATTATGGTGCTTTAACCCCTGAAGGTCATTCAGAAGAACGAGGAAAGTGGTGACCTGGTGGAAGCTTCATGCTTAATTTATGCTTAAATGTATGCTTAATTTATAAATCGTGTATTTTTTTTTTTAAACCTGACTATGAACATGGAGGATGCTTTATAATGATAAGTAAGATAATACAAAGGGAAGTCGAGACAACAATAATAATAATAACAATAATAATGATAATAATGATAATAATAATGATGATGATGATGATGATGGCATTAGTGTGTCTTTACCTAAGACGTCGGCGGACCTGTGGCGCGCTATGAAGCACGCATCGTCCCCGTAGCACATGCCCTTCTTCAGGATGCCCTTCCGGAAATCCTTGCCGAAACCGCAGCTCGCCGTGACCAGCTTGTAATCCCGGCCGTCGGTCTGAGAGAGTCCGCCCAGGACGGCCCTGGCAACGATCCGTCCATAGGAGAGTACCGATAACATCCCACCTCACGCGCAAACAATCCGCTCGCAATGCTCCTGTGGCCCTTTGACACGAAATCCCGGCAGCTCGAGTGAAGAAAGCCTTTATGTTTTAGCTGATTTCACAGACAAAGTTCCTCCACACTGCTGCCCCATCGTCCTACAGGACATCTTTCTTTCCTCTCTCTCGCTCTCTCACGCTCGCGCACACAAACAGCCGGGTTTGGAGAACGGGGAGGGGGGAACCAAAAAAAAAAAAAAAAAAAAAAAACGTGCATACGGGTCTTCTTGTCATGTGACTCTGACGTCACTCCGAGCATGCCGGAAGTGCAGATCTCGACTACTTAGCTATCGAACTCTGTTTAATTTCCGTCTTTTTTGTATAGATTTAAAAAAATGTTTTATGACTCAGTGAACAAGTCTAAGTCTAGGAATACATCTCTTCTTCTGAAAAGAGTACTTTGTTCAATATAACATACCAGTGTTATAATTTATGTTGAATTTGGAGTGGTGTAGTGTGTCCCCCTGTTGTTGTTATGAACAGAAGAAGAGAATAGATTTTTATTGTCATTGTTTTGAACAACGAAAGACTGTACAATATATGTGCGTGTGTATTTGATCAAACTCAATAAATAAATAAAAAAAAGAAAAAGAAAGAAAAAATCTCGACCACTTTTCTTCTTCTTCCATTTTTCTTTCTTTTATCATTTCTTTTTTTTCTTCCCTTGCTGAACATCTTTGAACATTATATACTGGCATTACTTTTTTTAACTGGCATAACTTCTTTAACATTCCTGATGTTTCAATAATAATAATAATAATAATAATAATAATAATAATAAAACCGTTTCCAGTCTTTTTACTCAAGAATGTTTTGGACAGATGTCTCTAACGTTCTGTCAAGATACTTTGGCTCTTTGATACAAATTGAGCTGCATTGAGCTGTAATTTTATTTTTTCTAGCCATGATAACACTACAAGAGTATTAATGATTTTATCATACAACTGTTTATTTTACTTGGGAAGTATCATATTCATGTGAGAAAATATACACTAAACAAGATTAAGCAATATGGATCTGCTTTGAATGGCATTAGAAAGAAAAATCCAAGACAGACACATGAGGCACTTCTTTTATTTCATTTATTTCATTTATTGTAAACTGTACCTTTACCCCTGGCACAATTGTATATTTTATTGTTTTGTTGGTTTGTTAACATCTGTTGTCAGATGTATAGATTTGTATTAATCCTGTGTATGATTTAATAAAAGTTAGTTTAAAAAAACATCCAGAGCGCTTAGTACTATTGATGTGGTATAATCTACTTTCCTCTGCTTGTCAGTCTTTTCACTTTTTTTTGTCTTCACCCTTTTTTTGTTACATATTTCACATTACAAGTTTTATGTAGGTGCTCATTATTGTTCTCCTGAAAGTGTTTCTCTGTTTCTTCAGTAATAAATAAATAAATAAAATAAAATAAAAAATCTTGACCATTTAGCTTGAGGACTGTGCTACTATACTCAACTTTTTTTAATGCTTTATTGGAGCTTTAAACTTACAATATAGTACAACAAAAGTGAGAACATAGCAATGATTATTAAAATTTACAGCAATAGAAGGAATAACAGTAGTTAATGGGAATATTTAACAATATTAATCACCGTAGCTCAAAAGAGTCCAGACCTCAACCCCACTGAACACCTTTGGGATGAACTGGAACACTGACTGCACCACAGCCATGTTCCAAAATCTAGTGGAAAGCCTTCCCAGGAGAGTGGAGGTTATTATAGAAGCAAAGGGGCACTACATCTGGAATGGGATGTTCAAAAAGCACATATGGGTGTGACAGTCAGGTGTCCACAAACTTTTGGCCATATAGTGTAGTTTTATACCAAGACATTTATTGTGTTACCTAATAATCTCTCTCTGTCTCTCTCTGTCTCTATCTATCTATCTATCTATCTATCTATCTATCTATCTATCTATCTATCTATCTATCTATCTCTCTCTCACTCACTCTCTCTCTCTTTCTTTCTTTCTTTCTTTCTTTTTCTCTCTGTCAAGCTACCCATGCTACTCCTGAGATACTAGTGATCCTGACCCCTTCTGCTCTCCGGACCTGCTTGATCCATCCTGATGCCCTACTTCTAGTTGGAGTTCTTATCACCTGAAAACCACTCGCTGCTGCTGAGGATGTCCCCATATGGACAGCCTAAAGATACATGAGACTACTGTGAATGATACCACTTAAAACCCAAAACTTTGGACTACAATTGCTATGAACAGTTTTGCACTCAAGTCTCCATCAGTGAACAGCTGATAACTTCAACAAAACAGACTTCATATGAAAACTATAATGAAGTCAGAATTAACTCTAATGCTCATATTCATAAGTTCCTGGTTACACAATTGCACTTTATGAGTATGACTATATAGTATACAGTTACAGAAGGGAATTATTTATAATCAGTATCCAATGTCACCCAGATGAGAATGGGTTCCCTTTTGAGCCTGGTTCCTCTCAAGGTTTCTTCCTCATGAAGTCTCAGGGACTTTTTCCTTGTCGCCGTCGCCTCTGGCTTGCTCATTAGGGATAAATTTATACATTTAAAATTGATATCCATAACTTACATATTTCTGTAAAGCTGCTTTGTGACAATGTCTGTTGTTAAAAGTGCTATACAAAAAAAAATTGAATTGAATTGTTTCTCAGATGTTCCATTATTATGGCAATTAGTGAAAAATGGCTAATGTATATTACGCTATTAATACTGAAATACATCAGTTCAAAAGCTTGCATCTGTTTCTGAATTGAGATTCTGAGATTTGTAACCACTTCCAATCCTTTATTTTACAGCCATAATCCAATTATTCAAATACGACACACATTAGGCAAATAGGTATAACCATGGTAATTTATTGGAGATGATATTTGTATCATAATAACAGCTTTTTTCCTAATTGTATTAAAATTGCAGATGTATTCCAGTTCACATGATTTGTGATAACCTTTTAGGTTACAGAACAACAAGAAGAACAACAAAAGTTAGATGGTGCTTTCTCCGTGGAAGCACCCATATCCTATTCCATTCACCTGGCCCTGAACCACCTGGACAGAAAGAACAATTGCACTAAGAATACCGGTTATTGACTTTAAACACTGTCAACAACGAGAGAATGACTGGGAAAATGAGCCTGTGGGGTCTGAACACTTGAGTCAATCGGGATCAGAAAAGCAATCTCTGACACTGAACACCGGCGTCCCTCAGGGCTGTGTACTCAGTCCTGGGCTGTGTACTTATTCGAATACAGCTTGAATCGCATCATGGAGTTCAGTGATGGCACTAAAGTGGGTTCTCAACAACAACAACAACAAGAAAGCAACATACAGAGAGGAGGTGGAGCAGCTTGCAGACTAGTGTAGAGACAACAATCTGTCTATTAATGTGGACAAAACAAAGAGAGGATTGTTGATTCAAGGAGGTGCCGTGATGATCGGTCTCCTCTGCACGTCAACAGCACAGTCATGGACACAGTCAATAGCTCCAGGTTCTTTGGAGTACACATTGTGTGCTCTCCTGAGTCCTTAATGCCACCTCTGTAGCCAAAAAAGCCCTGTAGTGTCTCCATTTGCTGCAGACACTGGAGTGACTCACCTTCTGCTGTTTGATTTTAGACCCAAAAATACAAAATACAACGCAGAGTCAATGCAAATAGATTAATTTAAGACCCACAATGTGATTTAGAACCACACAGTCTCAGAAAAAATACCTTTCCTTGTGACTGGGGTGGTACGTTTATCTTTTCTACCTTTAATATGTATCTTTTACCTGGAAATGTGGACATTGTGTACCTTTAAAAAAGATTTCAGGCCTTGTATAATTCATGCAACTCCTTTGTGGAGAAATGTCTATCGTCTAAAGGCTTAATATTTAGCCTATACAGTAAAATATCTGAGAGTCAACACTCCTTTTGCATGACTGCAAAGGCTGGTTGGGAACAAGATATAAGGGAAAACATTTTAAAGAAACTTTGCATGTGCAAAAATTTTATTTAGTTTTGGTCCCTGATTTTTAAAAATATTTCAGGTG
Source organism: Pangasius djambal (assembly GCA_022985145.1). Taxonomy (NCBI): domain Eukaryota; kingdom Metazoa; phylum Chordata; class Actinopteri; order Siluriformes; family Pangasiidae; genus Pangasius; species Pangasius djambal. Next base: position 19,695,922 of record CM040991.1, read on the forward strand.
CACTAGGTACGTATATATCCATACAATGGATATAAAATGTCTACACACCCCTGTTAAAATGGCAGCATATAAAAATTAAGTGAACAATAACCTGGTTGCATAACTGTGCGCACCCTTTTATAATTGGGGATGTGGTTGTGTTTAGAATGACATTCGATCTCGTGTTCAAAAATAATTATCATACAGCTGTCATCAACGAAATTATTCTGATTAACCCCAACTAAAGACCAGCTGTTTCTGTATGATTTTCTTGACATCTTCTAGGTTTCACCTGACTGCTGAAGCCATGGTCTGCAAAGAGCCGACAATTCATGTATGGTATCTCACTTGTTGAAAGGTATTAATCAAGAAAGAGTTATAAAAGAATTTCCAAAACCTTAGATGTACCATGGAACAATGTGAAGGCCATCATCAACAAGTGGAGAAAATGGAGCAACACAGTGACATCACCAAGAACAGGACGTCCCTCCAAAATTTATAAAAGGACAAGACAAAAACTTACCAGGGAGGCTGCCAAGAGACCTACGGCAACATTAAAAGAGCTGCAGGAATATCTGACAAGTACTGATTACTCTCTCCATGTGACAACAATCTCTTGTATTCTTCACATATCTGAGCTATGGGGTAGGGTGGCTAGACAGAAGGCCTTTCTCACCAAAAACATCCAACCTGGACTATATCAACCCAAACAATGTGACAAAAAGTGTTATGGTCTGATGAGTCCAATTTGAGTCCTACACCATATCCATGGTGTAGCATGGTGGTGGCAGCATCATGCTTTATGGCTGCTTTTCTTCAGCCAGGACTGGGGCTTTTATCAATATGGAGGGGATCATGAATATCTATAAATACCAGTCAATTTTTGTGCAAAATCTTCAGGTGTCTGCTAATGAGCTGAAGATGAAAAGGAATTTCACATTTCAGCACGACAATGACCCAAAGCATACATCCAAATCAATAAAGTAGTCAAAATAGCCAGAGCCCAGACCTGAATCCAGCTAAAAATCTGTGGGGTGACCTGAAGCGGGCTGTGCACAGCAGATGCAATTACAATTTGATGGATCTAAAATGTTTTTGCAAGAAAGAGAGGGAAAATGTTGCCAGGTCAAGATGTGCCATGCTGATAGACTCTTACGAAAAAGACTGATTGGTGGAATAAAATCAAACGGTGCTTCGACAATGTATTAGTTTAGGGTTGTGTACACTTATGCAACCAGGTTATTGGGAAGGATGCCCAACACTATTTTGGAATATATAACAAGTCAACTAAGGTTGCTTGCTGCTCCTTTATTCGACCTATTAGGACATATAGGTCTCAGTTACTAATACCTGAAGTTTGAACTGACTACATCATTATTCTGTCTATATTACACCTGCCTTTTTTTGGTGTGTGAATGTTGTGTATTGTATTTTAACAATTAAATATAACATGACAATTAACAATATATAATATATAACATCATCAATATATATACAGTAACGCTTAGGTTAATAATTGGACCATAATTAGTTTTTAAAGTAAAACTTATATGATACACAACTTGCACTTTACTGGGTGAAAGATACACACCAAAGGGACAAACCATGCATACTTGAGGGTACCACCACAAGCAACAGTACAGTTTAGTATCCTTTTTTTTTTTTCTGAGTGTATGCTGATAGTCAATGTACGGATACTGTTTGGAGTAAACATTATGAAATTATTTAGGCACATATTAGGAATTACAAGTGATTGGATCTGGATTTGGATCAGTGTGGCCCCCAAAGCCTAAGCACTTTTTTGCGCTGACATTCAAGCAAAATGTTCACATCCTCACCTCTGGAAATCATGAAAATTTAACCAGAGATAGATAAATAAATAAATAAAGCCAAATAACTAAATAAATAAATAAACAAACAAACAAATAAATAAAATTCTGGCTAAACATGCATATTTCATATAAACTTACAGAGCTATGATTAAAGCTGGTGAGGGAGTAAAGCCGGAATGCTGTACAGTTTATAGCGTATAAATCTGCTGCCATCTGCTGGATAAAGTGCCGGATTTGAACCCTATTACAAATCTATGAAGAGGACAGTACGCATGCGCAAACCTAAGACTATAAAGGAGCTTCAAATGTTTTATGACATGAAGTGTCCTCTACACAGGTCTCAGAACCTGGCAGACATTACAGTGCTTCACCAAGTATTAATTGTAGCAGTGCTTGACCATTCTGAAACCAGTGTTTTGTAGAAAATGTGTTCTACTTAAAAATGTATGGCACAATTACACAGCATCCCATACCATCCCACATTACTCATGTGATGCTGTTAATTCTTTTATTCTTCACTGCTCATTTTCATGAAGGGTGCCAATAATTATTAAGCTGACTGTAACTGAGTATCTCTTAAAGTCAATTATATACTTTCAGATAACTTCCTGTTAATGGCAGCATGTACAAAGAAAAGAGCAAGAGACCTAGAGCAGTGTTGATAGGATGTAATGTGATGGGCAAAGAACAGAGAAATTCTATTTAAGCATAATGTATCAGATTCTTACTCAATTAAAAGTGAAAGTATCAAGCCAAAAAATGTGCTCAACTGAAAGTAAAAATGGTTTCTACTTTTAAAGGTACTCAGGTATTAAAAAGTAAAATGTTTTTAACTGATGAAATTAAGTTACGTTATGTAACTTTTATGCCTTTTTGCTTAAAACATCATTCAATCTATGTAAGTTTGCAATATTTACCATTATCTAGATTTTGCCTCGCTGCCTAACCAATTATGTTACTGGAACTGATGCTAGGCTAGGCTGGCATCTTAGTTAAAATAGCCAGTTAATGTTAGCAAATTAGCAAAACTTATCTCAGCATGCTTTTACGAATTAGATGAAGTTCATAACTTCTAGGGAGGCAAAGCAGACTCATTGTATACATGTGTTTGCTCACTCCAGCATATTGAAACATGTTTCAGGAAGGTAGGGCCTGGGGCGCTCATCCTCAAGTTCCACACTGCAGTCCTGTGTATTATCCACCTTCATATGCTATAGTGCTAGCTACATTGTGTAGTATGAAAAGATCACTGCAAAACCAAAAAAATGCTAAACTGAAATGACTGGATGCTAATATGAGCCCATTCAATCGATGAATAGTGTACAGTGATTGACTGGATGAGAGGAGAGAAGAGGAGACCTTCGACATATATAACTTTAAAAGTCGGAATAAAAACGTAAGGAGTAAAAAGTATGTTTTTTTTTCCCATGGAAATGGAATGAAGTAAGAGTACAAAATAACAAATATTTCAGAAACTTAAGCTACTATAAACCAGACTCTTGTCTTGAAAGGCAATGTACTGTATGTGTAGTGGCCTGGGAAATCCTTCACATGTCCAAGTTTGACATTTTCTACTATACTGTAACAGCCAGGACTTAGAGGTGTTGTGAGAATCCATTTGCTGGTGGTTAATTAATGATCCAAAACTCAATATCGACAGACAGGCCAAGGTCAAAAACAATGAATACAGTATTTCCAAAACAAGAGCACAGATCCAAAGAATGGTCAGTTAATCAGGTAAATCAAACATGGTAATCCTCATTATTTACATTTATATTTATGGCATTTGGCAGACGCCGTTATCCAGAGCAACTTACAGAAGTGCTTTGTTTTTTATTCTTAATTATTTCCAGAATCAAAGGGTAAATCCAAATAAAGAAAGGAAAGAATCTGTGGAATTCGGGGGACGCTGCCCTCTGGTGGCATGGCAGTGAACATTCCCAGACGGATAGGACACATACTCCACTTGTCCTCTGATCTCTCTTATCAACAAGGTGTTTCAGCCTGCAGATCCTCTGCTAACAGGATATCTTTTTGTTTTTCGCACCATTCTGTGTAAACACTAGAGACTGTTGTGTGTGAAAATCCCAGGAGATCAGCAGTTTCTGAAATACTCAAACCAGCCCATCTGGCACCAGCAACCATGCCGTGGCTAAAATGACAGAGATCACATTTTTCCCCATTCTGATGTTTGATGTGAACTGAAGCTCTTGATCTGTATCGGCATGATTTTATGCATTGTGCTGCTGCCACATGATTGGCTGATTAGATAACTGCAGAAATGAGCAGGTGTACAGGTGTACCTATTAAAGTGTAGTCTCTACAGAAATAAAATGAAATAAAGTATTTAGATAAATTAGTTTAAAAAGTAAAAAGTCTAAAAACTGCATAAATGATAAGTATTCACCCCCCCCCCCCCCTTTTTTTTTAGCTATCTAAATTAGGACTAGTATTACATTTTTGAGAGCTCACACTAAATATGTTAAACATAGGGTACACGTGTTATCCACCTGTGTTCAGTTGCATGCTAGCACAATAAATATCTCTGACTTTGGGAGGTCTCACTCCTGCTATCAAGAAAACCAGGGAACTGCCTGTGAAGCTTTGAGATGGAGTTGTTAGTAGGGAAAAAAGCTTTGAACCGTCTTAGGAGCACTGGGAAATCCATTATAACAAAGTGGAACAAATATGGCACAACCAAGACACTACCAAGTTCAGGCCAAACTGAGTGCTGAGTTGTCACAGAAGTGTCTGAGAGGCCAGCTGTAGCACTGAAGGAGTTACAGAGCTCACTGTCTGAAATAGGAGAACCTGTGCAAACCTCAACAATATCATCAGCTCTTGACAAATCTGGCATCTGCCAATGCTGAGAAAGAGAAGACTGAAAATCTGAGAGCCTTTGGAAACAGATATTGTGGTCTGATGAGACTAAAGTGGAGCCATTTGGTCTAAAGCCAAAGCAAAATATTTGGCACAAACCAAATACAGCCCAGCACCCAGGTAACACCATTTGTACAATTAAGCATGGTGGTGGTAGCATAATGCTCTAGGGTTGCTTTTCAGCAGGAGGAACTGGAAAGCTTATTTCCATCACAGGCAACATGGATGGAGCCAAATATAAGCAAATTGTTGAAGAGAACCTCTTCCAGTCAGCCCAATATCTGCATTTAGGTTGAATATATATTGTATGTTCCACACAGGACAATGAACCAAAGCACAGGACAAGCACTACAAAGGAATGGCTTGAAAAAAAAAAAAGAAAGGTTATGTTTTGGAATGGCCAAGTCAAACCCCTGACTTAATCCTGCTGAAAATCTATGGCATGACCTGAATATTGCTTAATTTGGCACTGTTGGAGAAAAATTGCATTGAGGAACAGAAGAGAATGCCAAAATCAGAATGTGCAAAGCTCATACAGGCACATGCGAAACAACTCAAAGCTGTAACTGCTGCAGGGGGTGAATACTTATCAATGAGGCAGTTTTTAGAGTCCTTTTTTAATTTTCAAATAATTCTGAGGATATCTAAATACTTTATTTAATTTTATTTCTGTAGAGTCACATTTAAAAAAGGTCAAATTCACTCGAAGCAATTAAACATGAGCCTCATTGTTGACTGACATCAGTGTCAAATAATTGCTTAATGTTTGATTAATTAAGTCTACTCCGTCGACTAGATTTTTTGTTAATAACCTTTTTATTGGGTCATTTAAACAATTTCAAACGTGCATTGTCGTTTGTACAGACATGGACGCCTACGCCTCTGAATTCGCCTTCCAACAGACATTATTATCATCATAACCATCATCAATCACTATTAAACCAATGGTCTAATTTAGGATAAACTCGAAAAAACTCAAAGATCGTCACACTGAACATTCTCTCTGCCAGTTAAGATCATCTTTAAGAAAATCTCTACCCTGAATAACTTGCATATTAATCATTATAATAAACCTTTGATCTTCAGTAGGGTTTATTTATTTTGTAGTGAATTTTTTCTTTCATTGACATGTTAATCTATTTTCACGTTGTTTTCACAATGCCACCCGACTACCTGATGAAAGTGTTGCCCGTGGGCTTCAGCCCTTGCAGTTCTCTCACCTCTGTACATCTGTACACTCTGCTCAAACGGATTAGCTTCCAAAGCTTTAACTTTCCCTAATTAGCCGAGGCGAGTCTCATTGCAACTGCATCATATAGGTGCATTGCCTTCTGGAACTTGTGTGCTGTCCAGTGTTTGCTCTCTTCACTAATGATTTCTAAAGACATGGTTTGCCAAAACTGGTGTGGAAGAACTCGAGAGGTCCACACAGAGCCCTGACCTCAACCCCACTGAACACCTTTGGGATGAACTGAGACCTCACTAATGCTCTTGTGCCTGAATGAACAAATCCCCACAGCCACAATCCAAAATCTAACAGAAAGCCTTCCCAGAAGAGTGGAGGTTGTTATAAGAGCAAAGGGTGGACCAGCTCCATATTAATGCTCATGGTTTTGGAGTGGGATTTTCAACAAGTACATATGTGGTATGATGGTCAGGTGTCCACATACTTTTAGCAACATAGTGTGATGTTGAACTTTGTTGAAAAATGTTGAATCATAAAAGAAGTTCTTCCTCGGTTGAAAAATGTTGAGTCATAAAAGAAGTTCTTCCTCGGTTGAAAAATGTTGAGTCATAAAAGAAGTTCTTCCTCTTTTGTTTTTAAGAGCTAACAGTGAAACGTGACCTTTATGCCTTGTGTCTGAAATTGTTTAAATGCTTTCTCTTATTAAACTAGCTAGCAATAACAATGTCCTCCTGTGACATCAGAGAAGCACACAGCATCTTACTACAGGACAATAGAGCACCAACCAACATATTATCACCAAACTATCATAAATAGTGCAATATAAACACAGTTATTGTGTTTACGTGTCAAGGTTTCCTTTAACGATATGATGTTTCTGGGAAACTAGGTTTTGGTTAGTTATTAAATCTTAACTGCCTAATCACAGTTGTATTTTAAAGGTAAGGGTTTACGCAGTTTTATTCAGCTATTCAGTCAGTCAGGGACAGGTCTTGTGTAAACTACAGATAACAGCACGTGCGACCTTCCCTTTGTTTTTTCTCAGAAGCTGTATACCCATCTTCCTTCTCATCATAGATTTGCCATAGTACAGTTCCTTATTGCCACTTTTTAAACACTCCTTACTTCCTTTAGAACGTTTCTGTCTGGCTGTTAAGTCTACGTGCAAGATTGTACTGTAATAACCTGAGCATACTGCTATGAGTTACAATGTGAATCTATTTTTATTTATTTCCCTTGACACAGGTAATATAAGATCTAGGAATATAAAGGAAAATATACTATACAAAAATATAACTATAAGTGAATAACAATAAAGGCATACAGAGGTGGAGTGGGTATGTACTGTATGTGTGTATGTGTTCACTTGATATGTACAGTTAAAATATGGACAGTGGGTATTGTGTTTTGTACATTCTTAGAAAAAAGGTCGGGAAAAAGGTCAAACCCAAATTCTTAAGGGTTTCATATATCCCTTAAAGGTTCTATGTAGAACCCTACAACAGAATGTTATCAGAAAATGTTCCAAAGTAGAACAAATTTAAGACGCTAATAACTGTTAACTATACAAAGAACCAATTGAAGAACGTTTGAACAACCTTTTTCCTAAGAGTGTGTCAGTTGCGCAGTTCTGTGCAGTAAGGCTCGTGGTTGTGGCTTGTGTGTTTACATCAACAAGGAATGAAGCAAGACCTCGGCGCTAGTTAGTGGTGCTTCCGAAGGAAGCTCACTATTGTAATCTTGCATACTTATTATTTTTCTTCTTCCACACAAAACTTCGGCGCATAACTCGTCCCGCACCGTTTGACGTAGACCCACGGGAGAGGTGTCAAATCGTGCGGGTTGTTGAGGAGAGGTGTGCTATGACTTTTATAAGAAATCTGCCAGACGGTGGTCGCACAATCGCACAACAACCGGTCAAAAAAGTCCCATAGGATAACATTGGGTCAGATTTTGACGAGCCGTGGCTCGGAGACGGAACGTCACAGAGACGTC
>CM040991.1:19703893-19755252 GCA_022985145.1 Pangasius djambal
AGCGCCCTAAAGTTGCCCCATAGAGATAACATGGGGATTTGGCCCATAGAAATAACATGGGGATTCGGCCCATAGAGATTACATGGGGACTTTGCAGTGAAAGAAACTCTGCATCACAAAGTCATAGAGACATGGGGGCGGGCTCATTTTGCTGAGGAGACATGACATGACTTGAACACGTGACATGACGGACGGCTCCAGTGGCGAATGGCGGCCCGGGAAGCACCACTCACATTTTCTTCAGGAAATGTACATTCTAGTTTCTAGTTACTGCTCATCTCTAGTGGAGTTTGTGACTGTTAGATGTAGACCATTTTATTTACCATGGGAATTCACCACTGTCTTCATAGTCGGAGTGTATTCCCCTGACTCCCCCAGTGCTAATGCTAAGGAGATGGGGCTATTAGCAAGCTGCAGAATTCACACCCTGACAGACTGTTTATTGTTGCCAGACATTGCAACCATGCAAATCTCAAGTCAGTGCTCCGTACATTCCATCAGCATGTTTGTCTAATCCCAGCATACATCCCATCCCAGCATCAGACGCTCCAAACCGGTTCTAAAGCAGGCGAAGACCTGGCCAGCAGGAACCATCTCTGCTCTTCAGGACTGTTTTGAGGGAAGTGGTAGCTCAGTGGTTAAGACATTGGACTCCTGATCAGAAGGTTGAGAGAGCAAGGCCCTTAACCCTCAACTGCTCAGTTGTATAAATGAGATAATTGTAAGTCACTCTGGATAAGGGCGTCTGCCAAATGCCGTAAACGTAAACGTAAACGAGCACACTGACTGGCACATGTTCAGGGAAGCTGAAACCAATGGCGACTCCACCAACTTGGAGGAATACACGGCATCAGTGACCAGCTACATCAGCAAGTGCATTGATGACGTCACTGTCTCCAAGCTCATCACCGCACACTCCAACCAGAAGCCGTGGATGACTGCAGAGGTGTGTGCACTGCTGAAGACCCGAAACCCCCGACAGGCGGGTTTAAGAACAGCAAGGGCCAAACTGTCCCAGACCATCAGAGAGGCAAATCGCGCACACACCCAGAGGATCCACAGCCACTTTAAGGACGGTGACGGTGACATGCAGCACCTGTGGCAGGGCATCCAGGCCATCACCAACTACAGGACAACATCACCTGCCTGTGACAGTGATGCCTCCCTTCCAGATGCACTTGTAACTGGGATAAAAAGTAAATGTTGTTAATGATGCAGGCTGAGAAATCTTGTTTGGTTGTTTATTTTGTTTATTGTATATATTTTCTTTTCCTTTACATAATATCACAATGTAACAGATTATGTTTATCTAATATGTATATTGTGTTTCATTTATTTAGTCATGGAGTGATAGGTGAACTCACCTAAGATGTTATGTCCAGTGGGGGGTCCGGGGCGGCATGACGTCCGGAGACGGAGGCAGGACAGGTTGATGGATGATGGAGAGTAGGAGAGGAAAAAAGTAGCAGTCAGCGGTTTTCATATCAATGTGTGATTAAGACATTGTTTCAGAAATACTCATAAGTTATTTAGGTGACAAACCTTTACAGACATCAGGTATTGTGCGGGGTAAATTGAACATTACTTTGACTAAGAGTAAGTACTAGAACCAGAAGATATGCCGTCGCCACCGTCGCCACTGGCTTGCTCATTAGGGATAAATTCACAGTGATAAATTAAAATATTTATAATATGTTTTTTGTTAATCCATTTATTTCTGTAAAGCTGCTTTGTGACAATGTCCATTGTTAAAAGCGCTATACAAATAAAACTGAATTTGAATTTGAATTTATATAATTTCTTGTCATTACTATATTCTCTACCTGGCTGCTACCCCAATAACTGCTATGTCTATATATAGTATAAGTTTATCTGCTGAATAGTATGTCAAAATATGTTATGTTTACATTCACAGAAATTTAATATATTGTTATTCTTTTGCACTACTGCCATATCTGACACTTTCATACTAGAACTGTGTACTGTGCTGCACTGTCTCTTACTGTGCCCATTGTCCTGTTTTAGTAGATATTGTACTGTCTTAGTTATTTTACTGTTTTAGTAGTTATTGTACTGTCTTGCTGTTTGCACACGTTGGCACATGCACTTTATGTAGAAATGTGTAGTCTCTTGTAGTTCTCTGCTATTTGATGTAGCACCTTGGTCCTGGAGGAACATTGTTTCGTTTCACTGTGTATTAACTAGCTGTGATGGTTGAAATTGCAATAGATTGACAAGACCTCCTCTGCTGTCAACAAGTGTTAAGGACCTTGGCTTTGGCTAGGAAACTAGAAAGACTCAGCATATGGCACGATTGCAAATCAGTTTTTATACAACTTTGATACTTTGGTACAAACACCACACATAATACTGACATCTACCTGGTCTCAGATAAGCAAAGAAACTGTTTAGATGACAAGCAAAGTCTTTTTACTTTTTGCTAGTCCTAGCCTTTAAGGCAGTGAATCTTGGTTAGTCACAGTTTTCGAGATTTTAATCCTTTGGTTAATCCCAGACTGTTAGGCCTCTGACTCTTGCTCCCAGGGCTTAGGGTTTTGACTTCGTGTCAGTCTTTAAGGTTCTAACTTATGTTTAGTTAGGCCTTAATTGTTGAACTTTCGGTACACGTGCAACATAATACGCAGGAGAAAATCAGTAGCGAAAATCTCCTTTCCCTGTTCATAGAAGAATGTTGGTTGACAAGAATAGGCCTTTGTGCATTACATGTATTAATTGTATCCATAATGATAAATGAATAATTTTTTTAAAATAAAAAGATAATTATAAAGATACAAATGGAAATTTACACTTTGTTTTTTATGACTCAATTTCCTTTATTTACTAAGGGAAGGATGAAGTTTGGACAAGCTTAGTACCAGGCCAATGTACAATTGATATATTTGGCCAACACTTGAGAAAAAAAAAATTGACCTGAGCGCTGAGAATATTGATAGAAGGAAGAAGCACTCTAGCAACTTTCTGAGGGAACTTGCTCAAGCATAGTGTTGCTTATGCATTGCCTTGGTTTTAGATTATTGAGAGAGATCTTTTAATATTCCTCTGAGACTTTTTCTGTTCCTGTTTCTAAGCTTCCAGTGCTCTTAATTAAATAAATAAGCTAAGAACAAGAAGTTCTGCCAGACTGCCAGAGAACGTCTTATAGGCTGTTAAACTTTAACACTTGGATAAAAAGCTTTGATGATGGCCTTCACTTGCTTTGGATAAAAGCGGTGGCCAAATGAATCAGTATAAATTTAGGCTAATTGCCCACAAACATTTTCCAAGTATACAAGAAAAGAAAAATGTCTTATATTATGGGTGTGCACACTTGTGCATCCAGGTTATTGTACTGTTTTTTTCTTTTTTTTCCCCAAAACGATTCTTACGATTTTTCACTTTAATTTTTAGATTGCGATTTCACAATAAAGGTAGAAATGATTCTGACATAATTGATCTTGGTTTCATTTTTTTTATATATATAAAAAAACAGCCATTTTAACAGGGGTGTGTAGACTTTTTATATTCATTGTATATTATGCACCTGCACACTTTATAAGCATTTACACATTTAGCAGTTTATGGCTCTTTAATCTTATCTGCAAAGGACTGGTGTGGTTGCATGCATTCTTCTGATACGTATAGTTTTATTGGCTTTCTTTCTTTTTTAGAGCGTAACCATAAACAAAACAAAAATTTTAAACTGAAAATTAAGAAAAAGGAAAACTTAAAATAAACGGCAGCATTGAAAATCACACATACATTCACATACATTCTAGGAATTAAGGTTTGTAAGTTTATACAGAATTACATTCTTGATTAAATACAACTGAACAATAAAGACTGGAAATGGACATACATGTTCATACAAGAAAGCTATCCATCCATCATACAAGAAAGAAATCCATCTATCACATTCTGCTTATCCCACACAGGGTCACCTCAGGGCACAAAGTGGGTACAATCACATACTACAGACAATATTTGGAAATGCCAATCAGCCTATAATGGATGCCTTTGGGGGAGGAAACCCCTGAAGTGTGGGGAGAACATGCAAACTCTGCGCATGCAGGGCAGAGGCGGGATTTGAACCCCCGACCCACAAGGCAAATGTGCTAACCATTAAGCCACCATGCCCCTAAACAAGAACCATTTCTCCCATTGTTTTTTTTTCAAAAACATCCATTTTTAGATCTCAAGGAATGGGTTCCATTTCATAAATCTCTGAAAAAGGAGTACAACAGTTAGGTCTGGAAGTATTTGGACAATGACAGAGTTTTTGTCTTTTTGCCTTTATATACCACCACAATGGATTTGAAATAAAGAAATCAAGTCCTGAGGGAATTACACCCATTTTCAACAAAGTACCTCCATTTTCAGGGGCTCAGAGGTATTTGGACAAAGTGACATAATTGTAAATATAACCATAATTTTAATACTTGGATGAAAATCCTTTGCAGTCAGTGACTGCCTGAAGTCCTGAGCCCATGTTCTCAAAACTCAAATTCTGAGTTTCCTCCCTGGAGATGCTTTGCCAGGCCTTCACTACAGCCATCTTCAGTTGCTGCTTGTGTGTGGGTCTTTCTGCCTTCAGTCTTGTCTTCAGGAAGTGAAAAGCATGCTCAACTGGGTTGAGATCAGGCGACTGACTTGGCCATTGAAGAATATTCCATTTCTTTGCCTTCAAAAAGTCTTGAGTTGCTTTCACAGTATGTTTAGGGTCGTTATCCACCTGCACTGTGAAGCGGCGTTCTATCAGTTTTGTAGCATTTGGCTGAATGTGAGCAGAGAGTAGAGCCCTGTACACCTCAGAATTCATCTTGCTACTTCTGTCAGCAGTCACATCATCAATAAACACCAATGAGCCCGTTCCATTGGCAGCCATACATGCCCATGCCATAACACTGCCTCCACCATGTTTGACACATGATGTGGTATACTTTGGATCATGAGCCGTTCCTTTCTTTCGCCATACTTTTCTCTTCCCATCATTCTGGTACAAGTTAATCTTGGTTTCATCAGTCCAAAGAATCATATTCCAGAACATGGGAGCCTTTTTTAGATGTTTTCTGGCAAAGTCTGATCTGGCTTTCCTGTTCTTGAATGTTCCCAGCGGTTTGCACCTTGTTGTAAACCCTCTGTATTTACACTCATGAAGGTGTCGCCTACCTTCTCCAGAGTATTCTTGACTTCTGTTGATGTTGTGAAGGGGTTTTTCTTCACCAAGGACAGGATTCTGCGATCATCCACTTTAGTTGTCTTCCATGGTCTTCCAGGCCTTTCGATGTTGTTGAGCTCACCAGTGCTTTCTTTCCTTTTAAGAATGTACCCAACTGTTGACTTGGCTACACCGAAGGTTTTTGCTATCTCTTTTATAGATTTAAGCCTAATGATGGCCTCCTTCACTTGCATTGAGATCTCCTTGGACTTCATATTGGTAGCTCCAGTCGAACAGCTGCTAAATGCCAACTCAATACGTGATATCAACTCCAGACCTTTTATCTGCTTCATTTGTGTTGAAGTAACGAGGGAATGGACCGTACCTGGTCAATTGACTTATCAGTCAATTGTCCAAATACCTTTGAGCCCCTGAAAATGGAAGTAATTTGTTGAAAATGGCTGTAATTCCTAAATGGTAAATGCCATATTTTTAAAATAAAGCTGAAAGTCTACACTTCAATCACATCTTGATTGTTTTATTTCAAATCCATTGTGGTGGTGTATAAAGGCAAAATCACACAAACACTGTCACTGTCTAAATACTTCTGGACCTAAATGTATATATATATATATATATATATATATATATATATATATATATACAGTATGTATATAACAATTTAGTGCCCTGTTTTAATTGTGTTTTTGATTATTGGGTCTAAGTGTACTGTCCGAAACATACACGTGCTAAAACGTGAAGCCAAACCTCTACGTATTTTCCAACTGCCGCTCACGTTGCGTGACAGGACAGCTTAGCACACTAGGAAGAAAAGCTACCCACCCTCTTCTGCATACATGACCTTACAGATGTCCATGCTGTCTAGTGTAATTAACAGGGAAGACCGTAATGCCATCCCTCCCACCCAGTTAAGTTCTCTTGGAGCATCCACCATACAAGTCCCTATGTAAACTGTTACTATATAAGCAATAATGTATTAGAACAAAGACAATAATATAAACCTTACAACCAGCACCATTGTAGCTGTTATAAAAAATGTATCACCTTCTGACCAATCAGAACATTCAACAGCTCTGTGGTACAGATGATTTTACTGCCAGCAAAAGTAGTCTGTTTACATTTCTGTTTTGTCTTTGATGACTGCTTTAGGTATTAACACTATTGAACTGTGAATCAATCTATCCCAGCAACTCCCCAAATATTTACCTGCACAAATAGTTCCTCATTCCAGACACACGAAAAGCAAAAGAAGGTGTTTTCCAGTCGGTGCTTAACTAAGTCATAAAATTGTCCTTCTGTTTTACTAAAGAAGAAATCTCTGCTTGTCTTTCTCACGATTTCCACTGTATTGTATGCATATGTATTAGATATAAAGAACTTTATAATAGTTTCATTTCATTTTCATGAAATTGTGACAACAGCACTACAGTCAGAGCTACTGGTATAGAAAAATTTATTTTCTGACCAATCAAAATCGAGAATAAAATTAAAATTGTTTTTAATGCAGACGTAATGCAGAAATATTTAATAACCAACGTTATTAAATAATTATTAATTAAGAATAGAATTTTAGATGTTTTCATTGCAATACAAACAGAGCTGACAATTATACATTAGAAAGTATAATGTCAGTTAGATGGCCTCTGAAAAAAGTTCATAGGAAAAATATAAACTCTGTCACAGAGCATTACTCTATTAGCATTATTTTATTTTTTTTGACAAAACCAAAAAATGTCATTTTGGAAGCCAAAATGAAAAATGAAATGCATGCTTTGAACGTCACAAAGAACTGAGTGAGAATGTGGTCTAGAAACACTGAGGAATTAGCAGAAAACAGGAAGCAGATGAGTTTAAAAAAAACAAAAAAAAAAACCAAATCTTAACTGGTGTGACAAAGAAATAAGCTACAATCAATTAAAAAGCAAATAAAATATCCGGGTCAAGATGTGCATTGTTTAGTGCATTTCAATTTTAAGTGTTTTAATGCAAAACACAGTACTGGTTCTCACTCACACTCACTCACTTCCAGTAACTGCTTATCCTTGTGGTTGTGGTGGATCCGGATCCGGGAGCACTGGATGTGAGGCTGGAATACACCCTGGGCGGGACACCAGTCTATCACAGGGCAACATGCACACACATTCACACACTCATTCACAGCTAGGGACATATATATATATATAAAACAATTTTGTGCCCTGATTTAATTGTGTGTTTGATTATTGGGTCTAAGTGTACTGTCCGAAACGTACACATGCTAAACGTGCTTCCTCCAAGGCATGTGAAGCAGAACATTCAACAGCTCTGTGGTACAGATGATTTTATTGCCAGCAAAAGTAGTCTGTTTACATTTCTGTTTTGTCTTTGATGACTGCTTCAGGTATTAACACTATTGAACTGTGAAAAAATCTATCCCAGCAACTCCCCAAATATTTACCTGCACAAATAGTTCCTCATTCCAGACACACGAAAAGCAAAAGAAGGTGTTTTCCAGTCGGTGCTTAACTAAGTCATAAAATTGTCCTTCTGTTTTACTAAAGAAGAAATCTCTGCTTGTCTTTCTCACGATTTCCACTGTATTGTATGAATTTGTGCCCACGTGGTATGTGGAAAGACATTAGATATAGATATAAAGAAGTTTATAATATTTTCAATCTATAACTTAATATAATATGACAGGACGTTAAGTAAGTTTGGGGTTGTAGCTTTACATTATTTTCCATTAGCATACCCTGTTGTGTTTTATTCCTCTAATACTACAGTAACATGCCAATGCTAATTATTATTTTTTTTTATTAAAGAATAGCACATTATACTGTTTATCTCTTTAGTTACATCTAATGTTGTGGAATATTTGCAAAACAAGTTCCTGTTTAAGCTTATATAGTAGCACCTGTCTCTCTTTTTTCTCTCTTGAAGTAAATAATTTTTAAAAAATGCAGCTTGTCGTGTTACCATGAAACAGAAATTTTGATGACCTCTGATTGTTACAAAGCGGTGACACTGGATACTCCTTGCAAAAATGATACATAAGCATCTCCTCACAGAAAACTTCACCATATCAACAATTACACGTTTTTAATCTCTTTATTATGAGGCATAGATTATGCGAGACTTCCACCCTACGAGTCCCAGAGTAAGCTGTTACTATATAAACGATATTACTATTTTCATGAAATTGTGACAACAGCACTACAGTCAGAGCTGCTGTTACAGAAATATTTATTTATTTTCTGACCAATCAAATTTAACAGGGCTTTGGTATAAATTAAATTAAATTGTTTTTAATGCAGACATAGTGCAGAAACATTTAATAACCAATGTTATTAAATAATTATTAATTAAGAATAGAATTTTAGATGTTTTCATTGCAATACAAACAGAGCTGACAGTTATACATTAGAACGTATATTGTATAGGAATTAGATAGATTTTAAAATACAATTTAAATATTGCAAATCATGATCATTAAGGTTGTGTGGAAAAGAGGAAAGCCTGGTGTGTATGTAAATTATAAGTCAAAGATACTGAAGCACTAAGTCAGTTAGATGGCCTCTGAAAAAAGTTCATAGGAAAAATATAATCTCTGTCACTGAGCTATTAGCATGACTCTATTAGGGTTCTTTTTTTTTTTTTTTGACAAAACCAAAAAATTTCATTTTGGAAGCCAAAATGAAAAATGAAATGCATGCTTTGAACGTCACAAAGAACTGAGTGAGAATGTGGTCTAGAAACACTGAGGAATTAGCAGAAAACAGGAAGCAGATGAGTTTAAAAAAAAAACACAAATCTTAACTATGGTGTGACAAAGAAATAAGCTACAATCAATTAAAAAGCAAATAAAATATCCGGGTCAAGATGTGCATTGTTTAGTGCATTTCAATTTTAAGTGTTTTAATACAAAACACAGTACTGGTTCTCACTCACACTCACTCACTTCCAGTAACTGCTTATCCTTGTGGATGTGGTGGATCCGGATCCGGGAGCACTGGATGTGAGGCTGGAATACACCCTGGGCGGGACACCAGTCTATCACAGGGCAACATGCACACACATTCACACACTCATTCACAGCTAGGGACAATTTATCTTCCAGTCCACCTACTGGCATGTTTTTGGATGGTGTGAGGACATCGGAGAACCCAGAGGAGAACTCGCACAGAAACCCCACACAGACAGTAACCCAAGCTCAGGATCAAGGATAAATGCAAGACTGTCCAAAAAAAAAAAAAAAAAAAAAATAATGGTACTTTCCTGTTGGACACAGAACTTTTACTTAAATTAATGGGTTCTTTTTTAAGTTAATTAATTAATTAATTAATTAATTAATTAATTAAACTCCAATGCTAGGAATATTGGAAGCTGGAAATGATGAACATCATCAGTGATTGAACATTCTTAAGACTGGAGCGTGTATAATAAAGTTATAAAGGAAGGTGGAGGAGTAGTACAGGGATTAAACAGGATTGCCAAACAGGATTGCTTGAAAACCATCGTTGGGCTGTTGAGCAACATCCTTAAAAGTGAACTGCTCGGCCTTATACTCGCATTAGACGCTACTTTAATTGCTCTGTGTTTGGATACAACCAGGCTTCACTAAATGCATCTACGAAATGACTAACTGTAAAAACAAATGTTGTAATACTATAAAATGTATAGTATAATGGTAAACTCTTACAGCGCTATAACTGTGTGTTGACTAACTCACACAGTTCTGCTTGTGGTTCTGTTGAAACACACCATTGTGACAGGCTATTAACATTACCCAAGAAAAAATAAAGGAACTTTCTCACTCATCCTCTTTAACTGTATACATGAAGCAATGGCTTGTTTGTGTGTGTAACTCAGAAATATAAAATGCATTCACTACAAGGCAGTCAGCTAAGAGTCTCTCCTTGAGAATCATGCACAAAAATGCCTCGCATGGCTGATTATATGCCTTCGTGGTGAAATCTGATCGTAATCACAGAGCGTGTGAGTTTATACACATTAACAGAGGGTCAGTGATTAGGGTGCACACGACGTTTGGCAATTTAAGCAACACTCGACAGCTTCTGCTTTGACTCTAACTGCCTTCCATGTTGTGACATGCAGTGAAAAGTGTTTCACTATGCACATGTTCACTCTACTTTATTAGGAACACCTGTACACCTGCACATTCATCCAGTTATCCAATCAGCCAATCATGTGGCAGCAGGACAATGCATAAAATCATGCAGATACAGGTCAAGAGCTTCAGTTAATGTTCGTTTCAAACACTGGGGGAAAAGTGTGAACTCGGTGACTTTAACCGTGGCATGGTTGTTGGTGTAGTTTTGAGAGTGAGAGTTTGCACTCTCTGGTTTCTCAATAGCCATGTTTTTTATTTAGTTAGATGAAAGAGAGAGAGATAAAATAGAGGCTGGTAAGAGAACGACTGTTTAAAGCTGCAGTAATGTAAGTGATAACAGGTATAAACTTTTTTCATGGACATTCAACAAACATAACTATAAACGTAAAAAGGTAAAAGTACGATGGCTCGTTCTTCAGTAAGTTAAAACTGATAATCATGCGGTTACTTGGGGGGCGCGGTGGCTTAGCGGTTAGCACTGTTGCCAGGGTTGGGGGATTGAATCCCACCTCTGCCCTGTGTTTGGAGTTTGCATGCTTTCCCCGTGCTCCAAGGGTTTCCTCCAGGTACTCCGGTTTCCTTCCCCAGTCCAAAGACATGCTTTGTAGGCTGTAGGATGTTCCCCATCTCGTGTGCCCAGCGTCCCCGGTATAGGCTCCAGGCTCCCCGTGACCTTGTGTAGGATAAGCGGTACAGAAAATGGATGGATGGATGCTGTTACTTGAAAATAATCAACTTTGGAATGGAGCAGTGACTCTGCTTTGTGTTGGGCTGCATTGCACCACACCACCACTGATTATTTTCCTGTAACAGCACACTCCCAGGGGCTTTCCTTGCATATCAGTTTAGGAAGTCTGGACTAATTGTAAGAAAGGCAGATGTTGTTTCTAAGCATCAGCATGATTTAAACTGTATTGTATCATTATTAGGTGATTATTACAGACAAAGCCATTATTATTATCAGTCTGAACTGATCACAGAAGGAAGCAAGCACAGAAGGAAATACCTTTTCATGGCCAAAGCCAATATTATCTATAATCAATATTACAACATTCTGTAAGCTTTTAAAAAGTATTTGTACTTGCCAGTACAATGTACGTACATCAAGAGCAATATAAATTGGGGGATCTCCATTTTTTTGCAGCCAGAAACCCCTTCTAGTGTAATAAAAAAAAAAATCACAAATCACAGTATAGATTTATTCTATGAATAAAAACCAACCGATTTAAATAGTAAGAGGAATTTTTGTGCAACATGTAACATCACATTTATATATTTTTATTCTTGAATTTTTAACCAAACTAGCTGTACTGCTTCAAAAACTTAAAAGATTCAAAAATTACTCATTTTATTAAAATTGTAGTTAGATTTGAGTGGACATTATTTTCTTCCTGCTTGCTTGTTATGGTTTGAAGTGAATTAGAAGGAAGTGATTTTGATTAACCCCAAATAAAGATAAGCTTTTTTGTAGGATCTTCTTGGTTTGATCCAACTGCTGAAGCCATAGTCCGCAAACAGTTTACAAAGCATGGACTTTATCTCATTTCAAACCGTATCAATCAGGAGAGGGGTACAAAAGAATTTCCAAAAGAAGTATTAGTTAAGGGGTGTGCAGACTTGTGCAACCAGGTTTTTTCTTTTCTTCGTTTCCCCCTAAAATGTTTCTATTTGTTTTCACTTGAATGTTTTTTTGGTTGCTATATCACATTAAGGTGGAAAAAGATCTGACATGATTTATTTTGGTTTAATTAGACTCACTGTACTGTTAATCCCTCGGCGTTGCACATTAACATCGCTATTGTACAGCGGAGCAGTCGAGCATTTACACTTTAGAAATGATGATTTAAAAATACATGCAATGCTTTGTTCATATAGTCAGGCATGTGAATTTCTGGGAAAATACAGTAAATACTATCATGTAATAGAGGAAAATATGCTGTATTTCCTGCTAAGAGTTAATCAGTCACATTCCAGTCAGCTCCACCGCTATAAAACACTACTCACCTCTTTTACTGCTTCTTTTATAATGACAAGAGATAAATAAATATTGCGCAATACTGTGTACATGGCTCATGACCTTTTCAGGAAATTCTACTTGGCTTGATAATTAATAATTCAGCCAATTATAGATGTTTGCAGATAAGAGGGAGGAGGAAACACTCCGGTACGAAATGTTAAGAAATGCCACAGCCCACCAGTGTGATGGAGAGGTGCTGCTCTGCGTATAAAGGCCCTCTGCACTTCCACAATCCAACTCATCTCAGAAGCAAAGAGGCAAAACACACAGGTGGGTTGTAGCTTGTGCATGATTTTCATTTCAACTCTGGTTTTAATTGATTAAACTAATTTCACATAATTGTAACTGAATTTAATCCAGTTATTCTATATTGACATTGTACATTTTAAAATTAAAAATTTCAAATGGAAATTTTTGTCTATGGTCAAATCATAGGTTTAAATGGCTAGAATTATGATTATTATTATTATTATTATTATTATTATTACTACTACTACTACTAAATGCAACAATAATAACAACAAGAAGACAAATAAGACAATGATTACAGTTGAACAGCTAAAATGGACTTAAAATTTGTTACTGAATAATAATTATAATATTGTATTGTTTTTTTATTATTAATATTAATATTGTTAATATTGTATTATGTATTTTTTTTAATGATGAAAAGAAACGTGATATAAATATAAACATAAATATAAACATCTTTGCGTTTATATAATACCGTTTTTCATTTTGAATCTCAAATCTTACAATGCTTTAAACGATTAAGAAACATATTTATAATTAGGCATAATAATAAAATAATCTATTATTATGAATACAATCATTAGAAACATATGAATATTACTGCAAATCAAATGGCACATTTTCTCGGAGTTGTGTGAACATAAAAATCCAGTGTTTTTCAAATCATATGCACTCTCATGAGAAATTCATGCAAGTTTGAATAATCGGGGACGACATGGTCAGATTTTTTTTTTTAAATTTAATACAAAATAAGTCACAAGAAAATGTAGAACTCTAACTCCACCCTTAACCCTAACCTTCTTTTCATACAATTTAAAATTGTCAGATTGCATTCATATCTGTTCACATTATAATCCTTATTGATTATTTGTTCAGTTTTAATATTTCTGCTTTGGCAGTTTTAAGTGCCCCACATCTGTCATTAATGTAAACAGAGCTCTGCACTGAAATGACTCATGTGTACACACGTTTAGAATCAATAATATCAGAAATATGCTTATCATACACCTCACACGCAACATAAACAACATAAACAACCACCACACATCACATTTACTCTGACTACAAACACACTTCTAATTCGAATCCACTACCAAGTGCTGTTTTCTTTTCATCATTGTGCAATATTTGTTGCCCAAACAAGAATCATTTTTCGCCTGTACACCTTCAGATCAGTGAAAATGCATATCGATAATCGTTATCAGGTGATCAAAATAATGCTGTGATTTTAAGGTGATTAATAATTATCTATTTGGATGAAACATGTGGCATCACAGCATTTTGAAGATTTTCAGGTAGATTTAGAATTCAGATAATCTCTTGAACAGATAAAAATGGATTTTTCTCAGTTTAAAAATGTATCCATGTGAATAATAATTGTAATTTTGTATTATTATTATTATTATTATTATTATTATTTTTGAAAGGGATGAAATATGAATGGTTCTTATTAGAGGATTAAAATTTTGAAAGCCACTAATAGATTTGAACAATGACAAATTTAAATTTAAACAAATATAAACACAAAAATGAGAATTTCTTAATCTCTTTTTAAAAAAAAAATTCTTTAACTTTTTTTCTTCGCTGCAGATTAGGAGAAGACAAAATTAATGACATTGCTCTGAACTGTGGTGTGTGCATCTGAGCTTCAGACATGAATCTCTTAACGTCTGTAATGGTGCTGGGACTGTGCTACACACTCAGCTGCCCGGCTGTATCAGGTGAGTTAAAACAGGAGCACTGAACAGTTCAGAAACTTGAGAAGATGAATATAGATGCTAAGATATCGATGATGCTGAGCTTCTGAGATTAAAGGTTCAATGGCTTTATTTTTTTCCCTGGACTGAAAAGTTTGCAATGTAATTATATTTCAGCAAAACAATGTGGAAATATTTTATTTACTAATTAAACTTTCCTGGGCTTTTATGCAAAGATCATGTTGTGTAAGGAGGCAGTTTAACAAATGCTGTGGTAAAAACAGTCTGCCTAATGATGTCAAAATCCTTGCTAAGTAAGTGTGATTTCATCACACAGTAAAAAGGGACTCATGAAAAGGGACATTTATATATGATTATTAATGTATATGCTTCATTATTCCCAATGTGCTAAGCAGAGGTGTATGTATTCATTTACCCATTATAAAAGCAATATATGTAATTAGTGATATATGTTTATTTGTGGACCTTATAGTAGTGATACCAATTTCAATGCTCCTCAAAAACGTCAAGTTGGACCACTTAAAACACACTGACAAATCTGCAATCTGACTCTTGACCTTTGTTCTGTCTATTTTCGTGAACGTGACTTTGCTCATGTGTGATGTGTGTTTATACAGGATCTGAAGAGAATGGTTTGAGAAGGTCTTTAATTCTGGAGTCCATCAAGGAAGCCAAACAACTCGTAGATGACTCTTATTTGTACTCTCGTCAAAAGTGAGTCAACGCTTCTTTAGCACATTGTACCAGAGTGTACTTAGACCAGAGGATGTAAAAGCAAAGTTGTTTATCCAAGAATCAACTATACTGTGAACTACGTCAAAACTGAAACTCTAAGAACAAGATAATAAATAGACATAGAAATCAAGAAGCACAGGAACTCAGAACTGCTGCAGGAATACAAGACCACAAAAATACAGGCCACCAAAAAGAAATGTACTCTAATATAAATGCACAGACAACAGAGACACAATATAGCCAATAACAAGGGGCAACAATGATGCGTACAATGATCAGGGGGCGTGGCCAAGTCAAAGCTAATGTAGATATAAACAGGAAGTGACACATTTTAACAATTAATTGTGTTGTCATATTAAATTGTATTAAACATTACAGTGGAATGCAAAGGTTTGCACACTGTCATTCAAAACACAACGAAGTTTATCACAAGTAAAAAAAAATGTCATGGCCAAAAAGGGAGTTGGAGAAAAACTGTCCAATCTTACAACACATCAGGAGCCTGCAGCTGTATGTGTAACGTTAGTGAGTGGCTCTGGCAGTAATGGCTTGGTTGTTGTTGTTAGTGGTCTGCTTTAAAAAAAAATAAAGGATTGGCACATTTACATTAAATAATAAAAAAAACAGCATGAAGGCTGATTTTTATAGAGGTCCCTTCAATAAGAGATCAAAATTATAGTATTGAATGTGATATAAATGTAGATATTTTCAGGTCTGCAACTGTTCTTTTGGAAAAATCTGCCTGAAAGTTTAAGCCTGTTTGCAGTTTAAGCCTTTTCCTGCCTTAAATAAGACTTAACGTGTTGCAAGTCAACATGGTAATTGTTACCTTACTGAAATCCATTCAAATAAATGAACTAGAGGGGGTGCAGACTTTGCAAAGTTGATCATTCAAATAACTGCTAACTTAGATTTTGATATTTGGTCTTATGTTGTAACAAGTTTCCAAAAGGAAAACACCATTTAATAAACATGAAATTCCGTTTTGTATAATAACTGCAGAATAAAGCTACATTTTTCATTTTGTTACTCAGAATCCAAAGGGGGTGCAAACTATTGCACTCAGCTATATACCAAGTGAGCACTGCGTTATCATACTGAATTATATCTGTTTTATCTTACAGGAGCCTCGAGAGGGTGCGCAGGTCCGATTTCATCAAGCCGTCTGATATACTGCGTCTGATGAAGCAGCCGAAACGGAAAGCTCGTGAAGCTGTGAGAGCTGCAGATTATCTGGAGCAGACGCTGAGGATCATCTCAGAGAAAACCCACCATGCGCACAAGAGATCTATTAACGCCACAGGTCTGACACTCATGTCTCATGTCAGAGGAAAGCACTATCCACCCTCTTCCGCATACATGAGCTTACAGGTGCACATGATTGGCTAGTGTTGCTGTGATTATGCCATCCTTCCTCCCCAGAGAGCAAGGACCATTTTACTCCCAGCCATGAATGGCTGTAGCATCATCCCAATTCAAACTCTTTTCCAAAGTTTTTTGGAAAAAAAAAGTTTTTTACACTACAGTGGGCTGTAAAATAATTCTTATATTCTGTATTTATCTGACTACAAGTGAGAGGATAGGTTATCACAGATGTACAGGGTTTTTCACTCAGCCATATATATATATATATATCTACATCAATGCTGTTTATATGCAGCCCTAAAAAGATGGAAAAAAAATTGTAGCGCTGAGATAAAAGCTATGTAATACTTTAACACTGAACTGTCTTTTGTTCAACACTAACACACAAATTCTGAGTGTGTGTGTGTGTGTGTGTTCACCCTGTTTATCTGTTCTCCCTCTCAGCACTGCTCACTCATGAAGAACTCCAGACAATCGAGCGTCTGACTGGCTGTGCCGGGCAAACCCTGCCACCTCCGTGCAGAACGATGCCAGATCTTAACAGATATCGCACGGCCTCCAGCGTCTGCAACAACCAGTGAGAGACACACATCAAAACAGGAACACACACATAAAAAGGATGGGTTCAGTCTTAAATAATGACATGCTGCCTCTGTCTCAGCCACCATGCTATTCAGGATTCTGGGGACGGTTACTGTAATAAATAAACATATATTTTATTGCTCTGAGGCTTAGAGAAATGAATGCTCAAAAAATATCTATCATTGGTTTAGTTCTAGATAATGCCATATTGCCACTCTCACTGTACACGTCTTTAGGGCTTAAACTGAATTCAGTTAATATGAGTTGAAGACATTCCTCAATTGATAGGTCTGATCTAATACAATACGTACTTAATGCTGTGATAGTAGAATATCTGACATTTGTTTTAAATCTGTAGTATAAATCCACTTCGAGGTGCTTCAAACACACCGTTCAGCCGCTGGCTGCCTCCTGTTTATGAAGATAAGATCTCCCAACCTCAAGGATGGAACCCAGAAAGACTCTATAATGGTGTTGTGCTGCCGCTGGTATGATAACATGTTATGGCTTTTTACAATGCTGTTTGGATTTTAAAAGGCATGTTGAATCTTGTCAGTTCAGGACTGTCTGTAATTAAAATGAATGGCTTTTATATAGCAGCTGATTATGTGACATGGTTTGTATGCCTATATTTTCAGGGGTGTGTCCAGATTTTAGACAAGGGGTGTAGGCGGGGCAAGAGCGCACTAAGTACATAACTACATGGCACAAGTATTTACAGTAGCTTGCCTAAGTACGCAGTCCACTTGGGTGATAATCTGTCAATCAGGGTTTGGTGATAAAAAAATATCCCATGAGCATGATTATATCCATTGCCTACAGGAGGCCATCTACCAAAAGTCAGTGATTGGGGAAAGGAGGCATTAGCCAGAGAAGCAACCAAGAGGCCAGGGGTAACTCTCAACATGATGCTACCACCACCATGCTTCACTGTAGGGATGGTGTTCTCAGACTGATGAGCAGTGTTGGGGTTACACTGAATGGATCGCTTTGTGCTGAGGCCAAAAGTTCTCCAAAATACCTTTTGTGGTGTGTCTGGTCTATAGTTGTTCTGTCAACAGCTTCTCCCTTCTGAGCTGTGGCTCTGTCCAGCTCCATCAGTTTTACACTTGGCCTCTTGGTTACTACTCTGGTTAATGCCCTCCTTACCCCGTCATGAATTTTAATGGTTGGCCTCATCTAGGCAGAGTGACAGTTATGCCATATTCTTTTTTTAAAAAAAGTTTTGTGGCTAGTTTTAGATTTAAAATGCTTTGTGAGTTATTCTTAGAAATACGTTCACACAATGACATCGCTATATTGGCTGCTTAGTATAATCTATGAACAGTTGGATTGGCAAGGCTTATTCCAGAGTGGTATTTGCCACTCTATGTGCTGCCCACGTGATCAGATCTGTGTATTTTCTAGTCATATCATTTATCTTCTGGAACAATTTTCCTTACTTTTCCTAAAACAGAATATCAATACATGTCCTCTCCCTGTTTTCGTGTGTGCTCATCCAGGTGAGGCTGGTTTCAAACCGCATTTTCAGCACACAGGACCAAAATGTTGTGGGAGACAGTGAGTACACACTCCTCATCACCTTCTTCGGCCAGTGGAATGACCACGACCTGTCCTTCACTCCCATGTCACCCAGCATCCGGTCCTTTAGCAACGGCATTGACTGTGATGCGAGCTGCGAGCGCTCCGAGCCATGCTTCCCCATCCAGGTCCATAAACACACACACACACACACACACATACATTTTGCTCAGATGTACTTTAAGCCTCTTTCCATCATTACAACAAATTTTATTTAGAATCCTAAATAAAATACTTAATTAGAATCCTTCACTGTGTAACTGTCAAAATGACTTCATGTGTTAAGAACATCCTCGCTGAATTCACTTAAATAAAAACAATGTCCATGTGTTTTGATAAACTTATTTATGGTGTATAATTCAAATTATTAAAATAACCTGGGCACAGTTCATGCTGTCAATGTTGCCAGGCTTTTTTAAATAGGTTTTAGAATTTCATCTACCACACCCCTTTGAATGAGTTATTCAAAGATTAGATAAACTTGATGGAAAGAAAATATAATAAAAATAATGTCTTTAAAAAGATAATGAATTGAGCTAAAATAAAAATTAAGTCGATAGTGAAAAATAAATATAATTATAGGTGCAGTGCATCATACATGATGTCCAAGTAGTAAGGGCTCTCAAGGGTAGGCACAAGAAAGTATATATGTTTTTAACCCGGATTAAAAAATTTGGGACACATTAAAGATCTTCTGCTAACAACTCAGTGTGTTTCAGACTGGATAATAAATAATAATAAATGTGCTTGTTGTTTTGTGTTGGACAGCATTTTGTGGATTAATGTTTAGGGGTTAGAGTTATAGGAGGAGTTGAATTGGTTCTGAGGGACTACCTCTAACCCATTTTAGAATAAATAAATAATCTAAAATTACATTAGTCAAGTTAATCCTTGAGTAACTTTTCCTTCTACAATATTACACTTAGATTCCTAGAGATGACCCACGCCTGCCCTCGGGTCCCAACAGCTGCCTCCCTGTTTTTCGCTCTGCGCCTGCCTGCGGCTCTGGGAATGGTGCGTACATGTTTGGAGCTGTGCCGCGGGTGCGTGAGCAGATCAACACTCTGACAGCGTTCCTGGATGCAGGCCAGTTGTATGGCTCTGAGGAGGGGCTCGCTCGAGAACTCCGCGACCTCTCCAACGACGGGGGCCTCATGCGTATCAATGACAAATTTCGGGACAATGGCCGTGAGCTGCTGCCCTTCACCAAGGTGGTCAGCAAAATGTGTGCCACACGCAATCGCATCCTGAACACCACAGGCCTGGAGGAAGTGCCATGTTTTATCGCAGGTGAGTTCGCAATGAAAAACGTTTACATTTGTGAGTATCAGAAATCGAACCAGGACAAATGTTTAATAAACGCCACATTGCCGCCTTTCAGATCCAGAGTCCCTGGTTCAATCCTGAGCTTTGTACTGTCCTCCCACTGTCCATAAGGCGGATTGACTATACTAAATTGCCCCTAGGTGGGAATGAGTGTGTGAATGTGTGTGCATGGTGCTCTGTGATGGATTGTCCTCTCATCCAGAGTGGGTTCTCCTGCACTGCACCTAATGTTCCTGGAATAGGCTCCAGATCCTCTGCAGCTCTGACCAGAATCAAGCAGTTATTTTTGCCTCCATTACAAAAAAAAATGTATGGATGTAGACAAGTCTTGCCACAGACTTGGACATTAATGACCCGTTTATTTAAAATGGATATTGTGCAATCACTTCAAGCAATATATGATGATTTGGGCATATATTTACAGAAAACATTTTGGGTGAGATAGTCTTTCATCACTTGCTAGCTACAATAATCTTGTAGCTCTAGTGCAAAACTAAAGGAGCTAATTTCAGACACTTGACCGATTGACTACATTTGGGGAAACGGCAACACTGTTTACATTTTGATTTTTTGCTAAAGCATTCATTTCATAACACGATAAAATCAAAGCATTGCAAAAAAAATCAAGTAAGAAAAGGACACACATATAAAGTAAGAAGCATGGCACAAACCCGTTTTGTACACCTGCTAAGAAAAGAAGCAGATCAAAAAAATGTTACAAATAGCTAAGAGCAGTTAATGTGTGCAGGTGATGAGCGTGTGGATGAGAACATCGCTCTCACTTCGCTGCACACACTCTTCCTGCGAGAACACAACCGGATCGCACGTGCTCTGCGCCGCATGAACCCACAATGGACCAGTGAACAGCTTTATCAGGAAGCGCGCAAAATCGTGGGAGCCTTCCATCAGGTACTGCACGCACACACACATCAGGTTAATTGCTGTTAATAAGTGTTTTAAGGTTGTTGATTTTGGATTTTGTGGAACCGAGGTCATTTTTGTGGAACCGAATGGTATAAAGAAGAGAGGCTGGGGCTGATTTCTTTCTGGCCCAGACTGCAGATTCAGCCTATTAGTGACAGTTGTGTCAGGTGATTACAGAGTGACACGTCCCCTAGATTTGATCTCTATTTGGGCTGCTGTTTTTCGGACACAGCCATAACTCGCCATCAGCGGTGATTGAGAAGGTGTGTGTGAAATACAGCCACAGGTGTAAAGAACATGAATGAGGTGGATTATGTACTCTATCATCCTTTTTTGCCCCAAAATGCATTTGAAAGTAAATATAGGCAGACCGAGCACGCTTTGTCCAATGAAAGTACAAATTACACAAAAGGACAGATGAGAGATTGTTTTTTGGTTTGAATGAGATGGCCCCACATCATTCGTTTTATGCCATCGATGAGACCTCATAAGACATTATAATGCATTGCTCAACCCTAATACATTCACTGTCAAGCTATTGATAGATATTAGATTTTAGCCTCACATTTTATATCACCAATGGCTTTGACTGTATACAGCACATATTTCCTCCTCTGTTATGGACATCCAATTGTCTGTGTGTTTTTTGGTTTTTTTTGTTATTATGACAGACCACAGTAATTAATGCCTAAATCCAGGTCACTCCAAATGTAATTGTAATAATTCTTCACATTCACCATCTAGAAATTAATTCTAGTCACTCAACCAAGACCTGTTTGGTGTCTGGTGCTTTCTTTTTAAGTTTTATACCAGAGAGATGAGGCTAATACAGCTAACGTAACGTAAGTCTCACTTAAAATCTTTTCTGTAAAAATCTGGACACAGTGGGACTTGCTGTAACTTATAAACATGCTGTAATAATATTGAGGCAGCCATCTTGGACCGCAAGGTATTTTTTTTTAAACAAAAATATGATTTGATACCAAGGATTGAAGGAGGAATTGTAGAGAAAGCTAGTAAGGTTGGATGATAATATATTGATAACATATTGTAAATAGACTATATGGCCAAAGGTTTGTGGATGCTTAACCATGCTTTTTAAACATCTTACTCCAGATTTAGTCCTCCTTTGCAGTTATTATAACCTTCACTCTTCTGGGAAGGCATTCCACTATCCATTTTGGAACGTGACTGTGTGGATAGGAAGAATTCTACGCAACTGTGCGCTTTCAAATTTGTGGCAATAAATTGCGGAAGACCCACATATATGGGTGCGATGGTCAGGTGTTCATATATTTGGCCATATAGTGTATCTTCTATCCCTACCATTTTACAGAGTTATTATATTCTGTTCCAGCGTTATGTAGTTTCATTCATATTTGGGAAAAGCTACTTTTCTGGCTGATTGACATTTGAGATCCTTATAGTCCTGACTTTGTCCTGACTCACAATAAATATTCATGTCTCATGCAGATCATAGTGTTTAGGGATTATCTGCCACACATCGTAGGAACAGATGCTATGAGGAAGCAGCTAGGCAAGTATCCTGGCTACAACCCCAACGTTGACCCGACCATCTCCAATGTGTTCGCCACTGCTGCTTACCGCTTCGCCCACGCCACCATCCAGCCCCTCATCTTCCGTCTGGATGAAAACTTCCAGGAAAATCGACAGTTCCCCAGCGTTCCTCTGCACACAGCCTTCTTTACACCATGGAGAATTGTTTTTGAAGGTGAGTTAATACAATTCAGCTTTTGCAAAACCCTTTTGCATCATGTGTTTTTTGTATCATGGTGTCAGTTTTGACAGTAACATTGAGCATCAGCACATCGGTTAATGAGATATGATAATTCTATAAAGACTCCCATTCAGTATAATAGGAGATTGGTTAGATAATAGGCCAATGGTTAAGGTAGATTTCATTTTTACAGATAACATGAAGGCCCAGTGTTAGCAGAAATAAAACAAAATTCTTAGAAATATCAACATTCCTCCCAGATATGTTGATAAATGACTAAAAAAAAGACTCTGCTCTAATGAGACGTCAAAATTACGTGAACTCTGGTCCATTTATTTAGAATATGACCAACATGACCATGTCTGAATACACCATTAATCTGTGAACCAAAATGATCAAAAACAAAACTAAACTTTTGCCGACAAAAAGACAGTGAATAAAAACTTAGCTATGTCCAATACACAGCGTAAACAAGGAATAATGCAGCAGCAAAAACTCTCATCTTTTCTACCAAATCTAATGACGGTAGCATAGAGCTACCAGTGATGTATGTCTATGTATCGATGTACGTTTTGTAGAATCATTCTTTACCCTAGCCACTCTTTTTCATGACATAGTATCTACGTACACTGTCCCAGACTTCTTGTGGTTTGTCAACTGTTAGAAAAGTGGAACTGCAGAAGAACTCCTGTGCTTGTCTTATGTAGCACGTTGGTCCTGGAGAAACGTTGTTTCTTTTCACTATGTACTTGTATATGGTTGACATGACAATAAACTCCACTTGACTCGACTTGACTGTAGAAAGTAACATTTTGTGACAACCTGAGTCTCACCTGAAACTCTGCTCCCAGGTGGGATTGATCCTCAGATTCGGGGGCTGATTAGTCGTCCAGCTAAGCTGAACAAGCAGGATGGAATACTGGTGAACGCAGTGAGAGAAAGACTGTTCGCCTTCACCAGCAAAATAGCTCAGGACCTGGGTTCCCTCAACCTGCAGAGGAGCCGAGAACACGGCCTGCCAGGTACACACACTCACGCACACACATACACACACACTCATATGCATGACCGTGGATAGACAGGTACACACAGAGAAAGACAAACAGCGAGGCTAAAAATGCAGAGTGACAGTCAGATAAGCAGAGTAGATAGACAGACTGACAGATAGAGTAGATAGATAGACAAACAAGCTGGATAAACAGACAGACAGAGAGAACACAGCCATATACAGTGAGGGGAAATAAGTATTTGCACACTTTTGTTGTCGTTATTTAAGATACCTCCAGTGCATATATCCACTTCAGATTGTACTTATAAATATGAACAAAAATGTAGTGAAGAAAAGATTTGGACACTACATTAAAAAAAAGAGTGACACATATTAGTGGAGAATTTAACCTCATCAGCCAAGAATCTGAATCTGGGGAGAAGTTGGATGTTCAACAAGACAATGACCCCATAACATACAGCCAAAATATCTCAAGAAGGCCTTACATGGCCTAGCCAATCTCCTTACTTGAATCCCCCACTGAAAATGTATGGAGAGGCCAATCAATCAATCAATCAATCAATAAATAAATACATAAATAAATAAATATGTCAGTGGGACCATTGTGACCTTGGGAAGTTGAAGATAATTTGCCAAGAGGAATGGGCCAAACTTGTACAGCAATGCTGAAAAAAGATATGCATTTCTTACTGTAGACAGCTCAACAGCTTTACAGCGGCGTTCTAACGCTGGTAATTTTTGGTGTCCAAATACTTCTTTCCTTATCAGTTAATTTTTTTAAACATATCTTTTTATGGTTATGAATATTTATAAGTACAAAGTCCAAAGATGTTATACACGTTATGTGTAGAAATCTGAAGTGGATATATGCACTGGAAGTATATTAAATAACAAACACAAAAATGCCCGAATACTCAGTTACTCCACCTCACTGTGGATTCACATGTTTAGGTTCACAGAACAGCACATTGTTGAACGTATTTTCTTCTGCCCATTAGGCTACAACGCATGGCGGAAGTTTTGCGGCTTGTCCACACCCAGGAACGTTATTGAATTGGGGAGAGTGCTGAATAACGCAGATCTGGCACGTAAACTCCTCCAACTCTACGGCTCTCCCGATAACATCGATCTTTGGGCAGGAGGCATTGCTGAACCGTTCGTCCCCGGAGGCCGAGTCGGGCCGGTGTTCTCCTGTATCATTGCCACCCAGTTCCAGAAGATCCGCCAAGGAGACAAGTAATGTGTTTTCACCCAAATCGCTGACTAAATTTACTATACTAGTCAGGGCTGCATTAAGTTCATACACCACCACCCCAGATTCTGATTGGTTAGAAGCTATTGATTAATTTTCAGCAGTTCGTTATTGTTTCTATAGAAACAACTTACGCAGAGACTTGTATAGCGGACCCTCCACATATACAAAATTAATGAGTGAAATGGTGAAATTTTCTGTATGGAGACGTTCATTTAGCATTTAAGGAAGGAGGTCAGCGGTAAAGCTGTTCCTTTAAGTTGTCCAACATCAGTCTTCAGGACAGAGGACGTTGCTGTTTCTTGATTACAAGCTGAATATTTTGTCTCATTAACTTCAAGAAAAAGTGAAAGAACGACTGTTTAATGCTGCTATAATGTAAGGGATGATAGTTAATGTCACATCATATAAATAGTGTATGCATCCAGTCAAAATAACTTCACATCACAAACATCAGCATAATAATATCCGATTTAACACAGTATATACTCCCTTATCCCAAATGTAATTGATTAGTGAAGGCACGTTTGGAATTATGCTTGTGTAATGAACTGAGGATCAGACGATTTGGACTTTTGTTTTTAATCTTAGCTCAGCAATTCATCTGCATGTCTGTAATTTCTGCACCCAGGCTCTGGTGGGAGAACATGGGTGTTTTCACCCCAGCACAGAAAGCCTCGCTGTCCAGAGTGTCTCTAGCTCGCATCATATGTGACAACACGGGCATTACTAGAGTTCCTAGGAACCCTTTCCTCTTTAGTCGCAACCAAGCAAACTTTATCAACTGCAGAGGCATCCAGGCGGTTGACCTCACTCCTTGGAGGAATTCAGGTAAGTTAGATCTATAGCAAAAATTATATCCTATTTACACGCTTTTTGAATGTCTTTATTTGTTTTAATGATTGCCATAATTTCCTTATTTGTAGTTAAATCAGTATAATATACCATATATCACTTTTAGTTAAATCTCCCGTTTTGGCCATCACCCAATTACAAACTACAAGGACTGTATCTAAAGGTTTTCTGAACATTACGGCTCTAGGAACTTTCAGGTCAAGACATTTAACTTTCAGGTCAAGACATCTGAGAAAATTCGAATATAATGTTCGCAAACATTCCTCCAGTTTTTGTGGCAACAATCGTTACCGTTTCCATAATGTTCATTTTTGTCTAACTTTGAATGTTGTATAAGCAATGTTAACATTACAAAGCAAATTTTTAGAATTATAGATGTTTTTAGAACATTAAAAGCCAAACTCTATAGTGCGTGAATCCAGTGATTACCTCTTGTGGCTATTTTCATCCGCTCTTAATATCTGCTTCAAAAAGGACTCTTTTTCTGGACCTGTTCCTTGAATAAACACTGGCAAGGAAAACTTTTGGCCTGTCTGGACACAAAAAACCTTACATTATTCTTCATAGGACATAATTGTTGTTTCTTCATTTGCTTGGGTGGAGAATGCTCTGCATCAAACTGTTCAGCGTCAATTGTTGTCTTTTTAGGATTATACAAGTGCAAAAATATAATTAACTGGGTTTTTTTTAAACAACTTTCAGATTTTTCAAGATCTAGAGAACCTCTAGGAGAACCAGGTAAAATATACATTCTTTTAAGAACAACATTTTTGTTGTATAGCTGGCCACAAGCTTCAGAATTGTGATGGTATATTTGATAGCATATATCTAATGGCAGTTTCCAGCCTCGATTGCCTTTATTACTTTTTTTTTTTTCATTCTTAGCTTATGAATGGGTCTACAAATACTGTGCATTAAAATACTGTGTGTGTCATTGTGTGTGGTCTCTGTGTTGTTGGCTTACCTTTGGTGTTTGACCTTCTAGGGGCCAGTGTAAATGCAACTGATGAAAATGAGGTCAGTTAAGTGTTTCTTATCAACCCTTACACACTGAATCACTCAAGAATAAATTATAAATCACTTGGACTGAACAGGGGACTGTTGGGAATTTGAAGGTTTTCTATGATCTAGATAATTTTGACTCTTTAGTGGTAGTAAGTCAATGCAAATAGACTTGTGCTATAACGTTGAAGATGCTTATGAAAATGCATATTTGCCCAGAACTACAGTGGGTTCAGAAAGTATTCAGACCTCTTCAGCTTTTGTGCAATTTATTGTGTTATAGATTTAATTTAAACTGGATTAGGTTGCTCTCATTCTTCCTGGCAGATCCTCTGAAGCTCAATCAGATCATAGGGAGTGTCTGTGAACTGCAATCTTCAGTTCTCTCCACAGATAGTCCAAAGTCTGGGCTTTGGCTGGACCACTCAAGGACATTCAGAGACTTGTCCTGAAGCTACTCCAGCACCGTCTTGGCTATATGGTTTGGGTTGTTATCATGTTGAAAGGTGGAACATTGCCCCAATCTGAGGAAGCAGCCTCATATCATGATGATGGCACCACCCTGCTTCACCGTAGGGATGATTATTAGTCAGTTGATGAGCAGTACCTGGTTTCACCAGATGTAGTACTTGGTTCAGCCCGAAAAGTCCTTTAAATGCCTGCCATATACCTTTTACTCAGGAGTAACTTCTGTCTAGCCACTCTACCATAAAGGCCTGACTGATAGTGTATTTCTGAGACGGGTGTTTTTTTGGTAAACTCTTCCCTCTCTGCAGAGGACTGCTGAATCTCCCTGACTAAGGACCTTCTTGCCTGAGTTTGGCCTGGATGGCCAGCTCAAGGAAGAGTTCTGGTGGTTCCAGACTTCTTTCATTTCACAATGATGGATCCCACTGTGCTCCTGGGAGCTTTCAAAGCCTTAGAAATGGTTTAATACCCTTGCCCAGATCCATGTCTCGACACCATTTGATCCCAGCAGTCTACCGAGATATCTACAGAGAGGTCTATGTGTATTTTAAGGGCAGAAAAGTTCATTTACTTGATTTTAAATTAAATCTATAACACGTGCAAAAACTGAGGGGGTCTGAATACTTTCCGCATCCTCTTAGCTTTTATAAACCAATATTAAAATATTTGACATGCACATGAAATTGACAACTTTTCTGACAATTTAGAACATCTGCTAATGAAAGTGCCTACTTTCCAGAATTGTAGTGCCCACCTTTGTAGACAGTTGGGGTGGACAAACTTCTAAATACATGTGTTCATCTGAATTGTATAGGAACTTTTGAATTGTATGGGAATTTTTAATTATGGTCAACGCTATAGTGTATGTACCATATATATGGTGTATGGATCTTATATATTAAATATATAAGATTAAAGATTAAGATGTGGCTATATTTAATCTCTGCTTCCAAAAAGACTCTTTTTCTGGACCTGTTCCTTGAATAAACACTGACAAGCCAAACTTTGGGCCTGCCTGGCCTTAAAAAAACCTTACATTAGTCTTCATAGGACAGGGTATAATTGTTGCTTCTTCATTTGCTTGGGTGGAGAATGCTCTGCATCAAACTGATCAGCTTTTTAAGGATTATACAAGTGCAAAAATGTAATTAATGTTTTTTAATCTCTTTCAGATTCTACACGAAAGGCAATCCAATGAGATCCAGGACCTAGAGGACCTGCTGGAGAACCAGGTAAAATATACAATCCTTTAAGATGGATTGGATCTTTGCATCTCTGTGTATACGCACTTTGTACACCACGTTGTGACAGGAAAAGAAATAGTTGAATGGCATGATATAGTCATTTATATTCATATAGTCATCTAGACAGTTAGAAATGGGTAAAAGTGGTTTACATGTTTGAAGCATCACTCAAGCACCTTCTTTCTGTGTAAGAGGACTTGTTCTTGTTGGAATATCACCAATGGTCAAAAAAACTAAAAAAATATCAATGATTGTCATGTCCTAATGTGAATATGGCTCAAACAAGGACAATTTTCTTTAAGCTTACAGTTCTTCTAATTCTGATTTTCCCATCTTCCCCTTACTTCCGATTTTTCCTTACACTCTCAGGTCAGCCAGGAATGAGAGGCCCCAGGGGTCCATGTTGAACCCCTGCCCCCCCGGAACCCCTAGTCCCCCCTGGAACCTTTGATCCTTGTGGCATCCTGGATGTCAATGGTTCTCCTGGCCTCTTTCTCCCTACCATCGCTTCTGCAAGATCATCTACAAAGATATGAACCTCTGCAACACTCAGAAGGGCGAGTTCATCCTCAGCGTACCTAGTGTCTATGAGTTTAATTTCTTCTGCCCGATGTCTGCAGTGTCAGCACCGTTACCATGCAGCATAACGGCAGCATAATGGTTTTGAGCAGCCCTAGCACAATGATATACTGCTCCTGAGGATGGAGCAGAGTGAGAGCATGTGGCTAGAGGCCAGTTTATGCATTGACCTTTTAATCTGATAGCTAATTTATTGGCTGCTTGCCCTTCGAATGCCTCCATTTAACACTCAAGTTCTGTTACGTAGCAAACTTCTGTTCAAACTGTATAATTTTACTACCCGGCATATCTTTGTATCAATTATCATGAGTAACAATAATGATGGAACAGGATCAAATATATCCAGAGTTGATCCATATACACCGGTAGACACTCAAGGATTGCTTTTCACATGTTAATACACTGTTCACAAATACATCCTCCTTCCTTTCTCTCCTCACAAGTGCACTGTTTGCTGCTTATGGTACAAATGAACGGCTAAATTTGTATTTTGCTAATGTGGTGAAAAATGTTCAAAGCTTCTTTCTAAAGATAATGGCTTTTGATCACTCTGTTGAGAAAACAATTTAATACAATGGTTTGCAGAAAAGAATACCGCTGATTACATAATTTTGTAAAATATCACAGTTCAATTCAAGAGGAGAAAACATGCCAAATTCAGTTAGTAAAAAAGTGAGTGTGGCTGTCCAAGATAATGGCCCTCATAATGTAAAAGCTAAAGAGTAGCATTTGTTCATGTTTATAGATGACAGTAAGTCACACCGTGTCCTAAACCACATCAAATCCGAAGACCTGAATGATGCTATAGATTATCGTGCGTGTTTTTACATATACTGCATATTTTTCATTATATATACACATTCTCTTTGGTGTCTTTTACTGATAAGTGTTGTGTGTTGCATTAACAATTTATTTTGTGTTACAAACCAGTTGCAAATAAATTGATGTATGTACCTCATCTGTACAATGATATTGTGTAATGTAATAGTTAAAATAACCTACACATCTGGCATACTTTATATGCATTTTATTTCCAATACAAGTGAAATCATTGCTCTAGTATTCAGCTATAAAATAATAAACCAACTTGTGTTATAATGAGATCGCAAGAATAATAATTTACCTTTTGGGACGCCAGTCCATCGCAGGGCACAATGCACACACACATTCACACACTCATTCATGCATAAGTGTAGCCAATATGCCTACCTGCATATTTTTTAGACAGTGGAAGGAAACTGGATAATCTGGAGGAAACCCACACAAACATGAGGAGGAAATGTGAAACTCCACACAGACAGTAACCTTAGCTTGGGTTTAAAGCCAAGATCCTGGAGCAATGAGACAGCAATGCTACACACTACACCACTGTGCCACGCCCACTGTCAATGTTATTATATTTATATTTAATTATTGAGTTTTTAATAGTTATTAGCTTTACTGGCCCCTTAGTTTTAATGGGTTTAAAAGATTTGGGGTGAGATCATGATAAACTTCTATTACTTGTTAGAGACCTTAAAGGAAAACTCCAAGCTGAAGCATTTTCCCAAACCAGATGGTGATGCAGCTGGTCAGGACGCTCTTTATGGCACCCCTGTAGAACGTGGTGGGGGATGTTTGCCTTCTTCAGGAGCCAGAGGAAATGCAAGCGCTACTGGTCTGTCTTGGCCAGGTGTTGGTTGTCCAGGCGAGGTCTTCTGCGATGTGTATACCGAGGAACATTCACATCTGGCATTAATACAGCATCCTGGGCGATTGGCTCTTAAGTGTTCAGCGCTAAGTCCAGGTGTGAATGGGGTCAAATGCATCTCAAAGATGCATTGTGATCTGATCACGCAAACCACATTCGGAGGTGGTCTGGGAAGCATATGGCCAAATCACACTTTCAGTGTGAACGCGAATGCATCCCAGATGGTAACGAGTTGGTGCCCTAGCCGGAAAATACAGTCCCCTCCGAAAGTATTGGAACAGCAAGGCCAAATCTTTGTTTTTGCCATACACTGAAGACATTTGGGTTTGAGGTCAAAAGGTGAATATGAGATGATAGATCAAGACATGAGACAAAAGTATAGAAACAGATTGTTTTAAAGTAAAATAAGGTAAATAACACTTAATGTTTGGTTGCATATCCCTTGCTTGCAATAACTGCATCAAGCCAGTGACCGACTGACATCACCAGACTGCTGCATTCATCTTTTGCTATACTCTTCCAGGGTTGTATTGCAGCTTTGTTTGCTTTACGAGGTTTCTTTCTTCATTCAGTCTCCTCTTCAGGAGATGCAATGCTGCTCGATTGGGTTAAGGTCTGGTGATTAACTTGGCCAGTCTAAAACTTTCCACTTTTTTCCCCTGATGAAGTCCTTGTGTTGGCAG
Source organism: Pangasius djambal (assembly GCA_022985145.1). Taxonomy (NCBI): domain Eukaryota; kingdom Metazoa; phylum Chordata; class Actinopteri; order Siluriformes; family Pangasiidae; genus Pangasius; species Pangasius djambal. The sequence continues at coordinate 19,735,200 of CM040991.1, forward strand.
TGTGTTTGGGATCATTGTCTTGCGACATAATAAAGTTCTTCCCAATTAGATTGGATGCATTTCTCTGTAAATTGGCAGTGAGAATGTTTCTGTAGACTTCTGAATTCATTCTGCTGTTACCATCACGAGTTACATCATTAATAAAGATTAGTGAGCTTGTTCCAGAACCAGCGATGCAAGACCAAACCAGTACATTACTTCCACTGCCTGATGAGCTCATATGTTTCGGAGCATGAGCAGATCATTTCTTTCTCCACACTTTGGCCTTTCCATCACTTTGGTAGAGGTGAATCTTTATTCCAGAACTTTTGTGGCTCGTCTCCGTATTTCTTTGAGAATTCCAATCTGGGCTTCTGTTTCTTACTGCTGATGAGTGTTTGCATCTTGTGGTATCACTGACTGTTGTTTTTGGGGGTTTTCTGCACAGCTCTTATGTTGTGTCATGTCCTGCTGTTGCTTTCCTTGACCTACCTGTTTGATGTCTGTTTGTTCATACAACAATGTTTTCTTTCTTTTTCAGGACATTCCAAATTGTTGTACTGCCCAATGCTTGTGCAATGGCTTGGATCAATTTTCCCTCTTTTCTCAGCTTCAGATTGTCTTGCTTTTCTCCCATAGACAGCTCTCTGGTCCTCATGATGGTTTATCTTTTTTAAGAACAAATGCAGTCTTCACAGACAAAAACCAGGGCTCAAACCAAGAGTCGACATTGAGAGTTATTAATTGTTTAAGCAATCAATCTAACAGGGCACACCTGGGCAACAAGAAACACCTGTTAGTCACATGTTTCAATATATTTGATCACTTCAAAAATGGGTGGGTTCAAACAAAAGGTGCTATGTTCCAAGTTGTTTATTTATATTTACTTTAAGACTATCTGTTCCAATAATTTTGCTCATCTAAAAACTAGGTAGTCTGCCACCAAAGGTGCCATGTTCTAATGTTTCACACATCTAGACGTAAATATCAGGAAATGAAAGCTGCAATTTTGATATAGTATCATCTCATATTCATCTTTTGTTCTCAAATCTCAAAGTATTTAGCAAATTAAAAGAATTGGTCTTGCTGTTGCAATACTTTTGGAGGGGACACTCCATGTACAAAAAAGCAGGGAAAGCTCAGCAGTCTTTACCAGTAAGCAAGAACCATTTCTCCCAATTTCTTTGAAAAACATCCTTAAACCGAAACAAATGGGTTAGTTTTTTCAGTTTTTCAAGTCAGTTTTCCTTACTGGGGGGATCATCTTGAAGCCTTTTCATTTTATAGCTTTCCTTCTGGCTGCTAAAAGTATTTTAAACATATATTTGTCTCCTCCAACAATTCTACCTGGGACCAATGTTGGATATAGTTTATACTGCCTAACAATCTTTTGGCTAGTTTTAATTGTGTTTGTGGTGATTGGGTCTATGTTTACTGTCCAGAGCCTTGTACTATCTGTTTTCTATGTCTAACCATTTTGCTACAAATGAGCTATCACACCAGTAGACCAAAGGTCTGTTCTGAGCTGCATGGTAATATTTTTTAACATTGGGGAGTGCCTTTGTGGTTGCAGGCTTTCATTCCAGCCAAAAAAAAGGACACACCCGAAAACTGATTGATGAGCAAGATTAACTCATTTCACATGTTTAATCAGGTGTGGCTCCTGCTTGGTTGGAATAAAAACCTGAAGCTGTAACAGTCCACTGCAGATAAAATTAAAGACTAAATGCCTTTATGATATTTTTGCCTGGTTTTTCCCCCTTTTTCTCCCCAATTTAGCTTTGCTAATTCCCACCCACTAATTAAGTCTACCTTATCTACCTAGGGATAAATTCACAGTGATAAATTCAAATATTTATAATATATTTTTTGTTAATCCATTTATTTCTGTAAAGCTGCTTTGTGACAATGTCCATTGTTAAAAGCGCTATACAAATAAAACTGAATTTGAATTTGAATTTATCACAAAACAACTGCGAACCAGCAAGGGTGGGGTAAACGTGCTTCCCCCCGAGACACGTGAAGCCAGCACCTACATCGTTCCATACTACTGCTCATGTTGTTCCAGGGCTGCATCACAAAAAAATGCAGCGTGTTACCGAGAATGTGTAAAGCCCTCTGTCCTGAAGACTTTCCCATGTTGGAAAAGCTCTGACTGTTACAAAGCGCTGACACTGGAGACGTCTTCTTTAAATATTAAATAAACATTTCCTTACAGAAAACTCTGAAAAAAATATTAATATTAATATTAATAAAATTAATCAACACCTCCTGACCAATCGGAATCAAGCATTCAACAGTCCTGATCTAATGACATTTTTATTTATGACTGTTCAAATATCTGTTTTGTCGCTGATGACTGGTTTAGGCATTAACACTGTTGAGCTGTGAATCACTCCATCCCCCAAACTCCCCAAAAAATTATAGCACAAATAGTTCCTCGCTCCAGACACTCAGAAATGAAAGTCACAAAAGTTCCCCAGTCAGTGCTTAATGCATGGGCTAAGTCATAGAAAAAATCTCTAATCGTACTTTTAATTTGAATTTAAATTTATTAAAGAATAGGACGTTACTTTTTACCTCGAGTTACATCTAATGTTGTGGAACATTTGAGAAACTAGTTCCTGTTACCTATTTACCTCTGACTTTTGCAAAGCACCGACACTGGAGGCTCCTTCCACAAATGTTAGACAAATTTTGAACTTCTCTTTTCATCTCTTTACAGAAAATGTCAACATATCAACAATTACACGTTTTTTTTTTAATCTGTTTATTATAAGGCATAGATTATGTGGAGCATCCACCGTATAAGTCTCTGACTAAGCTGGTACTATATAAATGATAAGTTACTAGAACAATCTCATTAATATGAACCTGTGAAACCATCACTACTGTCAGAGTTGCTGTTATAGAAAATTAATCTACATTTTCGGACCTATCAGGATTGAGAATTCGACAGCGCTGTTTTTATGCAAACATAGTGCTGTTTCTTCCAATTAGTTGCCAGAATAAAAGACCATTCAAAAAAGTTATTTAAAATAAACCTTAATTAAGAATTGTTGTTTTTACTGCAACATGAAAGGACCTGGCAATTACACACCCCTGGAAAAAATGAATTAAAAAGATTTTAAAATATAGCATAAATATTTAAATTGATAGTGATTACTGCCATGAGGAAATGAGGAAAGCTGGATGTACACGTTATTTAGCAGTCAAAGATATACGAAGGTCAAGCAAATAAAGTGCAATTTGCAGTTTGATGATATTTGATATCAAATATCGAACCTGATTGAACAGGTGAGTGGTTTCATTTCACTTCATGTCATTAGAAAAGATATAATCAGTGTCACTGAGGCAGTTTTATGGTTTCTGAGCTTGTGACAAAAATGAGGAAGGAAGGAAGATAAGATTTCTTAAGAAAAGATGTGATTACTGTCGCTGAGGCAGTTAGACGGTCTCTATGACAAAAAAGTTGATGGCCTTTCATGACAAAAGTTCAGATGGAAGAAAAAGCTTATTAAGATAAGATATGAACATCTCTCTGAGATATTAAATAGCATGACAGAAATAAATAATCGTGACAAAACATGGAAGGAGGAAAATGGTTCAAAACCAGAAAGACAAAAGAAGAAATTAAAATGCCAAAACATTGCAAAGTGAGAATGTGTGAGAGTCTGGTCATTCTCCTCTAATTTCTCTCATCAACAAGGCGTTTCCACCCTCAGACCTTCTGCTTACTGGATGTTTTTTGTTTTTCGCACCATTCGACTCTAGAGGCTGTTGTGTGTGAAAATCCCAGGAGTTCAGCAGTTTCTGAAATACTCAAACCAGCCCATCTGGAGTCACTCAGATCAGTCACTCAGATCACAACTTTTCCATACTGTATACTGATGCTTGATGTGAGCATTAACTTAAACTCATGACACCATAATAAATGTCACCGTTCATTTAAAATATTCAGCAATGGCAGATTTTTCTGTTACTAGGATGTATTAAGAATGGTTTGTTGTTGTTAATCTGCACAGCCTTCCCAGCATGCTTTTCACTTCATAGTTTGTCAGGTAAAGAGTTAGAAATTCTCCTTTTTTAATTTTTAGTCTTTTTTTAAAAAAAAAAAAAAAAACTACTTTTATAGCTTTAGTATTCTATCTGGGTTTATACTTCGTCATGAAGCTTCAACAGTATCCTTTCTATGTAGAACCTTCAAGAGGTGATTATACCACAGCGCTGTTGAATTCTTGATTTTTGATTGGTCAGAAGGTGTCTAACACGTTTAAAGTTTGTGTTGTTTTTAAACATAAGTGTTTAGTTGAGAGTGTTCTGTAAGGAGATGTTTATTTTTCATTTATGGAAGGAGTCTCCACTGTCAGTGCTTTGTAACAGTAAGTTTTCCACTATGGGAAGTTTGCACTTTCCAGGATCTCCATAAAATGACAGTCTGCAATTTGCACAATACTTCAAAAGAGACAGAAAAAATAAAGGCTGGTGAGGAAACAATGCTTTATAGCTGCCATAACGTAAGTGATAACAGGAACTAAATTGTCTCGTAGACGTTCAACAACATTAAACCTAACTATAAATGGTTAAAAGTACATTAAAAGTTAAAAGTAGATTAGAAATTGTAATTGTGCTGTTGTTGGAAAAGAATCAACTTTTTGCCACACACTGATATTGATATGAGTCATCATATCAAATTTATCAAATAATCATATAATCAAAGTTATCTCCACTTATTAAAGTGAGAAAATAAACACAAAGATAAAGATCAAGCAAACAAGATTTTTTTTCAGACGTTTTTTTTTTCTAGCTTTAGATTGAGAGAAGGCTTAATTCGTGACATTACTCTGAGCTGTGCTGTGTGTGCTTCAGACATGAGTCACTTAACACCTGTAATGGTGCTGGGACATACATGCAGCATACCAAATTTCAGCTCGATCAGACTTACAGTCCTTGAGACACAGATATCTGACCTTAGGTCTGCACCTGAGTAAATTAGGTTCAACCTGCTTGAAAAAGAATTGAGTGGACACCGTGTGGACACTATATTGTTTACAAATATCAACGTTTTTGATAATTATTGATGTTTACACTTTCCTTAGTTGTGTGACATCAGTTTTGGAAGGATTGGCCAAAAATCCTTGGACTAGTTTGCAACAGTAGGTTTAGTGTAGCAGCCTTTGTTTTGTCACATATCCATTACAGCACAGTGAAATGCTTTTCTTCGCACATCCCAGCTTGTTAGGAAGCTGGGGTCAGCCATGATACAGCACCCCTGGAACAGAGAGGGTTGAGGGCCTTGCTCAAGGGCCCCACAATGGCAGCTTGAACCCGCAACCTTCCGATCAGTAACCCAGAGCCTTAATCGTTGATCCACTACTGCCCTATGTTATGCAAATTATTATAATTTGAGTATGCAGAGTTCAAAAATTCCAAAAAATTATTTTCAAAAATTCACAATTCACTTATTTTCCAAGAGATAGGCTTGTTTTTGTTTGCACAAACATGAATAGCGCCTCCCAGTGGCCAATTTTTGTGAGATTCCATCAGATAGTACTGGGTCCCTCCCCTACACTACTGTTCAAGTTTTTTGATGATTGCTTCCTGGGAACCCTGTCAAATGCATGCTGAAATCTGATTGGCTGAAAATACAGTACCTGATTTATAAATAACTCAGATAAATGTTTTTAATAATAATTAGAGAGACCTGAAGAACAAGTCATTGTCTCACTGTGCTAAAGAATGTAAACAAGACTCCTGGGAGCGCAAGAGCCACTATTTCAGAATGGAGATGCATCATCGGAGACAGGGCCAAGCCGAAGCTAAAACATAAACAGGAAGCGTTCATGACATTACAGTGGAATGCAAAAAAATTGCACACCTTAAAATGATGACACCAACAAGACATTTAAAGCGGGTTTATCACAATTAAAAGAATGTTACGGCCATTGTTTTCTAACCAGTGAGAGTAAAAATAGTCAGAAGAAATCGGTCCAATCTGGCAACATGTCAAGAACATGTGTTCATAACGTTAATAAGTGGCTCTGCTGGTTATGGCTTGTTTGTTGTTGGTATCAAAAATAAAAAGATAAACAAATGTGAGATATTAGTGATATTAATAGTGAAACTATTATATTATTGAATGTGATATAAATAGACATTTTCAGGTGTAGGTTTTTACATAACTCAGGCTTGAAAGGTTGGGACTCTTCCTTCCTTAACGAAGTAAACATATGTTGATCGTTACCTTAATGACACTCAATCGAATAAGATAACTAGAGCATTGCAACAGGGGTGCAAATTTTTGAGCTTGCCAATAGAGAAAACAGCTTATGTATGTTGTAAAAAAATTTTTAAAAAGCCATTTAATTTAATTTAACATGAAATTCTATTGCACTGATAAATCGCACAATAAAGGTCCATATTTTATTTATGTAAAAAGAATCCAATGGAGTGTTAAAAGTATAGTATGGTTAAAAAGTGAGTATTGAGTTATCATTACTGAAGTATATTTATGTATCTGTGTGTGTTTACAGGAGCCTTGATGGGGTACGCAGGACTGATTTCATCGAGCCGTCTGCTATTCTGCGTCTGATGAAGCAGCCGATTTGGAAGACGCGTGATGCTGTGAGAGCTGCAGATTACCTGGAGCACATGCTGAGGATCATCTCAGAGAAAAGACACCATGCACACAAGAGATCTATTAACACCACAGGTCTAATACTCACTCTCTCTCTCTCTCACACACACACACACACACACAGTTTTTATGAATAATAATAATAACTAATATCATTGTTTGTTAAATCACATTCCCCATTTTGGTCACTGCACAACGCCAGACTGAGGGCTGAATCCGAACACATTCTGAACATTAGGAGCTTTTAGGTCAAGACTTTTAATCTGTCAGATTTTCAGCACGATCTGACAAAATTTTAATATAATGTTCACAAACATTTCTCCAGTTTTTGCATTTACATTCATTACTGTTTCCATAAAGTTCATTTTTGTTCAACTTTGATTGATTTCGTTGTAATAACAGCCAAAGCAATAACCTTCTTAGACCCTTTTCTAATAATGTTCTCAGTTAGTTGCGATTCTAGCATTTAGCCATTTTGCAGGATTGTTTCACACTCCCAAAGAGGGAGAGAGAGCATTGACTACTGTTTTTTATCATCTTTTATACACTGAATCAATCGTGCAGAAAACATCTATCAGAGGAGACTGTTGGGAAATTTACTTACAGATTTACTGTAATCCAGATCATTTTGATTGAGAATATTATAATCTTGACAATGCTGATGTCAATATTTGCCCAGAAATACGGTCTTGGCCTCTATAAACCAACTGTTATTAAAATGACAGACATACATCTGAAATTGGCAACTTTGCTCAAATTTCTACTTTTCCAGAATTGTACAACAAGTCGGGTGGACAAATTTCTAATTACATATGTTCACCTGAATCGTATTGGCACTCAGGAATTTTGAATTATGGTCATTGATCCATGTGCAAAGCCAAACACTATGGTGCTTGGACTCAAATGATTACCTCATGTGGTTATATTACTCTACTTTTAATCTCTGCCTGGAAAAAGAACTCTCTTTCTTGTCCTGTTCCTTGATTAAACGCTGACAAGGAAAACTTTTGGCCTGTCTGGACACAAAAATCCTTACATGGGTCTTCATAGGACAGTTTATCACATCAAACTGATCAGCTTCAGTTGTTGTCTTTTAAGGTTTATACAAGTGCAAAAAAAATGGCTGGTGAGGTCCAAATAATTAGACACAGCTCTGTGATCATATATCCACCAGCTCCAGGAACTGTCTGAAAGCAGTCAAAGCAGTCTTATTAATTTGGGGCCATAAACACCTGGTCCATCAGTCTTTGAAACATGGCTGGCATTCCAAAATGCCTGAATGGAAGTATGACGAATTGGTGTAAATCAAACCAGGTGTAGAAAGCTGTTTTTCCTTGGACTTTTGTGACAAGGGACTCTGCCAATAGCCCTTTATTCAAATCCAGCATTCAATAAAAACCAGCTGTTCCTAGCCGATCCAGGAGCTCATCAATATAAGGTATTGGATAGGCATCAAATTTTGAAACCACATTCACCTTTTGCAAGCCTACAAAAAAAAAAAACAGACCGTCCCATTTGCCTTGGGTATTAGCATGATAGGGCTGTTCCAGTCAGCTGTTCCAGTGGTACTCCTCTATCACTCTCATGTCTAGCCTTTTCCCAAACTTATACTGAACAGCTTTCCTTATGAGGCTGGTTCAGATTCAGATTGCATCTTGACAACCAGAGAGTGATGGTGAGAGATGGTCTCCAGCTGGGATTGGAGTGGAATTGGTTGTTGTTGGACACTCCAGGCCCAACTCATTTCTCACTGCTGTCTCCGAGCTGTCTCCTGGGTTTCAGCATGAGCATATCTTTTTTTCTTCTCATACCGTAGCATGTTACTGGAAAAGAGAACAAAAAAAAAACATTTTTTTAAAGATCTTAGGTCGCACTTTGGGTTTATGTAGCTTTAACCATACTACTTTACGTACCTAGACAAGAGCAAGCCAATGTAAAATTATTGCTCTACTTCCTTAGACAAAAAAAATCATTTAGTGCTAGTTAATGAGTGTCTATTTATTAAGATCATCTAATATCTTTGGCATACTTAGCTGTCCACAAGCTTCAGAACGTTGAAGATTGCAAGCTGATTGGATATTTGCACTTGTATACACCATTTTCCAACATGAAAACTTTAGATCATCATGGCAAACAGACTTTCTGGAGCGTGATTGGATTTCATGGAGTCGTTAAAAATTGTTAGGAACTGTTGCTCTAAGCAGTGATGAGTAAAAAAGGTTGGCTGTTGAGTGTCAGTCAAGCAGCCTCTTTCTGCGAAAGCAGGAAGTTTTTGGGTACTATTTTTTATTGTGAAATCAACAGCGGTCAGCAGCCAACGTATCAGTATCTGTGTATCTGTACTGTATCACTGTATCACCTGAACAAGGACAATTTTCTTAAAGTTTATAGTTCTTCTCATTCTGATTTTCCCATCTTCCCCACATTTCTTTCTCACATTCTCATGTCAACCAGGACTGAGAGGCCTCCATCCCTGAACCTCCATCCCTCCTGGACCACCAATCTCCCTGGAAACCTGTGGAACTATTTGTGGAAATCCTTGATCCTTACATTAGAAATGAAAGGCTAGATTTGAATTTTGCTAATGTGTTGAAAAATGTTTGAAGGATCTCCCTAAAAGCTTTTTTTTTTTTTGTTTGCTGAAAAATCTCATTTACCCTCAAATATAGTCAATCACTCTCCAGCTGTTTGCATTCAAACTACGAAGTTAACTGCCAGGTCCCAGTCTATGGACTCCACTTCCCAGCAGACACCGCGGCCTACAAACATGGCCACTGCAGACTATATGCCCCAGAACACCCACACACATACAGCTGTGTTCAATCAGCCACACACTCAAACACACACACAGACTCTTTAAAAGAGACTTCCATTCACAGCCAGAATGTGAAGTACATGCTCAGTTTTGTCATTGCGTAGCTGATGTTACCAGGCCTGTTTATCTTTGTCTGCTTACCTGGTTTTGACCCTGTTCTAGTTTATAGTCTCACATTTCTGTCTAGCCTGACTTAGTCTGCTTACGCATCACCCGACCATTGCCTGTTTTTGACACTGACCCTGCCTTACGTCTTGGATTTGTTTACCTGTGTTTTAATAGAGCTGTATTACCTGCAACCGCATTCCGTCTTCACCTCCATTATGTGAAACTAACACGGCAGTAATGGAAGTCTATCTCTCCCAATAAAAATTTCCCAGAAGTACATGCATTAGACATTTTGTAAAATATCACATTTCAAAGTGGAACTATTTAATCACCTACATAAATGTATAGTTCTAACACAATCTAGCACAGTCTACCCTACTGCCTTCATTCTTTGGGAGAAGGGACTAGGAGGAGAAATTTCTATTAGAAAAAAGTGATTCTGATTAAACTAAGATGGTTGCCCTGAAAACTGTAAAAGCTAAAGAGTAAAGTTGCGCTCCTGCTGATAGATGACAGTAGGTCGCACTGTGTCCTAAACCACGTCAGCAAGTCTGTGTAACATCATTGTAGACCTGGATGAGGTTTGAGGCTCGTGTTTACGGAAAAGATTTTGGGTCAGACAAACTTCCAATACTTTTTGTTGTGGTTTTTCACCAAACTATTCCTTTAAATATAGGTCTCTTTACTGAATAATATGATCTGTATTCAGCAATGCAGTCTGATCAGTACTAGACATAATCATGCATTTTCTTTTTAGTTTATATACGTTCAGCTATATTTGGCTTCTTTCTTTCTGTAACCTGTAAGCTGATCTGCTCCAATTCTTGTGGTGCATTGAGATTTTACTAAATAAAATAAAATGATATACCTCATCTGTACAAATTCTGCTGTTGCTAATGTAATATTTAAAATAACCGACAGTTTATACATTTTATTTTCAAAACATTTAAAATTATTAGTATTTTAGCTATTTCATAAAGGAAACAGAATTAGCATGTACTTCAGAATTGATGCAGATAATTATGAATTTTGTTATGGCTTATTCTGATAAAAAAAAATTATTTTTTTTTAAATGCAAGACCAAATACAAGAGACTACATACAGTTAGGTCCAGAAATATTTGGACAATGACAGAGTTTTTGTGATTTTGCCTTTATACACCACCACAATGGATTTGAAATAAAGCAATCAAGATGTGATTGAAGTGTAGACTTTCAGCTTTATTTTAAGAGGTTCCACAAAAATATGGCATTTACCATTTAGGAATTACAGCCATTTTCAACAAAGTACCTCCATTTTCAGGGGCTCAAAGGTATTTGGACAATTGACTGACAAGCAGTTAATTGACTAGGTGCGGTCCATTCCCTCATTACTTCAAGACATATGAAGGTCTGGAATTAATATCAGGTATTGAGTTGGCATTTGGCAGCTGTTCGAATGGAGCTACCAATATGAAGTCCAAGGAAATCTCAATGCAAGTGAAGGAGGCCATCATTAGGCTGAAAAAACAACATAAATCTATAACGAGAGACAGCAAAAACCTTAGGTGTGGCCAAATCAACAGTTGGGTACATTCTTAAAAAGAAAGAAAGCACTGGTGAGCTCAACAACATCGAAAGGCCTGGAAGACCACGGAAGACAACTAAAGTGGATGATCGCCTAATCCATTGCTTGGTGAAGAAAAACAGAAGTCAAGAACACTCTGCAGAAGGTAAGCGTATCATTGTCAAAATATGCAATCAAGAGACGCCTTCATGAATGTAAATACAGAGGGTTTACAACAAGGTGCAAACCACTGGTAACATTCAAGAACAGGAAAGCCAGATTAGACTTTGCCAGAAAACATCTAAAAAATCCTCCCATGTTCTGGAATAAGATTCTTTGGACTGATGAAACGATGATGGGAAGAGAAAAGTATGGTGAAAGAAAGGAACAGCTCATGATCCAAAGTATACCACATCATGTATCAAACATGGTGGAGGAAGTGTTATGGCATGGGCATGTATGGCTGCCAATGGAACGGGCTCACTGGTGTTTATTGATGATGTGACTGCTGACAGAAGTAGCAAGATGAATTCTGAGGTGTATAGGGCTATACTCTCTGCCCACATTCAGCCAAATGCTACAAAACTGATAGGATGCTGCTTCACAGTGCAGGTGGATAATGACCCTAAACATACTGAGAAAGGAACTCAAGACTTTTTGAAGGCAAAGAAATGGAATATTCTTCAATGGCCAAGTCAGTCGCCTGATCTCAACCCAATAGAGCTGCTTTTCACTTACTGAAGACAAGACTGAAGGCAGAAAGACCCATAAACAAGCAGCAACTGAAGATGGCTGCAGTGAAGCCTGGCAAAGCATCTCCAGGGAGGAAACTCAGAATTTGAGTTTTGAGAACATGGGCTCCAGACTTCAGGCAGTCACTGACTGCAAAGGATTTTCATCCAAGTATTAAAATTATGGTTATATTTACAATTATGTCACTTTGTCCAAATACCTTTAAGCCCCTGAAAATGGAGGTACTTTGCTTAAAATGGCTGTAATTCCTAAATGGTAAATGCCATATTTTTGTGGAACCTCTTAAAATAAAGCTGAAAGTCTACACTTCGATCACATCTTGATTGTTTTCAAATCCATTGTGGTGGTGTATAAAGGCAAAATCACAAAAACTCATTGTCCAAATACTTCCGGACCTAACTGTATGTTGCTATGGAGATGACTGTGTGAAAAGAAAGTGTGACACACTTAACAAATCAATTAATACTTCAATAAGAAAAAAATGGCAGAAAAAAATGTGGCCAAGGGCACCAGGAGGATCCAAATCAGGTTCATGCACCAGTTCAGGATCTCCCTGACACCAGTGTATGTGGCTGTAGAGAGACAAAAATCATTTAGTTTGATTTTATACCGATTGAATTTGAATTTTATACTATCTGAAGTCATACTAATTTAGTGTAAAGGCACGTATTATTGATGTCTCTGCACTCCTTACTGTTTAATGCCTTGTGTTCATGACTTAAAAACATTACTTTAATCCTACAATACCAAGATTTGGTAAGTTTATTCATCTTCATTTCTTGAACTAAACTAAAGGCAAGAATCACAGCTGCTATTGAAAGCATTGATGTGGAATTGATGTGCAGTGTACAAGGCAGCATTTTTATATAAACTGAGAATACTTTTTATTTAAATTAAGCTAACATTCAAAAATAGTGGTTATGAGTGTTAAAGCTCCTATTATTCAGCATTTGGTAAATAAATGCTCATATTATGTGCTTTAAGGTGGTGAGAGTTGATGATCTACTGCCAGTAGATGGCACTAAAATGACTTCATACGCAACATGTCCAAGTGTAATATCCAAGGGGGGAATAATTAAAGAATAATTAAAGTTATTCTATTTAATTACTTAGCACTAAAGTTATTAGTCTGCTTGACTGGATCCTTAACTTGAATGGGAATAATTAAAGAATAATTAAAGTTATTCTATTTAATTACTGAGCACTAAAGTTATTAGTCTGCTTGACTGGACCCTTCATTTGAATGGGTTTAATCCCAAGTTCAATAACTCAAAAACCAGTAGCCTGTGAATAATATCAACTTGGGCCTTATATCATTCACTCACTTTCTGTAATTGCTTTATCCTGGTCAGGGTCGTGGTGGATCCGAAGCCTATCCCGGGAATACTGGGTGTGAGGCAGAATACCCCCCTGATGAGACGAAGAGAGGGCACCATGCACACACACCTACTGTCCCTGTTGTGTCAGTGTTGTTACAGAATACAGTCCAACTGTGTCCTAAACCATATCAGCAACTCTGTGTGACATCACTGGATGTGGTTTGAGGCAGAAATTTAGATTTGGGGTGAGTGTATGATAGGCTTCAATTAAAGGATAACTCCACCCTGAAACACATTACATGTTTGTTTCTGTGTGATGTGCTTAGTGATCCTTGTGCTAATTTGTTGGTGGTGCTATATTTGAGTTATTCCTGTGTGAAGTTTGCCATGCTGATGTCTCTTCGGGGACATTGTTACAATGCGGCTTAACAGGAGAAAAAAAAAATCAGCAATCTCAAACATAAGGGATAACGGTCACGTGTCACTGTTAGCTTCTTTTCTCATTTAAGTTCCAGCTACTTTCGCATTCAAATCCAGCATATAAGATCGCTCTCTTAAGGTAGAGATGAAGCCAGGGCACCACTATCAGCAGGTAGTCGAATGGCATTGTACTAAAATGTACTAAAACCATTCACCAAGTGACACACGAACATGTCTTCGACTATAGTTTGAGTAACAGGGACATTGTGTATGCCATGTAGCATCTAATGTGGTTTTATTGTGGAATATTAGACTAAACTCACTTTCTCCAGCTGCTTGACTGGAACTAATATCTTCCACTGTCCCCTCATTCTGGCAGTGTGAGCCAAACACTGCTGCTTTGCTAAACTTTGTGGGCTTTCTCCTCCACATCACATCTGGTGTTTAGTTTTCACTCAGCAGCAATGCTCAATCTGGCATTCCTGGCAACAAAGCAGGATGACACCCCGCTTTGCACTTTTCTGAAGAAAGTTATGCTGCAGTGGGATTCATAATGAGGCAACTGAAAAAATAATCTGTGTGGAATTTCAGAAATGCTCTTGAGTTGTGCTCAAGGAGGAAGTCCCTTCTCCAGATCTCCTCCTGAACTCCTCCTCTGGTCTCGCTGTGATTTCTCTCTGAATGCAGCATACACGTGTGGAGTGCCACGTAGGCCTGTGTGTGTGTGTGTGTGTGTTGAGGTTTCACTCTTAGACTCTGAGTAATGGAAACCTCCTGTTTGTGCAGGAAAAGTCAGTCTGTGTGGAGCTTCCATTTCACTGGAATTTTTGACTGGTGTGGTATAGAACAAGACACAAAGCTGGTGTTAGTGCCTAAATTACAGCTCATTTAATTATCTTTAGTCTTGCTGCTGAAGTTTGTTTGCAAAGTGTCAAGAATGAACCACAAACCACGGCCAGGAAGGTATATATTATAGAGGCAGGTTATAGAGTAAGCAGGAAGGGATAGAGAGAAAAAAAGTAGAGTTTTCACAGTGAAAGTAGATGGATTAGTAGAAGAATGTGTCCCGACCCAAATACATTTCTTTTAAACTAAAATAACGCGCCAAAATTAGGTTACTATCTTATAGCTACTACTAGCTAACTTGAGCATCACCACTCTGTAACGTTAGCAACAACAGCTTACCTAATAAGATAAGATAAGTGTGTCATTATGAAAGTAATTACTTTTATTGATAGTCTGTTATTGCCTCAATGCCATAGCCATTTTCATTTTGATGAGCAGGGAATTTACTTAGACCTGCTGTGGTAGTCCACTTATTGATGGTAGCTTTGCATCCTTTAAAAATGGATCTTTTCTCTTTTGGACTCACTGTCATAACCAAATCAAAAGACACCATTCCTATGGAATGAATCACTGGATTTGAACAAATAACTCTGGCAAATAATATGGAATTTATGATGCATACTTAGAGTGCCAGTATGAATTTTTCCCATTACAATATTTGCACAACATTTAATCACATCATTTTACCATCGCTTTGTTTTTCAGCATTGCTGAAAAATATACTTTGGTTGGAGTGACAGTTCTTGCCTGCCATGCTTTGACGTCCCGGTGATCAGAATTAATGGATTGGAAGTATTAGTGTCCAAGAAATATGCAGGCAAAGCTGAAATAAGGAAGACTGGTGTCCTTGTGCTGCTCTGTCAAAAAGATTTCCCATAGTAAAAAAAAGATACTGCTCTGTCAAAAAGATATTCCATAGTAACTATCATGTTGAATATTGTGATATGCACTGTACCTGTACACCTGCTCATTCATGCAGTTATCCAATCAGCCAATCATGTGGTAGCGCAATGTATCAAATCATGCAAGTACAGGTCCTTGAGCCGTGTTGTGCATTACTTGGGCTACAATAGCAGAAGACCACATTGAGTTCCACTCCTGTCAGCCAAGAACAGGAATCTGAGGCTACAGTGCGTACAGACTCACTGAAACTGAAGATTGGAAAAAATGCCAGCTGGTCTGATGAATCTCGATTTCATCTGCAACATGCAGATGGTCAGAATTTGGTATCAACCTGTTTTGTGTCAACAGTTCAGGCTGCTGGTGATGGTGTAATGGTGCGGGGAATGTTTTGTTGGCATGTATTGGACCCCTAAATACCAATCAAGTGTTGTTTGAATGCCACAACCTATGGCTACAATCTTCTCATCTCATAAAGACTACATCCAGGATGGAAATGCACAATGTCACAAGAACCTGACGATGGGTTTAGTGTACTTTAATGGCCTCCCCATTCACCAGAACAGACTCTAATAGAGCACATTGGGAACGTGGTAGAATGGGAGAGTTGTAGCATGAATGTGCAATAATGCGCTGACAAATCTGCAGCAATTATGTGATGCAATAATGTCGACATAGACCAGACTCTCAAAGGAATGTTTCCAAAACCTTGTGAAATCCAAGTCATGAAGAATTGAAGATGTTCTGAGCATTCTGAGAGTAGTATGGTGTTCCTACTAGAGTGTGTGTCGACTATAAGTTAGTCGTCTTAGTAGTTGTGATTTTATCATCTCCTCTTATTTCATTTTATTAAATTTATCATCTTGTTTGATTTCATTTGAACATAAGACATTGTTTGAGTCTGGTCTCCATTGTATCTGGTCTCCATCGCTCTCTGTGCCCTTCTTCCTACCAGCTGATTGAAAGTGCTCACCAAGCCGTGTCCACTACTGCTGCGAAATCACACACAAACACACGCTTTACCCAAACTCACTTTCTGCATGTCAGAAAAGGAGAATTTCAGCAACGTGGATGGAGGATCTGGGTTAATCACTTGCAGATGTGCTTCCACTGCCAATGAGTGTGCGAGGTGCCCGCAGTCAAAAATATGAAAAACAACAATGACCCAGTACAGCTGGTTCTGCTCTGCTTGGCCCTAGGAGCCGAATGCTTTTTTCCCCCACTTTAAAAAGGGCCCCAGTGGTTGAAATCAGTGAAAGATGCTTTTGTTTTTGACTAGCACAATGCACGCAGAAGCACTGGAATGCTTTCTTTAGGGGGCCAAGCACCAAGCTTTTGAAGGGCTCCTGTTGTTTTGTGCACTATTATTACTTTTTCTTATTCTGTTTTTCTTTCTGCTGTTTTGGGATATTTTGACCTCCAAATGGTCTGAACTCTGCAAAACCTGGCAGTCTCAGTTGCAATGCTCTTAAATAGAAAATAACTCACTGACAGTTGAAGTGATCCTACAGTGCCACCTACAAAATTGAGGACTGAAAAAATTCAGTACGTCTTTCCCAATATGTCTCGATTTACAATTTTCAATTTGATTTTTGATTTGAAGCCATCATGCCAAACATTTTTACTTGACATATCCGCCTCTAATTTGTGGAATGTAAAAACTGTTTTTATGTACTCGCTACACGTCTTAACATCATGTGCCCATCAGTTCCAATGGAGAAGGCTTAGCATTTTTAGTCCCAAAGGATGCATGGTCTCTTTTTCTGTCAGTTCCAGTGAAGGAGATGTGGCCTCTGTACCTGCCAATCCCAGTAAAGGAGGTGTGGCCTCTGTGCCTGTCTGCCTTATTTAATAATTATGACATAATTAATGAAATGTCTGGGGTTTTTTTTGGCAAATTGTCTGTATGTCTTTAAATTTGATTGATATTCAGGAACTGTTTGGCCTTTGCACAGGCTGCATTGCACAAAATGTAATATCCATAAATTTGTTAGTCCAATTTTTATAAGAAGTTACCATAACACTAAAATGGACTGCCTTTAAAAATTGCAAGAGATATGTTGTCATTCACCTAATATTGTGCAAGATATTACAATAGATCTTTAACTTCATTAACATGAACTGGGGTACAACTTTCCCCTTCCACCTGGTCTGATCTCAGACTGTGTAAAGATTCCTTTTCAAACTGTGTATTAATATGTAATATTAATATGTAATTATAACTGTGTTATTCTTCCAAGCGTCATTTAGAAGGCTTTCTCCTACATCTGTCATTTTATTACCCTACACACTTCACAACTGACGTTCGGTGCTTGGCCCCCATCATTGCTGCTGTTTAGGCTTTGTGGATAGTGGTGGATATTCTGGGCTGCCTAAAGTGAACAACTGGTCCTGGTGGAGTAAGACACTCTTAATTTATCCCTTTAAATGTCAAAACAGATGGAGATGGAAAAGATTTTATGAGGACAACATTAAAAAGTCCAAATGTCCTAGAATGGTCATGATGTTCTTTCCGTTTTCGTTTTGTGTTTTTGAAGTCACTTTTGCCCTGCCAGAAAAGAAAGACGCTAACTAATTATATGAAGTTTTTTTGACACTTAAGTGAAGGTATTTCATACTTTATTTCAGTCTTATTGGAGCCCAAAGCCAGTAATTGTTGTAATACTGGGTCAAACGTCTGAGATTTAAGTGAGACTCTGTTGCTCTAAGAACATTTGGAAGGAGAAAGGCACATTTTTGCGGCATAAAGTCAGGCTCCATGGCCAGGTCCTGCCTCACACACACACACACACACACACACACACACACACACACTCCTCTGAGATAATGTGATTTTCTTTTAAAATGTGTTGGGGCCGTTTTATAATGCTGCTTCTTTGCTTCTTGTTCTTTTTGTTGCTTGTCTTTTGGTTTTGTTGCCGTTAAGATGAAACAGGCAATATTAATAAATGTGTTTGTCCAGGTGTCTGACAGAAATATCCATCTGCATATAGTACACCGGATGAATCCACTTATGTGTCATACTTCTTGTCCTTGAACAACAGCCAGGGTACACATTTAGTATTACTATAAAAGCAAAATTTCTGGAATGGAACAAATGTATTTTTGTGTTTCCATAAAGACAGTTGTGTTTTGGTTTTACTAGAATATGCCCTCTAGTGTCTAATATGTATGCGTTTATCATCGAGAAAATCTCTGGAATGGATTTTTAGATTTGTGCTTTTTTGAAAGTTTTAGCGGAAAGTTGAAAAAGAGATATTGTGCAACATTGTGGAAGTCAAAAAATTATGACTCTTTATCCATACCAAAAAAAAAAAAAAAAAAAAAAAAATCACAGGTCACTTTGACAGGTTAGAAAGATTTATTATTGGAAGGTCATGAGAAACCCGTGATTGAGTGCTGTATCCTCGGTTCCTGCGGTTTGTCCTTGGCCGAGAGAGACTAGACGAAGTTTTTGAGAGCAGTGATTAAGTTACTCTAACTGCCAATTAGGTGGTAGCCACAAGTCTGTGCTGTGTAGAAAGTAAAATGCAGGGCTGTGGTGTGTTTCCAAGTGAATGTTATGGATCGTTGAATGAGGGAAAAGTCCTCGTTGCTCCGGCCATGGTGGCCACGTCAAGGGTTGATGAGAGTGATAAGATATCCATTGTTAAATGCAAAAAGCTTGTACTAATATATAAAATTTGCAAATCCCAGGAACTGACCATTTTTTCCACAGTTTGCAGTATTGTTTCAATACTACAATTTGTTTTAAATAGGGTTATTTTGTGAATAGAGGAGCAGCTGACAAATATAGCGAGCTACACAAACTTTCCACAGCAATTTCCACAGGAGGTGTGGTCTACGTGCCTGTCAGCAAACACCCCTTGCTCCAGAATCAAAAGTCCATGGAGTGGGGTCGTTCCTGATCCTCCTACCAGGCGAATCCGTCTCCTCCTACCAATGACATAGGAGGCGTTGGATCAGGTACAGCTCCTAGACTTGGACTCCCAGATTTACATCAGTCATTCATTCAAAGTCCTCATTCACAACTCTATACATTTTAAATTCTGTTGAAATGCTAGTTACCTCTTTTGAGTGACCAACGATTTAAGAATGTTGCTATTTGATAGATATAAGCCAATGTTCCACTAATTTGCTCGCCTTCTAGATGTTGTGCAATTGTGGGGCAGCATGCTCACTGCCCAATTTAGCTTTCATAGTTATTATTGCATCTAGTGGTCAATAATGGAAACTACAACAAATGCTAACAGAGGTCCATTGGGGATGGAACCACTCTACTCCTTGCTTGCTCTATGGAGGTTGAAGTTTCTTGAAGTCGACTCTGAACTGCCTATTATGGGGTAAAAAAAAATCACAAGATAGAATTTAGCTTACAGCATAGGTCAAGTGTGATAGCCTCTCCATTTAATTTTGTTTAAAGCTATGTGATTATTAATGTTGTCCTACCCTACCAAAATCTATGGTCATGTGACACTCCTGTTAAAGTCCTTTTAGATGGCCTCTTGAAGGACTTCCTTTTGGTTATTTGGATTGTATAGTTTCTCTTAACTCGTACGTAGAGTTCTTTTGATGTTTCTGTTCTGATGCATTTTGGTATAAAATGTTACACTTCATTGTTTCTGTCTCTAATGTAAAAATTTACGTAACTATAGAGATACTTTAGGCCTATCTTCTGAAATAAGCAGTTCTGTTAGTTTAAACAAAGCCTTACATGCATCTGGGGCAGGG
>CM040991.1:19755352-19862398 GCA_022985145.1 Pangasius djambal
ATGACTGACTTTTTTTTTTTTTTTTTTTTGAGTTCATCCAGCTGTCAAAATGATTTCCATGCCATAACAATAAGCTACAATCTTGGAACATTGACTATAAACCACACCATGAGTGAACATTAACCTCTTCAGCACTACATTAGAGCCTTAGAGCCATGATGGCCTATGTTACAGTTCCACCAGAGTTCTAATGCATTGAGATAATTTGTATTTCTTATTATGTGTAATGTTTTCTAATGTGAGGTTATTTTCTGGCTGTGTATACGCTTTGTACCTTTTACATCATAATCCACAATATATATTTTCTTTCTGGGATTCTGTAAACCTGGGGAAATTATTTATGAGCATATATAAATAATATTACTCATGTAGGCTTTTGAATAATACCAAGTTTTCCAAAAAGGTACAGTCAGGTCCGGAAGTATTGGGACAGTGACAGTTTTTGTGATTTTGCCTTTATACACCAGCACAATGGATTTGAAATAAAACAATCAAGATGTGATCGAAGTGTAGACTTTCAGCTTTATTTTTAAGAGGTTCCACAAAAATATGGCGTTTACCATTTAGGAATTACAGCCATTTTAATCAAAGTACTTCCATTTTCAGGGGCTCAAAGGTATTTGGACAAAGTGACAATTGTAAATATAACCATAATTTTAATACTTGGATGAAAATCCTTTGCAGTCAATGACTGCCTGAAGTCTGGCTGAATGACTGCCTGAAGTCAAATTCATTGTCAAAAATCATTGTCCAAATACTTCCGGCCCTGACTGTATGAAGCATTAATTGTCTCTGTGAAACTGTTTTAGTTAGTTTTATTTTATACTACAGGTCAGATGTGTCCAGCCCCCAACTTAATTCATTAAATTAAAATTCAAAGCTTGTTTAACATAATGTTTTTCTGTGGGGTTTTTTGTTGTTGTATATTTACTCTGATGCTAGTTTGTAGATTAGCTTATTTACTGTAATTATAGTTTGTAGGATAGCTTGTGTACTGTAATGTGACTGTGTGGGTTAGCTTGTTTATTATAATGTTGGTTTGTGGGTTAGTTTGTACACTAATCTGCTCATTTGTGGGATACTGGTGAAAAAAGATTTATCCTGGTTGTGGCGGATCCAGAGCCTGTCCCCTGTAAGACACACCCTGAATGGGAACTATGCACACATTCATTCAAACATAGGGACAATTTTAGAGTCGCCCATCCACTGGCCTGTATTTGGGTGCAAGGAAGACACCAGAGAACCCAGAGGAAACCCACCCAGACATGGGGAGAACATGTGAAACTCCACACAGTTACTGAGTTCAGGTTCGAACCTAGGATTAAGAACCATTAGAAAACATTAATGATTTTTTTTTTTTTCAGAAGTGGTGACCTGCAGTATATGATTAAGTAATTTAACACAGCACATTTTGGTAAGTACTTTCCAGATTTTACATTTTCTGCAAACTGTGGCATTGGCTTAATTGCCATAAAAGATACTTTGGTTGATCTTCAACTGGGATATCATTGGATACACGAGTTTGGTGTAATATACTGAAGGACATATCATCGTCATTGTTATTTGATAAATAGTAATGCTATTTTTGTCCATATCTTGGAGATCTTTATGGTAAATATTATGTGGACACCCCTCCT
Organism: Pangasius djambal; assembly: GCA_022985145.1. Taxonomy (NCBI): domain Eukaryota; kingdom Metazoa; phylum Chordata; class Actinopteri; order Siluriformes; family Pangasiidae; genus Pangasius; species Pangasius djambal. Next base: position 19,756,990 of record CM040991.1, read on the forward strand.
AATGATTGAGTTCAGGGGTTTTAGCCACATCCATTGCTAACAGGTGCGTAAAATCAAGCATATATGCATGCAATCTCCATAGACAAACACCAGCAGTAGAATGGATCATATCTGAGAGCTCAATCACTTTAAATGTGGCACGGTCATTGTAAGTCGGTTAGTGAAATCTCTGCTAGAGCTGCCCCGGTCAACTGTAAGTGCTATTATTGTGAAATAAAAGCAGAGCAGCAACAGCTCAGGCATGAAACAGTTGGCCATGCAAACCCATAAAGTGGGGCCAAAGAGGGCTGAAGTGCGTAGCACATAAAACTTGTCTATCCTCTGTTGCATCATTCACTACAGAGTTCCAATCTGCCTCTGGAAGCAACATCAGCACAAGAACTGTGCATTGGGAGCATCATGAAATGGGTTTCCATGACCAAGCAGCTGCACACAAGACCACTAAACGCAATGCCAAGCATCGGCTGGAGTGGTGTAAAGGACTGCACTCTGGAGTGATGAATCACGCTTCACTATCTGGCAGTCTGAATTATCAGCCTGGGTTTGTCGGATGCCAGGAGAACGCTACCTACCAGAATGCATAGTGCCAGCTGTAAAGGTTGGTGGAGGAAGGATAATGGTCTGGGGCTGTTTTTCGGCCCCTTAGTTCCAGTGAAGGGTTAATGTTAATGCTACAGCATACATAGACATTTTAGACAATTGTATTTAGACAATTTTCCTGTATTTAGCCTTTTCCTGTTCCAGCATGACTCCGACTCCTGTGCACAAACCGGGGTCCAAAAAGACATGGTTTGACAAGTTTGGTGTGGAGGAACTCCAACGGTCTGCTCTTAATTCTGACCAGTGAACACCTTTGGGATGAAGCGGAATGTCAGTTGTGAGCCAGGCCTCCTCTCCCAATGTCAGTGCCCAAACTCACAAATGCTGTTTTGCATGAAGGGGCACAAATTCCCAAGGACGCACTTCAAAATCTAATCTAGAAAGCCGTTCTAGCAGCAATGGGGAGAAGAGGACTCCATATTCATGCCCCTGGTTTTGGAGTGGGATGTCCAACAAGCTCATATACAGTTGGTGTGATGGTCATGTGTTCCCATACGTTTGGCCATATAGTGTATATCACAATTTAGAAATGATGCCACAGCTGTACATGTTCATGTAACTCTGGAACTGAACAAAAGTAACAAGCTCAGTTCATAGCTCAGTGCATGGACTTCTTTTTTTAAGTGTCTAGTGTTTTTTTTTTGAAGGTCATGCAGCTCACGTTCACATCTGCAGAGGCTTGTCTGAGACGAAATCAGAAACTTTTTGGGGAAAATTTAAAAAAAAAAAACCATCAGCTCCTCCTTCTGCTTTCACTTTGCGCATCAGTCGGGTAAGGCGCAGAGCAACAGGAGGCTGCACCGGGATCTTTTTTTTTTTTTTTTCCCCCATCATGCACATTGCTTTTTATTATTTTTTCACTGAGTAGGCTGTATAGTTTTGGAAATATAGTTTAGGCTTTGACTGCTCAGTTAACAAATAATAAAAAAAAAAACAACAGGCCTAATTTTATTAGACTTTTTAATATAAGAGAGTAATTGGCATTGTGTAGCAGGGACGTCGGGGATCTCACGGACACAATGCGCGCACGACAACTCGACACGGTATTTTACGCGTGCGCGCGCCTGTATTTATTAAGCTGCGTGCTCCAGTGCGCACGGTGTCAGCGGGACTCGGCGCCTCTCAGGCGGACCATCCAGTGGCAGCATGACGGCAGACTCTTCAGCATCCTGAGTCAGGGCGCGCAGTATGTGCCTCCGTTAAGGAGAAACGGAGATGGAGAGCAACGGCAGGAGCAGCAGCGGCAGCAGCCTCCAGCCAGACCCCTAACCGTGATCAGCAGCGGCCATGTGAGACATAACGAGCCGTCTGGTGCTTCCGCGCCGTCGCACTCACACGGATCGCGCTGGTTGCCCCTCAGGCGCGCCGGTGCGCCTCGCGGCCGCGTAAACGACACCGCGCGCACGGCTCCGGGGCCGGTTCCGTCTCCACCGCCTGCGTCTCCACCGCCTCCGAGGGCGCGAGAGGATGCCATGGTCGGAGACGATCCTTACAATCCGTACAAGTACAGCGAGCAGGACAACCCGTACTATAACTACTATGACGCGTACGAAAGACCGAGACCGAGACAGAGACCCGGATATGGAACAAGTTACTTTCAGTACGGTAAGGACTCGCGCTGGTACCGTGTACTTTTTTTTTTTTTTTTTTTAAATATATTGATAAGCATTTATTCATTAGACATCATTACAACTGCTCTAAGAATACATATGGGGAAAAAAAAGTACTAAACTGTATCTTTCCTTGTCACTAGGGTGGCACTCAAGGGTACATCTTTTGTACATTTAGTGTGTAACCATTTTACATGGTCACGTGAATGTAGTGTAACGACAATGATTTAAGGTGCATAACTGGACCTCAAGGGCCACTCTTGTACCTTTATACTTCTAGCTTTATACTACATGCACGTTTCCAGGCAAAAGCTACACAATAAAGGTTTATATATTAAAAAAAAAAGTTTAGTACCTTTGATTATTCCTGAGAGGAGACTGAAGGACTGGATAACATTAGGATTAATTTATTTTTTATTGTTATCATGATATTGGGCCTTACAATACTAATATCAGAAACACTACAGCATGTAAATAAGCACTCCAACAAAGTGTTTTGGCTATTAATTTTGGTAAGTAAGTATAATCATGACACATTACAGCTTCACTAGTTTGAAGTGTTTCACAAATGCAATGTTGCAGTATAATATATTTGTCAGATTGTGCCACCCTAGCTAGCTATGAACATTACACTTTCATCAGCAGATTTTGTTAAACAAAGAATGCAATCCATCTTTTATAGGGAATAACACTCAACTGGGTGTGAAAGTGCATATCAAAAGTCTCAATCAAGAGTCTCAAATCATGCACTGTGCACTATGTTCTTGGACTGCATACTATGTACTTAAGTATTGTACATGTATTGGTGCTGAATAGATAGGAAAAAAAAAAAACAAATGAAAAATTACCACATGGAGCCTCATATTATTGAGCGGTGCCAGAACAGAACAGCCTCGACAGATACAATTGCTGATTTTAAGCCCAAAATATCTGCCCTAAGTTTGTTGCTCCATATCTACATGCCGTAAAGTGCCTTCCTTGCTCTGTGTATCGACCATCTTGAAAGATTCAAACCACAGCCGGTTCTAATTGCTCCACCTCTTCCTCTTCATAGATCAGACTATGTTGTACTAAAAGTACATCATTTGAGCCAGCTACAGCTTTTCTGCTAAATAAAGTGCTGTTATTGCAAACAGTTACATTGTTCTTTTATCTCAGTCTCTATTTTATATACACAAAAGCTTGAATCAAAATGCATTGGTTAGCTTTCAGCAATAATGTTAACTCCTATGTGGATTGATTAGATTTGCATTGCTAACTTCATTTGGCTCTTGGGATAAGATGTTGAAGTGTTCTGCAGGTTTGCCTGACCTCGTGCCAGATCCGTACTACATTCAGGCCTCCACCTATGTGCAAAGGGTGCCAATGTACAACCTCCGATGTGCTGCAGAGGAAAACTGCCTTGCCAGGTATTGCACATGAAAACCTTTTCGTTTAGCCAATGTGAAACTGAAACCTTTGAGAAATAACTTTCATAAATGCTACTAGAAAATAAAATCCACACTGGTAACTGGTAGTTTGAATTACAGTCAAGAAGGTGACATTTTTTAAGGGCTCACATTAATCAAGGTGACTAGACTAGCGTTATATTCTTGAATACACTGATTGGTGAAGCATATTCCAGAATATAACAAGTCCAGTCACCTTCGTTCACTACTATGAGCCAGCTAGCTAATGTTGGAGAAAACGGTCATCTGGATATGGTCCGTCTGTTTGACTAGATTAAGTGAGATTAGCTATAGTTAACACTTGTTAGCGATGCTGCTCAAGTTAGCTTGCAAATTAAACAATGCTTGGTTTGACACTTGCTAGTGTGATATTTCGCTTTGTGTAATGCTGATCTGGTTTGTACTGCGTCGATGAGTGTTTTTGTGTCTGTCATTTATTATCGCGGTCAGTATTCATATGTCCGTTCACTTTGGGTCTTCAAACCGTCAGCATTGTCCATGCTTAGTTTGGATGTTCCAAAGGACAGAAAAAAAAAGAGGAATAAAGTATATTTAAGCAACCAAGGAAGATATAGCTGACATGACTGATAACAGTTTACCAGATGAATCATGATTATCTCTGTAAAATTCCTATAATTCAAGCCAGCTCTGTGAAAAGAGGGAGGAAAAAGGGTACTCGTTATAGAGGGAGGAGACCTTTACTCCAACACATGGAAAACTCATTAGCAGGCTGTTCAAGTGATTACTGAAGCATACTGAAAACAGTTCAATCCCAAAGAGAGATAAAAATGCAATAATTTTTATTCCCAATATTTATTTACCTGCAATCACTCTGTCAAAACACACTTTCCAAAAGTAGTTTGAACTCTCTGAGAACCCCGGGTGATGTCTGATGTGCTGTGTTTGGTGTCTTGTTTGTCCTGAGCAGCTCGGCGTATAGGTCAAGTGTGAGAGATTATGATACTCGGATGCTGCTGCGCTTCCCACAGCGTGTCAAGAACCAGGGCACGTCTGACTTCCTGCCTAGCCGGCCACGCTACTCTTGGGAGTGGCACAGCTGCCATCAGTAAGTTTCTCTCTGCCCGTTTCTTGCAGTCACAGCAGAACTGTAATGTGCATATTTATCTCTGATTACTCGTTTGTGTTTTCTGGCATTGTCCCAAAGTTGATTGTGTGTGATGCACAACTGATGATTTAACTTTAACTTTCTGAAACCTAAATGACCTAATGAAGAACTAAGCATATAAATTATTAAGCATGTGTCTCTGTAAGCATACTGCACTTCGCCTTAGACCTGATAAAGTACAAATTATGTCTTTTATGTTGCATATGACACACAACCAATGATCTAGCTGTAATTTGGGAAGTTAAAGTGAATATTACACAAATTTACTGTGACATCACACTGTGACAGAACAGATTGATCTTTCTGTCTAGTATGCTATCCTCCTGCACTCCATCACTGTGAATGACAGCTAAATCTTTGTTTCTCAGATCTTAATGGGCCTCTAATAACACTTAATTAAAGGTTAGTGCACTTTGAGAATGGCACATAGATAAAAGCTACATGTGTGGTTATCATTTAGTTTCTTGAGCCAGACTTCTGGCTTTTCGCTAGAGAGCCAAGAACAGCCTCGTTTCGCAAAATATGTTTATGTTTGAATGGTGTTTTATTGGCAAACAGCCAATCACCGTTACTCACCATTGACCGTTTCAAAAAAAAAAAGTCTTGAAAATGTTTTAAAGATGGGATGCATTTTTTTTTCTTCAAACCAATGACTATATCTTTGGCAGAAAAATGTCAGTGTTCAGAAGTTTAATTTCCCATGAGAAACCAAGTGCAAAGAGCAAATCAGACTCTCGATCCTGAAGGTTGTGGCCAGAAAAGTGTTCAAAACATACTAGATGCTCCGTGTGCTCAGAGCAAAGTGTCTAAAGCTAAGGCCTATTTCATCTATAGCTATTCCTTACCATATTTCCAGATAATTATATGAATTCCGTTGTGTTTTCAAGAAATATATAGATAAGTGCAAAGATCATGCCTACACAGCCTTGGAACATAATAAATAAAACAAAGAAAATTATAATTTATTCTATACCGAGAACTTTAGTGAGAGAAGTGTGCATCTTCCTTTCTGAATGTGATAAATATTCTCCACCAACCTCTTTCATATCCTCTGAGCAGCTTTTGGATCCTCCAAGTTGTGATATTCCCAGGCCAATTTGACATTTCTGTTGTAACTCTGCCAGACGTGATACAAAGCCTTATTCAGATCATATCTGGAGACCGAGAGAAGATCAAGACAAAACCTCTTTTCATACAATATTTAGTTTTTCAGTTGGCCTGCAGTTGACAGACACGTTATTGCTCCTTTGAGAGAAGCTGTATTGTTACAGCTGCTGGACAGCACAGTGCATGAAGGAAAAGCAGAAACCTTTATCCAAAGCGAATTCAAGGTGATGGAGTGCAGTTCTAGCACAGAGCTGAGCAGGTAAGCGTTACACATCTTACTCAAAGGCTCCTGCTGTGGCTCTCTAGAAGTAGCTACAATGGGTATAAAAAGCCTAAACACCCCTGTTAAAAATGCAGGTTTTGTGAAAACTGGTTGCATAATTGCACACACCCTTTTAAAATGGGGCATTTGACTGTGTTCAGAATTAACTAACCACATTCAAACTCCTGTTCAAAAGTAATTATCATACACCGATCATCAGTGACATAATTCTGATTAACCCCAATAAAGATCAGCTGTTTCTGCAGGACTTTTGATAATCCCACTATCCGGTGTCGCCTAGATGAGGATGGGTTCCTTTTAGAGTCTGATTCCTATAAAGGTTTCTTCCTCATATCATCTCAGGGAGTTTTTCCTAGCCGCTGTCACCTCTGGCTTGCTCATTAGGGATAAATTTAAATTATATATAAATTTAAAATTCTGGACATCTGTAAAGCTGCTTTGTGACAGTGTCCGTTGTTAAAAGCGCTACATAAATGAAATTGAATCGAATCGTCTTGATATCTTCTGGGTTTCATCTGACTGCTGAAACCATGGTCCACATTAAATGTGCAATGAAACACTGGGAAGGCGATTATCAACAAGTGGAGAAAAATATGGCCTAAATTCTACCAAAACATACATACAATCTCCCCAAACCATGTTGCAAAATTTGTTATGATCTGATGAGATCAAGTTAGAATTATGTACAAAAAGTTTTAAAAGAAATGTTTGATGCAAAAAACAAGACAGCTTTTCACCCCAAGAACACCATACCCACAGTAAAACATGGTGGTGGCAGCATCGTGCTATGGGGCTGCTTCTCTTCATCTGGGACTGGGGCTCTAGTCAAGATAGAGGGAATCATGGATAGCTCCGAATACCAATCTATTTTGGCACAAAACCTGGATTGTGTTTCCACTGGGGCTAATTGATTTAAGCTTCACTGACGTATCCATAATGTGTCACCTGTGGAAGGTGCGTGTAAAATACGACAAAACACGAGGGAATACTTTCTCAATAATTCATTTTGGAAAAGAAACTAGAAGTAAATGGACTAAGCACATATTTTGCAATCAAAGGGAAAAAAAATTACACAATGAACAGAACTATGAATGTTATGTTCCTTAGTTTGAATTGGGAGCACAGCTTTCCTGTTTGCCATACTTGCTCTGCAGAAGAGAAGCGACAGATTTGAAAAAATTAGGAAGCGCAAATGTGAGTGTGTGTTCCTATACGCAAAAATGTATGTGAATCACAGATTCAAGATCACGACCAGCTGTCACTGCTGACAACTAATAAACAAGCTGTAAGATTAAATGAATTACGCTGTATAAAATGTTACTGGGTGAGAGTCTGCATTAGCTCATCTCACTTTGTGCCAAGTGTGTTGGGGTTTTGGTGCTGGTGGTGGTACAGGAAAGCTGTCTGTGGTGTTGTCTAAAGGAAACAGTGCAGAGGCCCACTCTGCGTGCTCAGCCGTTCCAGACACTCTAATGGCTTTCAGAGCATAGTTTTGCACTGATGTCAGCTACGTTTCATCTCCATGTATGGAGTACATGTGGCCGAGCTCCACTCAACACACAATCGCACACGTACGGTCCTTTTAGCACAGCACTGAACTATGTTTGTTCTGGGTGATCTGTAATGGCAGATTTCTGGCCATGATTTACCCTAATCAATGCATAACTTAACAAGCTCGACCCCCACTCGCCATTTTACTCAACCAAGTTTCACATCAGAAAAAGAATGTGTTCAATTAGCCAAAAATTCTCTCATATATACACGACATTTGACTCATCTTAAAAGAAAAGTTCAGCGAAAAATCTAATTTTACACTACAACTGTAGTCATCTTTGGTGTCTGATGTTTGCTTCTTTTAGCTTTGTCCTACAAATACAAGGCTAACATAGCTAACAAATAGTGGAAGTTTGTCACACCCAAAATCTTTTCTGTAAATATGAGTCTCAGGCCACTTCCTGTTCTTAAATGGCACACTTGTTAATGTGGTTTAGGACACAGTGGGGCTTACTGTTATCTATAAACATGACCAAAAGTTCAACATGTAGCTGAAGGCTGTATTGTTATGTAGGCGGCCATCTTGGACAACCAGAATCTTTTTTTTATTTATTTTTTTATTTTTTATTTTACTGCAGTGTGGTAATCAATCCCAAAGTTTGAAGTGATACCAATGATAATGTTGTTCCCTTTTGTACATAAATCTTTCATTTAAAGTGACATTGCAGAGCAGGTATATGAAGACTTGACCTTTTAGCTACATTGCAAAACTAAAACTGAAAAACCTAAACTCACATACCAAGCATCTTTTAGGAAAATCTACATTTGGGGTAAGTGCAACATGTATCTAAAGTTTTTTTTGTGCCAAACCATCACTTTAACTCTTGGAACATGCAAGAATAAAAACAAGTAATTAGAGAGGACAAAGCATAAAGGAATATTGCAAGTGTTAAGACTCTGTTCTTTTCAGTAAGTATATGAAATGAAATATGGCTTCACTGTGAAAGTCTGCATACCAGCACTGATCCCTACACATGGCCTTTCTCCCCAGAGGGACCCAGAGTCTCGATTGCAGAGTTTTATTCACAGGAATCTTAAGTCTTATATTAACATTGCGTCATTCAACTAGCCTTAGCCAAGAAGAGCCTGACCGCTGAGCTCCCAGTTTACATTTACATTTGATCACTGGCCTGATGTACTTATCCAAAGCAACTTACAGTTGAGACAGGATACAAATGAGCAGATGAGAGTTGAGGGATTTGTGGCAGCTTGGAAATGCCTTGAACTCACAACCTTCCACTCAGAAGCCCAAAACCTTAAACACTGTACTAAAACTTTCCTCCAAAAGCACCCTACCTTCCCTACTCTGCCCACGCTTGGTTACTGATTTGATTCTTTTCACCGATTTGCTTTATGGTTTGATTTGATTTCACACTGCATTTAATTAATGAAAAAACGTTAGCTGAGGTGTGTATGGCTGAAAATATCCTTGTAAGACTCATCATCAGAGAATGACGGAAAAAGGTAAACAACCTTTTACGATATAACATCCTTTGCCTAGCGTGCTTACAAATCAGCAAAATCAGCCGAGCATGGAGAACACTGAGCCAACTCTAAATAAATGATTACATTTGCTCATTTAGCTGACTCTTTCATCTAAATGGACTTACCAGTGTCTGAGCCAGGACACAAATGAGCAGCTTAAGGACCTAAAGGACCTAAGCCTTACACCAAGGTTTTCAATTTTATCCGCAAATGACTGGTGTGGCTGCAGGCTTTCATTCCAGCCAAACAGGAGGCACACTTGACAGTTGATTGGAGACCAATATGAACTGATTAAACAAGTGGAATCAGCTGTGACTCCTGCTTGGTTGGAATGAAAGCCTGCAGCCACACCAGTCTTAAACACTGAGCTACCCCTACCTATTTGTTTAAGACATTATATAAAACATTTTGTGTATCATATTCAGCATTTATTTTCTTCTTTTTTGGTCAATCCATGTACTTTTTTCACTTTTTGATATGGCGCTATTAATGTCTGTTACATTCCCTCCATATTTACACATGCTTCTCATTACAAGGGCCCCAAAGCATGAGAAACGACATGATGGCTCAGTTTCTGCCATATTTGTTCATACCAATGCCACATTTTTCTTACATATATATATTGAGTGTTTTATAATAAAAAAAAAATTGTACAGTTCCTATATAATCTAAACAGATGGTTTTCAATGCCTGAGATGTTGACCAAGTCGTCTGTGTATCCTCAGGCACTACCACAGCATGGACGAATTCAGCCATTATGATCTGCTGGATGCCAGCACTCACTCCCGTGTGGCTGAGGGACACAAGGCCAGCTTCTGCCTGGAGGACACGTCCTGCGACTACGGCTACTACAGACGCTTTGCTTGTACCGCTCACACACAGGTGATGCAGCTCCACCTCGGCTGTGCCTTTTGCTAATTCATGCCAAATAGCACATACTGTATGTAGGAGTCAATGTGAACGAATCTGTGTTGTAATTTTGATGATAGTCCACCACTTTTTACTTAACTAGTACTCTCCTGAAGAATGTCTTTTTTTTTTTTCTAAAATATTGAACATTTTTAATGGCCAGTTTAGTCATAATATTCACGAGGATTTTTGGATAACTGATCCATATCAAACATGTTGTTATTTGAGAAAATTGTTGAGGTACATTTATTTAACATATATTTATGGAAGGAGTCTCCAGTATCAGTGCTTTGTAACAGTCGGTGAGTTTTCTGCCACAGGAAAATCTTCATGACAGAGATTTGGACATGACAAGCTACTTTTTTATTATTAGCATAAATTGTTCTATCATTCAAGCAAGCGAAAAGTGTGTGGCTGGTGAGGGAATGACTGTTTATAGCTGCTGTAACACAAGGGATAAGAGGAACTAACTGATGTTTCGCAACATTAAATGCAACTGTAAATGGATAAAAACTAAACTATGTTGCTTCAAAGTAATCACTGGCAAATTGCTGTTGTATAATACACTACTAGACACGCAGTTATTGCAAAAATAATCAGCTTCTTGTTGGTAACAGTAACAGTTGTTGATTATTTTCCTAAAAGAGCATGCCCCCGAACGTTTTAGTCCTTCCATCTGCAAAATGCATCAGCGTCATTTTGAATTCGATTAAAAATGATCTTGTTAACCTAGCATAGTGCAACATGTGAATAGGCACAAGAGCATGCTGATAGTGTTTGTGTGTATGCTGTTGCAGGGTCTGAGTCCAGGATGTTATGACACTTACAACGCAGACATCGACTGTCAGTGGATCGACGTTACAGACGTGAAACCTGGGAATTACATCCTGAAGGTGTGTGACATGAACAAGCTGCCTGGTTTATATATTTCTAACCTCTGTACTGGGATAAACAGTGGCTCAGAGTCACAACATAGCATGCGGTGGCCTGTAAGTGCAACACACATTAACAAACTGAAAAACACAACAACCAAAAACCGCAGCAGTAAATCAGAACACACAAACCTAAAAACACAAGAGCAAATTCAGAAACATGGCTCATAATAGAAAGGGGAGGTCCTTACTGCACTTTACATACTCGTTGCTGATTGGACATGCCGTGTGACCATCACAAGCAGAAAGAACTGTTACCTAGTTAGTCTAGAGAAAACAATTTAATACAAATTCACTTATGTTATTAAAGTGAGGAGTTTTTCATTTGTTTTTCTGTATAACCCTTCTTCCTTTAGGTGGCTTTCCATCATTTGCATGCTCATATTAATGCCATGCAAATTTGACACAATATCTAAAATAATATCATATGAATAGGTGAACATAACCACAAATGAACGCATCGATAAATTCATATAGGCTCATATTTCCTCTCGCCGTAATCCTACATCTTTGTTTTCTGCGGTCTAACACACTAACACAGTCTGTAGCCAGTTAGCAACGAGCATGTGATGTTCATTTGCTGATTTTAGTTTGGCAATTGTGTGTTTGTTTTGCTGTTGCCTTTTTTTTTTTGGTTTGTTACTGTGTTTACGCGCCACTGTAATAATGTACAAAGCAAACAAAAGACTATAACAGTCATTGATAGTAATAAACATTTTTTTTTTTTGTTTGCTTTTCAGATCAGTGTTAACCCCAACTATCAGGTTCAAGAGTCTGACTACAACAACAACATTGTGCGCTGTGACCTTCGCTACACCGGCAACTACGTCTACGCTTCAGGATGTCAGCTGTCACCGTGAGTGTCGTTTTATGGTTCTTCATTTCAAAGTCTTGTATTATGTTTTAAATGTAGTAAAGGATTATAACAAATACAGTTTCATTGTGCTCCTGAATACCAGTCCAGAAATGTGGTGCTTTTGAAATAGAATTCATAATTCATCATACAGCAGTTATTTAAGCATATGATGATATCAATATTGTGACTATCGTGAGATATTGCCAGTATCATGATCTTTACAAGTACTTGAACAGAGCAGTGACAAACTCTGATTGGAAGCAGATGACTTGATATTAAAATTTACAACATAAAATTGTATTTTTTATTTATTGGTAGAATCTTTTTTTTTTTTATCCTTTTCAGTTTAAAGTAAATTATTTTTATAGACAGTAGTTTTTTCAGAATTTAAAAAAAAAAATTTTAATGGTAGTTACACTGTATATACAAACCTTTATATTGTAATAAGTACTGTGTATCCTAAAAGTATCGTGATGTGATATTTTTGTCATATCGCCCACCCCTTGTCAGGGTGAACAAGTAACCTAACACGGAGGCCGTGATTTCAGTATTGAGGATTTGTTTCCTTGCACAAGTTTGTGTTTTTGTGCGTCTGATTCATCTCATGAACGGCTTGATAAAACGTTGATGTGTCAAATTAGTAGAAATCAGTAAAATTCTAACATGTATTAATGCCATTTCCTGGGCTAGGAACCATAAGTAAGGTTCAGTGTACAATGAAAGTGACATCAATACTTCCTTTGTCTTTGACATCAAGGAAGTTGCATGCTGCAAACCCACGCAGAGTCATTCGGATAGCTTTCCAGAGTTTCAGTATAGAGCAGCTAATCATACACCATCACTCATCCAATATATTGTATTGTATGTATTAACATACAATATTGTGCATATTAGATTGTAGTGATCATCCAAAATATTGTATTGTATGTATTAATAATATACAGTAGAATATTTTACAATATATAGATTATTGCTTCTTTTCATATGTGGGAGAATATGTAGATTATATATTTCACATATAGCTTATATGGATAAATATGTTAAAATGTGTATATATATAAAAAAAAGTGTAATATAGCCTATATACTGCAATGAATGAGATACATGATTTTATTTTAACCATAGAAATAAGTGTACATTTTTAACATTATTTCTGCATTTATGGACAATTCACGAAGCTAGAGAAAAAAATAGAAAAATTTATTTAATTAAGTCACATGACTTTCACGGCCATAACTCATTTACATTATTCATATATTCATAATTCATATACATTTGAATACCGAAGACCTATACATTGCTTGATCACACCTCTTAATAACGTATTCGTTCAAACGCAACCGCTTTTGCATTTGCGCCACGCTATCATCTGCGCTGATGGGGTTTTCGCACATGTGAAAGTCGTGTCTATCATCATTTTTATTATTAACAATATGTTTAAAATACATTGTGCAAAATGCACATATATTGACTTTTATAAGTATATATTTGCGTGGTATTTTTTTTTTTAAATATCACAATGTATTTCTTTTGCATATGGCATTAGATGCAAGCTAGAATTATAATAATAAATAAACATTATAAATAACATAACAATAATAATAAATACCATTTGTTTACCTTGAGATTATGGCCCCAAAATACAAAATGCTTAATACAGAAGTTTAGGTTCTGTGTTTTTTTAAATAAATAAATAAATTAATTAATTAATAAAAAAAAATAAAAAAAATAAAGGATTTATGATAAAGCACAATAATGAAACAATCAACAATAAACATGGAAATATAGGAAAATGAAAGTCCAGAGTACAATTAAGATCTCCGGTATTTGACACTACCTTATATTAAGTATGCATAAAATCTCTAAAGGGCAAAAAAATGTGTCTAATAGAAAAGAATTCCAACAGAAATGTCTAATATGGAATCCCTTTGGTTCGGATTGTGTTGCGTTTGAAACAGATTCAACTAAAAGAACCAACACTGTAATAACACTGGTGTGACTTGCTCTCTTTCAGGTATTAACACACGTTCAGGTCGACTTCAACACGTTAACGTCGCCTCAGTCGACGTTAACGTTAGTCATCATGAAGAAAAGCAGTGGATTTCCACACTATGACTGAATACGATATTTGATACAATCATTTTGAAACTTAGCGCATATTCCAAGTTGATGCTTAGATACAATTTTCTTATGTTTTTTTTTTTTCCTTTTGGTTCATTTTGTTGACTGAATTGATATTTCATGTAAGATGATAGACATATTTTCAATAAAGATTATAAAATGTTTACAAAAAAAAAGGTACGTTCCAGCTGAAGATAAAATGGTCATTCTGGTAGAGAGTGCAGTTTATTCACCTATAGGGCCATGTTTAACTCAGCTTTACAGTGAGGTAGATTAAACGTTCTGTCTGATCCACGCCGGACAACAGTCAGCTCTTTGAGGATGTCCGTGACGCTATATTTGTTTATTCTGAGAAGATATTTAACAAAAGCTCATATTACTGCAAGACATGTATTACATGAAAATGACTTGAATAAATCAATTTTCATTCTCTGGTTCTGGCTGAAACATTTCTTTGGATAGTTAGGGATGCGTTAAACAAGTAAAGCAAACAAATTCTGCACATGAGCTATGTGCATTAGAACAGCCAAAGCCATGAATACACTATTCATCTGGAATCCTATCCATGTATTTGTCCAAAATGAAAATGTTTTACTTAGTTGTTACAAAAATAATTTATGTACTTAATGTCCTAAGAGTAGTTTGGAGTTTAAACATTACCCAGATTTTCCACTTACCTCAAATCAGCCTAGACATCCAACTGCAAGATTTGTGTATATACTTTGCTTCTATGGCGCCAATGTATCTCACACGTAATGGCAGCTTTGAACACCAGGAAACTTCATCTAACTGCATGCCAGAATCAACACAAACACCTTAAATGATCTCATATGGCTAAGTGAAATGAATATGTTGTCTATATTGAATTTTTTTATTTAAAATCTCAGATATACAAATGAGTCTGTGTTCAAAGGGGTGGCCATTGCAGTTTTCAGTTATACAATGTGTTTTTGTTCTCCAAAATAAGAGAAAAAAAAAAGAGCAGAATTATTCAATGAATCGACTTTGACCTAATTTTCTGATTCATTCATTCCTGTGAGTTGTTTCACTTAAAAGATTCGTTCAGGACTCACCCACAAGTGTTGGGTGACAGAGAACATTTTATTGAACAGACATATACTTGAAGGATAGAAGATTACAATCCATTAAACCAAGAGTGCAGGTACGTTTATTAAACTGTAGATTGTTCTTCTGATAAAGTGGATGCCTGAGTAGCCTATTAGAATTGAGTCAGTCCAAGTGAAAAATAGCATCTGAATTTAATTAAATGTTCTGTAAAAGACCCATGTTCACAGTGTCATCGAGTGCAAATAATACAAACCTATGTAGACTGACTGTAAAAATACAGGACAAAAGAGCTTACCCCCAGGACTGAACATTAATAATAATAATAATAATACATTTTATTTATAAAGCACTTTACATTTTAAAGAAAATCATTAACCAAACATTGAGAAACCAAGTGTTATTGGAATAAATCACTGTTAAAAAAAAGTGCAGTGCATTAGCAGCAACTATTGTATTCATTTTGGCGACATCGTGCCTCCTCTTTTTCTTTAGTAAATGACAATGAGTTAAATTTACGCTTTTTTTTATTATTTTACTTAAATTACTGTTTTTGAAACTCTTTGGATATTTTTTCTGGTATCACACCCAAATATAACACTGTTCATGCACAAGTGAGGAAACTGACTAAATCTACTAATAATTCTAGTGATTATATAAATCCAGATAGGGTTTGCGATGGGTATGGGACTTCTTTTTTTTTTGCAGAGGTAGCTTGTTCTTTCAATGTGTTTGGGATAATTTTTAGATAGATGTACATAGCTGGATATGGCCAAAGTTTGTGTACACCTGACCATCACACACACAGTTATTCCCCAAACTGTTGCCACAAAGTTGAACGCACACAATTGTATAGAATGTTTCTGTATGGTGTAGCATTACAAGTTCCCTTCACTGGAACTAAGAGGCCCAAACCTGTTCCAGTATGACAATGCCCCAGGGCATAAAGTGAGCTCCATGAAGACATTCGTGGCATTTGGCAGACACCCTCATCCAGGGCAAATTACATTTATACAACTAAGCAGTTGAGGGTTAAAGGCCTTGCTCAAGGCACCCAGGTTTGGGCCCATGACCTTCTGAGCAGGAGGCCAACGTCATAACCACTGAGCTACTCTTGCCCTGATTTGTCAAGGTATGGTTTGCCAAGGTTGATTAAGGTAGAAGAACTCAAGTGTCTTGCACAGAGCCCTGACCTCAACCCCACTGAACACCTTTGGGATGAACTGTTACGCCGACTGCACTCCAGACCTCCTCACCCAACATCAGTGCCTGATTGATCTCACTAATGCTCTTTGGGCTGAATGAACACAAATCCCCACAATCATGCTCCAAAATCTAGTGGAAAACCTTCCCAGAAGAGTGGAGATTATTGAAAGACCAAAAGGTGGAACACATATTTGGCCATATAGTGTATTTAAACACTAATATAATTTATGTATTAATGAATGTAGCCTATTTATTAATGATATTTCAGTATCTATGTATATATTTTTATTCACATTTCGTTCAGTAGCAGAGTTTTTATTTTTTATTTATTTTATTTTACTTTGCTGTAGTGTAAATTTACAGACTAAAACTACTCTGGTGTGATTTAAAATCAGGCGAACGCGATTGCTACCTAAAGGGTCCTCTGTGCTCTGGACTGCGCATGCGCGACAGTGCACTCTCCCGTATCACTCGGTTTGTTTTCGTATCGGCCGCCCGCCAGTTTCCACTGAACCTGACAGCCAGCGACGGGACAACAGGGCATACATTTTACTCTTTATTTTCTTATTTGTTAAATCAATTTTATAAATACATATATATATATATATATATATCAGGTTTCTAGAATGCATCCTGTATCCGTGTCCATCCCTTCTTTTCGTTCAGAAGACAGCGCGTCGGAAAAAGGCTACACAGTGAGTTTTTATAAACCTGTTCAACCCGCATTTTGCTTTTCAGGTTGTTTTGGAATAATAATAGTATATATATATATCTATAATATATATATATATATAAAATTATACACCCAACCTGATAATGAATTTAAACCAGTGAATAGACCAGTGCACGTGCTCTGATCTGAGATTTATTATGCATTCTGTATTATTGCGGTTGAATTGACGCTAAAGTCCGTGTTGCGTTCATTAGCTTCATGTGTTTTTTTTTTTTTTTTGCTCCATCAGGTTTTTAAGATCGAGGTGTTAACGAGCGGGCGGCAGCACACCGTGGAGAAACGCTACAGTGAGTTTCATGCTGTGCACAAAATGGTGAGCTTTTTCATTTTTACTCAGAAGTGTACTGTACATCTGTCCCTCTGTGCTGTTTGTACCTGCAGTGCACTTTGGTGGTTTTCCGGTGAAAACACCTGCGTTCATGTGCAGAGTTCAAGTGCTCACAAAGTCAGTATCAACAACAGTTTTTTTTGCGGCTGTTGTTTTTGAGCGTAGATTTATATTTCAGGAACAATGTTGGTTTCAGATGTCTTTTTAACCTTTATTTGTTTAATCTGATGGTTTTGAAAAATGACGCATCATGAATCACAAGATTTTACATGGCCTTGTGGGACTTCCTTTAAGGAGCGTCTGATGGGTTGTTAATGCCACAGGAGATTGTTACTCAAGATTGCCAGCACCCACAACAATACTTTAAACTGTGTCACAAGTTCTTGTTTTTCTCAGTCTTTGTGAAGGAAACCGTGGTGTGCACGCATTTCTGATTTGCAGTTTCCACAATACACCTTTTTAATCATAGCCTGGGATGGACATTATCCACCCCCTGATCCCCTTTTCCCTCTACCAAACTTTGCAACATTTTTTCCCACATTTAAACAATTTACCTGGCATTCCAGTCGCACATCAGAAGAAACACATTGAATGAATCGGAGCCAAAGCATTCTGACCTGATTCGTCTTAACATCTGTGTAGTTCCCACTACAACAAAAATGGTTCTGGACATCAGAGATTCACTATCTGCACTTACATTTTCATTTGGTTTGCAATAGCCTGAGTTTGCAGAAGTTGTTTAGATTTAATTTTGATTGTTTGCTTTAAAACAAGATCTTGGCAGCTGCAGACTTTTTAAACTGTCCCAAAAGCCACCTTTGGATTTGCTTTTTCTACCCACAACCGTGGACAAAACTAGCTGAATATAGCATAAAAACATGAGCCTGGCAATCCTCTTGTCATTCAACAGGACTTTTTTTTTTTTTGTTTTGTTTGTTTTGTTTTCAGTGGTTCATTGGCCCCATTTTCTACTCAGGGCCACAACCACTCCATGGAGATTTGAGGATCAGTGTGTTAGAGCTGGAAAATAAATAATTGTTCTCAACGTCAAACATACATAACTACAGATCGGCATTAGTGCTCTAAAAGCACGCACACACACACGGTTGGATGGGATTTTGGGCTCCCAGGGTTGCACGGATATAAAACAGTGTGTATCAGCCAAAAGTTGGAAGGCAATAGCAACTACATTGAATCTTAATCACTGTGTGTTTCTCTTTCCCACACTGAGTCTCAGAGAAGGAGACGTAGCCTCCCACACCTCAAAGATTACACGTTTTCCCATTAGAACTGAAGCCTTGTACGACCCTAAATTAAATTCTATGGTTTAAGCTGCTCCAAATCATGACATAATGGCTCGACTGCCTTAAATGTATGTTTCATAATTCAGAGAGGCTCTTTGTATTTTCTCAGACGGAGAGATAAGCACCCGTTTACCCAGGTTAAATCATACTGTTTGGGGATTTTACGTTGTTTAAGGTTTTTTAGTGTGTTTTAATTTTGTTTTGGGTTTCAGCTTAATCTCCAAACCATTTCTTAGAAGCGTATGAGACATGCAGCCTGATGACTGGGAGTGTGTGGCAGTGTATAATTATCAGTGAGGGTGTGTGAGTAAAGTCTGTGACTTGCTCTTTCACGCATGGTTTCACAGACTTCCTTTGTTATCACAGAAAAAGACAGAAACGGTCAGATAAAGTACACATGGACGTTTTACTGTACTTCTGCTCATGGTGTTAAATATTACTCAGCCCTAAGACTATAACACAGCAGTACTACACAAGCCGTTGAATTTTTTGTTCTGTTCCTTATAGCTAAAGAAGATCATTAAACCTCCGGAGCTTCCATCAAAGCACGTGAGGAACTGGATCCCCAAAGTTCTGGAGCAGAGAAGACACGGTCTTGAGCTTTACCTTCAGGTACGGTATCGATGTTCTAGGGAAACAAGACTGAGGGTATATTGTTCTGAGATGTGTTAACATAACGGGCCCTGATCATTATGTCCAAAAGACAGTCATTCATCATGAGCCTGTCATTTTAAAAGAATACATTAAAATTTCAACAATTTCTCATCAATCGAGAGGTGTTTGAGGTTTAGCATTATGCAATATCATGTCTAAATCACAACATATTTAAGTATATAATATAGTATCATCGTCCCAACCACTCATTATACAACTCAACGTTCAAATTTGGGGCCACGCCTCCTCCCTGTGCTTGATGATGATGTATCTGTGCAATCCATTTTTAGCTGTTTTTTTGTTTGTTTGTTTTTGGGTCCAGTTTTGGAGATGTGTGTCATACAACATCAGAACCCAAATAAACAAACCTGTTTTTAGATACTGAACAACGCCACGAAGCCGTTTGAGGAAAGTGTGACGATTTGTGCGTGAAGTTTAGATGATGCTAAACCGGTAGCTCTGACGTTACATTACTTGTACAATGACTACATTTGAGACATTTGAGGAATTTATTTAACTTTTTGTCTTATCGATTCTTCCGTGATGACCGTGTAGATGTGTGTTGTTTTTCTCTAGACTATAATCACGGAAAACGAGGTCCTTCCTAAAATATTTCTGGATTTCCTCAACATCCGCCACCTCCCGTCCCTGCCAAAGGCCGAGAGTTGTGGGTAAGGAGCCGCCGCTAGTGTGTAATTTTGAAAATGGAGGAGGAGCCCGTCGCTCCTATCTATCAAGCTTTTGTTTTTTGTTTTTTTTCACCGGATTCTTCTTTTGATTTCAGGTCGTTTGAAACTGAATCCGAGGACTCATGGTATGGCTGTAATTTTATATTGTATGAAATATAATTTAAGCTATATATAAATCAATGAGAGACTACTGCATTTAAACAGATATGTCATTTGTATTGTAAGCATAGTGATTCTGTGGGGAAAAGGTCTATGTGGAAATGTCCTTGTGTCCAAAATTGCAGGGTCAACGGTATTTAACGTGACGCAGGCAGAAATGGAAATGTTGCAATGAGTCACATATGTCTTGGCTTTCTCTCTCTTTCCTTCCTTCCTCATACCATTTTTCTCTGGTTTCTCTCCCTCTGCAGTAAACTGACACATCAGCCAGCCCTGCTCTTCCTGAGGGACCCCTATCTGCTTCCTGCCACTAACGGTACATATACATACACAGATCACTTAAAATGTAATTTAATAGTCCTTTATTTAAGATGTCTATCATCTTTATCCTTAATTTAGAACTAGGGTGACCATAAATGAAATAGACTATACAAGTAAAGGCAGTACAAACATGAAAAATAAAAATGCCTACTACACTAATCATGGATGTAACGATACATTGACATGACACATTGTGATGCAAAAATGTGAGGATGTGCATCATGGAAATGTGTGATTCACATCATGGAAATCAGCATTCTATTAATTATGCAAGTTCAAAACATAGAGTTAAAATATATAGAGAGAACACGCTGGTTACATGATCGCGTTCTTTCATGGAGAGCTTGCACGATCTGCACATGTGAAGCCCGATAGCTCTGGATTGCAACAACCAACATGCATTATACGTTATGCATTATACGTTATGCGGTTACACAACCACATTATACCAGTTAAAAAGAGCTCTTCGGTATCTATCAAACAACACCAGAGGCCACAGAAATCAGGCATTTTAGCCTCCTTTGGAGCTCTAGTTTTGCTACGAAGCTCATTATGTCTCATTTGACAATTTTCAAAGACAATTTTTTTTTTTTTTTTTTTAATTCAATCAAAATTTTTTGGAGAATTTATAAATTTATTTATTTATTTTTAAGATGTGGTGTACATTTGTACATAGCAATTTTGTATTTATTTCATTTTATACAGACAAAAATGCACACTGTTTTGCATTATGATTTAGAAATATAAAAAAAAAAAACTGTCTTTTCAGTCATTAATTAATTCTTAATTCTTGTATTTTGTTATTAAAATATTCTGAGAATTGAATCAAAACCGTGATGAGCCGTCATGAAGCCAGTATCGTGAATCAAACCGAATCATATCCGGAGTAACAAAAATGCAGCACTAACCCCAAATGAATCAGGACCAGAATCACTAGACACACCACAGATATTTCAGTATGAACATATTTAATGTGTTTCAGGTTAAAGTTTTCCTTTAATGTCATAAGATATGACTGTGTTTTAGGAAGTAGCTATTTAAATAAATTTCCCATCAGCCTGAAACATCAGTGTTCCTTTAACCTAACGAAGCTACAGTGTCTTTGAAATACAGGTGCTGTGTTTTTTTTTTTTTGCAGGACAGCACTGATCTGTTCCTCTTTGTTGTAAAAGGCAGGGTGACACTCCATCGCTCAAAACGTTTGTTTCTTTTCATTTCCAGACACGTTTTCGAACGTCGTCACTGAAGGCGTGATTCATGGAATATTCTACCCAGATCTGCAGCCGAGGTAGACCAGCACTCGCTCCAGCCAAAATATAACACCTCAGTTTCATGGACAAAGAGGCTTTTATACTCTAATTATTTACACAAACACTACAGGAGCCTGGTCACAAAGTCCACACACTTTGTTATTTTTTTATTTTTTTATTTTTATCTTTTTTTTTTTTCATCTGTAAGGCCCAACATTGTGAATTTATAGAGCAAGAAAATAGTCTTCTTATTCCATCCAAAAAAAAAAAAAACAAACTGACATAATTGTGCTACATTATGCTGTGAAAAATCTTTACTACGTCAGAGAGTAGAGCTGGGTGATTTAAAAAAAAAAAAAAAAAGAATATTTTTCTGATTAACTATTCAGTTAAAATATTCAATTATTTATTGATATTTTTCACAGTCTAGAAACACTCATCTAAGATATAGGTTTATCGAAATACTGATAATTTGCAATTTTGGCATTCAGTGGATCTATTTTCTTTATTTTAGATTTCTGTTAACATTCATCCTGGTCCAGAATTTAGCTCCGCCCACTGGCCTGAACAGAGCTGATCAGCCTTTTCCTTAAAATGTAACTCACAAGGCAAACATACTTGCAGCAGAAAGACTGGTGTTGGTTGATGAGGGGAGGGAAATGATTGGCAATGTGTTCATTGTGAGGGCAGTTCACCTTACAGACAACAGAGGGTGCTAAATATTACAAACTGCTCCTTTAAATATCCAGAAAAGTGTAGATGTAGATTGAACAGCAACAGTTGGCTTTTATACGCATAGCACTAGACTCACGATGCAGGAAGCCCCACCTTTTCTCTGGTTTTATTGGTCGGCGCAGCTAGCCAGTCAGTTGTTTTTGCCCCAGGCATGCTGCGATTGGCTGCTGGCAATGTGTATCTGACCTCTGAGAGTTCATTTGACCAACTGACAATATTGAAATTTCATAGATATAAGAAAAAAGTACCAGATTTATTGGTATTGCTAAATATTGATTATCACTCAGCTGTCAGACCTTTTCCAAAAAAAAAAAAAAAAAAGGTACAACTCTTGACCCATACCTGTTCAGTAGTGAGGGATATACTGACCATAGAGAGGTGAAATATTTCCTGTTTGAACCAAACCTACTTTTAACAACTGCAGAGTGTTCACTGAGCCTTTATACTAAACATTGTCTCACTGACAAGGCTGGAAAACGTACCTTAACTGTAGTATCACCAGTCATGGCATTTATGAAGAAGGGAAACTAATCACAAACTCTGGAGAATCTCTGATTAATTACTGCAGCTGCTAGAAACTGTGAAAGAGAAGTTTATCTGAGTGTATAGTTTACTGGTCTCGACGTCCAGCACTACATGAGGTAGAAATAGGGGTTGGTTTTAAGTGAGACTCGGCGAGATTCACTTCCTTCTTCGTTCACTTGAGGTGCATGCAATCAAATTTACTCTTCTAAAAGAACATTTGGGTAATAATAATAATAATAATAATAATAATAATAATTAATAATTTCCCCAAACGTAGCCAGTCAGCCAAGACGTGTTTGGTGTCAGTTGTTTGCTTCTTGGAGCTATGAAGCTAACATAGTATTTGACTTGACGTCATTTTTGTGACCTCGGTGCATTCAACACAAAGTGGCAGGAAAAAAAAAAACATGGACGCCCCCTTGTTCGTCTTTTCTTACTAACAACCTAGCGATCGAATTGTGATGAATAGTGTATATTCTCCTCAAACAGCAAACTGTATAGTCAGTGTTATAGATTTCACAAGCGAATATGTATGTTGATTGATCTAAAACAAACATTTGTATAATTTATTTAAAGGTAAGAAGTGCTACTTTGATGCTGTGAGAAGCCATGTCGATTTGATGTCACGCCGGAAACTAGGAAGGAACTTGTGGTTGAGAAGACCATCCCAAGTTAACGAGTAGGAATTTCAATTAGAGGGGGCATTTTCTTTGGTTGGAGGTTGAGAATTACAAGTTACCTTGAGTCGAACGCAGCATATAAAGATGAGCAACGCCTCCCCATGTAGCTGAACACTGGATTATTGTGAGGGCGGCCATGTTGGACAACTGGAATCACTTTTCTCTGTGCCATAGACCCTACCTTTTAGAGCTGTAGCAGAAAAATGGAAGATGATAGTAGTTAGATAGATGATATAGTTCCTCTTTAAACTTTTATAAATAGACTAATATTGCGATTTATGATTTTTTTTTTTTTTATACTGTGCAGTCGTGAGAAGCAAGTGTATGAAGACTTGGTCATTACTTGTTACCAACAATAGCATCATAGCTCCAGTGCAAAACTAAAGAAGCAAACATTTCTTGGCTGATTGACTACATTTGAAGGAAATTTAAAAAAAAAAAAAAAAAGTACAATTGGTTTTGTTGTTCAATCCTTCCTTTAGGTGTCATTGTGCCAGATATCAGGCATCAACTCATGACGATTATGTTCACAGCTGTTCTAAACAGTATGTAGTGTGTAGGGGTGGGTGATATGACAAGTGTGTCATATTGTGATCCTCTTACACATGCATCATAATATTTGGCTTTGCTAACAAAGTGCCAAACAAAACAATAGAGCTGCTATATGAATTTCTATGAAAATATGTAACCGGGAACATGACGATAAAGGAAGTGATTGGATGTTAAAATCCATTTTAACCAAACAGCTCAGCTAGTCAGTTCTAGACATAGTGACGAGACCCACGACAATATCCTGAGAAAATCATATACTGTGACTCTTATATTGTCTTATACCACAGTGCTGTTGAATTCTCAATTCTGATTGGTCAGAAGGTGTTGAATAATTTCCTATAACAGCAGACACTAGTGCAGCTGCGAAACACGGGTTTATATTAATGTGTGCATACTAATGTGTTCTCATTTCTATGGTAACAGCTAATCAACGGGGAGTTGTACGGCACGACGCTCCACATAAATGGGTTGTTCATGTGGTGAATTTTTCTATGAGGAGATGTTTAGCATTTATGGAAGGAGTCTCCAGTGTCAGCATTTTGTAACTGTCAGTGTACCAATACAGGGAAGTCTTCAGGACAGAGGACTTCGTGGTTTTTTTTTTTTTGTTTGTTTGTTTGTTTGTGGTCGGGGGGGGTATAGGCTGGTGAGAGAACCTTTTATAGCTGCTATAACGTAAGGGATAACAGGAAAGAACTTGGTTTTGCGGACGATCGACAACATGTAAACAAAATTGAGTGTGTGGTTATTTAATAAATAAAAATTTGTAATACTTGGAAAATTGCTGTAGTACAAGAGGAATAAAACACATTGGGACGAGTGTAATAGGAATCTAATCAACTTTGAGACAGTAACAGTTACTCCTTCATCACACCACCGTGCTGTTGGTTATTTTCCTATAGCAGCATACCCCCAAGGGTTCTATTCCTTACTCCATGCAACCCTAATAATATGTCAGCGTAGATTCATCAGAACTGAAACAATTGCATGTGTTAACACTAGTTCATTATGTACTGGATTGAAACTTGGTCGAGCTGTCTGAAAACGTGACATGACACTAACAACTTTTAACATTGTATTTATAGCTGACATCTTGTTTTGGTTGAAAATTTCTTTGATTCTATTCATCATTTCTGACATGTCTGACATTGTAATTTATGTATGTATGTATGTCCTATGTGCCATGATACTCAGAAGCCCGGGATTCCTGGTTAGTGTCGACTCTGAACCCTGTGTAAAGCACTTTAGACAGAATTATGATTATGAAGCTGTATAATATATTTAAAATAAAATAACAGCAATAAAATGGTAAGTTCTAAAAATGTGTCCTGTTTACTATTTTTTGTTGTAAAATTAAAAAGATCATGTAAATATTTTTAATTAGATTTCTACAGTTAAGGGAAAAATGATTCACACCGCATTGTAAACATATTTCTCATGTCATTACAAAACCGTCTCACTTTTATATAAACCGGGGATTATGGGATTGCCTTAATCTCCTTAACTGAAGGAGACATCTGATGTAATTTTCAGGTTTATTGCTTGTCCGGCTACTGTAATAAATATAGGATAGAGTTAGCACATTAGTGTTATTTCTATCTAAAATGGGGAAGGAAAAAAAAAAATGCAGTTAGTCCTGCAGTGGAGGTTTCGCTATCAGGCTCCAAGTGTGCCTTCTTTGTAAACCCTTTTAAACTTTTAAAAATTCAAAGAACCATTGAGGAACTTTTTTTTTTTTTTTTTTTTTTTTTTAAAAAGAGTGTACATGGTGTCCTCATGAACGGAGGCCTGGTGTGGTGCCAAAAATGATCATGATAGTGTGTTGCATGTTGCCAGGTATAATATATATATATTAGTCACACCCAGTAAAGAATGATGAACACTATGCTTCATTGTTTTTATTAAAAAAAAATTATCTTGTATATTAAAAATTTGTTCATCAATGCTCCTTTTCACACTATTCCAACATCTGACACTCACATTAACTGCTTCAAGGGGATTTCTCGTGTAAACAAACCAGCTAAACCACATGGAAGCTTATTGAAGGATAACAATACAGCAGCACAATAAGATTTATACATCTATCCCGGCATAATACGTGGTTTAGTTTGCATAGTGTGTAACAGTTAGTGTTGGGGGGAATAATTTAATGTTATGATGTCCTTAACTTCAAATTCAGTAACATCGTACCTGATTTCGGTTTCTGAAATAGCGATGCAAGAAATAAACAAGCTCCAAATTGGATTTGTGTTCTGCTAACCAAATATGAACACAATATTATAACCGTAAGCCTTTTCACAGACTGATCTGGAATGTTCCCAAATGTTTGGACCTTGTAACACCTCTGGCAGCTCCAGTGCGTCGTATCACAGCTCCCCGTGTCCCATCTCGTCTTTGAGCTGCTCGATTTGGTTGATGTCTGGCTCGGGTGCCTTCATGTTGGCGTAGTCCACTTCCCTCCTGAGCTGCTCCAGAGGAGGCAAACCGAAGACCAGGTTTCTCATCGCAATGGCCGTCATTAGAAACCTACATGAGACAAAGCATCATTTTTTAATTTCTTTTAAAGGTGCAGTAGATAAGATTAGGCTTTTTTAACATGATTAGGTTTCTACATTGAATGAGGTGGGTTCGACATCTGAATGATTTCTGCCCATGCTCATGAAGCTTCGCCCCCTGGATCTACTGTGGCCCGCAGAGTGTCTATAAAACGACTGACCATAGGCACATCCAAACACAAACAAGTATTCCGGATCAAAAGCTCGTTTTCCAAATGGTTTTTCTCTGTGACTTAATATACTTTTGCTAAGGCATGTTCTGCATATATTCCAGATTACTTGTATAAGTGATAAATAAAAAAAAAATGACTTTCACCTTTGAAAGGCTAATTCAATTTATTTATATCACAGTACTGTTGAATTCTAATTCAGAAGAGTTTGATTAATTTTCTATAACAGCAGCTCTGACAGTAGTGCTGGCTATTTATACCGGTAATTTAAATAACAGATTTAGACTACTGCGCATGTTCTAATACCATATCATTCCTATAGTAAATTACTTGTTTGGAAGACACTCTACATAATCTAAGGCTAATAATAAACTAATTTAAAGTGGAAAGTCTTCAGTAGAGAAGTTACTAACTAACTAACTAAAGTTATTAAATAATTCAAGTGTTTAGAGTAGCGTAAACACTGTTGCATGGATGCCAAGCATAAGATAGCTAATAACTGAGGCTAACAATTCAGTAGTTAGCGCACAGTTGTTAAGTCTCTATTTGGACAACGTAAAGGCACAGTGACCATGGATATGAGACAAAACTATCAGGAATATCAATGTTTTCCTCAGACGTGTTGGTGAATTATTATGAAAAGCCTCAGTAAGACTGAAATTACACTGTTAGCATCAACTGCTAACTGAACTGTCATGGGTTCTGAGCCTCCATATTGAGAATCTATTGATTGACGGTTTCTCTTCTGCTCTGTGATAACTTATAATAGTTATAATTAGTGCCCATAAGGTAAGGAGAAAAAAATAGACTGAATGTTTTTAGGTAGCTGATGAAAATATCAGGTTTATCTAAACAATCTTACCCTCGTCGGATCATGTAGTATTTTTTCGTGGTGAATCGGTTGAACCTTTCAAGCATGGGCGCCTCTCGTCGCTTTTTCGAGTCCTGCATGCGTTTCTGGCGCTTGAGGAAGAGCCGTACCAGCGGGTCTGTGGCGTTGACCTCTGACCCCTCATCATCGAGACCGGTTATAAGCGGCTGCAGCTCTGGGGGCAGAGGCTCTGTCTCTAAAAGACGGTTTGAATTGTGCATAAAACAGACATTTT
Organism: Pangasius djambal; assembly: GCA_022985145.1. Classification (NCBI taxonomy): domain Eukaryota; kingdom Metazoa; phylum Chordata; class Actinopteri; order Siluriformes; family Pangasiidae; genus Pangasius; species Pangasius djambal. The sequence goes on from CM040991.1 coordinate 19,785,053, forward strand.
TTACATTGATTACAGTGATTTACAGTGTTTTTTAGGAATTACTGTAAGCATTTCAATAAAATTATTTAAAGGAGGTAAGATCCATGCTACATTATTTATCATAATTCAATGAATCATCATTGTAGGTCTTATTTTCATCATCAATTCATATGTCTAGTCATTTCCCTAATGCACTACACTACAATCCAAATTAATTCACTAATAACGCCTCCTAAAGGAAGGGCCATGTTCTGCACAATGCTATGAAATGCCATATTAATAAATGTTTGGTGTCTTTCCTTTAGTTCTCACTGGAGCTACGAGGCCGCGAGCACTGACCTGTCCCATTGCGGACTTTCTCCTGAAGCTCCAAAAGCTTGGTGAAGTTCTTCTGCAGCGCCGCCTCGGTGGTGTTCACGTAGATGTACATGTAGCAGGACGGGATATCGGTCACAGTGTACACTTTGTGATATGCTCCAGCAGGAAGCTACGCACACACAGATAATGTTACACATCTCTCAGATGGTAATTAGCCTCAGCTAAAGCTGGTAAAGTATATGCAGATATTCTGTCATATTTTCTTTACGTTACTGGATGCTGTTGCTGTGAATAAGACAGAAAAGGTGTTCTCACTGTTCTAATTAGACATCTACAGCTCTCAGGGTCTGATTATATTGTGTGTGTGTGTGTGTGTGTGTGTGTGTGTGTGTGTGTGTGTGTGTGTGTGTGTGTATCTGTGTACACTGCTTTTACCTGCATCTTTTCTCCTGGAGTGAGTGTATAGTTCTTCTTCTCGTCCACTATCTCCACCTTAACGTTGCCCTGCAGGACCTGAACACTGGTGTTCCCCAGATCTTCGCTCACGTAGTTCTCTAGATGGAGGCCTGCCAACATAATGCCACAAAGGTCAAAGGTCAATGGCAATGAGCACAGTGCACCAGCACCCTGATGCAAACAGCAGGAAGGTGTGTTTTCAGGTTCAACCCTTAAAAAAAACAAAACAAAAAAAAAACAACTGAAATTCCATTTAGTAAATAGCCTAAATTTCGATGTGCTTATATACTGTACATGTTAGCATTTCAGCACTAGCCGAATCATTTGTTAGTATATTTATGATCGGCCTGCTACTACAGCATTTACAGTAGTTACAGTAGCCTCGCATGGTAAAATACCTCATACCATTAATGTGACTCATACAACACAGACACACACACACACATATATACACATACACACCTCTAAGTCTTACGGAGTATGGAGACTAGTGTGTACCTGGGAAGTCAGCTATAAAGACCACCTCAGTCTGGTTGTCCAGTGTCTCCTCAATCTCCTCAAACTTCTTCCTCCACGGGGACAAATCGACCAGCAGGGGCATGAGCCACGGGTTGGTACGAAACGGAGACCAGTCTGCTTTCACGATATCAACACGGGGGTCAAATATCCTACAGTCAGAGCAGGAAAAAATACAACACAATGCTCTATTATTTATCTTCTGCGGCGTTTGGGTCAGATTTCTGAAGCCAGTCGTGTATTTGGTCAGAATCTCAGAGTACATGTTAATCAATTTTATCTTTGTTTTTCAGACTGCTTTTTGTCTTCTCATTTTTCCCCCTAACATTTACTTTATGCCTTATGCTGTGATCACACCAACAGCACTCAAATCACTCTACAGTGGTGGCTGGTTTGTGGTCCCATCTTTAGTTTACTCCTAGTTGCCTAGTTGCTAGTCGCACAGCTAGGAAGATGTAGCTATAAAAATGACGTGGCTACAAAACATATGCAAGGCCACCCATCTGACTGCAAATTAAAATAAATCTTCCCACTAAGAAAGAGATGTCTTGCCCATTCTGACCACAAAATCTTGCTAAAATTTCGATTCTGGATGGAAGTCGCTTATGTGAACTGCACTGTAGAAAACTGACAATGTTTGCTCTAAGGACAAATCAAACAGTCGAAGCTTGTAGCAGCATTGGGAGCCTCACTGACTGGTTCAGGAGATGCGACAGGGAATGAGTACCTGGAACTGAAAAACACAAAAATATGTAACGAATCACAGTAGGGGGAAAGAAGCGTACAAGCACTTCTATGAGTTACCTGCCACGTTGCTTTACTTCTCATTGCATAAAGTTAAACTCCATTTTTGTGCATCATTTCTGTGGCTAATGGCCGTACCACTTCCTGTTGCTGAAGATCGACGTAAATGTTTAAAATAGTTGATGGCAAAATTGCATCCAATTACCTCTTTTAATCCTTATATCCTTACCTCTGTTGGAAGCGGTCGTTAATGGACACCCAGATGTCGAAGTAAATCTGGGGGTCGCTGATGTTGTAGTGGGGCAGAGTGCGGCTCAGGCAGGTGGCGTACTGCTTCAGCATGTCTCCGTGATCCTTCCATCTCCGACTCTGTGTAAAAACCTGCAGCGTACCAAATTACACTGTTACTGCATGGTCTGGAAGGAAGTGGACAGTTAGCAAGTGTGTTGTTTTGTACAGTCCTAAAGTCTGAATCTACTATTAGTAATTAATTTATCAGAAACAAATGCAACATTTGTTTCAGTTTGTACACATTATCCATGAATCCATGTGTTTCACTAATGGAGCGAGTAGTGGGAAAATTACCCCGGGGTTGAGGTAGCCGACTTCTCCTGTTACTCCATCTTTGTAGGTGATTTTAACATGCTGGTGGGAGCGAGAGTGGACCATCATGTCCCACGAGTAGCCATACAGTCCGTTAGTCCAGTTATTGTAGCCCTGTAGAGAGCCAGCGATAAATACATCAGCATTTGAAATAAAATCTGATGTGTTACATGTTTTATTCACAATCTAATAAACCATAAGTGAGCACAGTAGAGACAGTAGAGACCATTAAGACAGAAAGAAATTACTTTTGTAATAAAATGGGAATAGGGCATGAAAAGCTGCTCCGCGATGTACATGATGGTGAAGATGGCGGCCATCTTGTGTCTGAGGCTTTGTTTGGTGGGTTTAGGGACTGTCTGCGTGTCTGTTCGCTTGGATGAGCTGCTTGACAGACTGGGATACAGACATGAGGCGCTCGGTTGAGGAGGCGGAGTCACCATGGGCAGGACGGGCCAAAGGAATTCTGGGAAGTGGCTGAAGAAGCGCCTGGGCCAGTCGGCGTAGCAGAACAGGGAACTTGTGGCCAGCATGGTGTAGGAAAACATTCCTGCATGGGTTAAAAAAAATTATGTCTGCATCATCAGAAGAATTAGGCTTAAGGTTACTTTAGATGTATTGAGAATACCCAACATATCCTCTACTTGTCTCAATTATAAGCTTTATATTAGTATATATTGTATAAATCCTGTCCCATGTGTACGTAGATGTGTGTGTGGAGTTGAAATGAGACATGGAGGGAACTGGATGTCACTAACATAACTTCAGATTTACAAACACTGATCATTTCTGATATGTTTAGTTCATCTCTCAAGCAAGCCAAACATCATCTCTCTAATATAATTATATAAAGAAGTACAGTGGATCATATTAATCTTAGAACAGCATTAAACTGTTGACCATCTGTTTTAACAGACCTGATTAAACTCATGATTAAATGATAAATGGTTCATGCCACTGAATTGCACATTACGGCTGTCCTCTGGGAAAAGTGCTCAATAGATCAAGTAGCCACTTTCTGATGATTAAAAGCCATCACTTTTATTTTCCAGACTAAAATATGTCTTTCCCCTCTAACACGTGCTGCAACTTAAACAACAGTAACGTATAAACAAGAGTTCTTGTATATATGAAGCTATATGAATCTGACCCACTGTGTTGAGCCTCTTACCGATCTCGAAGAGTTGCGAGTTCATGCAGTGAAAGTAGGAGACGAAGAAGATGGCATATGGACGGGTGGCGTCGAAAAACAGCAGATAACCAGCCGTGAGATCCAGAATGAGACCGCCACCATGGACCACCATCAGACTGACCAACTCCACAGGCAGGATCACCCTAATAAAACAAAGTGGGATTCATATTTTAATGTTGTTATGGATGAAATCAGATGATCAGCTCATGGTGGGCTATATTTCACTATATTTCTGTGGTAATTTTGTTTTTCACAGTGACAGTCTTACTTTACTGCCCTACCTCAGTACCATTTTTAACATGTCCTCGCCATTTCCCCTTTGTGGGAACGCCATCTTAGGGGTCACTGCATTTGATTGAGTCAAGTTTATTAAATTGACCACTTAGAAGGGTGTGTGAGCAAGTCCATATAAATATAGGATTTAGGAGCAGAACGTGCCCAGAACTCATTGTGATTTGATGCAATTTCATTTTTGGATCTGAAACAATGCCAGACCTTTTTTCAGTGCAAGGGAAAGCACATCCTTATTTTTAAACCTGCTTCCCATTCTTCCCTCCTCCGCAAATAACTGTGACTAATGTGTTCCAAGATTTAAGTGGAAGTTGACGAGTAATGAAGCAGGGCATAGTTTTTTGTCACATATTCAGTGGTACTTCAAATTATTAGTCTTATTCTGAGCTTTATAAAAAGGCCGAAATGTTATCTGAGTCACCTGAAAGGGTCAAACAGCCAGTGATGAGCCAGATATTTCATGGAGTAACCCTCCACCCAATCAGCATCCAGCTTCTTCACCCCAGCGATGAAGTAGACTATGAAGATCTGTCAAGCAAACGAAAAAAATTTTTGTGTGTCATGTTAGACGATAAGAATGACGCATTGCAAACTCACATGATACACGTCATGTCAGAGGAGTGGCACTGATAAAAATTAATCTACTGAAACACAAACCTGCATTCTGAGCAGAGTGTAATTCCACAACGGCACATGTGCGTTCCTCTTCCTAGGGTTACGGAGTCCATCGATTGACCTGCAGACCAGCACAAAAGCCCATGAATGAGATTTCCTTCTCAGAAATTCAACACCGAAACACTCAAAGCTAGAATGCATGATTACCAAAACAGCAGCTAGTGGCACAGGAAGGATTAAAAAGTTTGCAGGTGAGAGTGAGACAATCCTGCACATTTTCTCACAAAATATAATTTTTTATTAATGTTAAGTGACTCTTTAAACAATTAGCTTTCTATGAACCTGAGTAGCACACACAATGTGCTTATGTAACATGACTTTACTAGGAATAGGAACGAGGTTTAACGTCTCACTTATCGATCTGTGGAGGAGAGGCAGAGGCGACATTAGAAAATATTATTGTTACAGATTTCTATCTACGTCCATCGTCTCACCAGTATCTGTTGGCGTCCATCAGCGTAAGCTGGAAGCCAATGAGCCCGTAGAGGTACGAGTGATTGTTCCAGGCCGTTTTGTCCAGGAAGAAAATGTACCAGTAGGTGGAGATGAACATGAGGCAGGAGAGGCGGTAGAAACAGCCGAGCATGATACCAACAGCGCCTGTGTAACACACACACACACACACACACACACACACACACACACACACACACACACACACACACACACACTCTGGTGGTTACATTTCATTTGATCAACCATTTGCGCACTTGATCATATGACATCACCACTTAGCTTTTTCTCCCATATAGAGCCTTGAATAAAATACTAGTTATTTTACTGATAACACAATAACTTTGCCTAATGTTAGCTAGCTTGCTATAAAGCTTAACTATTTCTTTAAACTACAATATAATAATTAGTCTATTGTTAGCTAGCAAACTTAGCTATCTAGAGGATTTACCTAATAGTATTGGTTAAATACTGAACTAACACAGAACAAAATCTAAATTAGTTTGCCTCATGTTAGCTAGCTATTCATTTTACCTTCATTTAGCCTACATGATTAAATCGTTTTCCTGAAACAAGCTGGCTTGTTGGAGAATTTAATTAATAGTTTTAAACTCAGAATTAAATTTGAATTAGTTTGCCTCATTTTAGCTAGCAAACTTAGCTACATATTTACCTAGCCTATATGATTAAATAATTTTCCTGAGGTAAACTAGCTTGTTATAGGTTTTACTTATAGTTTTAAACAGAGAACTAAATTTAAATTAGTTTGTCTCATGGTAGCTACATTGCTATCGAATTTGTTGCAGTTTAGAGGCTCTCGCTGAGAGGACACCTCAGTAAACAACTATCCTGAATCAAAAGGTTAAAACAGTTTCTTTAAGTGCTATATCTTACTAGAACAATGGCCGACATGACGACACGAGATCATTATCACATAAATCTAATCGCAATTATTTCAGTTAGTCAGTACTATTAACCATTAAATTCCACATTAATTAGAACTTTATATAAATATATGTAGTTGGTAAACATCATTCATTCAATAAAATAGTTTGCCTAATGGCAGCTAGCTTGATAGCAATATAACATCATGTATCATATCCACTATCTAGCTATTAGCCAAGCTAATCATTTATCTAATTAGCATAGTGCAGCATTTAGGTAGCATGCTAGCTTAGCTAATGTTGCTAAAGTATTATATAATGTAATTAAAACCAGTGAAACAATATTTGCCTTTAACTTGCCTTTAATGTTTTATGTTTTCACATTTCTCTCTATCTAACTTTATAATAAATGTGATTTACGTATCATATATACGTTCTAACTCATTAATAGTACAGATGTATCCCTGGGACTGTCTCTGGACATGTCATATGTCTTATTCCATGGAGAAGTGACAGAACACACTAAGGACAGAGGTGAGAACACTCCCTGGTTCACCCTGCTGTAGGCCTCTTCCCTTTTTATCTACTCCCCCATCCCTTCTCTTCTTCTTCTCTCCTCTCTACACAAGCTTGGCCTTTCCAATGTTTGGACTGGACTGGTTTAGACTTTCTGAACTTATACATCTGTTGGTGAAAAATCTGATGTGAAGATACTCCGAGCGATACTCCATAAATAACAATGAAGATCGATTAAATCTTTTTGTTGTTGTTGTTGTTTGTCCCCATCCTCCCGGCCACGGATGGCTGTGGCATCATCAGGATTCGCTACATGATATCAGATATTAAGGTGAAGTAATGTTATCATTAGCTAATAGCTGCGAGTTAATGATTAACACAGAACTCATGAGTTAAAATGGGTTAAACTGTCAGCGCTGTGGCCTTCAGGACTGAAACGGAAGAGCAGAAATAAACTCACTGACCGAGGAACATCACCAGATAGACAAGGTACATCCAGTCCATAGGCAGAGGCTCCAGGAAGTTGAAGAGGGGGAAGCGGCACACAGGAGCCCCGTCCAGGTATTTATAGTCCAGGTGACTGAGGCCGCGTTCCTGCGTGATGTCCACGGCCATCAGCATACCTGCAAATAACACAGCAGTGTGTTCATTAGCACAACTACACACCTGTGAGAGGAGGAAGTAGCTAGAAGGAACCTCGAACCAAATCACTAAACCAAGACGTTTCCATCAGGAAATGAGGAATCCCAAAGGAAATCTTGGGACGTTTCCTCAAAGTTGTATTTAGTTTATTTGAGTCTGCGGCACACGACCATTAAATTCATCATAAACATTTCAGTATAAATATATCTCATGTGTTTCAGGGTGTTGCTTTAATGTCTGGATTAAACCCATTTCATTCAAATGACCAGTTAGACCTCTTGGCTGTGCTTCACAGACCCCACGCAGAACCACTGGACAAACTGACCAGGTGGAGAACATTCTAGAAACTTCCCAACACTCAAGCAAATGTGTGGATTTATTGGGGACTTGAATCAGATGACTTGCTTCCTGCTTCCTGAGTGTGAAAGACCTCAATCAGGTCTAAAATCATGGGAACACCGGCTCACCAAAGAGGCAGCGGAAGATACCGAGCGATGCCGGGTCAGTGGGGCGATTCAGGAGGCAGACGAAGCGGTGCCATGAGGACAGATCCTCCTTCTCAAAGCCAAAGAGACGCTGCATTCGGCTCCTGACCTGTGGGTCTGTGGCTGCTCTTCCTCCTACATTTCCTCCACCTGACTCTTTGGGCTTCTTAGTAGGTGGAGCACCTGTGATTGTAGGCAAATCAGTGGGGAAGATAAAAGAATATCTTATTTAATTACACTGAACATTATCCTGTCAGGTTTCATCCTCTGTGTATAAACAGCTCCTTCAGTAACACACACAAACCCATCAACAGGAAATTACGCAGAATATCATAATTTTGGAATGATCACATTTAATGTGCTAGTCAATAAGTTATTAAAGAGGAGCTAGCTAATAAAAATAACAGTATTCACTGAATATGTAGAATGTTAATTTTATAATACCCAGGTGCGCTGCAGTTGTTTACCTGCGCTCGTGCCCGCTGCCATTGTGTACCCGCGTGCACCGGATGTTGAAATCACGGCGCGTGGCTATGCGCTGGACACGTAAGCCGATGGTCTACGTGTCAAACGGCAGCAGTACTACATGAACTCCCTTTATTTCCTTCCTACCCGTATTATGACAAATCCCGCCTTCGTTCATTCCAACAGGCTAGCACTACTGTTGCTAGCTAAAAAGATACGTCGCGGCCTCCGCCATCTTGGAAAGGTCCTCGCATGAATATGTTCAATACATCCTCACACAATTTGCTATCTTACAAACGTCAGAAATATTTTATTTTAGATACCTCAGTTATTCCAAACAACAAATAAAGTGTACATAGTAAATTAAGACCAGATAAATCATTTACGTTTCCGTTGCAACAACGGAACACGACAGAACTTCTATTCAGTATACCTTCATTATGTTGGTAAATGTTCTGTCGTGTTCCGTTGTTGCTACGGAAACGTAAAAAAGACTTCTCAATTGTCCAATCCAGGGGTCGGTCGTGAGGCTGAGCTAACCAATCACAGACAAGAGGCGGGGCTGTCCGTGAATACGGGTGTGGGGAAAAACGCACAGTAGGAACGCCGGTAAGTTGTTTTCCAGAGAGGCGGAAAGAATTTGACAGCGTTGTAGAAATTCATTGGCTGGTGACAGGTGAAAAGCCACGCCCATTGATCGACCGTTGTGTCTCAACAGTGCCTCTACAGTTTTCAATTTTTAAACGTATTCATATTAAAACAAAAAAAAAAAAAAAGAAATCGATATAAACATTTTTGCAGCACTTCTTTTATAACATTTCTTTACTTTCACACCCTTTAACTGCATATTAGAATGGGAGAAAATAGCGTAGTGCTGTTTGGTTCCAGTTACTTTGGAGTCTTTTGTGGATGTGATTCAGTGAGTTGGAATCGAAATGGAGTCGATTCCCAGAGTTGATTCCTCAGAATGATTCCTCGATTCTCGAAAATGTTTATATTTTTATTTCTTGTATTTTACTGTTATTACTAAGCACCAGTACACCAAGACAAGTTCCTTGTACATCTAAACCCATGGTACTTGGCAATAAAGGTGATTCCGATTCATATAGATAGATAGATAGATAGATAGATAGATAGATAGACAGATATAATTGAATAAAAATATTAGTACAGTAATTAAATTTTTTAAAACAAATACAAAAACTGTGACAGGGTGATAAAAAGCAACTTTTCAAGCAAACTTCTGTAAATTTTATAACTATTAGTATAGTATAGTATAGTGTAGTATAGTATGTAGCGTATTCCTTAATGTAGTAGATGGTGTAGTACATTCTCCAGGCCGGTAGGTGGCAGCACAAAGCAAAACACATTTCAATAAAAACAACAGAGAAAGTGTTGTGTTTGTTGGTGTTTGCTTTTGTTCAGTATTAGCGACCTTTGGGTTTTCCAGACATGTAGACAGCAGTGTATATCAGTGATTGGAAATTGAACTGCTACAGAATGGATAAATGTTTATTTTAGTTGTAAATAAGTCTGAGTGACGGGTGTACCTTTGTGTTTTGGAGTGTGAGAGGAAAGTGCAGCCTGATTAGCATCGCAGTGTTTCTTCCTCCAGTGGATTTCCAGGTGAGAATGAGCCTTCATCTTACACTTCATATTCATATTCATATTCATATTCACATCACTTCATTACAGAAATGTTGTGGGATGCGTGTTATTTACATTTCCTGTGCTGTTGTTGGGTAACTCAAGAGTAACAGTTCACCTCCATTACTTTATATGAGCTGTAAACAAATATCTGGGGGAAAAAAGTATTTGAAAGTATTTTTAAAAAAGAAACAAGCTGCTACATGTGAATAGGGTAATTAAAAAATAATAAATAAATATTACAATTCAGAAATTAATTGCTGATATCTTTGCAAGTGTTTTTTTCCATGGAAAAATGACTGCAAATCAACCTTCATCTAATTAATCATGTGTTTATGCATATTAAAATATGTGTTCATTTGCATATTTAATAAAAATCAGAACAAAATGTAGCCTTTTTACTGTCGATAGTCGAATTAAGATGTTTATTTCACTGTGAAAGGCTTTTACAGAAAATTTTGTTTAACCACGTAAATTGTCAGTATGAAATCTAATGTAAATCCAATAGATAACCTTTTGAAGCCGAGATTTTTGGGCCTGAATATAGAAAAAAAAAAAAAAGATCTCGAAGTTGATGTGCTGGAAGCAGGAAAAATGGGCAAGCGTAAAGATCTGAGCAACTTTGACAAAATTGTGCTGCCTAGAATATGCCGTAAATGTAGAAGACTGGTTCTGATCACTTCCAAAACAGCAGATCTTGTATGGAGTTCCCGGTACGCAGTGGTTAGTACCAACCAAGAGTGGTCCAAGGAAGGACAACCAGTGAACCAGAGACAGAGTCATGGACACCCAAGGCTTATTGATGTGCGTGGGGAGTGAAGGTTAGCCCGTCTGGTCCAGTTCCACAGAAGAGCTACTGTAGCACAAATTGCTGAAAAAGTTAATGCTGGCTATGATAGTAAGGTGTCTGAACACACAGTGTATCGCAGTTTGCTGCGTATAGGGCTGCGTAGCCACAGACCGGTCAGAGTGCCCATGCTGACCCCTGTCCACTCCTGAAAGAGCCTACAATGGGCATCTGAGCATCAGAACTGGACCATGGAGCAACGGAAGAAGGCGGACTGGTCTGAAGAATCACATTTTCTTTTACATCACGTGGACAGCCGGGTGTGTCGCTTACCTGGGGAAGAGATGGCACCAGGATGCACTATGGCAAGAAGGCAAGCTGGCGGAGGCAGTGTGATGCTCTGGGCAATGTTCTGCTGGGAAACTTTGGGTCCTGGCATTCATGTGGATGTTACTTTGACACGTACCACCTACCTAAACATTGTTGCAGACCAAGTACACCCCGTCATGGCAACGGTATTCCCTAACGGCAGTGGCCTCTTTCAGCAGGATAATGCGTCCTGCCACACTACAAACATTTTTCAGGAATGGTTTGAGGAACATGACAAAGAGTTCAAGGTGTTGACTTGGCCTCCAGATTCCCCAGATCTCAAACGATCAAGCATCTGTGGGATGTGCTGGACAAACAAGTCTGATCCATGGAGACCCCACCTCGCAAATTACAGGACTTAAAGGACCTGCTGTTAACGTCTTAGTGCCAGATACCGCAGCACACCTTCAGAGGTCTCGTGGAGTCCATGCGCTGACGGTTCAGAGCTGTTTTGGCGGCACAAGGGGGACAATATTGGGCAGGTGGTTTTAATGTTATGGCTGTTCTATGTATACAGAGAGAAAGATAATTTTATTTAAAAAAATACAGTGTGGTTTAATGTGTTATCACTCCACTTGGTATGGTTTATATGGTTATAAAGGAAATTGACGTGAGTCAGAAACTACATATGCAAAATTGTGTGTAGATTTAACTCTTGGTTATGCTGTTTATTTTAATAAGCTGTATATTTAGCGTCTGTGTGAACTAGGAGTGCAGTAATTACATGTGTAGATGCTTTCAAGCTGAAAAAAAATCACTCATTCCAGCAAAGTTAACACCACATGTGTTGTTATGTTAGTATTTACGTTGACTTTGGCCATCTGTGTTTTTTTTTTTGTTTTTTTTTTCAGAAGTACAAATACTTCTATATGCTTGAAAATACAATTTGGACTTTTAATAAATTGATGTACTTGTGACTTTGTGCTTTACAGGACAGCATTGCAGCAACACTGACGTACATGTTCTTCATTTACAGTCACTGCAGTCATTTGTTATAGATCTGCTTGTAGCTCTCAGACGGCCTGCGTTTCCGTGAACCTGACTTCTCAATCTTAATCTCAGTCTTGTTACCAAGCAGACAACAGCCTCATAGTGAAACCGTCGGTCATCTTTATTTAGAGAACGAGTCCTAACATGAACAACGTTTACCCTTGTTGTGTGCAGGGGGTTTTAAATAGCTGCTCATGGAGAGCTGCTCAGAAGCCAGTAACAGCTCATCGCCTTGAAAAGCACATTTTAAACAGAACTCACTTAAATTACACACCTGAGTCAGTACTAACTGCTCTGACTGAATTGATAAGGAAATGGTGTAATTAATCCAGCAGCTATGATGGGAACGCAACCGCTCACGTGGCACTGTTTCTGCAGAGCTATTCACAGATTATTTTACTGAATGTAAAATAATTTTCTGTACGTTTTCTGAACTGAGGCTGGAGTTGTGCTGTAGCAGATTCTTTTTTTTTTTTTTTAATTCTTCATGCTTCATTTCAGCAGTTAGCCATTAATGCAGCATTGCTGATCTCCATGGTGTCTGAAGGATTGTTTCATCCAGAAAGAAAAAAGTGTCACATCCTTAATGCAAGAACATCACCAATGCAAAAGGGGAAATGTCACATCCCTGAGAGAATACATGTCAAACCCGTGGTGGAAAAAGAAGCTGCTTCCATAACAAGGAAAACCTCACAACTGTAACAAGGAAAACCTCACAACTGTAACAAGGAAAACCTCACAACTGTAACAAGGAAAACCTCACAACTGTAACAAGGAAAACCTCACATCTGTAACAAGGAAAACCTCACATCTGTAACAAGGAAAACCTCACAACTGTAACAAGGAAAACCTCACATCTGTAACAAGGAAAAGCTCACATTTCTCTAACAAGGAAAAGCTCACATTTCTCTAACAAGGAAAAGCTCACATTTCTCTAACAAGGAAAAACTCATGTTTCTCTAACAAAATAAATGTCACATCTATAATAGAAACACTGTTGTATCAGTAACAAAATAAATGTCACATCTGTAACAGGGAGAATGTCTCATCCATAGCACAATAAACATCACATCTGTAATGGGGGAAAAAAGGCCTCTTCCATAACAGGGAAAACGTCACATCTGTTACAGATATGGATATAAAGTTTTCCACAATTGTCTTTAAAATGTTCGTGAACTCCAGATGTTGTGTCCATGTTGTGACAGTGTTAATGTTGCTAAAGTGTTAGATATCTGAATAGGAATGTCACACTGTTGAATATTGATCAGTGTTCTTCCTGAAAACTCGCATCACAGGAGCTCATTGACCCTAAAGCTTACAGAGGAAGGAAAACAGGTCAATATGAGTTCGGATGTTATAGCTGTAATCGCAGAAGTGCTCTTGTGTGATAAATTCATGTGCAGTACACTCATATACACTCTCAGGTGTTCTGGCGGTGTGTGTTTTCGGCAGGTCGGAGAAGGATGGGGTCGCTCGGGAGTCGTTTTCAAGCCGCTCACCACCGCCTCAGCGAGACGCCGCAACCTCGCTGCGCAGGAAGCACACACGTCTGTGAGTGCAAGAAGAGAAAACGAAGCTCGCACTGCGAATGTGACAGCGAACCAGAGGAAGAGGACAGTCTGCTGGATACACCGTGCAGGTCACACACACACACACACACACACACACACACACACACATAAGTAGTTCTAGTATGAACAGAGAAACAGGTACATTGTCAACATTAAACCTTCATCGTTACATAAATGAAATCAGCAAAAGCAAACATTCTGAAATAAAGTCTTTCTGTACAGTTAAGTGCAAAAGTTTGCACGCCCTTAAACTTTTAATGCATTGGGTTTCACAATTCATTATCTCATGTGTATTTCACAATACATTCATTATCAAAAAAATAATGAAATGGTGTGTATTACAGTGTTACTAGTGATCTATTAATAAAAACAATCCAGGAAGGAAGGAAGGATGGATCACTTTATTAATCCCAGAGCACAATTCTGATAGGATATGAATTGTAAAATAGAGGCAAAGACATAATTCTGAAATTAAAAAACCAGTGGGGAGTGCAAACTTTTGCCCCTATATAATCTGATATAATCTTTGCTATGAGTTACTTTCCCTCTTGCTTCCTCTTTGCTTTCCCTGACTGGGCTGTAACAGGAAAAAGCTGAAGAGCACGTCTAAGTACATTTATCAGACGCTGTTCCTGAACGGGGAGAACAGCGACATCCGGATCTGTGCGCTCGGCCAGGAGTGGAACCTGCACAAAGTTTACCTGTGTCAGGTAGAGCGCACTCTTCAGCCTGTTACTAATATGACAACAGCGCTGTTGAATTCTCGATTCTGATTGGTCAGCAGGTGTTGATTCGTTTTCTAGAACAGCAGCTCTGGCAGTAGTGCAGCTTCAAATCACAGTTTTATATCAAAGCACTTGTTCTAATTTGTTATTGTTTCTATAGTAACAATTTACACAGAGATTTGCATGACGGACACTTCACATAAACTGATACACATGTGTAATCTCTGTGAGGAGACATTTATTAACCATTTATGCAAGGAGTCTCCAGTGTCAGCGCTTTGTACCTGTCACTACAGAGATGAAGAGAGGCTGTTTTAACGAACATGATAACAGGAACTAACTTGTTTTTACCTTGAATGTGACTATAAATGGATAAAAAGTATGTGCCTTTTATTAATAAATGTAAAAATTGTCATGGTTGGTAAATCATTGTGAAATAAGTAAAGAATAAAACTTCAGAGTGTGCTGTAATTGGAAAATAATCAACTCCAGGGTGGTAAGAGTAACTCTGCTTCATCACACCACAGATTATTTTCCTATAACAGCACACCCCCCAAGTGTTTTATTCCTTACTTAATCCACTAATGTAATGAAAATCTAGCAGTCTGGCTAGTGTTAGGTTCGATATCGATCCACTGTGTTAGCTTGTCACTCGGAATAATCACAGACGTCAATCGAAATAATCCTAACGTGTTGTTATTTATAATATCGAAACCGTGCTGAAATGTTCCGCTATTATGATACGAAAATGTCAGATTGGTGCAGGTCTTTTCCGTGTCTTTAATATTCCGAATTGCCATGACGAAGTTCCTGGTGTCTGTGTTTTCTCTCCCGCTCGCCCGTCTTGTTCTCCGTGCAGTCGGGATACTTCTCCAGCATGTTCAGTGGCTCCTGGAAGGAATCCAACATGATGGTCATCCAGCTGGAGATCCCAGATCAGAATATCGACACAGAAGGTGAGACGGCATAAAAGTGGAAGACAGTGTGTGTTTTACATTTACACAGACTTCTCTCTGTGCTGTCAGTGCTGAATCAGGAAGCTGGATCGTGTGTGTGTGTGTGTGTGTGTGTAGCTCTTCAGGTGGTGTTTGGCTCCCTCTACAGGGACGACGTTCTGATCAAACCCAGCCGAGTTGTCAGTATCCTGGCTGCTGCCTGCATGCTCCAGCTGGTCAGTGCGCTTTATTTCAACAGGAAGCTAAGATTTTAAAAGGTTTATATACATAAATATGACCTTCATTCCACGAACCCGTACTGAATTTAGTTCCACTTCTGGCATAGGTGTCAAACAGAGACCTGGTCAAATACGATTGCTCACACAGTCGTCCTAATGTCTCTGTTTAGAAAGGATTTTCAACCACACTGTACTGTACAGTGAGTTTCTGCTTTAGTGCGGACTGTGTCTGTCAAACGTTCTGCATCTTTTCACACTCACACACAATCAGCTGTGGACCAAAATGTCCGCTCAGAGAGCGTCTGGCAGTCATGAGGTGGAGCGGAGTCTCCTCCGCTTCTAAGTGAACTGTAGCGCAGTGAGAAAGTGATTCAACTCTGAATCAGCTCGAATGCACGACATGAGCCAGACATGCCATGTGTTGTCTACCAAAAAAAAAAAAAAAAAACCCAACATCAGCTGCTAGACTGAGCCATGAGGTGCAAACTGAGAAAATGCCATGTGGTCTGAAGAGTTGGAACGAACAAAAAGAGAGAATACACCCTGAATGTGATGCACCAAATATATTTTAAACATCTTTAGTGCTCGTTCTGTATTCTCTGCTTGGGTGATTTTTATCATCTCTACTCACACATGGCAAAGATTTGTTTAACGTTTTCCATCTCTGTATTTCTGATCAGTGGGTTTTATGGTACGTTTTCAGCCCTTTATGCCCATCAGACAGTGTTTTTTTTTTTTTTTTTTTTACCTTTTCATTTGTTGTTCATGTGACACCAAAACAAAACAAATTGTAAACAATCCAGATGTTTAAATTTCACTCTGATTCAGGCTCGGAAAATTGTCTGATGGGTGTATAAGCGCCCTTGAACAGCCTTCTGATGTCTCCTTGCCTCTCTTATATTTCCTCCAAGCAGGAAAATTATAAAATAATATTCCACTGTCTGTGTAGATCATGCGCTGGTTGTTAGCTTTTTACTATGTAATTGTTTGTATCTAAACACAAATCAAGTGCCATGGCATCAATCATAATCTCCATAATTGATTTTGTTTTATGGTGTGTGTGTGTGTGTGTGTGTGTGTGTGTAGGATGGGCTAATCCAGCAGTGTGGTGAAACCATGAAGGAGAACATCAGTGTGAAGACGGTGTGTGGCTTCTATGCCGCTGCTAACATGTACGGCCTGGACTCTGTCACAAAGAAGTCAGTATCATTTTTTTCCATTATGAGTCACTTTGTTTTGTTTTGTTTTTTTCCCCTCCTCTCTACGTGGCATTATGATCCGAGTGTTTATGTGCTTTATAGGTGTTTGGAGTGGCTTCTCAATAACCTGATGACCCATCAAAATGTGGACCTCATGAAGGAGCTGGGGTATCTGTCCATCTCTTTAATTCACACATTTCAGCCTTGATTAAATATTCCGCCTGTTTAACTTTTTTTGCGTTTATGAAGGGTTGAAATCATCGAGCAGCTGATTCAGTCGTCGGATCTTTTCGTCATGCAAGTGGAGATGGACGTGTACACTGCTCTGAAGAAGGTTCGTCTTTCCCGACTTTAACGAGCCAATAAATGAGCTTGTCAAGTCATATTCGTATTATTAAATTACCCTCTCTCTGTTTTGTGATCGTACAGTGGATGTTCCTGCAGCTCAATCCGTCGTGGGATGGTCCCATCAAGCAGCTTCTGGTCGATGCAGACACGTGGCTCTGTAAAAGAAGAAGCGGTCTGTTTGCATTCACTCATGCTGGTCACATGATGTCCCAAGGACTTGATTGCTGGTTGTGTGTTTATGCGTAATGGATTTCCCAGACAATACACCTCACCACTTTACGCTGCTTTAAAATCTGTCTGCGTAGAGGAAAATGGAAGTTATTGTAGTTTGTTGTATAAATCATATTATTTTACCAGGTGTTTTTTGCTCTGGTTTCGACTAAAGCTTGTAATTCAGAATATCTGTCCTACAGTGGTTATAAAAATTCTACACACCTCTGTTAAAATTGCAGTGATGTAAAAAAATTTAGCCATAAATCATGTTAATTTTTTTTATAAGTTGCTTTATCACACTAAAGGTAGAAAACGATCTGACCTTTGATTTTAACAGGGATGTGTAGTCTAAGGGGGAAAAAAAAACTACAAAAACACCCCAACTTTTTTTGGATTTCTTAACTCCAAGTTCAGGATATGACATCATATAATGGCTGCTCACACTGTCAACAGTATATTACATATTACATATTATATATTACATAATATATTTAGATCAAACTCTGCTTTATTTTCTAAAATGTCTGTATTGATTTGAAAACTGTGCATTAGCACCCCCTGCTGGTCAGGAGTAGTTTAAATTTCCTCCTGTTATTGTTGCGGTAATTTAGCTCTGTACTGTTTCTGAGCTGAAGCCTGTGCTACAGTCCTGAGCTCGTATTCATCAAATCTCATAAAGGAGGAAATTGGTTATAACTACTCAGAGATTTACAGGTGCAATACAGCACCTTACATTCGTTATAATGCTGTATACTGTCCATTTAAAAAGTACTATTAAATTTCAACTTTCGCACATCACTTTACAAGCAAATCTTTGTACAGCCAATAGGAGAGCAGCAGTTTCACTTTGTTATTTATGTCCTTTTGAGTCTGTTCATCTACGGGTGCACCAGTCCGTTTCTGACCGAGCGTGTGGGTTCTCCTTCAGAGCTGGGAGAGGAGGAGCCATTTCTGTGCACGGAGCAGGGCTCACCTTTTACCCCCGTCTTCAGACACGTCCGCCTGCAGTACATCATCAATGACCTGGCCTCGGCCCGCATCCTCGAGAGAGATAACATCATTCCACCCGGTAAGCACACGGATTACAGAGACTCCACCATCAGGCACAAACCGATCGGGTTTTAATCAGTGCTGCCTAAATTAAAATCCTGTAGTACTGCATGTTTAAAGGAACAGGTTGGCAAAAAACAATTCCCACTTACCCAAAATTAATCGATCATCCATGACATGTTAAGTACCTGGTGTTTCCTTTATCCTTGTTTGAAAAGCATTAAAAAGATTTCAGGTCATCATAGTGGAAGTGGTTTAGATTTTTGTAGCTTCAGTGAAACCTTTCCATGCCAGATCCTGCTTTACTATATTAGATGCTGTAAATGACCTCCTGCCTCTGTTCTCTCTGCTCTTATTTTAAGACTGGTTGTCCAGGATATACAAGCAGCAGTGGTTCGCCATGCTTCGAACAGAGCATGACAATGACAACGGGTGAGTGGGATCAGACCCGAAATCACACACCAGCCAAAGTTTATAAAATCAAGCACAAGCTACAGCAGGGGTCGTCGACTGGCAAACCGCAGTCCAGTTGTGGACCTAGCAAGGTATTTCAGTATTTAGTCCAGTGACTCTCATGTTCTAAACATGAACCAGCAGAGCTTTTGTGATAAATCACATGCATTAATGTAAAGTATTTAGCTGAAGGAAGCTCATCAGACCAGAGACTAGCTACAGGGCTAGGAGATATTAAGCCAGAAAGGGGTGAGGTTTTACAGACTGGTCTGATTAGCAAGAAAAGTTGATGAAACAGAGAACTTCACCTACCAAAATGCATGTTTCTCAGCCAATCCTCTTTACAAGCTAATCACATCCATGTTTATACTTTGCATCAAGGCACATATCTATTAGCTTAGATTTTAACGTCTAATTTGTGTTATCTCTGTGTGCCTATGCATGCGTTAGACCCCAAGAGGCCAATAAGGAGGAATTTGAACAGAACAGCATGCGCTGCGGTCGAAAGCTAAACAAAGATGGAGATGTAAGTCTACTAGTTGCTACTGTGTCATAATAATATAGCAGTGTTAAGAGTTGAAGTGAGATAATGTGAGAATCTTTTCTTCAGTACTGCTGGAGATGGACAGGTTTTAATTACGGGTTCGATCTGCTGGTCACCTACACCAACCGCTTCATCGTGTTCAAGAGGAATACGCTCAGTCAGCCGTGCGGGGGCGCGGTCAGCCTACAGCCACGACGACACCTTGCTTTCAGGTGAGCTGCCTTTAAAAATAACATACTGTGGTCAGAAATGGACTTGATCGTAGCTTTTCATTTTTCATTGACATACCTTTGATTCTAATGAGTGCCAATATTTATGAGCGAAGGTTCCTCAACTAGCAGATTTCAACAGGCATTTGAAAGGGAAAGCACTGGCCTATTTTCATGAAACATAAATGGTACGTTTCGTATCTGTAGATCTGTAGTCACTTTAGTGTTTTACGAAATCTTGCAGAAATTGGCCCCTGGAGGACCTACTCAGATTTTTCAAATTAAATAAACATAAACAGTTGGTTGGCGGTTTATTAGATACCTGTTCAAACTACTGGTATGTTCTGTTGACTTTGAAAACCCAGTATATGTGAAATTATGATCTTCTACTGTACATCAGCTGTGAAGTATCTAACAGTGTGTGTAGGAGATGTTTGCCTGCCTAAAATGGTGAACACGTTAACTTTTTTTTAATGTGTTTAGTGCCTTATGCTGGAGCAGTCTACCTGAAACTGCTTGCCACTAATCAACAGGAGGTTCTTTAGCAATAATTATGAATTTGGTCCTAATTGTGAAGGGTGCTTGGACCCCTCTGATCGCTGCTTGTGGCTATATTGTAATTGTTTCATGTTCATTGCAGTATTGGTGTTTAAAGCACTGGGCTGCTCTGTATGAGTGGTTCTTCACACAAACGACACTGTAACTGTTTATTTCTAGCCATGTACTTCATTTTTTAGGTTTTGTGTTTTATTTGAAGCTCTCTCTCTCTCTCTCTCTCTCTCTCTCTCTCTCTCTCTGTCTGTCTGTCTGTCTGTCTGTCTGTCTGTCTGTCTGTCTGTCCTTTGTTGGGCAGGTTACGGCTTGCGTCGTTCGACAGCTGCGGCAAACTGATCTGCAGCCGCTCTACAGGCTACCAGCTGCTCACTCTGGAGAAAGATCAGGTTTTGTTACAAATACACACACAGCCATTAAAACGATCACACACACTTTTAGGGTAAGGTTCACACGTTTACTATATGATTAGTGTTCTTATTCGAGTTATTTCTAACAAGAACGTGTGGATGGTATACATCGAAACTGCACTAAAGTCTTGGTAGAGAGGAAAATTTTGCATCCTTCTTGGTAGCAGGCTAATAACCTGCTTAGCATGCTAATCAGCTAAGTATTGTTTGTAGAAATCTGACGGAGAACACATGGATGCTAAAGACGTGATCTCCAGCTACACGCATGTTACAGATAGTCATTTGAATGTCGTGTGTTAACCGCTCACAGCCATTTCGTGGCGTACAACCTGCTGTACACCCGCAGTGCATCATGGGTAATACACACAGCACTTAGTTACGTCTGAAAGGCATTTTGAACACAAAATAGAAATAGGAGGAGCTGAAAATCTCAGGGAAAAATCTATGTCAGTGTCAAGCATGTGTTATTGCATCATACAATATGAGCCAATCAGGTTTCAGTTTGCAAATGTAAGTCAGGCAACACCGATTTAGCAGAAGTTGTGTTGGGTCGAGGGCGTTTCTAATTTGCATATTCATCAAATCTGGATTTCTGTTTAATGCAATTTATTATTCACTATAAAAAAAAAAAGTCACCCAAGTCTTTTTTAAAAAGTGTTGTTAGAGTCGTTAAAACACTAAACATAAACTCAGTGGTGTCTGTCTGTGTGTGTGTGTGTGTGTGTGTGTGTGTGTAGGAGTACGTGGTGATGAACCTGGACAGCCGTCTCCTGTCTTTCCCACTCTACGTCTGCTGTAACTTCCTGTACACTTCCCCCTCCCCCGAGCGCCGGGCAGACACCGGCGAATCAGAAAGCAGCGCCCGCAGCAAGTCATGACCCTCCGGCCAATAAGCTCCATCCTGATCTTGTGACATCATCACTTCCTACCACACACTCACTTTTTATCTTCAGTTTTCTATACCTTGTGTTATTTTTACCTTTTTTTTTTAAAGTGTATACTAATTGTATTAATTTGTTTTATTTGACTTCTATATTTATTTCTGTATTTTGGATTTTTTTTATGCTTTTGGTATAATTAAACCCAAAACAAACCACAGACACAGTGAGTGCATGTTACAGTTTTACTTCTTCCGTTGTTGAAATTAGTTTTGTATGAAGTTAACCGTATTCTTGTGTTTGTTCATACTGTATATTGCTCTGATGTTGCCAGGCATTCCTATTTATTCAGTGTTTTTGTACTGTTTAAAGAAAAAGAAACTGGTGCTGGTGCTTTTTTTTTCTACAGGTTGCTTTTTTCCTTCCAGTGCAGCTCTACTCCAGGTTACACAGACATCACTTCTGGACAATTGGCCATTTCACATTTTCCATAATTCTGTAATTATATTATATTGTGAATATGTACACATGATGATGAATGTGTCTTGGTTAAATGTAGATGACGTGTGCATTATGGACCAAAATAAGATCGTTCAGGCACAAGGATCTAATCAGACGAGAGCCTAACCGCATAATAAAACGATGAGAAACTGCCGCTTTGAATCAGCTCCTTCAACACCTCATCTCTGTTTGGAATGTCTGTTTTCAAAGATTAACCTAATGCATGAAAATACTTTTTGTGTGTGTGTGTCCACAGAGGATTTTTTTTTCCTTTTTTGAGCAAAAAAAAGCAACAGTCAACTACAAACCCTAATAGAAAAATGTTACAATTGCAGAAATCCACAAACGCAAACCCACAGGTGATGTACAGGTTAGAGGACGGCTGAATAATTGTGCCAATCATTGTGTATTAATCTTTTAGTAAAGTTGTGCTTAAATGTTTCGTAGGCAAAACCAGACAAAAAAAAAATCAAGTCCACCATCAAGTTTTGCTGATTGTATACGTATTCAAATGTGCACTGATAAGTGCCGATCAGCCATAAATTACAAAGCGATTTCACAGCACCGGAGATTCGCATTTAGCCACACCCACAAAACTCCATAAAAGGCAATGCTCACTGAGAGCTGAAAATGTCGAAACGGTGATGGAGTACATTCATTGTGCGCTAAATCTTCCAGTAATGCAGCTCAACATCGGCTACCAAAGACACACTCTTCCACTCTGTCCTCTTTTATAGGGTGCCATTACATTGATCCTAATTGAATAGCTAGTCTTATTTGTCTTATTAGTCTTATGGATCGTTTTGAAATGCTTTCTTTGAGTTTCACATTAGTGAGCGTCCAAATTCTAGAGCAAACAGGAACAAAAATGTTTTTCCACCTAACTGGATTTTCATGAACACCACAGGAACATTTCTTAGGCTAACGACCGACAATAAATTTGTTTGTATCCAGTTTGATAAAATAAATAAATTGTGTACAAAAGACAAACGACGATAAAATTTCAACTTTATATTTCAGCACAACTGCTTTGGTCAATTTTGGTCAGCATTCATATTCATATCATAAGTCTAAAAACATTTTCGACAATTTTAACGCAAAATATTTAGTGGATCTTTCCGTGCGCATTCACATTACAGATTCAAACAACCAGATTTTGTAATTTCACTGTAACTGTTTTATTGTCGGTACAAAAACAAGCAGTTGAGGCAGACACGGATGATACCGCACTAATTCTGACGAGAGACAGTACAGTAACGGTGATGATGAAGTCCACCATGAAGCTCGAGCTTTCTGTGACTGATCCTTCACGTATTCATCACTGATGGTGTTTAAATGCGGACTGCTCACTGTGGTATAGACTCGAGGTTCTCCTTCAGTCGGCGTGTCATACTGGGCAGCAGGCTGAGGTGATCGTCCACGCAGCTGCCCACGCACTTGTCCATGAGAGCGCGCACCGCAGGCTCCTTCGCCCCCGAGTCGAACAGGTCTTTGGCTTTATCGTTGCAGTGCATAGTGCATCGTGTGAGACGATCCTGAAAGACAAACAGTCAATATTAATGACATATGACAATAATTACCAAACATACAATATTTTAAAATATTATATAATGTAACTGTATCTGTGTGTAATTTTTAACTAAACACTTACAGATGTATGGGATTATTTTTGCATGAAGGATATGCGCTAGCGTCCACAAAAAAAAAAAAAAAAAAAAAAAGAAACCTTAAACTATTCAAACTTGTAGTGTCTTCTTTCAGAAATGCATTGATGCATGCTGCTGGTTTGTTGGAGGCAGAAATGGATTTTGGATGAAATGTGGTAAATATGTGCTATAAGCTGATAGAACTGTGTACACAGTGACTCTGTGCTGAGCCGAGGATCTCCATGAACTGCATTTATAATTAGTCTATATTAATTATAATATTGAGTTGTGGATCATACAGCTGTGGGTGTGAAATGACAACCACGATTAGTTTCTCCATCATCTGAAGCCTTGTGTTGGCTGGTTATCCATCAACACATCATTTTCTTTCAAATAAATAGTTTCCATTGGCTTCCACTGGATAAAAAAAGAACTGATAATGCATTCTCAGTTAGACATTTAGGAGTGTTAAGGACTGATTAGGAGCTTGTGAACACACCACAGCACAAACTCAATCCACCTTTGCTATGAAATGTCTTTCTTTTGAACTATCCCAGTTCTCCACGACTAAAGTAAGACATCAGTGTTCAAAGTCATTTTCACTTCATGTCAGTGTTACTGACAGACACATGCCTCAGTGTGGACGCATTGCTGTGCACTTACCTGAAACTTTTCCAGCTCATTAGTGACCAGTCCCTGCGCTTTAGCCAGAGGTGTGTGGCAGCGATCTATACACTCATGAACCTGACTCATAGAGTCCGTCGTGCGCTCGCAGCATTCTGCACTGCACCGGAACATCCGGCCCTGAAAGTCACATTTAAACAGGTCAGATGATACATTCAGATTAATATTATTATTATTATTATTATTATAATAATATTATCACTTTCAAAGATCTGGGAAAATTTTGGAAGTACGTTCGAAACTTCCACTAGATAAATAAAGTGAGCACGAATGTCCATGCTTGGATATTACATACGGTCAGGTCCATAAGTATTTGGACAGTGATTTTGCCTCTTGGAATAAAGCAATGAGGATGTGATGGAAGTGTAGACTTTCAGTTTTAATTCAAGGGGTTTAACAGAAATATTGCATTAATCATTTAGGAATTACAGCCATTTTCTTACAGAGTCCCTCTATTTTCACAGGCTCAAAAGTAATTGGACAAACCATTTTTAACACTTAGATATAAATCATTTGCAGTCAATGACTGCCTGAAATCTGGAAGCCATGGACATCACCAGATGCTGAGTTTCCTCCCTTGAGATGCTTTGCCAGGCCTTTACTGCAGCTGCCTTCAGTTGCTGCTTGTTTGCAGGTCTTTCTGCCTTCATTATCCACCTGCACTGTGAAGCGGCGTCCTATCAGTTTTGCAGCATTTGACTGAATCTGAGCAGAAAGTATAGCTCTATACACCTCAGAATTCATCCTGCCACTTCTGTCAGCACTCATATCATCAATAAACACTAGTGACAGTTCCAGTAGCAGCCATACATGCCCATGCCATAACACTGCCTCCACCATGTTTGACAGATGAGTAGGCTTTGGATCATGAGCCCTCCCTTTCCTTCTCCATACAATTCTTCCCATCATTCTGGTTTTTACAAAATTACAAAAATTGTGTCACTGTCCAAACACTTACGGACCTGACTGTATGTATGAAAGATGACCGAATACATGAATGCATACACATGTGTTCTTGGCAGAAATAAAGAATAGTGTCATCACGTACCTGTTTACATCACATATGGCAAAGAAGCTGCAAACTTTTAAATGGATATCACTTTGGATTTTTCTTCAGCATGCACTATTTGACATTTCTGCTAAGGAACATCTATGAAACGTAACACACGGTTCCTTATATTACTCCAAGGGTGTACAAACTTTTGCATTCAACTCTATTAAAGACCAGGTGTAAAATCTGGATCTGATCATTCATTATTCTTGACATGTTGAGAGCATGAAGATGGTGAAGATGATGATGATGATGATGATGATGGTTCTGCTGGATTACAGCACTAACAGTGGGACACTCACTTCACACTGGCTCAGGTTGTAGTAATCACACCAGGTGAGTGATGTTACCTGCATTTTCCGGATGTGATCCCGCTCCAGACTCTGCACCATCTCCTCCACCGCGTGCTGCACTCGGGCTTGCTGCGCCTCCGCCATTATTCCCTATTTATTACTAGATAAATTACTGAATAATATAAGATCTGTCAATAAAACTAACCAGTCCTGACGCGTAGCTAAGCTAGCATGCCGTAAGAGCGAAATGAATAATAACTAACACAAGGTAGCATTCACTGCGTCCCACAAAATGCCGTTAATTTTTTTTTAAAATTATTGATAAATATTCTGTAAGGTCACCTCTTAGAAAGCGAAGGCATGTGGGACAGGGTTACACTATGCCGCTTCCGGATTTAGAAATACGTTACTTCCGCCCTTTGCTTTCTTCTTCGTCGGCTGGTATTTGGTGCATTTCCGCCTCCAACTGGCCTGGAGCGTGAAGCCTCACCTTCGGCCATGTTGTAAACATGTACATAGTCTGCGTAGGGTCTGTGGCATGTATTTTACACGGAGAAAACTAATAAATATACGCAAGTACCACTACTAAAAACACACGCCATTTTCACAATATAAACCCGAGTTCCGGTGTATAGTCGCCACAACACACACTCATCGAATCTATCTCCTGCACTGCGATTGGTTGTTCAGCTGTCAGACTATGAAGGACTAGCCAATCGAAGTGCACGTATTAGAAACGACACGCCAATCCTAGAACAGTAGAGGCGGGATCTTTGGAATACAGGTGGGGGGAAAATAACTCCCAAAATTCTATATAAACACGATCAGTTTTAATCAGTTTGTTGCTGGAAGCGTTTGCGGAATATCCAGACGCAACAAAAGACTGTACTTTTCTGCTTTAGAGGTAGTTATTTAGGTAAGTTTGGTTAGTTAGTTAGCAGGCTAACTAATTTCTCAAGCTAGTTTACTTTAACTTGTCTGAATGCATGTGCGGGAGCTTGGGGAAACAAACTGAGATTTGATTTGTCAGATGGACAATGAGATTTGCTCAAATTATACGATTTCATTTTTAACTGTTGACTGATACTGAAAACAGCCTTAATTTATTATGTAAAGTTACAGTTTATTAGTGAATACACTGTATTTATGTGTAATTATATGAAGCCATCAAGTTGCTGTGACCTTTGATATGGAAAAGTCTGAACTACTGATACAAATAGATAAGTTTTTTTAAATTTATTTATTTCTTCTCCATATGACATTTCATCAGGCTATCCAGGAGTTCACATTGCTCTGATTTGCAGTGACATCCAGGAGTTCACATTGCTCTGATTTGAACTCAGCTGCATGTTGCTTTTCTCCTTTTTTTTTCCCCTCTCAGATGTTTATACCTGCGAAGATCTAAACCGTCATCATGTCTGTGGGAACTCTATCATTCAAGGCTCTTCTGCTCCTTGTACTTTGTCAGGCTGGAGGCCAGGATCTTGCCTCTGCCCCTGAGCAACGAGAACCGCCGAAGAAAATTGGTAAGCACGTTTTTTTCCTATCTAATCATGTAGAGTGATGCTGTTCAATACACGTCACATCATGAAACCCTTAATCTTAGACCTTAATCTTAATCTTATATTAATCCATCAGTCGAGGTATGTTTGTTGTCTGATATTTGCTTCTGTAGTTTTGTCCTGGAGCTCTAGTGGTCGTCCGTGGCACCAGTTCATCTTTCCAATTTAGTCATCAATGTAGATTTTTGCAGTTTGACTTGGTGACTCTACAGAGAAACGTTCACTCGGCTCAGCTGTAAGACTCCTGCGCATTATATTCGATTCTGAGAGTATTTACTGACTGTGGTTTTGCTTTACTGCTTTCAGCCATCATTGGAGCCGGAGTCGGAGGAACATCAGCAGCTTATTTCCTCAGGCAGGAGTTTGGACCCAACGTCAAGATTGACGTGTATGAAGCAGGCACCGTCGGAGGACGTCTCGCTACGGAGAACGTTGCCGGACATGATTATGAAACGGGAGGCTCCATTATACACCCGCTTAATTTGCATATGAAGCACTTTGTGGATAAACTAGGCAAGTTCCGATTGAATTACATACCCACTCATACACACACACTTTTTTTCGTTGTGGAAAACTCTCAATCCTAAAAACCCTTCACATGGTAAAAAGGGAGAAATCGGCCTTTAAAGATTTCATTGCAGCTGCAGCGCAGTAGCGTGGCAGACATTTTCAGAGCCAGGGTCTGATTACAGCAATGAACTGATTAGGCTTATGTCCTAGTTATTTTGCTACATCATGTAGCTATCCAAACACGTGATCATAGCGTGACTTTCACTGTGTGAGGAAATCATGCTTGGCTATCTTTTAAGATGACGTTGTGGCTCCTTACACACTATGATCTTTTCAGGAAGACAGCCTAGGGAAGGTTAAAAAGAAGATAAAAACATTTCTATATAGTTTTGAGGATGTATATTTTATGTTGATGTTTCAGAGCATGTTGTAGGCAGAAAAACGTCATTTTGGCCCATTATTTTTTTTTTTGTCTTTTTATGCCTCTGCCACTGAGTAAGAGATTCTCATTAGTGCAGTATCTCAAGAGCGAGTGGTTCAATGTTTGTAGGATTTTATTTAGAATAAAGACTGTAACTAGCTGAAGATTTTTTTTGGAATTGATCCAAACATGCTCACGGTCTGGAATAGTTTTTCTTCAATAACCTCCTTCCTGTTTGTTGTATAGCGATGATACTTGCACCTTCATGTTTAAGGCGATTTTCTGGCTATCAGAGACTTTTTGCCATCGCTGCATCCATGCGTCTGTCCGAGATCAAGGTCACAGCAAGGTCAAATGTCTGAAATAGTTTTTCTTTAATAGCTTCCTTCATGTAGGTGGCGGAGGCGTCTCCATCTGCATTGACATCTACTGGTTTTTTCGCTGTTTTCTAGAATTTAGCTTCAACAAGGTCCGACAGGTTTTCCCAGACTGCCACACGCTTATCAGAAAAAAAAAAAAAAATAATAATTTTTCCCCAAAATAGAAGGTGCTGCAACTTACACAGTGTAGCGATGTCTGCTTGTGTTTATATCAAACAATACATTTAAATTACATTAAATCCAGCTGATTCTTAAACTGAAATCACACACTAATTATCATCACTGATCATGATTGTTGCTGTCCAGATGTTTCCTTCCAGCATCTTGAAGACAGAATTTCAGTTGCCAATTATGGAAAAGTCTCTATCTCTTTTTTTTTTTTTCTTTTCACCTTTTTTTTTGTTGCCGTGTTCAATCTAATGATAGTGAATACTGAAGTTTCTCCGCTCCTCCATCAGGTCTGTCATTTCGTGCTGGAGTCCCTTCAAAAATGGCCATCTTTGACGGGAAGGGTCTGATGTTCGAGGAGAGCGATTGGTTCATCGTGAACTTCCTGCGCATGCTGTGGAACTACGGCTTCAACTCAATTCGCATGCACATGTGGGTGGAGGGGATTCTGGACAAGTTCATGAGGTGAGTCATTCTCATCTGTAATATAAAGTGCAGTCCTTAAATATGTCTACACTGTCTGTATACGATACATTATATACTCTGCTGGGTAATGATTAGCTTCAGGTCCAGTCTTCAGCAGCCGGATTCTGGTGAGACTGACTTCTGTTATTTGTTAGTAGGAATGTACTGATTTCATTTACGTCACACTGAGGAGGAGTACATGCTTTTTGGTTCTTGTTGGTACCGATGCTGATATTAAACAAACTGTTTCGACACCATTTTATCGGGTTACTTTTACTGTAGGACGATGCTGCCAGTGTTCCTTTTGGTAAGAGGAACATTTCTTGCTGAACGGTTTCTTTAATGCAGTCGTCTCGTCCTGGCAGGATTTATCAGTACCAGCAGTTCGGCTACTCGTTCTCGAGTGTTGAGGGACTGCTGCATGCCACGGGCGGCGACGAGTTTCTCGCTCTGCTCAACCAGACGCTGGAAGAGGCCATGCTGGCTCAGGGCTTCTCTCAGGCCTTCATCAATGAAATCGCCACCCCGATATCACGTGCTAGTTACCTCCAGAGCGTTCGCCTGCACGCCTTTGTTGGTACGTCTGAGCAAACCATGACGCTTTTACGCGTATCCTTTAACATTAGGCAAGGATTGGTGTCCTTGAGTGTTGCTGTAGTTTTTGTAGTCTTTGCTAGTATTTGTAATTATATAACCGTATTTTTAGCTGCCTTCTGTGAAAACGCAAGCAAATGAACACAAATTTAAAACCTTAAAACACAGAGCTGATTATAACGTATCTCTTCACTGTGTAAGTTAAGGAGAAAAAAAATGTCTGATAGTCCAGAAGAAACACCATTGTACAGTAATTTCTCCTGTGCAGGTTCTGTGGCCCTGTCGTGCGCTGACTCGGGCCTCTGGGCTGTGGATGGAGGTAATAAGAGAGTCTGCTCTGGGCTTCTGTATCACAGCAAAGCCGAACTCATTCCAGCACGTGTGACCAACATCGCTATCAAAACGAGACCCTCTAAAAGCGGTACAGCTCTCTTTTTTTTCAGCTACGAGAAAATCCACGGTTAGTTCAGGCGACCAGTGGATGTGGATAATTCAGCTGTCGAATATAGTGCCAGAAATTTTATTCAAGACATTTAATGTCATCATAGGCTTCATAGATTTAGCTATGTTATCGTTATCAAGTAAAAAAATTTAAGTTATTAGAGAACATTCACATCTAACTCTGAAGGGGGGGACAAACTTCTGAACTGATGTATAATTTTGTGGGTTTTATTTTTATTTTTAATATCTTGGCATTAATTCATAAACATGTTTAAAATCAAGTCTTGTTTCTGTAAAATAAATGCTTAATTTTGTCCTGAGGGCATGCAAACTTTTCCACACAACTGTATATTCGGATGGCAAATCACCCTGACTTCCCCCTTGTTATACCTCTTTCCTTCTACAATCAGGCAACATCGCACACCTTTATGAAGTGAACTACGTTGGTGATTCTGGCCCCGCCCACTCCCTTTACGACATTGTGGTTTTGGCCACGCCCCTCCACCAGGGTCTGTCCGATATCAGTTTCTCAGGCTTCTCTCCTTCCCTGCCTTCACACTTTCCTGGGGCCTACCACCAGATAGTGACTACGCTAGTGCTTGGGCGTCTCAACGTCTCCTTTCTGGACGCCAGGCGCGATCCGAGCCAGTTTTTCGTCTCTGACATTTTAATGATGGAAAACGAGAATCTGGGCATCGCCAGCTTGAACTCCCTGGACCCTGTCCACATCACGCCAGGCTACTCGCGCCCTCCGGCCAGCCAGACAGCAGTGTGGAAGATTTATTCTACTGAGCCCGTGACTGAGGAGCAGCTGAGGATGCTGTTCGTCTCCCGAGAGCGTGTCGTGGTGAAGAGCTGGCTGGCGTGTCCTTCATACAGAGCGCCAGAGCGTCAAGCTCCAAGCTTCATCCTCCACCACAACCTCTATTACCTCAGCCCCATCGAGTGGGCAGCGTCGTCGATGGAGATGAGCGCCCTCTCAGCACGAAACATAGCGCTGCTCGCCAGCCATCGCTGGCACGGAGACGCATCGAAGGTGGATCAGGAGGATCTGCACGCTCGCCTCCGGGGGGAGCTGTAGAGATGCCAGAGGCACTTTTACCAATGAGAATCTACAGTCCACTGGCTGTTTGAGTGAATTTTGTGTGTGGTGTTTTTAATTTGATGAAAAAGATGATGCTAGTTATCATAACATCCATGGAGACTTTCCATTCTAATTTCTTTTCTGTCGTTTTTCAGCAAATCATTAGTTTCTTGGATTTTCTTAGAAGAAAGTTGACTTGTAAAGACAACTTAAAAATTCTTTCCCAACACTAGAGAAGTGTTTTAGAGATAAAGCTGCAGGAACAGTTCAACCTAACTAAATGCCTCCCCTTACCCAACTGCTGTCAGTCAACGAAGACACATTTAGTTTTTGCACTGAAGAGATATACACTATATGGCCAAAAGTTTGTGGACACCTGACCATCACACCCCTATGTGGTTCTTCCTCAAACTGTTCCCACAAAGTTAGAAGCACACAGTGTATAGGATGTCTTTTATATATTCTGTAGCATTACAATTTCCCTTCACTGGAACGTAAACCTGTTCCAGCATGACGATATCCCTGTGCACAAAGCGAGCTCCAGGAAGACATGGTTTGCCAAAGTTGGAGTGGAAGAACTCGAGCGTCCACATACTGTCCATGTCTTCCTCAGTGGACAAAAACATGATGCCTTTACAGCATCCTTAGTAAATGCCTGGTCAGGGTCGCGGTGGGTTAAATTAGGCTACTCATTTGTTTATATTTTGGGAAATAGAACTAAATAAATTTGTTAGAAAATATCACATGCATGTACAAGCAAAATGAATAAAAAAATGTCCCGTGCACATCTTTAGTTGAGACAAATTATGAACTGGAGTGATGTAGTTGAGATTGAGGGACAGAGATTACGAGTCTCATGCTCTACCAGCTGAGCTGATACAGATATCAGATATCTAACTAATAAGCAAAGATAGCTACCAGTTTAGACCTGTGTAAACAACATGCTCAAACAGTTTTATTGATTTGTTCAGTATCTCAAACAGACCTGCGGACACACTGTTATCTATTAATCTGTCAAAGCTAAACCCAGTTGTACCTTGATCTTGAAGTCAGACTGAGTCAGGCTGAGGCGTGAGACGTGGCCCAACGTTTGATGGTCAGATTGTACGTATATGATGCAATTTTATGAAACTGTGTATATAAAGTAATGCAAGTTATTGAGCCAGAGATGTGAGGATTTTGATATGCAGTTTGCACAATACTAAACAAGTGGCTGTAAACCTCCGTTACTTTTCATCCAGTATAAACAAGTCAAAGTACTACGTCTGAAGGTATGATTTTTTTTAAGAATATATAATCAATAATAGTCTCTCTACTTCCGAGAGACGTAAAACTACAGTAGCCTACAGTGTAAGAGTCGCAGCCATTTCCGTTATCTGTGAAAAAAGGTATGAAAAAATAAACATCACCTTGTGCATCCAATTTTACACCTTATCCGGTTGTGGTTTCTGTTCCCGTCAATCAGCGGCTCTCTTTAAGCAATAATATAACTGTTTTGGTGTGAAAGAATATATATTTAATGCATCATATATATACTTTCCTATTAGACTGACTATGATGTGTCTGATATTGTCTTTATTCAATAGTCAATCAAGCCACTAAAAGATTGCACATGATTTAGGTCACATGACTTTTCCTAGAAGTTATCAGCATTTGGCTGAATGCCTCACAATTTCAGGATATAGTGCACTACGTAGGATGGATAAACAATCATTTCATCCTCCACATGGTTTACATATAAGGAGTAGGAAGGTAAAGATGAAGCTTCCGAATAACAGATAGACAAACGAACACCTATGTAACCAACTCAAATATTCAGATTCTTCACACCATCCTTGTAGATCAGTATAACAAGACAGAAGAACTTGGAATGTATTGCCTCCATGGACTGTTTTTAAATTTAATAAATGATAGTAATTTGTAATGAAGAGGTAGTCTAAAAGGGCTAAATTGCTTTGTGTGAAATCCTCAGGCCACCTTCATTCTACGTTATATTACTTATCTTCCTAAACAAACACTTTATAATACAGATTTGATGAATACGCTAATCATTGTTAGCTTCCTGTCAATACAAACACTGCAAAATCCTTTTTAAGTGACTACTAACGAAGTTTCTCTTGGCCTGATGGATTTGCAACGAAATGCTCCTTGAATATACACAAGCACCAGTTAATACAAGCATGAATCCGCACTGATGACCTTTTAACCTTGTCGTTGGGTCGGGCTATAAGCCCGTTTTTTAACCACTTCCCCTGTGTTGCTTCTGCTTTTACTGAAAAGTAAGCTACAGTGGCCATGTTGATTTATGCGTTTTCTAGATACGTAAATTTGTTTTTGATTTTTCGAGATGTTTTGCTGAGATTTTAAGCATTAATTTAAAAACAATCCTTACTAAGAAATACAATTATACAACTAGACATTTGCAAATAGCTGGTTATAATCCAACACTGATGACAGTCGCATACTGAGGCCTCGTCTTTGCGAATATTTTTTTTCTTCATTACCATCAAAGATGTTCATTTGATTCCAAAATTGTAAACTGCAGTAATGCTCCATTTTTAATAGTCGTTTATCTGTTAAAAAATGCCAATTCATGTAAAATACATGAAAGGATGCAGGTATCAAACCGGCTTCCACTGGCAGTTCATCTAATTTAACCTCACCTTTAAAACTCGCAAAAGAAAGGCCGGACTTCATAATTAAAAAAATCTAAATTGATTAAATACTAATTACTACCTAGGCTAGTGGTCACATGACACTTTTGTCTTCTTGATATCTTTTACCACAGTTGCAAAAAATAGCATTAGCTGTTCACTGAACCACACTGAATCACAACACTGTCAGAATAACCTGCTGTATAGGTGAACCTTTGTTTCCATTTGTTTCCCAATGCTCGAATCTGATTGGTCAGATGCTGGTCAGGTGTTGATTAATTTTCTGTAACAGCAGCTCTGACTGTATTTCCCACTGCAAGGCAAATCACTTCTTCCAGTACATCTAATAATGTTTATAGCTGTTATGACGTAAGTGATAACAGGAACTAACTTGTTTTGTGTTGTGGGCGTAACTATAAACAGATAAAAAAACAGATTAAAAAAAAAAGTATCATACCACCCTGTAGTTGATTTTTTTTCTTCCAGTTGTTTTTACGCTTAATGAGTTTTAAATGACCAGTACATCTTAAATGTCCTCTAACTGAAGGCGTAAAAGACGTGATTGTACGTGAAATGGACCTTTTTCTCCAAGGGTGTAGCAGAGAGAAAGTCCAGCGTGAACACTGCTTGAGAATTATAGTTTTTGTAATGAAAGAAAGCTAATGCTATAATGTATAAACAACAGATCAGTCGTCATGTAACAGTAATTGTTCCCACGTTGTTTTTACTGAACTGAACTAAAGCGCCGGAAATGTATTAAATTCTTTCTATAGCCCACTGAATCAGTATGAAACAACGTTCAGTGTTCAAATACGCAAAGAGAAGCCGTTTGCGTTCTTATTTCATCTTTTACCAGGGAGTTTCTACAGCTCTGAGTGTAAATTATGTGGATTCTGTTTTAACAAGGTTGTGATTTGTATTAATTTCAGTCTTGAAGTAAAAAAAAAACAAAAAAAAAAGTTTGTTAGAGATATGGAAAAAAAGATGTTGAATAAAATGGTTCACTGTTTGCATACAATAAAGCATTAATGATAGATTACGGTGTGTGAGACTTCTGTAACTTTTATTTAAGGGAGTTTTACCCACATATGATGCTGTCTAGCATCTGTGACGTAAACCTGCATGTACGTTTTACTGGCCACTTGATTACACATTCCTGCCTTGTTGCTCACTTTTAGGTGTTCGGTTTAAAAAGTAACGCTCGTCTTTTATCCCAGCACGATGTATGTTCAGGAAGAAACTCAAGAAATTCAGACAGTTTGAGGATTGAGTTCGGTTTCACTATTCAGTTCAAGGTCCTGCAATATAAATCTTTTTTGGTTTATCCACACAGGTTTTTGATTTCTGTAACTACAGGATGATTTTCGGAGTATGACCACTTGCTGGAAGGATAATCTATTAATCACACCAGGCTTAATGGATTTCATTTGGAATAAAATTCACTCCTAATATGCTATTCAGGTTTTTATAATATTTATACACTCAGTGGCCAAAAAACATTTAAATATTTAAGTTCTAGTCTTTTTTAGTTTTAATTTAAGGAAATGTTTCCTATTTATTTATTTGCAATAGATATCAAAAGTCTACACGCCTCTGTTAAAAATTTTTGTGAGGTAAAAAAAAATGAAACCAAGATAAATCATGTCAGGACTTTTCCCATCCTCAATGTGAAATTACAACATATAAAAAAAATTACATTTATAATAAAACATTTTAGGGAAAAATAGGAGAAATAAAAAACGTACAACAACCTGGCGGCATAGATTTGCACACGCTTTTATAATTGGGGATGTGGCTGTGTTCAGAATGAACCAATCACATGTTTGGTTCAAAAAAAAAAAAAGCACATCACCAAAAGAGCACCATGTCCATGGTGAAGCATGGTGGTGGCAGCATCATGCTTTAAGGCAGCTTTTCTTCAGCCCGAACTGGGGATTTTTTGAGGTGGAGGGAATCATGAATAGCTACAAGTAAAAGCTGATTTTAGTGCAAAACATTCAGGTCTTCTGCTAGTAAACAGAAAGGAATTTCACCTTTCAGCACACTTATGCAACTGGGGTTTTTTTTTTCCCCTAAAAATGTTTCCGATTGTTATTCGCTTAATTTTTATACGCTGTAATTTCACACTGAGGGTGAGAAAATTTCTGACATGATTTATCTTTTCTCGGTTTTTTTACATCACAAAAACCAGCCATTTTAACAGGGGCGTGTAACTTTTTATATCCGTTGTATTTGAATGAGCATTGTGATGCTTGGCATGGGAAGAAAAGCACTAAATAAATGCATGTCATTTATGACACTTTATTTTCAGACATCACATTTTTTTCACAATTTTTAAAATCATGTACCAAACCACTAATAAATAAAAAGTCACTATTTTTCTAAACTCATTTTTCTAAACACCACATATGGTCTACGATGCTATTATATTTTTAAATTATACTATAGGGAAGCTATTTTCAGATATTCAGGCTCAGCATCGCTATGATATATTCCTGTATAAATGCATGCTGATAACGGTGGATTATAACAAAATAAACCTTTACAGTTTATTATGCAAGCATGGTGTTGTCTCATGAATTTTTGCTTTATGCCTAGTGTTGCATTACTCTTAATGCTTTTTTGTTTGGTCCGTGGCACAAACTTGTCATCTTATTAATCTTCAATGCATTTCAATACTAAATATTTTGCTTAGTTAAAATACAAATTAAATGAAACTGCAAGGCAAATTGTCAGCCCTGGCATTTTATTTTTCGTGAGAAATATTTGCATGAGCATGTCTAAAAATCCTAGTGATAAATTTTCCACTTCAGCTCCAGTGACATCAGTGCTGTGTTTACTGAAACAGCGCTCCTCATCTCCATCCTCTTAACCCCAGGTCAATATTGATCATTTAGGAGTGTTCACTCGTTCACTACAGAAAGGAAAGGACCTTCCCTTTTGGCAGTGTGCCCTCCAAAACATCCCCTCTCTCCAAGCGCACACCAGTCTCCGGCCCGCACCACAGCGAGACATCTGACCGGGACAATGGAGCTCGTTCAGCGCTGAGATAATGCCGCTCTGTGCTTGTGGCAGGTAGAGCAGGACGTACCGTCTGTTCACACCGAGCATGTGATGCCCAGCGGCGCTATAATAACCCCGACTGAGCGATCCACAGATCTGACAACAACCGAGATCATCACCACCATCATCATCATCCTTCTGCTATCCTTCATCCTGATCTAATCCCTCCGAGATGAGAGCCGCTGTTCCTGTCCTGCTTCTAGTGGCGCTCGCCGGGCGTCAGAGTGGTAAGAGATGATACTGACTCATGATTCACAGTTATTTGGGTTCCTTAATTAATGATTGATGAGTATATGAGAATAGGAAATAAACTTAATTAAGTAAAGAATAAAACAGTTCCTAGTTTTTATTATCAGGTGCATAAAGTAAGCTGTAAGCATCCATATACAGTGAAATTCTTGTTTTATTCAACTAACTCACTAACTAGTACAAAAAAATTAGCCCTAACATTAAACTCAGACAAAAGATTATGCAAAATTATGCAAAATTAGAAATGTACACTAAACTAGTAAAAATAATAATAAACTGTAAACATTGTGTGTTGAGCTGTGGTAGAAACTAGCACTATCCTGAACCATTTTATTCCTCTTATACCACAGCAATTTTCCAATGATTACAATTGTTTTTTTGTTTTTTTTAAAGAATGATGCATCATACTTTTTATCCGTTTATAGGTACGTTTAATGTTGTGGAACGTCTAAAAGACAAAATAATTCCTGTTTCATCTTATATCAGCTATAAACAGTCATTGCCTCACCAGCCTCTCTCTCTCTCTCTCTCTCTCTCTCTCTCTCTCTCTTTGGAAGACTTCCCTGTAACTGTTACAAAGTACTGACACTGGAGACTCCTTCCATAAATGTTAAATAAACATCTCCTGAAAAGAAACTTCACCACATCAATTACACACGTTTTTTTTATCCGTTTATGTGAAGCATCCTTCATACGAGTCCCTGTGTGAGTCGTTACTATAGAAACGATAAGGTGTTAGAAGAAGTGCATTAATGTATATAAACCTGTGATTCGCAGCTGCACTACTGTCAGAGCTGCTGCTCTAGAAAATGAATCAACACCTTCTGACCAATCAGATTCGAGAGTGCTGTGGCGTAAATGTTAATAATCAAAAGCTGAGTCATGAAAGAATTGTAATTGGAAAAAGGAATCAATAAGTGAAAAAAAAAAATACAAACTTTTACACATATTTGGGGCAGATTTAGTCTTTGGAGCTCCAAAGATAACCTACTGGCATGCACTCCACGTCATTTCCGTAAATACACGACCAAATCTTCATATATTTGCTTCAAATGATTGTGATAAACAGTGTAATCTCAGTTCTATAACAATCTGTAGGTAGTCTGTGTTTACATCGTATTTTTCCTTTCAAATTAATCTTGAAATGAATTTGTCTAATTAAATTGTATCCCACATCACCTCCAGTTTCCGATACAATTCCAATTTTCCATACTGGACCTGGTTTTAAAAAAAGAAGTGATTCTGGATGCTCAAAATGGCCGCCATGATACCATTACAGTGTTCGACTAGACGCTGATGTTTTGTTCATGTTTATAGATTACAGTAAGTCATAACCTCCACTGTTAAAAAAAAATGTTCCTCAGATGGCTTTTAGGCAATTAAGGGTTCTTCACTTCCAAAAGTGGGGGGAAAAAAGAGGATTCTGCGTACAGACCAGTTGAAAAACACTTCAGGGTTCTAGATTTAGCCTTTTTTTTTTTTTTTTAAATCAAGTCTGTGCAACATCACTTAAGGAATGGATGTGGTTTGAGACTTCCATTACTTGCTATCTACGTCAGCATCAACGATGAGGAAGCAAATGTCCGACATCTATTATGATCTGGCTGATCGACTGCATTTGAGTAACCGGAAAACAGTTGATTTTTTCCCCCAAAATATTCCTCTAATTTAAATGAAGTTGTATTCAATAACATTTCAGAGTCCTGTCTTTAGTATTTTTACATCCATTACACTGTTCTGACTTATTCTCTTGCTAGTTTATATGATTCTCATATTGTACAAGACTTTATAAAACGCAAATTTAAGTAAACAGAAGTGATCTTTGAATGATTTTGTCGTGTTGAACTGTGTTGACCTCAGTGGATTTAATGTCATGCAGATTTCGCAGAGCTTTTTCTGATGTTTCTGATATTTCCAGTGTTTTCTGCATCCCTGGATGTTGCTGCGAACGAGGATGTGTCTGATGAGAGAGGTGACACTGCTTCTACATAAAAACCACTTCACTCTTTTTACTGCTACAGATTCAACTCTAATGATGAGCACTTTTAACTTTATCTTTCTTTCTTTTTTTTTTAACTCAGTGGAGATTAGTGACCTGCAGAAATCAGGTATGTCATGATCGTGAATGTCTTTTCTGTCTTTTTCTTCCACACTGACTGAGAAGTCATTACGCTTTAACGACGTGAAGATACATCTGCTTTATAGAGACGCATTTGTGAAACAATAATGAAGGAACATTTATGAAAACTTGCACAAAAAAAGTCTCGTTGCTGGAAAATTCTACATTTTTTTGTCTTAGTTTTCTCCTAAGGGTGTGTAAACTTGTGCATTCATCTGTATGCGTACAGGTTTTGTGAGTTGAGCTTCATGACTCTGAGAAACTGAAACTCTTTCCCTTTTTTTTCCAGATGAGACTGAAGCTGAAGCAGAATCAGAAGGTAAAGTTATAAAGCTGTACTTTAGCACCAACACTGTTATAATTGAGAAATAAAACTCCTGTGGATGTGCCGTTGTAGGAAAATAACCAGTGACGGGGTGATGTGATGAAGCCACAGCAATTTACCAACAATTACATCGTTTATTTATTAATTAAACAACAACACATTATACTTTTTATCCAGTTATAGTTACATAACATAGTATAGTTACACAGATATCGTTCCCTCGCCAGATTTTCTTTTTTTTCTCTTAAAGTTAATACAAAAAAAATTTCATCTTGTCATGTTACTGAAAAACTGGAACTTCTTCTTGTCCTGGAGACTTTCCTATGGCGGAGAACTTGCAGTTACAAAGCACTGACACTGGAGACTCCTTCCATAAATGTTAAATAAACATCTCCTTACAGAAAACTTCGCCATATTAACAACTGAATGTTTTTCATTGTTAAGTAACACCACGTTTTTTAACCCTTTTGTTATTAAGCTTAGACTATGTGAAGCGTCACTGTAGAAATGCTAACGAGTGCGTTAATATAATTACAGCCGGCAGTACTGTCAGAGCTGCTGTTAGAAAATTAATCAACACCATCTGACCAATCAGAATCGCCCATTCAGCCGTGGTATAAGGAGTGATATAATGCTGTTATAAGGATATAAACTTATTTAAATATTTCTTCATTGGCTTGCAGAGGAAGGAATGGCACGTGACAACTGCTTTGGGAGTGAGTTACACCCTTTATCTATTAATGTCTGAGAATTAATAGAAATAAAGAGTGATTCATTTTTTTATTATTATTATTTTTTAACAGAGGCTGTGAGAGATCAGCCTGAGCAGAAGTTTAACCCCACCGTCTCTTCAGTCAGTGAAGGTGAGACAGTGTGGAGCGTAAACTCCTTCACAGCCACCAGATGGCCCTGAAACCTGGAGACATGCCTTTAAAGCTGATCAGATAAGAGCTTGGATGACTTTCCATGAACTGTCTTGTTTTCTGTTACCTTCTACATTTCTATAATAACCAGTTTTTCGTTTAATTTTTACAGAAATAACACGAGACGCTGAGATTCAGAGTACAAAAGAGGAGAAGGCTGAAGGTAAGACTTAACAATAATACCATATGCTGCATATAACACTATTATCATCACGGACACTCTGAAACGTCGTCTTTTCTCTCAAAATGCCAGTGTATTAAATCTAATTGCTTTAAAAAGGAAGAAATGACTTTCTTCAGAATTAAAGTTAAAGTTTAGCTTTAAATGTAATTTTTAATTTTAATGCAGTGTTGCGATATAATGATAGCAAAGGATTTTATTCATAAGGACTACTTTATGAAAAAAAATATTGGACGTCTTATTATAAGTAATGGATGTCTCACTCACCTAAACACCTTGATACGCTTGCTTCAGATGGCATCATTAGACTTAATCAGGGGTTCCCAAACATTTTTTTGTCAGTTGAATGTTAATTATTTGCCTGTAATAAATGGCAAAACTTGTTACTTAAAGCATGTCACTTTTAAGGTTGTGAAATATATGATCATTTTTCCTATTTTTGTCTTTTTATTACTACAATTTTCAAATTGTTATAAAAATTAATTTTACAAAACATTCCACCATGAACACTTAGGTCCACTGTGCATCATATTTGCTGGAAAAAATGTTTCAAATTTGTGTTAAGGATTCTGTTCGTGGTCCATTTGGTCCAAACTGATGTTAAATATAATTTACATTGTTTTATTTGGATTTGTCTTTAATTGGTTAGATTAGGTATTAATAAAGAAAATATATGTATATGCTTGAGATATATCTTAAAAGTGCAATAGCTTTCATGATATTTTTCATTTCTTACTAGTAGAAATAATGTGGAAAATTATGTAGAAATGATAAAAAATAATAGTTCATGTAGCTAAAGAAAAAAAAATGTCAGTCATTTTATAGACACACCCCCAATGTCCCTTCACATCCTCAGAAATCATTATGAGGAGAAGCTGCATGGTTATAGAGCTGTAATTCGGCTTTCAGGCAGCTGAACGTCCGAGTGCACTTGAAGGTCATGTCATGACAGTCCTTGCTAATGGTAAATCTAGTTAGAATGCTAATTCTAGTCGAGCCATTATAAGTTTTGGGGGCGGAGCTTGGTGTACATGGGTGGAAACGGGGGCGGGTTAAATGAGTAAAAAAAAAATCATTCAAATCTTATTCAGCTCCATCCATTTAACCATTAGAGAACTATTTTTTCCAAATCTTACCTAATGCACCTTTAAAATACATTAGTATACAGCTCTGTGATGTTTCAACATATGTTTTGGTAAATGATAAAAATTGTGCTCTTGTTCTTGGTCCTTTTGCTCCGATGTGATTTCATTTCTATCACGGTCTTCTGAAAGCCTGCAACACCACCAGGTTGGGAAACTCTGACCGTAATAATCTCATCTCAAATTAGTTAAATAGCAGCAAAAGTTCACATTTAGACTTTAGATTCGACAAACGGTTACAGTAGAAAAAAAAAAATATTGAGAGAGTCTGGTTCTCCAAGATGGCCGCCT
This sequence comes from Pangasius djambal, assembly GCA_022985145.1. NCBI lineage: Eukaryota > Metazoa > Chordata > Actinopteri > Siluriformes > Pangasiidae > Pangasius > Pangasius djambal. The sequence continues at coordinate 19,827,138 of CM040991.1, forward strand.
CCATAACGTTCCAGTATTCAGCAACATACACAGCGACATTTTGTTCATGTTTTTAGATGTACAGTACGTCTGACTGTATCCTAAACCACATGAGTGAATCTGTGGGACATTAGTGAAGAGGCTGCAATGTACAGGCAATAATTTTTGTGACAGATTTCCATACAGTGCCACACAAACATCTTCGTCTTTGCTAGTCTTTCACGATTTGAGTGAGGAGACAATCGTGTGAATCTGGCTTTTTAACAAGACTATATCTTTCATATCCGCCAAAACATGCCTCAGTCATGGGGAAAGTGCTTGAAATGTGTTAGCTGTGTGTGTGTGTGTGTGTGTGTGTGAGTGATGAGAATGTAACCAGAGCATCTGATTGACAGATGAAGGAACTGAAGCCAGAGCAGAGGTGCGAGCACAGACTTTGAGTAAGAGCGGTGGGGTTTTTTATTCATTTATTTATTTATTTATTGGTAATAGAGTGTGTAAGTGATGTGAGATTTGTGTTACTTAGTAAAAACATGATTATATTTCCTCAGACATGGCGGAAGAAGACAGTGAGGAGGCAGAAGGTGAGGAAGTGATGTGTAGTAACCACTCGCAGCCATCCAGAGGGCGAAAGTGTGCAACTGGAACTAAAGATAAGCCTAAAACGCTGAAAAAAACAGAGGGGATAACCTTTGTAATGAATTTCCAGATGCATGTTATATAGCAAAAAAAATAAATAATTTTTTTATATATCTTATCTTCTAATAATTAAAATACTGAATTATGGGAAAAGTGTATGTGTAGGTGGGAAAGTAAAGTATAGGGTGCATGGGACGCCATTACCATTACATTTTCGAATTCAGATTTACAAACAGTTTTAATGGGATGAAAATGAAACTCCATCTTTGTAACATGACACGATTTTATTTTTAATATTGCGCCCCCTTTAGTACAAATTGAAAATGGGTCATTTTAATCTAACGGAAATCAAACAAAAGTTAAATAAAGTTACAGTGTGAAGCTATGCAGTGTCACAGGTTTAAACATTTTTCATTGGTTCAATTTTTATTATTAGACTTCTATAATCTGGAATAATTAAAAAAATAAAAAATCTAATTATTATTCTGGAATAATTCGATTATTCCATCCAAAATCTGTTATTTTGAGAAGAATCATCTTCTTTAAACATTTTTCTTTTTTAAAACCAGTTTTACTAAAAAAAAAAAAAAAAGAAAGAAAGAAAGTGGAAAATTTGACTCAATAATAATATCAGTTATTTAACTGACGTAGGAAGAAGGAACTAAGTTTTTTCACATCGTCATTTGAAATAAACTGAAAACATTTTTCATTGCACATTGTACATTATAACCCTTCTCGAATATAACTCTTACTCAGTGAAATCACCTCTTCGTAAGCTTCGTAACTCTTCGTGAGTTATAAATATGACCCTGATATCTAATCAGTGCAAACTTTAACTGATTAGGAAACCAAACAGTGGTGAAGATTAAAACAGCACTGGAGCGAAATCTCAGACAGCCATCACTTATCTGTGTCATTTACGCTAACAGCGGTTTTGATTTTAAAAGAGGCTTACATATTAGCTACGTGATTATATTATTATGTCTGTTAATAACAGACATGCAGTTAAAAATGAAATACTTGTGCTGTAATACATGGCGGTAGACCTGAGGCCTCCTTTAAACGTTACCTCTCAGTGAGTGGAAGCCTCGCCACTCCGTCAGTCCTGCATATATACAGATGGTGTTACAGAGAGAGAGAGAGAGAGAGAGAGAGAGAGAGAGAAAAGTGAGCCGTGGTTTTAGCAGTTTGCTCTGCCGAGGCTGGATTTAGCTGTTTACACACGCCAGACTGATGGCTTTGTGAAATTGTTAACTCTGTTTCTGTTTGCAGAACGGTTTGACATCGAGGTGCTTAAACATGCAGGTACGTACAGAAAATAAAACAATAAAGATTGAGATGGAAAGTTAAATGGCAAATATATTACATAAAGCTAAAGAACAGATGATGAAGTTTCACAAAACATCCCACTGAGTCTCGACTAAACGTCCAGCACTGATCCAGTCTGGTCTGAATTTAATGAGCACTTAAAATGGTGGACATTGTTGTGTTCTTGGTCAGTCCTGGTTCAGCTTCTTTTGGACCCTAAATATGTCTTTTAGTTTGAATTTTTATGTATGAATGTGAATGTGAAGGAATAAAACACTTGGGCGTGTGCTGTTAGAGGAATACAGTCAACAGTGCTATGGTGTGATGTGAAATCCCAACGTGGAAGTGAGGTACCGTTACCACCCCGAAGTTGATTATTTTCCTATAACAGCACAACCTGAATGCTTTATTCCTCTTATACTGCAGGAATTTGGCAACAATTACACTACTTCTTATCCATTTATGAATGTGTTTAATGTTGTGGGACATCCACAAAACAACTTGGTTTCTGTATTTGTGTTACAGCAGCTTTAAAATCCAAAATGTAAAAAAAAAAAAAAAAAAAAAAAAAGACAGCTTGTCATGTTATACAGAAACAAAATTGCATCTTCATCACCATCTTCATTGTCTTTTAAATGTTTTCGTGCTCATGGGTAGCTCCAGGGCAAACAAAATGGCTTGACTTATTTACATCATTGAGTTTGAAGGGAAAATTCTGCATTATACATTTTATTTTTTGCCAAACTGTTAGTTTAAGCTACATATCAAACCTAAATTAAGGAAATATAAATTGGAAAAGAAAATCCTTTAATGTCCACTTATTTAAACACCAACACTTATAAAAACCATATAAAGTGTTCCACATTGTCAGATTTTATTTTAAGCACACAGACAGTGCTTTTTTGGCTCGGTGGTTTGGGTTGAGACTGTCGGAGAAGCTGTTTGTTGGTTTTATTGGGCCGCAGCGTCAGACTGCAGTGCTGCTGCTGCTGCGAATGTGGGCCAGAAATCGAGGCCAGAGCTCTCTCTCTCAGAGCCGCAGCGACACCACACCTCTCGCCTTGATTTATATCTCCTGCATCGTCCTGGTTTATTTCGGGACTGAAGATGCATTGTTACAGCGTCAGGGAGGAGGAACAGAGCGAGCGAGGCGTCGATGCGTGGAATCAATCATCTCATCTCTGACGGCTAAATTTAGTCAGCTGTAGGTTCACAGTTAGTATCAAGTCTAATGTCTGTATTAATAATGAAATTTATTCACAGCAGGTGAAACAGACGTGGCTGTGGAATAAGAGGAGCCTGTTTACGCCTCATGTACCTGCTGAAGAAACACATGAGGAACTTATTATACTCAATAAAGAAATGCTACACGTAATTCCAGCCTCACGGTCTGGTCTGTGGCGTGTAACTCACACTTTAGTAATTCATACAAGCACCAAAGTATTTGAAATTGAATTACTTAAAAGATGTAGCATTAGCAGCACTTTATATATTTTGTTGTTTTATTATAAACTATGCTTCAGATTCTTTTTTTTTTTTTAACCTACAGTACACATCTTGGTGCAGGATTTTTATTTTAAAGCCTCTAAGACGGAGACGAAATCCCGAACGGCTTCCCATTCACTATATATGCTCACTACATAGGGTGTAGCAATGGTTTTACAGCCCCTAGCTCTGTACTATTAATATGTCACTAATATAGTTTAATATTTGCTCAGTATTTATTAGAAAGATCCATAATTAAAAAACATGTTTTCTATAAATCATTTTCCTACATAAAGTGACCCAGGACTTATTACACACCTGCGACTAAAAATACACTGAATGTGGATTTTGCTATAAAGATTGGAATAGCATTTGAAAGGCCAGCCCTGCTAGACAGACACTGATATTAATCTAACTGCAAGTTGACATTTTAACTTAGTTTTTGTTCTTCAGATAGAAAGTTCAGGATTAAAAAGCTTCAGTGCCTCCAGTAAATTAATATGGTACATATTTGCTTAATGTGCCTGCTGTTTAAAGTCTATAGTGTGATTATAAGGGGGTCCAGGGAAGAGTTTACTACTCTGAAAGTGTAGTTTTCAAAGAATAACAGACAAAAAACATGTAGGCTAAAATAGCAATAAAGTCAATGAGGCAAATTTTCCCCCCAAAAAAAAGCTTTTTATTTATTTTTTTCCCCCAATTTCATTTTTCGTCCAAGACAAAAGAGTATATGTTTACAATATACACACCAATAGTTCTCTTTGGTACCTAAAAAAATAAAATAAAAAAAACCAGAACAATATTAAGGCAACTACAGCAAATCTAAAGGTCAAAATGCACGGCAGCGAAATCGCCACTCGCTCACTAACGCAGGTTTTACAGCAGTAACTGCACGGCCACTATCAGTCCAACAGGGGGCGCTAAGAAAAACCCAGTAATAAAAGAAAAATCTCCAGGTGGAGCTCCTTGCTCCATCAGAATGCCTGCACACCCCTGCTTAAAAGAAAAAACACACCAAAAGATGGCAGATAGTTAACCGATTAGCATGTTGTGAGTTACATCATGCTAATCCACTGTGTGGTGTGACTATTCCTTTAAAAAAAGCAGCGTCTCGTATCTAACCCTGGCATGTCCACATACATACACACACTACGTGTTAGCGAAGAACAGCAGGCTCGCCTGGTTTATAAAGGATTAACAGGCAAGCTGAAGCTTAGCAGGAATAGCATGTGATGCTAACAAGAAGCGCCGCACCGTGTGATCGGACGCCATCAAGTTTTACAGGAGAATGTTAAGGTCGTGTCTGTAGCATGAAGAAAGTTTCACACCTTTTCATGTTTTACTTTAGGTGAGTGTTTTTCACACTGGTCCTGAAACTACCATCACCATGTGTTGCCCAAAATCGTGCTGAAAAGAAACGCCCCCTTTCCCCATGTCTCATTTGCATAAATTAGTTATGACTAGAGTTGGCGATGAGCCAAAAAGTTTCATTGTAATTTAACTTTTAATTGATCACAAATTTGAGTATTGTTGCTAGTTTTGTTATGTTTAGAGAATCCAAATTTTACTTTACATATTTTTTCCCCTCTGCTCTCAGCAGCCAATCAGAGCAAGCCTGAGGGTAGAAATGAATATGATTGGTTAGTCAAAGCAAACTGAAATGGAGTTAGGTGGGGCACTTTCTGTGAAATACCACCAGGGTAAATTCTGTGTACATTCTGCTCAGATGATATCCCTGACATGTCCCAGCTCTAGTTACAGCATCGACGCAACACCTCGCGTGGTGAAATAAACGAAAGCTAGCATTGGGTTTAGTGGTCCCGCATTCATCGTAAGTGATATCAGCATATCGAAAATCTGCCCCTTGCCGCAAGAGATTCCTTTAGAAAACGGCACCGATTCAGCTGAGGGAGTCTGTTCAAATAAAATTAAGGGTCATTATGAAAGGCTGCTTCATATCAGACCGGTCTCTGGTAGCCTAGTTACACTTCTTCAGCATTCAACAAGAGCGCTGCATGGCAACGCAACACAAAGCACAATATGGAGCCTGGAAACATTTCGAGGACGTTTCATTAATCTGAGTGCGGCCAGACGGAGAGGGCTTACTCGATGACACGGCTGTTTCTGACCCACAGCTTATATTTAAGAAAACTTAAAGCTACACAGCCAGAAAAGTCTAATTTACACCTGCGGAACTGATTAGCAATCTGATCAGGACTCCTGTTAGAAAGCCCCCCCACGTGACTATTATGAACTGATTTTTTTTTTCCCCTCTTTTTTTTCTTCTCTCTCAACGCAAAGTCAAACAGCTTGGCTCAGATCATTTCCATTGCAAAATCATCTGAAATGATCCAACAGCTTTTGAACAACTTTCACAATTATTTCATTAACTAAAAAAAACGCCAATAGGGTAATACAATAAGTATTCCATTAAAGGTGGGATGATGTGTCAAAAACATATCACGATACTACTTAAAAAAAAAAAAAAAAAATTTGAATTTTGTGAAAATTCCAGCAAAACAGTAGTGCTACGTTTAAACATCAACGTGAACAAAATTTAACATTTACAAAAGAAACGATTCTAACATCCAAACAGTTCATCTTTGCTGCAAGTAACAACGGAGCTGATCTGCGTTCCGACAGTACAGACGACGTAATTTAGTGCAAGACGGATATTATAAGGTCGTGTTTTCCATCACTACATTGTTTTTCAAATGAAAAGAAAAAAAGGGATCAGTGCATTTCTAGATCCAATGTGTGAGAATCATTTCAGCAGAGGAATGGCAACAATTTGGGGAGGGAGGGGGAAAAAAAAAAAAAAAAAAAAAAAAAAAAAAAAAAAAAAAAAAAAAAAAAAAAAAAAAAAAAAAAAAAAAAAAAAAAAAAAAAAAAAAAAAAAAAAAAAAAAAAAAAAAAAAAAAAAAAAGTCAGTGCATTTGGCTGAAAAACACTGACAGTAATCTGGGACGTCCTGAAATTTATCACAAAGCTCCCACATACAGGCAATTCGCCTTACGTCAAATATTATCAAGGGAAGCATCAGGACCTGCGCGAGCCCTTCTCACAAACGCTCGACAGATCATTATAAGGAATGGAAAGAAAATCCAAACAGACCAGTGACCTTGTTTACATCTAAAGTACTGCTCTAGGCAGAGGGCTGTCTCAGTGAATCAGTTGGAATGAAGTGTACAAAGGTGTGAGAAGGCGGCTAATACTGCACTGCAATTGTTCTCCCCCCCACCCGACCCCATCTACGGGAGGGGGGTGGGGGGGAGGGGGGTGTAGGGTTTGAATAGTTATATGTACATAATTACATTAAAAAAAAATTTTTGATCAACTATTTACAAAAAAAGTGAGTATGTGTACATGGCAACGATTCATCTATTTAGAAAATGAAAAAGGAAAAAATATGAAGAAAATATAATTTCTTCCTGCTCCCTTGGCATGTGAACCCTGGTTGAATTGTCAACGCTGCAAGCTAAGAAACACAAGAGAAAAAAGAAAAGGAAAAAAAAAAAAAAAAAAACAATATTCATCGACTTTTAGGCCCAGTGAAGATGGATATCGGAGCTCTAAGGGTAGCAAGGCAGTGAGAGGCAGCAGAACAGCCTTCTCTCTTGCTTTCTTAGCTGCGAACGGCGGAAGCTACGCTACAGCAGGCTCGGAGGGTCGGAGGCTTTAGAGAATGACGTAGGTGAAGAGAGCCATGATGGCGGCGCTGATGAGACCGGAGATGGGCACGGTCACAAACCAGGCCATGAAGATGTTGCGGAAAAGACGCCAATCTACGGCTTTCCGGGAACGCAGCCAACCCACGGCTACCACAGAACCCACCTGAGAGAGAGAGGGAGAGAGAATATGATAATTAGACACAATACCCATTCACCATCAGGTTAAAAAAAACAACTAATAAATACTTTTTTTTTTTTTTATAATTAAATCCTAAAATTAAAGATTGGGAATGGGTTTGGAAATTTTTTTTTTGGGAACTGGAAATGTTTACAATATTTGTAATGTAAAAGATATTGCAAGCGATTTTCTGTAAGTCAATGTAAGTGATTTTTTTGTGTGAAATCTGCAGCTTTAGCCACGCATTTTCCCATTTTTTTCCTGTTACGTGACAAATCATTTTAAACCTCAGAAGCAGAAGATGCCTCCTCCACCTCCACCATCAGATCTAGACTGATAGACTGACACTCAAGGTACCCATATCAAAGAAACAAAAAGGGGGGGGGGGGGTGTGCGGCATCATGCCATCCCTAAAAAAGAGACAAGTAACCTTCCATTTAAACAATCAGTAACATTAAAACCAGGTTAACTTTATCTCTCGCATGTCACACGGACTCGCTGCTCATTGTTCCATGTTTACTTTACATCTTGTGACTGATTTGCACTTTTATTATACTCAGTAGTAGTCTATTTGGATAAACCTGAATTAAATCAAACACCGGACCATAAACAGCAGCTTAATCTGCTTTGGTGTGTGTGCAAGTTAAGAAAAAAGCAAATAAATACTTTTAAAAATAGAAAGGGCATTGTGTTAGTTATAAGAAAAGATAAGAAAATGTAAACAGCAAAAAGAGGTGTTATGGGGTGAAACACACACACACCCCCACTGTGTGTGTGTGTGTGTGTGTGTGTGTGTGTGTGTGTACCCTGTAGTTATCCTCCCACACTGCAGTCTGGACTTCTCCACCCCATTCAAATGGACCTGTGCCATCAGCCTGCTTTGCATCAGCTTGTGTTTGCATAGTGTGTGTGTGTGTGTGTGTGTGTGTGTGTGTGTACACGTCTCACTCGCTCACCTTGCAGTGGGTGGTGGAGACGGGCAGACCGATGTTGGAGGCGACGACCACAGTGACAGCTGAAGCCAGCTCGATGCTGAACCCACTGCAATGGCAACAAGACCGAGTTCAGAACAATACAGTGGAGTGAAAACGCTACAAAGTGTGGAGACGTTCACCACGTCACCGTGTCACGAGGATACAGAGACAAAACAAAGGACAATCATTCAAAAGATATCTTAGGGAGAAAAAAAAAAAAGGTTACATTCAGAATATAAAGCTCAGAAAAGAAGTATGAAAGAATAAAATTAAAATAAGCATGAAAATAAAAACAAGGAAGAAAAAAAAAGCAAGCAAGGAAGAAAAGAGAGCAGGAAATAAGGTGCATGAAAAGGAGTTTATAGAGAAAGAAAAAAAGGACAAGACAGAAAATGAAAACAAGCAAGCAAGGGAAAGAAAGAAAGCAAGCAAGAAAGAAAGAAGAGTCCATGAAAAGAAAAAACCACAATAAAACAAACAAAGCAAGAAAAAAAGTGCAAGAAAACAGGGCAAAATTAAGAACAAAATTTAAAGGACTAAAGCAGGTAAAAGCAGCAGTGTATAAATGATCAACAGCAAACACACACACACACACACACACCTGGAGGGAGTGATGGGAGTGAGGTCTCTGCCCATGGTCTGGATGACTCTGCGGCCCCAAACCCACAGTCCGATGCAGATGCCCACTCCTCCATACAGCAGCAGCCAGAGGGGGGTCGGAGCGCTGGACTCCACAGAGCCGCTCTGATAAACCAGCCACAGCGCCACCAGCGGACCGATAGCGTTACTGCACGAGGGGTGACAGAGACGCAACAGAACATCAGGCTTAAGCACACAATCCTGAAGGATGGTTTTTAGAGCATGCATGCAGGTTTTTGTTTACTGTCCCGATGACGTTATGCGACTGGTACACAATGAAAATATAAGCTTGAGCAAGAGCAAAACAAGAAAAACTGGAGATTACATGGTTACATGGAATTAAATCACTAACCCTGTGGGGGAGAAAAGACAAAAGAAAAAGACAGATCCAAAAGATACAGATTACTAGCAGGCTATGAGTATCTTACATCTTTTTTTTTTTTTTTTTTTTTTTTTTAAATTAGCTTAAAAAGTTCACCATTTTACTAAAAAAATAAGTTGCAGTGAAGTGTAACAAACATTTTTACACAGAGTGAAAGCATGGGTCCTATTTCATTTAAATTTTCACAATTAGCTACATCTTTTAGCAATTACATGACCGCCAAGGAGTAAGTGCCACTCAACACTTGACCAAGCTGCTGTCTGACTCAAGCAAAACCAACCAGATAATCAGGAGTCTGATTTGCATTTAGTGCATTAGACCTGAAACTCTCATACCTGACGTCATTTCCACCGTGAGCGAAGGAGCCAAAGCAGGCGGTGAGAATCTGCAGGAACTGGAACAGCATGGAAACTTCGGGTTTATCCGCCTCGGCCCTGTCCTCCTCCAGCGAGCTGCTGTTGCTTCCTCGGTCCTCCTCGGGCACCTCGAGGGTCACTTCTCCATCTCCCAGGCCATCTTCGGGGGCGCCGTTCTCAGCCACAGCGTTGCAGTAGCTCGTGTAGCTGTCCATGCGGATCCTCTTGCGCTCTTGCACCTTGTCCTTGTCTCCGTCCTCGGAGGCGCGGAAGTCCGAGTCTCGGGGCTTGAACTCGCCGTGGAGGCCGATGATGGCCATGGTGTAGGAGGTGTAGCTGTTGTTGCGGCGGATGGGCCGGTCTCCGCCCTCGCCCATGCAGTCACCCACTTTGGCGAGGTGCAGCTTGTGTAGCAGGTCCTTGTAGAGACCCGAGTCTTTGTGGACAGTGTGGTACTGACTGTAGCCGTTGCTGGGGACGTGGGTGGGGCCGGTGTTGAACTGAACGTGGACTGATTTGGGAGCTGTTTGAAAGAAAGAAAAAAAATTGATATATATTTTTAAAAAAAATAAAATAAAAAAAAATTAAAAAAAAAACCTACGATAGCAGTGTGACCCACTCTCACATTAAAAATGATTATTTTATACAATTTATTGCACTGCAATACATTTCCTTCACATCTGTACTGTGATTATAGTCCTCTACTTTATGGTGGCAGACTTAGGGCTGTAAAACAGAAGTGTTTTTATGGATTTTATTCCCTTTTATTATCACAGCTTCTGCCTCAAAACTCACCGCTCCCATTGCTGATTTCACCCTCTTTTGGCTCGGCGTCGTCCGAGTCTCCGATGTCGAAGGTCACCCTGCGTTCTTCACATGTAGCTGCTGTCTGAGGTGCGCTGGAGGTCAGGGTGGACATGGTCTCATCAGGAACAGATTTGAGGATGGGACAGTGCGCCTCCACCATCTCCCTCTTCTCCATTAGAGGGCTCTCTGAGGGGCTGGAAGACTTGATCTCACCTACAGAGAGCCAAAAAAAGATACACAAAAATAAAAAAAAGGAGGAGGGAAAGATTAGCACACATTCCTCAAACACACAGAGATTTAAGGAAAGGGAAAAAAAAAAAAAAAAAGGCGACAGTGTGATCTTCCACTTGGGAATTGCACTCGTTGCAGATAAGCTTCAAAAGAGGTTATCTTGGGCGTGTCAAACACTGGATGCCAAAAGGAACCTGGCCAAATAACAGGAAATGCATAGCAATTTTCCATGAACAGACTTCTTAAACCAACCTCTCTTCATTATGTAAAAGAAAGTACAGTCTGCAGGTATGAAGTTCTCAATACATGTCAATCCAGTAGTGTTGACCAGTTTAACTTTTTTCTGCATTTTGTTGCATTATTAAAGACCAGATTTGACATTAACAGTGAGTATTACACTAATGTAGACCTTAAAACTAAACTGATTTTAAAATATCCCTTCCTCCTCTCTCAGACTGTAATCCTGCGCTGGAACCGGATCTCGAGTCTGTTTGCTTGTTGTGTTGCTTTAACCAATTATCAAGGCCAGTCAAACAGGCTGACATTAACTCCAGCCCAACATCCTGGTGGCGCGTGATCAACGTGGTCAAACGTGGTCAAACGTGTGATCAAATGCCACACACTGCTTCAGCCTGCAGACACGTCAACATAGAGCCAGAGTCTTAGCAGCGTTAGCGTCCATCGCAAGAATGGCTATTCTAATCCACTAGACAAAGTCCAATTACTGGATAACTCTGCTCCAGTGACATCACTGACATCACTGACCCAGTCCTTACACAAGCTGTCCAACAGAACGGCAGAGCAACAATAGTGTTTTCAACATCCTAAGGCAAAGGTTCTAGGGTTTTCAGAGCTAATGTGATTGAAAATGATCCGTCAGCGGCCTGTTAGTCACGTGAACACATCCAGAGGCCATGTCAGTGTGGATCGGAAAAGCGCTAAATAATTTAAATCAGTGTTTAAGAGTCATTACTGACATCAGTTTAATCATAATATACATGTAGCGATAAATAATTTTAGAACTGGTTTATTTATTAACTTAAAATGTTCTTGACATGAACATAACCTTTGTCCTACTTGTGCCAAACATCGCCACGCTGACGTGAATCATCAACATGGCAATATTTGGCACAAGCAGAACAAAGGTTATGTTTATGGCAAAAAAAGTTAAATAAGCAAGTTCTATGATTATATATTTAAGATTTTAGAATATATTTAAATGCTTTAGAAAATAGCCCACAATGCTTCTAAATGCTGCTTGGCCTCAATTATTTGTAGTCAAGAAACTGCCTCTCATGTGTTTAGGTATGGTGTGGGCTGAAATAATGAACACCTTGCACTCCAGTTTGAAGCAAACGACACCGCCACATCATCCAATACAAACTTTAAACAGAGAACTTTACTCACGTTCGATCTTCCTCTTGAGGCAGGGGCAAACGGCAAACCAGACGATGATTCCAGTGAGGATGGCACAGCCGATAGAGATGAGAAGGACTCCCCACCAGGGCAGTTTATCAAATCCCAGCACTGCACATCCAGCGTCGGCGGGAGAGAGAGGGGACAGAGAAGGGGACAAGGGAGGAATGGAGAGAAAGAGACGAAAGGTGGTTTTGAGACAAAAAGGCAGCATGTGCTACCGGAACAGATTTCTGAAAGGCAGCATTCAAGGATGGGACTCAAGTATATAATCCTGACTGTTAGTAATGTTGGGACTGGGACAAGCAAAAAAAAGGGGGTCAGCTTGGGTAAGGACAGGGCCGTATTTAGGAACCAGATGACACCTATGCTGTTATTAAAAATGATTAAAAATAATAATAATAATAATCAGAGGACGATTAAAACTAGGTAGCGAGTTCAAATTACTGCAAAAGCCACCAGCGTCATCTGCAACCAGGCGGCAAATGTGGCAGTTAGGTATGAAGTGCAAGCGTCCGTCTGGCTTGCGTAATAGCCAGGGAGACGGCAAAACGTGAACAGCAGCAAAATGCCGCAGTGGCACAGCAGTGTTAAAGATATACACCAAGGACATATTGCTATAAAGGCTTCTGCAGGGTTACAGATCACTGTACAGCTCTGTTGAGTTCCTGATCAGGATAGAAAGTGGCAGAGGAGGAAAAGTGGACCTCTCATGGTAGACTGGTTGAGAAATCTGAAAACATCATTCTCAGGGATGGATGTTGAATTAAAAAGGCACTGGTACATGCAGGTTAATGTTCAGTGTTAATGTCAGAGATGCTTGAGTGAGGCTTTTAACTCTCGCGCTTGTGTATAAAAGCACCTGACATTTGAATAAATCTTTTTTTTTTTTTTATTTATCTATTTATTTTTTAGTCTCCACTTTTTGAGCCAAGTCACTTCAGTGCCAAGACCGCAGAACACAAATGTGACCAGCATACTGAGAAGACGAATGCTGGCACAGGACGCGGCTGTTAGACCAAACTCTGCAATGTGTGGACTAAAAGCACAAGTCAGCAGAGCGGTGGTGAGAGAGAGAGGAAAAAAAAAAAAAAAGTCGGAATGAAAGAGGACAGGGAGGGGGGAGAGGTGTGTGAATGCGTGTGGAAATGTTCTGGACGAGACCGGTTGCAGCGAGCCTGGTGGCTCTCCGCCTCCTGCGCTGACTCACGTGCTCCTGCAGCACGCTGCTGCGACGTGCTCCACTTACACTAGTCAAAGAGAAAGGACTGACTGTGGGTGGTGTTTTTGCTTTATTTTTTTTTTTTTTTTAGGGGAAAGGTAGAATGCCTTTCTTTCACAGCCAGGCATGACTCAGTGCCTCGTGGAAAAGGCTTAACAGGTGTGTGAGAACGGTGGGAGCAGGTCGAGACGGCATCAGCTGACCAAAAATAAACAGTAAAAGTTAAATTTGAGACTTTGGGAATGAGGGGCATTTGTTTTCTCTGATGGGGCCCTTGTTTAGAGTGTGTTAGGGAAAAGGAGGGGTGGAGAGTGGAAGGAGTGGCACGTCCAGTGTTTACTGCGGTTTTAGTTTTCAAAAAAAAAAAAAAAAAGGAAGGTATGTGCTGTTCATCACATGAGAACGAACCACTATAAAAACAAGAGATGCCGCCACACCACAACCACGCTGTGGGATAAACGGACAGAAAATGAGTGCAGCTCAACTTAAATACCACCTTCACAGACTATAAACCCCAAGTAAACCACAGCTTCTATTACACAACAACAAGCTGTTTTCAGAGACGGTGGAGTGCCATTCTTTATTGCCATGACTGTCTGATGACTATTTATGATTCAGCTGGGGAAAATCGGTAGTCGTTTTAGCTTTGTGGGAAAGTATAATCTTATCTAGAAGTCTATTACACGGAGGCATTCCGCCACAACTTTATGTGTTTAGCGACAGGAAATTAGATCTTATCAAACATAACATTTTATATCTGATCATCCCGTGGTTCCCTATTAAATCAGACGAAACATTCCAAAAGAAATAAAGAGATCTAACCAGGTTTTAAGTCCATTTCATGTTTATGACTAGTTATAAACATATATACTAGTTATAAGCAGTTGTATCGGAATGGAAAACACGCGCGACCTGACAGGATGCTTTGTTTTTTGTTTGTTTGTTTTTTTTTTTTATGAGCCCTTCACAGCCCATGCATTTGGAGGGAAGCGAGTGTTTATGAAATATAGCTAAGGCTGGCAAGACAGCATTTGTGCAACATTTTTACTTCTCGATTTTTCCTCATCATGCAAGTTGATTAAAAGGAATGCTACGCTACTCGTCAAACACCAGAAGCCACAAGAGCTTCACTTGGTTGCCATACTTCCTAATATTTAACTGTAGTCTATTCTCTTAACGTTAAAAATTGTGAAATGTTCCACTTATGGAATTAGCGCTGAGGAATGCGACAATATCAGTGTGTCACTTCTGAGACACTGCGATATATTTTTATTTTAAATAACTATTAAAACTGACTGGAAGCCACTCCTTTGATGTTAAAATATTGAAACTTGTAAAAATGTTCAATAACATCTGTCTGTTAGCAAACATACATCTCATGATATTATATATGATATAATGTGTGTTATCACCCACCCCTATATGGAAAGGACACGTTTTTCCTCAACTTTCTAAGCTCTAAAGCTTAAATCAGTGCTAGTGAGCTTTCCTTTTAAAGAAAAGGTTCTTAATCTGCGTCTCTGAGAACTGTGATGTTTAATTATATCACTAGATTTTAGGCGATTCATCATGGAGCGCAAAGTTTGATGTGTGAATCTTTGATTTTGGAAAGAAGACTAAATATATTAAGGCCTTGAAGTGGACGCACTGGGCATGTACTGTAAAAGTGGTAGCTCATTATTTAATGTGCTCAGATTAAACTGATCAGCAGGAAGCCATCTCTCAAATGTAAGTCGCGTGGGATAAATTTGGATAATGCATTCATTTGCCATCTACATTTGTATTTTACATTTATTCATTTGGCAAAGGCTGGATACCGAGGTCACTGAGGAAACCGAGCGCTTGGAAATTAGGTGCTCGTTGTTTGTGACAAAAGGACCTGGGTGTATTACCCATAGTGCACTGCGATGCATAATGCCTTGTTAAATGCAACAGTAAGAAAGGCGGTGAGCAGAGTTATTTTACAAATAAACTGGGCGATCAAATGACATGTAATGCTAGCTACGTCATGGCTAGAGCAATCATGTGTGTAGCAATTAGGAAATTACAAGATATTACACACCATGCAGAGGACACGGGGCTCTAATCAAACTATTATCCACCAAGAGCAAAGATTTTTCTTTTAAGATTCCTTGGTAACCATCGTGTTGGCTTTAACGTATATTGCACTTCACAAGGTTATACAAGTTAAATATTTAAACATCTTGTATGGTTTTATAATTGCCCTGACAGTCACCTAGAGCGTGGTCACCAGATTAGGTCTAGAGTGACACTAAACTAACCATTCTAACTGAACATGAGGTCAGTCACCTCTTTTCAGTTTACTTTACAGTCCCAGGTCACGCTGCTGTTACATCCTAGCTAGGGGGAAGTTTGAAAGCTAAATGATTTTTTTTTTTTTTTTTTTTAAACCATAAAAGGCTGCTAATGGCAAGTGAAATCTGAGTGGACTCTCCTTAGTGTTATGCAAACGAGAACATGCAAACAGGTTCCATCAGGCTGCGAGGGAGCCGTGTTACCATAATACATGTGAAGCACGAACAGCACAAGCTGAAGAGCCAACTCGGGCATCCAGACACGATTCATGGAGCTCTAAAGGTTCATTTACAGTTTTGCATAACAAAAGAAAGAATGGCGTGAATGGGGAGAACTTTCCAGGCAGAGTTACTGCTGCTGAATCTGGGCTTGAGGGTGAGGGGGTTATTTCTGTTTGTGTTATTTCAATTTACCATCAGCAGCAACGCCAGTCCCAGCAGGGGCTTTGTAACAGTAAATGAGTTTTAAAATAAAAGCCAGAACTGGGAGGGACATGTCGAGAAATGAGACTTGATCCCACATCGAGGAAGTGCTTTCTCTTTACTACAGGACTGCATCTTTATAGGCTCTAACTAGACGACCACTTCAAGCTCACCAAGAGCAGTGAAATGCAGCAGCCCTCGTAATAAGCTGCTACACTCCTCATCTTTTTTTTGCGCAACCATGTTATTTGCATTAAGCTTCGAGAACATTCCTCACTCCCAAGCCTGCAGGGCCTCAGCACAACACGTTAGAGTGGTGGAAATGATGGCAGTGCTTTTCAAGTCTTAGCAAGCGATGCGATGCGCTTTGTAGCACTTCAGAAAAATAATTGCCGTGTGCGTCTCTCATTTGTGTTCAGTTCGTTAAATTTAGATGAAAAGCCTGTAAAGTGGTAGTCACTGCAGCTGTTTAACGCCTGAAGGAATCAGGTGCGTGTCCTTTATTTATTAGAGATCATGTACCCTAATAAAACTAAGGCTCAACCTTAATCTGTCCAGTGCTTTGAAGAGTAATTTGATAAAAATGCACTAAACCATGAGTCAAGGCAATATCTGCAAGGCAGCAGATGTCCTGTAGCAGGGTTGCATCAGAAAACAACATTTTCCAGCCTTCCAGGTGCGAGAGTAATGATGACGATGTTCGAGAACGGCTGAACCCAAGTAAACTGTGCCTAGAGGAAGGTTTACTGCTCCTGAAGCTAATTCAGAAGCAGATGACACGGCGAAGTCAGCAAAGTGCGGCCAAATCGCAGGAGCTAATCCTCGCATTAATCTGGTTCCACTACCGGAGACTACACGGGTCGAGACCAGAACAGGAGACTTTGTCCAACTGCATGCCTGTGTGTGCGTGCGTGTGTGTGTGTGTGTGTGAGAGAGAGAGAGAGAGGGGAGGAATGACTAAGTTTAAAAACGAGCACGTCTCACAACCCTGTCTAGTTAAAATGTGATGAAAGATTTAGAGTTTGTTCTGAATATCAGAGATCACAAAGCTAGAGGACGTGTCTAACCTCCTTGTAAACCTCTACATCTAATCTCTCTCCTCAAATTAAAATTAAAATCATTTAAAGTGGATCGAATGTAAGAGTGGTTAAAATGTCAATGATAAAACACTGACCATTAGCAAACTCTTCTTCATTTAAAAAAAAAAAAAAAAAAAAAAAAAAAAAAAAAAAAAAAAAAAAAAAAAAAAAAAAAAAAAAAAAAAAAAAAAAAAAAAAAAAAACACCCTGGTCCGCTGACAAAGCCACCAGCTTCAACTAGCTGTTGTTCAACAAATATTATTTCTCATCTAACATACAAAATACTCTCTGTAAATCCGTGTGCAGGCTGATTGATTTAAATCAGAGTGTGTGTAGGTGAGCCTCATGGTGTACGTGCATATGATGCACCTTCCAGTGCCTAATAAGAGTGCACACACGGTACACACTCCTATCTGTGTATCTTGTCATGCTCTGGCCTGTAGCCTTCATATACGGCCCAGGCCAGCTGACTTCTTGCATTGTTGATCCCTGTAGGGAGAAGAAAACAAAAAGGAGCAAAAAAAGTGCTCATTTAATAGGATTCCAAAATGTTATGCATAAAAAAAAAAAATGTATGCACAGTTTAAAAAAAAAAAAAAAAAAAAGGAAGCTACTATGATGAAGATTCAGTTTGATGGACGACAAGTGTACTCCAATGATTTTTTTCTTTCCTCTGTGCTCAAAAAGGACAGACAGCCTGATACAGAGGTCAAGAATACAAAAAAAAAAAAAAAAACACAGCAAGATCATGTCCATCGAGCTTCCCCGGTTAGTAATCTTAACGGCGAACACAAATAGTGTTGCGTCGCAGTCTGTTAGGCCGCGAGTTAAGGGAAATGACTTGCTCATAAAGAGAGACGGATGTGACAGGAGAAGAATACTCACTCGGTGCGCCTGTAAACATGATGGAGAACAGGTTGATTCCCATAGTGACAGCGTAGAAGACAGGCAATGCCCTGAGTCCGTTGGGAACCGGATCCTTCTACAAACACGAAAACAATGAGAGAGAAAAAATTTTGACGTCTTAATGATAATACAAAGTGCAGCCATTATCTCTAATCACACAGAGAGGCTTCAGCTGTAAAATCTGCGCAAAAAGAAGCAGCACGTTTGCATGCTGCCTCTCTGGTCTAGAACGTCCTCATTGAGGCACCTCGGCCATTATGCTAATTCAACTTTCGACATGACTCATGGAGAGCGAGCAGGGAGAGGTTTCCTGTTCTTACCTTCTGCAAGATAAACATGCGGACAAAGTAGAAGAGAACGGCAGACATGAAGCCGGAGAGGAGCGGGGAGAGGAACCAAGACGCAACTGTAAGGGGGGTTTAAAAAAAAAAAAAAAAAAAACAGGACATGAATATAGGGCAGAGCACAGGTAGTCAATGAAATAGTCCTGATTTTAAAAAAAACACTCAAGCATTTTCAGATTAATCATGTGCAATTTTGACACATTTCAAACCTGAGAACTCACTTTTAATGGACATTTAAGGGCATAATTCACTCAATACTGAATATTTATCAGCTTGTAAGATTCATCCTTTTCCAGACAAGACTATTTTTGTCTATAAAAGGAGCAGGCAAAGGAAGAATCCTTGGTTACCAACAGCTATGCAGCTCAGATAGAGCATGGATACCGCAAAACCTTCATGAACGGCAGTAACCAGAGCTACTTTTGTTACAAAGAGAAAAGCTTTGGCGATGGAGACTGGCATGTCCTTTTCATGCTGCATTGTTCAAGTGTAATGGTTATGCCGTAATGTTGGGGGGAAAAAAAAAAAAATTCAAAAATGTCTACTGACAAAATCCAGTAACTCCCCTTACACTCCCACTGTGCCTGAATTCCCACTGTGTTTGTTTTACAGTAAAATGTTTTTTGGGACTTAAATACATTGTTAAATATACTTTTCATGAGTTGTAGCCATTACTCAGATTTCCAAGCAATTCAGTAGTGACACATTGTACACTACTTCCTGAATGTGCTTTATTATACTTTTTTTTTTTTCTGAACTAATCTTTTATATATAAGCTTCTTTCAGATTTTAGACAGGTAAGGACCTGGTATGCTGATTTAGCCGGACTCACCGATTTGCAGAAGCGTTGACCAGTGGACTCCCTGTTGGCCTTTCGCCACCAGTGAATACCCGATCGTGGCTCCCACAATGCAATGCGTACCGGAAATGGGCAGTCTGAGGAAAGAAGCCAGCAACTGCCAGACAGCAGAGCCTGGAGATTTAAAGAAAAAGCCATACCGTTAAAATGCATCACTGTAAAACATTAAGATTTTTTTGCTCAAACAATATCAGTCTTTATCAGACAGGCCACTTACCAACCATAGCGCTGACCGAGCCGGCCATGAGAACGTGCGCCGTGCCATTGTACTCGCTCACATCGATGATCCCTGTGCGTATCGTCTCGCTGACTTTGGCTCCCAGCAGCACCGATCCCAGGGTCTCGAACACGGTAGCAAGGATGCACGCGACTTTCAGGGTGACCACGCCGGAGCCAACGGCGGTGCCAAACGAGTTGGCGACGTCGTTAGCACCCACGGAAAAGGCCAGGATGAAGGCTATGATGAAGCCGACGACCAGGAGCCACAGGTAGTCGGTCATCGGGCCCTGGGCGGCTAGCGCGACGGTGCTCATCAGTGTTACTGTAGCTAACGTTGTAGACACCATTGTGTGTAATAGCTTTCCAATTCGTCTCTTTCAAGTTTTAAATAGCGTCACAATCTTATAGAGTAAAAAAAAAAACTTGCGAATAAAATAAGCCCTTAATTCAAGCAGCACACTAGAATTTCTTAAATAACTGAGGTACTAGTGTTTCTAAAGATTTTTTTTTTTCTGAAATTCCCCAAACCTACCTACCTTCGCCCTCTGCTAAAACAGCAATTTAAAGCAAATTCAGACACTAGCGAGAGAATCTGCACTGCTGCAAGTTGTAAACTGTGCGTAATGCCGAGGGAGAGGGTGGAGTGAGGGGGCTATTGCTATCCTCTGAATATACTAGTGCTGCTACAATGCGTTTTAGTTTGGCCGATTAGGCAGACGGAGCGGACATCCATTGTGCAACAGACAGGATGGATGAATGGAAGCTCATTCCTAAAAAGGAAAGAAAGAGAAGGGGGAAAAAAAAAAAAAAAAAAAAAACAGGGAAGGTTTCCCCAGGTTACATAACAGTTTACACATAAACAACATGCAGTGCTTACTAATACCAGTGTGATCGATGCATCAATATCATGTGCACTTAGGGTTTTTTTTATATTTAAAAAGAGGAAAAAAAAAGGACAGCTATTATCATTGAAGGAACTTGAAGGAACATCTTCCCCCGCTCATGATCCAGACCTGAACTGATTTGGAAAATGCTACACAACAGCAAGAGGATGCACGTTCACAATTCTTCAGTTTTAATACACCGTATCCTACTGCTATACACAAACTCCCAACCTCACGTCTGTTATCAGACACCACAACACGACGTTACTGTGGAAACAAACTCGCGTTTCACTGTGGTAGCATTCCTGAGCTTCCCCGTTTCGGTGAGCAGGTGTACAGCATTACTGCGACGTCGTTACACACTTTACATAATTCATCACCACGACCTCCTGAGTGCCCCGCTCGGGAGTGGGCTGCTTAGATACGCAGCGTCTGGGTTTCTACGCACAGTTTGTGCAGATAAAACGTGTCCCAGTTAACAAGGCATGATCTGGATAGCTGTCTTCTAAAGTAAAACATTCTGACCAATTCTCAAGGTCAGATTCAGATCATAATCAATCACAACCGCCGCCCCCCCCCCCCGCCCCAACACCACCAAATGAAAGAAGAATGTGAAAGTTTGAAATAACATTTGCAAGAGATACATTTCCCAGACTAATAATAATAGTAATAATATAAATAAATACATTTGCATTTAATATTCTTACTACACAGGAGAGAAAAAACCACAGTAGCTTGGGCACCCAGGACAAGCAGATATCATGTCCAGACTATTAGTTTCTATTTATTTAAAAAAATGATTCACAGACCAACAAACAACAACAAACCAGAACGAACAAACAAAACACACATTTGTTTCATTTTAATGCACCTCAGTGCTGTAAATATAACATTTGCTAATTGTTTTGAATCCCACTGCCTGTTGCACTACATAACAGAAAACAAACAACAACAACAACACCACTAACCACACTCAATTATCTTTTATGTGATTCGAGGGCAAACCACGGCGTTTCACAGCAGAAGCGCTGGCTGCAAACTTGTCGACTTTTTGTCACGGACACAAAAACATGCTACACTATAAACTTTGTTAGAATCAGATAAACAACAAATACGTTTCCCTTAACCTGTATTAATACATATAACTAGCTAACACTGTCATTAACATCAGTGACCACGATTCTCCCTCGTCAGTGGGCTAGCTAATGAATTTATGATCTCTAACAGCTTACGATGCTGTAACATAAAAATAATTTAATAGTAGAATAGTAAGAAATGTACGAACAGGCCTCACCTGCCTATTTTAGGATGTACTGAATTTCTTCTTCTTTTTTTTTTTTAAACTGGTGCAACCGACGCAAGAGGTCAAGTATTCAAAGCCTCACCCAGACGTGACCGGTCAAAAAGAGGCAAATGGCAGCTCAGATTTCCAGCAGCTTATCCCTGAGCTCTGCAAATAATTCCACTAGAAATCTCTAGCAATAACTTGTAGCAAATACGTGAACAGAAAAAGAATGTAGGATTATTACATGGGCAAACGGGAAAATAAGACATGAGGTAACCAGGATACAAGGAGTTAAATGTGATTATAACCATTTAACTCCTACTCACACCTGCTTCCTACGCTGTTCAACAGTGAAACGTTTCATTCCCGACTCGTACTTGTGCACAACTGCTAGTTTATGCTGGATATTTTAAAAACTGCTTTCGTCTGAATCCAGCCATAACAGACACCGTGTAGTCTAAGCAAGGACTTAGACACATGGCAAACATGCGTCATGACCACAGCCGACCCAGAGTAAAGTCTCTGGTTTGGCCTGGAACACGCAGGTAACATCCGTGTAGGCGGCGATCAGACTCGGACAGAGAGTCGCCATATGCCAGGACGGAAAAGCGGTTTTTCCACAACACGTGGACTTCTCGCCATGCAACGCCCCATGTTTATGTCTGCTAAGAAACAATAACCTTATAAATACTTATCCTGTAGTTTAGTTCAGCTGGGAAAATTAACAAGGCAGCGTGGTGAAAACGCCACAGGGTGACACCCTTAAGGACATTTTTATATGATTATCCATGCTGAAATACAACATATAATTAAAGAAATAAACAAACATAGATACGAATAAAATTGGCACCAAAAAATTGTACTTTAGCTTTAACTTTAAGCGCAAGTATCAGTGGTGATCATGAACCTGGACAATATCTATGACACTCGCATTTTATCGCAATATTCACAGTATTGATACGTTACCCAGACCTTTTTTAATTACTTTACTTTGGATATCAGACACGTGTGGCCGAATGCCTGACAAAGACGAAAGACACTAAACGACTCAGTCATGACCTTGAATGGTTAATCTATAAACAAAAACCAATAACCAGGCTACAGCACAAGAGGGAATGCTGTCAAAGAATATCTATAAAGCAAAAACACAGCACGGGTTTGTTTGATTATAATTATGTGAGGTTTTAAATGGTGTATGTTTAACTTGCACCTGGTGTTTTGGCATTAATAGCTTTATCCTAATACATAAGGCTAAAAATTAAGGGTTTAAATGGCCAAAGAAATTTGATCCAAACTACACAGGATGGGTTTGTGGATGAAAAGGAGTCGTTTCAACCACCTGTCCTGGAGAACCCTGTGTCCTTCACATTTCAGCATCAGCATCAGCATCAGGATCGCTCTCCAGGACTGGGACTGCGAAGTCAATCTTAAATTCTGTGCTTTTTTTTTTTTGATTTACAGTTATGATTAGACATGACTCATGACTGTGAATTGAAACTGATCACATTCCTTACATCACAAAGCTACAAGGTTTAATCCATGTCAATAAAACATGCTCTAAATCCCAAGACAACAATCTCGCACTTGTGACATTGCTAGAAATTACTTTCCCAGAGGTTACATCACCACCAGTTCAGAATTTAAAGCGAAGTCTGAAAACACGTATCGCTACATTACAGGCAAACAGGGTGGAGGTGATCACACGGCTACGTTTCTTTCTCAATGATAAAAGCCGCAGCTCAGTGCTGGCTGAAAGCCATGAACCATGTCCTCATGTTCACTTCCCCTTAAAGCAAGCTAGTCGGCTAATGCGGCTGACGTCACCACACACATCTTTTTTTATTCGCATTTAAGACTTCCAAGGATAACATTTAGACACGTGTTGCCACTTACATGGATAAGGACAGTAAATAAAAGCATACAGAAGAGCATGTCGGCGCTTGCTAATCCAGATTAGCCGTTCAGTACGAAGATAACCAGGGCTAATTTACGGAGCACGAGACCGGCTCAATGCTAAACCCATTCTTTAACCACGGCTAATTTGGCTTTTAAACTTCTCTTATTTCCTGTCCATCCACTGTAAAACCGCTTAAAATAACTTCTAATCGACTTAGGATACTATGGACATGGTTTTGAGTAGTATTCAGCTCGTTATCTTAAAACGCACAATGAATTAGTGCTGGGAATTCCAGCCCCTTTCACTGAGTCAGATCAATTGACTCATTACCACAAAGAGTCGACTCTTTAATCTAAGATGCAGTGCTTTCTCCAGCAGCCTTACCAGTTATTAATAAATACCATAGATCTTGTGCAAAATTATCACTGGATATGTTTGTATCGTATTTATTTAAAAAAAAAAAAAAAGACGACTTGTTGGATATGTTTCTGCTGTTCATCACGGTGAGTCGACTCAAAGTGCCGATTCGTTCGCGACCACACACTGAAACAATGAATTGCTAGCTCAGAATCAACGTCAAGTTAATACCACATATTTTGGTACAAACTGCAGATAAACAATATTGTTTCGTAAGAAATCGCACTGTTAATCATTAAAACGTAATATTTAAAAAAAAAAAAACATTTATAAAAAAGATAATTCTTTGGTGTTATTTCGCAAGAACAGGACCGGCATTCACTTTCTACACGTGAGACATCTGACTCCTCCTAAAAGGAAACAAATTCAAGACCTGGAAACACTGTCGCACCAAAACTGCGACATATTTAATTAAAAAAATTTATTAATGTCACCTAATTAATGTCGTGTAAATGAATGTGAGCTTCCTAACAAGTCTGTAGGCGCGGTTAGCTAGCTCAGATTAGCCTAGCTCGCGCCAAGAACAACCCACATAAAATTCATTCAGGATCACAAATTAAACCTAAATACCATTTCAGGACAAGCAGTCAAAACAATAAGGTATCATATTAGAGGAAAAACAGATCTTACCACGTTAAAAGAGTGATGATAGTGAGCGTCTCTCTTCTCTTCTCTTCTCTTTTTTTTTTTCCTCCACGGACAGCGCGCCCGCCTAACGTTTAGGTGCGCGCGCGCCACGGATTTCAAAATTAAACTGAATAAATTTCAAAATTACACTCACTCAATTCGGCTTCAGACGTATAACCCAAAGTAAGAAACACATACAAAAAAATTAACGCTATGTCGCGCAACTACTTTAAACCTGCTCAAATCAGTCTTCAAAAAAAAAATTCCGATTTATGAGGAAGACCGCTCAGCTGCGCTCTTATAAGGTCTCTGTTCCACGCGCTTCACGAAGGCGGAAGTCTTCTTTCCTCTGACTCGACGTCCCACTGACGCCTGGAAACCCCGCCCCTTTCTCCTTATATGGAGATGTTAAAAAAAAAAAATAAAAAAAAAAAAACCCGCACCGCACTGGACTAAACTGGTTCCAGGCTAGCTACCATCCGAAATGTGCTACGCAGTTATCTCTGCATCTATGAATACTTCCAGTTACTTTGTCTTTAATTGTACTTTTTAAATTCAAAATGTCTTTAACTGTATTATTTTATTCCACAAAATTATCTATCTATCTATCTATCTATCTATCTATCTCTGTCTGTCTGTCTATCTCTGTCTGTCTGTCTATCTATCTATCCAATTCTTTTCAAACCTAGCACACCTGGAGAAGTGATGTGATGTCATTTATATTTCATTTTGAATTTTTAATCATATCTATCTGTCTGTCTATCTATCTATTCAATTCTTTTCTAACCTAGCACACCTGGAGAAGTGATGTGATGTCATTTATATTTCATTTTTAATTTTTAATCAATTCTAATTATAAATTTTCCCACAAATTAGGACAATCATGTATCATTTATACAATTTTCTTTAACGGTGGACACATATGCTTTTACTGAAATACACAGAAATACCTCAGAAATACTGAGGACTAGTTATTAATAAAAAAAAATTTCGCCGAAAAATACTGTTAAACTCTAAACTGAGTCACACAACAGGGGGACAGTTGATGTTTCCTGTCCCACACTTTTTCCCTGCCACTCAGCCTTTCCGTCAGGACACATTTTCTTCCTCCATCAGCTGTAATACTAAAGCTGGTTACACTATAAGCCAGTGCGAAAAAAGAAGCACCTCATGGAGGACCCCAGTGTCACCGAGAAGCACTGTTAAACTATAACCCGAGTCACACAGCGCTTGATACATGCTGTACACATGTTCAAGTCCAGTCTCCGGTCAGCCAAGAGACGCCAGACTTTGTCCCTCCCTTTTGGCCTTCCTATCAGTGCACGTGCTCTCCCCACAACGGCTGGTCTGCTAAAACCTCGCCATCAGCTTCCCTATGCTAAAGCAAAAATAGCCCCAGACAGTACACATTAGTAACTCTGAATAGCCTCAGACTACACAGTAGAATTTATAAGCGACACTCTCAGTAAACACTTTCACAAACATAAGCTCACAAGAATGCATTTTTCAATATTGTCTGTCTCAATCTCTGTCTCAAACTCATTACTGCAAACTACCATTACGAAAATTATCCATTGTTTTTGGGCACAATAAGAAACCACAGTTTGTAACCCGTGGTTATTCAGTGGTTACTAAGGTATGATTGTCATAGTTTCACTAATATTGTGGTTACTCTGTCCTCCCTCTAGTAAACACTAGCTGAAACAGACATTTCCATTTAGTGGAAATGTGCGATGTGAATACCACTGTATGTTCCTGACTGCAGATGGTGTAATGTGTGGCAAGCACGGTCCTTGTTACTATACCACAAATAAAAAAAGTTGCTTATACCATATCGCCGTTGATTCTGATTGGTCAGAAGATGTTTATTAATTGTCTATTACAGCAACTCTGACAGTATTTCCAGCTGCAGTGTTTATGTTAATACACACATTCTAATACATTATCATTTCTGCATAAGCATGCACACTTAACACATTTAAAAAGCATGTGTAACTGTTGATAAGGTGAAATCTTCTGTAGAAGACAGTCAGAGGTGAAGCTGTAACCTTAAGTCTTATAGCTTTAAGAGCAGCTGGTGAAGGAACAACTGTTAGCCACTATAACATAAGTCATAACAGGAATGTTCACAACAATCATTGTAAAAATAAATTGATAAAAAGTATGACTTCTTTAGTATGAAAAAAAGTATGACTCTTTTACTATGACTATGTTCTTCAATAAATATAAAAATTGTTAGTGCTGCTGTCCTCTCCTGGGCATGTCCTGTTATAGGAAAATAATCAACTTCAGGGTATTACCATTAACTTCGAATCGTTGATTATTCTCCTATAACACTAATGTCCCATCATGATTTTTTCCTTACTTAGCCTTGACCCCATGGTAAGCTGGAAAAAAAATAAACTATGGCGCCTTCCTCCATATCAAACATTGCCCAATATCAAACTATTTTATATAAGTACTTTTATCCATATGGCTACACACGTTAGTGCAATTAAAATAATATAACATAATTTTATATAAGTACCACAGTGTTATGGTAGTATTATAGTTCAGATTTTAATAACCATGATTATCGTACAGTACCACACTTAATCCGTAGTAAACTATAGTGGATTTTTATAAAAGGTACACAAACTATCTAGTTTACTGTAAATTATTGTTTACGGTAGCTGAGGACTTAAACTGGGATTTAAGATATGGGTGAGCTTCTACTTCTTTCATGGGAACTACCAATGAGGGATCAGTAGAGTTCACTGTGTGTGTTATTATCATGGATCTCAAAATATTTTTGGACTACAGTACCAACTTTCAATCATCTGTAAAGCCAAGTACCCTTTTAACATACTAGAATTGATTTTTTTTTTAGAAAACAGTAAGGGAAAGAACATAAAGTGTATAATCTGATGCAATAAAATGAGTAATTACTTATAAAATTTCCCACATAATGTATATTATATATTTATACTGCACTGCTGTTGAATTCTCAAATCTGATTGGTCAGAAAGTATTGATTCGTTTCAGCTCGGAGAGTAGTTCCAGCTCTATGGCTTATATTAATGGGTGGTCAGTCTACATAACCTAAGGAATAATAATAATAATAATAAATGACAAAGTGTTTTGCTATTTAACAAAACGAATAATCATTGCTATGGTGGAGTTTTCTGCAAGGAGATGTTTATTTAACATTTATGGAAGGAGTCTCGAGTGTCAGCACTTTGTAACAGTCAGTTAGTTTTCCTCCATGGGAAAGTCTTCAGGTTTTTTAAACTTATTAAACTTCAAGTGAGAGAAAATAGAGAGACTGGTGAGGGAATGACTGTTTCTAGCTACTATAATGTAAGCGATAACAGGAATTAAATGTAACTACTGTATAAACAGCTAAAAAATTATGATGCATCATTCCACCCTGCCATTGATTATTTTCCTAAAACAGTGCACCCGTCATGTTTTATTCTTATTTTTTAGTTTTTTTTTTTTTTTTTTTAATTCACAAATTCTTTCAATTTATTCACAAATTTGTTTTATGAGAAGCAAATATGGTCAGTTATATAACTGTTTCCGGTGCTCAGGAATTGTTATTTATTGTTGATCTGGATAAATCATATAATTTTTGCAAAATATTACTGCCATTTTCCCCATTACACCCTTTCTTTACGTACGCCTTCCCACATTTAACAAACACTGTGTTGTTACGTAAGTTACGTACATTGTTACGTAAAGTTCTCAACACTGACATCATGGAAACGATCATGATCATTAAAACAGATTTATCATGTATTTCTTTCTGATCAAAGGGTTTAAATGAACTCACAGATGGGAAATCTCTCTCTCTCTCTCTCTCTCTCTCTCTTTATTTATTTTGTACTTTTTCTTGTTTGTGTATATTAGTACAATATTAGAATAGATTCTGATTCTGATTAATTTCTGGCGAAACAGGATGTGGCCTGTAAGTAAGCAAAAGAAATTGCTTTAATGATTATTAACACAGCAGTTAACAATTACCTTCGAGTCAATGAGAACATTTTCCATTGAACTTTATAAAGTAGTGTGAGTCTGCATTAAGTCATCAGTTTTATTATGATTAACACCATTTCATGATTTATATTGCCATTGAATATCAAACATTAACTAATGATGAGGATTCAGTTCTCTCGAGTTCTCACGAGTTCTCCTGAAATTTAAGCCTCATGCAGTCTCACATAAGGTTATCTAATATGTGTGTGTGTGTGTATCACTGTGCCTGGGGTGTACAGTCCTGCTGTACTCTGTGATAAGCAGTACAAAATGTACCAGGGTAGGTTCACTGTATACACCATGCAGTACAGAGAAATTAGAGAGCGTGATTATTAACAGATTATTACATATTAGGTCATATGACTGAAGCACAAATTAACAGATTATTTCATTAATTCGATAATTCTCATTACAGGTGCAGGGTAAGGTTAGGTAGAACATTCTAGACCAGATCTGAGAGATGACCCAAGTGTCCACAAGCACAGTGGGGTGAGTTTCCTGCTCTACTACACTCTTAAATTCATGTCCACCTTAAATAGTGAGTTCGAGAAGGAACTTAGAGCTCAAACGTTTACACCAGTAAAGAGAAAGGAGAAAAGTCACCTCCTGGTGGTCAGTTTAAAATATAGCTTTAGGGCTTAGAGAAGGGCTAATCCACAACCATCTGTCATTTTATATAATGCAGTTTCATATGCTCTGGGATTTGAAAGGGCATACACTTGCAAATCCTTCATTCCAGTAGAAGAGAAAAAGAGTTGCACTATTACAGAATCTTTTTTCCTTCAATCTAACCCTGCCATATTTATTTCCAGTAACTTCTAATAAATGATGCTATATATTAATAACATATTATGTGGAAAACTACTATAAAACACATACATATTTATGCAGCACATTACAGGGAAATATAATAACAACAACAATAAATGATAAAAAATAATATGTTCCATTTATATATTTCTAACAGTCAAGGCTGCTGCATACATGCACAAGAAATTCTGAAAAGGACTAATAGAAAGAAGAAAGGGGAAAGTGTTGGGAGAAAAAAAGTATGTTTTATATTTAACATTTTTATGAGCATTTTAAGGAAATTATTAAATATACACACTGTTTCCCAACTGTAAACAAGACAAGACAAGATTGGTGTCTAGAATTTACTCCTTTAGTTTTGCACTTGAGTTATGAGGTTCATGGAGATAACAAGTAAAGGAAGATGTTAGCTACCAGTTTAGCATTGGGAGAACTATATACAGGTGACAAATTAAAGGAAAAGTGTATTAGTCAGGTGTCGGGCCACCACAAGATGCCAGAACAGCTTCAGTGTGCCTTGGCTTAGATTATGCAATTCTCTGGAACTGTACTGGAGAGATGAACACCATTCTCCCAAAGGATTCACTTCAGCTGATGATGGTGGTGTAGAGCACTGTCGAACATGTCGCTCCAAAATCTCCCATAGGTATTAATGGGGCGGACTTAGCACTAGGTAAAGTTAGGCCACCGCCTTGGGCCCCACAGAAGCCAAGGGCCCCTAAAAATGCAAATTATATATATTTTTAATTATTAATGCTAAATAGTGTATGCTGAAATTTTAAATATCAGTAATATCATACAATTGAATATGGCCCCATTCATTTATTTTGCCTAGCGCCCCCAAATCACGAACTGGGTGACTGTCACAGCCAAAGTATATGATATACATGATATTATTTTCACCTTCATCACACCATTCAGTGACCCACCATGCCCTGTGGATGGGGACGGGGTCGTCCTGGAAGAGAAACCACTCCCATAGCAGTAGGAAAGAAATGTTTCATCGGTCAGAAGAGCTGCAGTATTGATTTGCAGTGACGGTTCACCTTATGGGACGAGTGGAGCCAAACCAGTCAGAGCCAGCATTTGTTCCTTTAAATTGTCACCCATCTGTAAATCATTACACATTTGACTCAGATGGCTGTTTTGAGTTCAGTGTCTCAAACAGATCTCAATCATATCTATAAAAATTGATCATAGCTCCATCTTGAAGCCAAATAATTTTCTGCACATAGTTTAAGGTCACTCTGCACCAGCATCAGACTCAGGTAGGAGACATGGCTCAAATTTTAAAAGCAGGATTGTAAGTTAGTTCTAAGTTTCTTTCTTTCCCTGGTTTGCCCTTGAGCTCGGGTTACTGCCTGTCTTGAGTTTCACATGTTGACCCCTTGTCCACATGGGTTTCTTCCGGCTTCTCCGGTTTCGTCTCATTTCCCAAAATATGCCAGTAGGTGAATTTGTGACTCTGAATTGCACTAGGTGTGAATGAGTGATTGAATGTGTGTGTGTGTGTGTGTGTGTGTACGCGCACATGGTGCCCTGTGATGGATTGGCATCCCATCCAGAATGTGTCCCCGTCTCACACCGTGTTTCTGCGATAGGCACCGGATCCACCACAATCCTGACCAGCATAAAGCAGTTATGGATGAATATTTAGAAAATGTAGTTCCTCGTTGTATTTGTTTTGCATTGTTGAGGCTGAGAACCATGCATTTTTATATAAAAAAAATAATATGCAGTTGTCTTATAGTGTCACTTTTGCACTTAATATCACCTGAAAGATATAACATTAAGTATTTTTATGCCAGCAGGTCAAGATGTATTTGACCCTTTAACCTTCACATGTCACTTGCAGTCCTTCTACCAGTACCAGTAAGAGGTTTACGATTTTGTTGATGATCTAAAACCTGATATTTATTTAGTTTATTAATTTCTTACTAATTTGTACAACAGTTAATATCTAGGATTTCTTTTAGGGCTTTTAGCGAAGTGTTTCAGTCTTTAAAATTGACTTAAATAGGGATAAGAGTGCATGCTATCGCGGATAAACTCAGCACACTTCCTGGAATCTTGACCGTGAGCTGAAAGAACCAATCAGAATCGTCCAAACAACGTGTAGGCGGTACCGGAACGTACGCATGTCACGTAACGTTGAAGGGCGTTCGAGTGGACCAATCAGAATCTTCATAACACCGTGTGGGCGTGACAACATGGACGCAGACGTGCGCTGCCCCTGGGAGCATGAGGACGGCAGGAATGCAGAGTTAGGATTAAAAGTAGGAAAAACTGGTGAGAAGAATTAATTAAACGAATTTGAAATATTAACAGAACGCAAACATTGCATGAAAAGTATTATGCCTTGTGGATCTTTTTGTTTCTTTAAAGCACTTCCTCTTTGGGCTTTTGTAGTGTTCAGAAGCTAGCTAGCTAGTTAGCTAAAGTCAAAGTGTTCACACCTCCTAGGATTATTATTCCGGTTTCTGGGTTAATTCTGGATGAATAAAAGAAACTTGTGAATAATATAACTGCTATTTAGAACTGAATCTGTAATTTTATGCAGCTCACGCGATTGGTAAAGCGCTAGTAAGTGGTGCACACATGTGACATTGCATGCTAGTTGTCCTAATCCTGCATGGGAATCTGGCCAATCTGGGAAATTCTTCAAAGCTTTGTGAGCTTTGTGATCCCTGCCACTCATTAAAAAAGAAAAAAACAGATCCCACACACACACACACAGAGTTGCAGCAGAAATGTTCAAATCCGTCCAGCGTGCTCCCCTGTGCAGCATCAGCGCGCGCGCTGCTCGTCTGCATTGCACGCCTGCTCTCAGACACAGCAGTGCTGCAGGTCCTGGCAGGTCTGAGGCTTCTGCTGCTGCATGGCTCGAGTCTCTCTTCACATGGCTCCAGAAAGCAGGAAGAGGCTGCGGTGAGACCGTCCCTGGAAAGAAGAGGCGAGAAGGGCTGCTGTCCATCCTGGCTGACCACTGCAGCTTTGTGACCGGACAGAGGCTGAGGCGAGCGTTGCAGATCGCAGAGCTCTACTCGAACCTATACTCGGAGAGGAGCAGGTGGACGCTGGTGGGCAGCATTTGGCGCCGGCTGCAGAACAAGCAAGCCCCGACTGGCAAACTGCTGGCCGCCCTCGCCGGCGTCTTCATGTGGGAGGACGAGAAGATAAAAGACGATGAGATCAGGAGGTCAGTCTTAAAGCCGCACGAGTGTCTACAGCTAGCTGGAGCTCACCTGCCTCATTCCCCTCAATGTACTGCTTTTTATTCTGTCCCTCCCTCCCTCCTTCCTTCCTTCCCCTCTCTCCCTTTATTCTTCACTATTATTCCCTCTTTACATTTTTCTCTTCCTTCCCTTTCTACCTCCTTCTTCCCTTTTTTTTTTTTTTTTTTTTACATTTCTTTCTTCCCTTTCTGTCTTTCTCCCTCCTCTCTCTTTAGCTTTCTGTTTTCCTCTCATCCTTCTCTATTTTTAGGATTCTCTCTTCCTTCCCTCCCTCCTTTTCCATCTTTCTTTCTTTCTTCCTTTATCCCTTCTCCTTCTATAGCTTTCTATTCTCCTTCATTCCTTCTTTCCTCCTCCCTCTTTAGCTTTTTCCTCCTCTTTATCTTGTTTTCCTTCCTTCCTTCACTATTTTTGTCCTCCACAAATATCTCTCTTCCTTCCCTTCCTGCCTCCTTCTTCCCTTCTTTTTTTACATACCTACCTGCCTTCCTTACTTTCTTTGCGTTCTTTCACACTTTCATGTCTTCTATGCTTCCTTTCTTTGCCCTCTCTCTTGCTGTCTTCCTTTCCTTCCTTTGTTCCTTTCCTCATATTGTCCTTCCCTTCTTTCTTTCCTTGTTTCCTTTTCTGTTCTTCTTTTTTTGGTCCTTTTCCCCTCTCTTCTGATTTACCTGCTGTTTAGGTTATGTGACACTGAGCAGTGTGTGTGTGTGTGTGTGTGTGTGTGTTAGGTGTGCATGGGAGCTCCAGGCTCTGGATGTTGTAAAGCAGCAGGCCGCTGCGGGGAAGGCCAGTGCGCAGGCCAGTGAGCAGGCTGAGGCTGGCTGGGAGATGGTGATGGAGAAGAAGAGCTTTAAAGTGTGGAGGAGGCCAGTCGAAGGAAGCCACCTGTTTGAGTACCGAGGTGAGCGTCTGTACTGAGCGTGCCGTAGTTAACGAAATACACTGACGCTGAGATCCACACTGACGTTCTCCTTACCACCTCTTCTGTTCTAGTGTTTGGTTCCTACACTGATGTTACTCCCAGACAGTTCTTCAACGTTCAGGTACTTTGCTGTTTGATTAATAAAAGCCCACAGTGAGAATCGAATCACCTTCTGAACATGCTGATGTGCTGGTTTGTTTATGGTCGTGACATTTGCATGTCAGTGTGCTGGCCACAGGCGGGCGCGAGTTAAATTTAGACATGTACACCTCTTTGTGTTTGTCTCTGCTCTAGTTGGACACTGAATACAGGAAGAAGTGGGACGCACTGGTGATCAGACTGGAAGTGGTGGACCGGGACCCGAACACGGGGTCAGAGGTCGTCCACTGGGCCACACATTTCCCTGTAAGACAACAAACCTCTTCATATGCCACGATTTCTCATTTCAACACAGCTTTGTGGGTTTGCGAGATGTACCTGGTATAGCTGTTAGAACACATTTTCATGCAATATTTTAATGCATTGCACTCCTTTTGATTTTAATATTGTTTAGGTATTTGAAGGGAAAAAAATCTACATTCAAGATGGTTAAAAATTTTGCCCCCACACTCTATCCAAACATGTTTATCCGCAACTATTGTGTCACAGGAAACAATGGCAAAGAAACATATCTTGTTCAAGACATATTTCATTTTTACATATATCGAAGTATGTAACGCAAAAGTCTTATTACATTTGTGTGAGAAATAAAACACTCAGGGACAAGCTGTTATAGGAAAGTAATCAACGACAGGGTGGTGTGAAGCAGCCCGATGCAATGCAGAGTCCCTGTCACCATCTCATCGTGGATTATTCTCCAAAAACAGCATGTCTCAAAGTGTTTTATTCCTCTTATACCGTAGCAGTTTGCCAACAATAATTTTTTTCTGTTTATTAAAGAAATACTTTTTATCCATTTATAGTTGCATTTAATGTTGTGGAATGTCCACAAAACATAGTTCCTGTTATCACTTATGTTCACTTATGAAGAAGTCATCATTCCCTCACCAGCCTTTATTTTTTTTTTCTCTCTTGAAGGGAATAAGACACCCAAAAAAAAAAAAAAACCGCAGAGCGTAACCTCCTCTGTCCTGAACGCTGAAAACCTCTGACTGTTACAAAGCGCTGACACTGGAGACTCCTTCCGTAAATGTGATAAATAAATAAACAAACGTCACCTTACAGAAAACGTCACGTTCATATTAATGATTAGACGTGTTTAATCTGTTTATGTGGAGTGCATTAACATAAACCTGCACTAATGTTAGATCTGCTGTTGAACAGTAATCACCACCTGGCAACCAATCAGATTCAAGAATTCCACGACGCTGCCGTGTAAGACTGTATAATCGGATTATCAGTTGTGCAGTCTAATTGTGTTGTCTAATTGTCTAAAGTAAGGCTTATCTTACACCTTACACACACATTCCTCTCACCTGTTGTAGTGGTGTAGTTAGTAGGGTTTGAATGATGTGTGTGAATCGCAGTGCATTATGGGTATTCCTCTGCACTCCTTGTCGTGGTTGAAAGACTGCTCTGCATATTCTCCAGCATTTGGAAGATAACGCACTGTGTAGTGAATAGGCCGGAGCTTTGGGCACGTCTCTCGCGTTTAGGTCCTTGAGCGTCTGAAAGTTGTCGTTTCTCTGCTGTTTTCTCGGAACAGTATCCGATGTATTCCCGAGACTACGT